>JAKSZU010000001.1:93937281-95137281 GCA_026018925.1 Tupaia tana | reverse complement strand
TTCAACTCCCAGACCTAGTGGGTTGTTTTCTCACATTCCCTTTCACTCTCTCTGTGTCTCTCTCTGGTCAAATTAAAAATAAATAAATAAATAAATAAATAAATAAATAAATAAATAAATAAAATAATTAAAAAAATAATGCAACAAAATGCAGGAGAATTATTCATATCTTTACAAAAGCCTATGATGAAATAGTACACAAAACCCAGAAGTCATAAGACTAAATCCTTTGGATAGAAGTTAAAATATTTGTATAGTTAAAAATACTATAAATGAAGTTAAAGAGGTAAAGTACCTTTCAATATAATATGTTACTATTATATTTGTAACAAGAGAGGCTAATATCCATATATTGGGCTCTAATAAATCAATGACAAAAAATAATAGTGACTTCAGAAAAATGGTCAATAGAAACAGAAGAAAAGGGATTACAAGTAGCTTCTAAATGTAAAAGAAAAATGTTCATCCTCAAAATAAAACTTGACGGGTGGGATGCATTGTTTTTCATGTACCAGCCTGACAAAGTTTAAAATATCTTATATGTGTCATTGGGAATGTGTAACAACTTGTCATTTGCTATGAAAAGTAAAAATTACATATCCCTTGACAATATTTTTAGTTCTAAGTATCTGTACTACAGATACATTCACACATTGTAAAGACTTTTTTCAATAATGCTAATTGGAGCATTTTTGTAAGAGTTGCTTATATGATTATGATAAAAATGGCAATGTGATTATGATTCATTCATATTATGATACAGAAAGATTTCCAAGACCTATTATAGGGACAGGAGGTGTGGTGGAGTACAAACTTGTTGAGTTATTTATAGTGTATGTGACGGCTGATTTGATATTTCCACCTGTCTAGACATGGGGTTCAGGTGTTCGATCACTAATTCAGATGTTGCTGTGAAGGCATTTTGTGGGTGCGATTAACACTTAAAATCAGTTGACTTTACATAAAGCTCATTACCCTCCATAATGTGGGCAGGTCTCATCCAATCAGGTAAAGGCTTTAAGAGCAACATTGAGGTTTCCTGAAGAAGGGATTCTGCTTCAAAACTGCAACATCAAGTCTTAATTTTCTCCCTGCTGTTATAAATTTCTGACTTTCTAGACCCCACAATTATGTGAGCCAATTCTAATTCCTTAAGATAAATCCCTCTCTTCTCTTTTCTTTTTTTTATATTTTCTTTTCTTTTTTTTATCTTTTAAGTATCTATATCTATTCTTTTGGCTTATGGGTCCTGCCCCTTGCTGAAAACACTGACTGATAGGCTAGGTTACTGACTCTTTACTAAAGGGCTTTGTTCATGGTGAACTGGTATATTCAGTGATTGTATCTGGAAGAACACTGGAGTAATAACTGTGGTGATATAGACTTAGGACTCCAAGTTTGGTTTCTAGCAGGGCAGCAGCGAGTGGAAGTAAATGAGAAATGCAGAGCCTCAGGCCTCGTTCCAGACTAACGGAATCAGAATCAGCAGGATGCAGAGGTGAGAAGCACTAGCAGGGGAATGGGGTCTGGGGAATATGGGTTCAGATGAACCCAGCTCTTCCAGGTTATAATCCCCTACTGCAGTTTATGTGGTGGCTGATCTGTCCCTCCTCGTCCTGCCTGTTTCAAGGTACACTATTCTCCAGCTCTTCTCCCCGCTTCTTGCTATCAAACCATTTTTGGTATGCCTTCTATTAATGGTCTTTTCCTTTGTCTTTTATAAATTTTCTTTTCCCCCTTTGGGAGAAAATCTAAGTAGTCCAATTTAATCCCTCTACATGTCCTGAGATTCCCTTGTGCCTGACCCACATAACACTGAAGAACCTGACAACAGGCCTTGGGCTGTGAAGACCAGTGCTCTCTACTGACATTGCTGATCTACTGACACTGATCTCCCCTGAAATTTTGGAGAGGGGCGGGGCTGCCACAGGGACAAATGGGATGGTTCAGTGCTTTTGTCTTTGTTTGCTCATACTGTTTTTGGCAGAGTTTTTTTTTTTTTTTTTTTTTTTTTTTTTTTTTTTTTTTAATCTGAAATATTCATGTAACAAAGGACTTTATCTTTTAATGCTCACTGAAGATTTTTAATGTCGAGAGCTTTTTAAAATTGCATAACTGGCTGCAAAGGTTAGTAGAAGATGAATTGCTCTTATTAGAGGGCAAATTATCCAACAGGGTTTAGAGAAAGCTGTAACCTAAATAGAAAGAGAGGAAAGAAATATACAAAGATGGCCTTGGAAAAGCGTTCAATGCTGATAAAACCTGAAAGCTTTTCTTGTTCATAGTGTTGTTAAGCTATGGCTTTTGTAATGTTTCCAAAGAATAAATGAACCTGAAGACTGCTGCAACTCAGTGTGACCCTAAAGTCTGTCTTCCAACAACTCTAAGGACATTCAAACAACTTGGCATACAAGTGGATTCTTTAGGCTGTTCTGTGACTTAGAAAAATGAGTTCCATTTTCTAGGCAGACCCCAGTGCTACTGAACTCGCTCTTTGATGTTCAGACACATTATGCTGGCATCACCTCCTCTGTCCATATAACTACTCTCAACATCAAAGTCTTTTCTGTCTCTACTTGCTGAAGCATTTTCTAAGCACTTTGGGTCTATAGGCCAGTCTAGTCCCATTTGTCTAGCACAGGCCAATGCCACAGACACGGCTTTGCAAGGCACTTCTTACTGCAAGCAAAGGAAAGCAGCTGGGACTCTGCTCATGCCAATTTAAAATATAATTTGTCTGGGGCCAGCTGTGGCATGGTTGAGGTGGCTGGATTCTACATGGCTGACTCCATGGTTTGAGTCCCAGACTCAATGGCTTAAAAAACACACTAGGTATATGTGCATGCTTGTTCAAAATCCAGAAAGGAGGGAGAAAAGGAGGAGAAGGGCTTGTGGCATGACAATTCCCCCATAGAGGGTACTTTCTCATTATTTTCTCTCTCTCTGGCAAAAACCCATACCCTCTGGAAAATTTTTTTAAAAATTATAAAAGGTTTGAACTTTTTCCTTTTTCACCTCACATAAAAAACAAAAACAAAAAGCAAAAACAAACAAGCAAACAAAAACAGATCTAATCATGGACTTAGGTATTGAATTAGGTATTGAATTGCTATTGAACTGCCTCAAATAAATGTATGATTATATTATTGTATTACTAGATAAGAAAATCATGATAATATTTTAACCCAGCTGACTCTGATATTAATGCATAACACTGGAGATCTTGTTATCCAAGTACATAATAAGAGCTTATTGTTGGACTGGAAATCATTGATACTTCACAGCACTAATTTGTAAGTTATTCTACTGCGTGGAGGATCCTAGTACCTTTTATGATATATGTAAAGCCTTGGAAGCCTTATAATTTATTTTTAGTCATAGTAAATGATTTTTAAGTTTAATTTTCGGTAAAACCTCAACATTTAAAATAGAAAAGTAGAGACCGCAGTTCGAGTCCCAGACCCGGTGGCTTAAACTCACTCTGGGCGCATGTGCGTGTGTGCCCAAGATCGCTAGAGGAGAATGGAGGAGAAGGGATTGCGGTGTGGCCATCCCCCCTGGGGGATGATTTCTCACTTTCTGTCTCTCTTTCTCTCTGTCTTTCTGGCTAGCACACGCACCCTATAACAAAAACCTCTCAAAAAAAAAAAAAAAAAAAGGAAAGTAGAGGGACCACCAAATAATGTAGTTAATGTAGTTGTTAAGGCACTGGACTCCCACATGGCTGATTATGGTTTGAATTTTGGACCCAATGGCTTGAAAGCCATGCCGGGTGTGTGTGTGTGTGTGTGTGTGTGTGTGTGTGTGTGTGTTTGTGTGTGTGCATGTCCAAAATCCTAAGAGGAGAATGAAGGAGAAGGGATTGTGTTGTGGCCATCCCCCATGAGGAGTGATTTCTCACTTTCCCTCTGTGTGTCTCTCTCCAGTGAGCACATGTGCCCAATGGGAAAAAAAAAAAAAAAAAAACAACTTTAAAAAAAATTTAAAAAGTGGGATTGCTATTAAAGGAAATAAATTAACGTAGATTGCCACCTAACCCTATGATGTACTTTGAGGTGCAACTTTGCATTTCTGGTGCTCCATGGAACATTATTTGTAAATCACTGATTTATTAGGTTACGACCCAATAGATGAAAAGCAGGTTGAGTTCTTCCAATTTTCTTATTTTCTTTAGCTCTCCTGTTAGACACAAATCTTCTTGAATCAATGAATCATTAAAATGTCTCACAGTTGAGTTTTTTATATGTTGGGAGACCCACTCTTAGAAACACCAAGTTTTTCATCTTTACCACTTGGGTTAAAGTCTTTCTAAAATATGTGTATATTTCCTAATATCCTTAAACAGTATGATGCTTTTAAAGATGGATTTTAATTTTTTGTCTTACAAATATAATTTTGGAAACTATAACATACACTATGATATTAGATAGTTAATGCCATGTAGTGAACAAAACACAGCCATGGAGTGCATACCATATAAGACAGCTAACTGCTATGGGACATTAAGCAAATAACCTATTTTTGTCACCTTTTAAAAACTTATAAGGAGGATACCTCAGTTTGTAGAGATGAATACAAAAGTTGCCTAGAATAATGCGTTTCACATAATAAGTTTCAAATAACTTCAAGGGGGTGAAGGTAGACACAGGGAGAACGAAGTTGGCGCAGACTGTAGCTGTCTATTCAAATGTACACAACCCATTTAGGGGCTGCATTTCCCTGGTTGAAGAATTATTCCCATCTCTTTTAGGGCCTGTTTGGAGTGGGGCTATAGTGCAGCTACCACCCATTTCTAGCTAAGTCCTACACCAGAGTTGACCCATTTCCGTTGTTGGCCCAGATTGTTTTCCTTCTCTGTTGGTTGGGTGTTATGAACCTCCATGAGGTCAGAAGTGTGCTGTGAGAGAGAGGTGGTGATATAAGAGAGGGAAATGGATAAGAGAAAGGTCAGCTGTTCTTCCACTTGCTTGTGCCACGCAGATTTTCTAGGGTGCAACTTGTATGTGTACTATTTCTACCAAGCTATTGATTGCTGATCCATCGCTCTGTCTTTATGGCCTGGGGGATCTGCTGGGATCTTAGTCCATGCCCTTCAGTCAAGAATCTTGATTCTTCTAGGCCCAGAATCAATTTGCCAGCAGTGAGTAGTTTTATGCTACATAAGGCCCCACCTTGCCCTGAACTATGAGGTGTTTCTTCTACATTTCTTTTATTGAGGCTGTCACACATTCACCATGGGTATTTCTGCCACCAATAGATCTGCTAAGTTTTGTGAGCCCCATAACAGGGCCTATGGTCTCACAGTGAGAAGCCAAGTGAACCACTTCCCAAGTATGCATGCTGAGAATCTGATTTTAGGGTCTTCTCCAGGTATCAACTGTTTTGGCATAGCCTTTTTAGAAAAAAAGTGTCCGAGAAGAGGGTCTATGTACAAGTCAATCTTTTTTTTTTTCTTTTTAAGAGAGATTTTTGCGGGACCAGCAGTTAGCGTAATGGCTATGTCGCTGGACTCCTACGTAGTCGACTGCGGTTCGAGTCCCGGACCCAGTGGCTTAAACTCACGCCGGGCGCCTGTGCGTGCGTGCCCAAGAGGAGAATGGAGGAGAAGGGATTGCAGCGTGGCCATCCCCCCTGGGGGGTGATTTCTTGCTTTCTATCTCTCTGTCTCTCTCTGTCTGTCTGGAGAGCACATGCGCCCTATAGCAAAAAAACCTCTCCAAAAAAAAAAAGAGAGAGATTTTTGCTATAGTGTGTGTGCACTCACCAGAGAGACAGAGAGTGAGAAATCCACCCGCCCAGGGTGATAGTCATACCTCAATCCCTTCTCCTCCATTCTCCTCTTGAGATTTTGGGCATGCACACACATGTGAGTTTTTAGCTACTGGGTTCAGGATTCAAACCATAATTGACTACGAGAAATTCAGCAACATAAACTTTATGCCATCTGCTAGTCCCTACAAGACATTTTTTCTAAAAAATAAAAATTATATATATTTATGGTGTAAAATACAGTGTTTTGATGTATGTATACATTGTGTAATTGCTAAATTAACTTAATTAACATATTCATTACCTCACAGACTTTTCATTTCCTTGTGGTGAGAACACATGAAATATACTCATAATAATTTCCCAGTATGTAATACATAATTATTAACTACAGTCATCATATTATGCAATAGATCTCTTGAACTTATTCGTCTTATCTAACCATAATGTCATGTCTTTTGAACAATATCTCCCAATCCCCACCCGCCTCCCCCAGACCCTAGTAACCACTATTTTACTCCATTTCTGAGTTTAAATTTTTAATATTCCACATTTAAGTGATGTTATATGGTGTTTGTCCTTATGTGCTTGGTTGATTTTATTTCATATAATGTCCTCCAGATTCATCTATGTGTCACAAATGACAAGATTATTTATTTTTCATTTTCTTTTTTTTAAAAAAACTATTTCCTCCATAAGAGTGACAGAGAGAGAGCAAGTGAGAAAGATAGCACCCCAGTTTTAGTATATTTAGGGAGGTCTCTGAACATGCTCAAGGAGTATACTTGTGGGGAATTGTCTGACAGAGCATCAGTGTTATTTACTGCTGTGCTACCATCTGGCCTCATGATATCTTTCATTTTTAGAGACTGAATAATATTCCACAGTGTATGGATATCACATTTTCTTTATCTAGTCATCTGTCGATGAACACAGAGGCTGATTTCCTGTCTTGGCTATTATTAATGATGTTGTAATGAACTTGAGAGTACTTACATTTTTCAACATGCTGATTTAATTTCCTCAAAAAATATACTCTGAAGTTAAATTTCTGGATCATATGGTGATTTTATTTGTAAAATTTTGAGGAATCTCCATATCGTTTTCCATAATGGCTGAACTAATTTACATTTCTACCAATAGTATACAAGAATTCCCTTTTCTCCACATTCTTGCCAATGTTTATTGCTTATATTTTTAAAGAGGTTTTTGCTTTAGGGCACATGCACTCACCAGAGAGAAAAAGATAGAGACAACAATGAGAGGGAAAGTGAAAAATCACCCTTCAGAGAGGATGACCATGCCACAATCCCTACCAGTTTACTCCTGGAACCTTGGGCACACATGCACACATGCCTGGTGTGATTTTCAAGCAATTGGATCCAGAACTCAAACCGCGGTGTGAAAATGAGAGTCATGTGGGAGTCAAGCAATGTAACAGCTACACAGTTTACTGGGCCCACCATTTATCTTTTTGATAACAGCCATTCTAACAAGAGTGAGTTGATACCTAATAGTGACTTTAAATTTCCATTATAATTAGTGATGTTTCACATTTTACATATATCTAACATCTGTATGTGTTTTTTAAAGTATATTTTATTCATGACAAGGAGCATATAAATGCATGTGTCTCTGTGTTTGTGTGTGTGTGTGTGTGTGTGAGAGAGAGAGAGAGAGAGAGAGAGGCACAAACCCTTCACAAGACCCCTTCTTGCTGAGATCCACTTTTTCTAGCTCTCTAGTTTGTCAAGATCCTGGAGATAGATGCACCTGCCTGGCGTGTCTTCAGGCTGACCTGGGGATCTGAACTTGCAGTTGGCCATGCACCTTCTAGCACTGTAGTTCAGTTTTGCTCCTGTGTTCTACTAATATCTATTAAGGTACTTTGCTTTTTTTTTTTTTTTTTTTTTTTTTTTTTTTTTTTTTTTTTTTTTTTTTCTATAAGTGAGGTACTCATTTTCTTGTTATTTAATTGTTTGAGTTCCTTGTTGAGTGTTAACCTCTTAACAGATACCTAGATTACAATCACTTCCTTGCATTCCTAAATTGTTTCTTCTCTATTGTGTGTTTCTTTTGCTGTCCATGTTTTTTAGTTTGATGAAATCCTAATTGTCTTTTGGAATCGTGTTTAAAAAATCTTTGCTCAGACCAATGTCAATAAGGTTTTAGAAGGTGAATAAACTAATAAAGGCATTGGAAATTTATCCCATGAAGTCCTGGGAAAAAAAATCCCAAATTTAGAGACTCACTCAAACATCCAGACCCAAGAAATAAAAAGAACCTCAAATAGAATCAACCCAAGAATATCTTCCCCAACACACATCTTAGCCAGACTGACCAAGACCATATATAAAGACAAGATACTAAAACTGGCAAGAGAAAAACAATAAGTGACTTACAAAGGTCATTCCATCACACTAACACTGGACCTTTCAACAGAAACAAAACAAGCAAAGAAAGAATGGGAAGACATATTGAAAGTGTTAAGAGATAAACAATTTCAACCAAGATTATTATATCCTGCAAGATTATCCTTCATATGAGAAAAAAATATTAAAATCTCCTCATATAAAGAAAATCTGCAAGAATTTGCCTACACCAGACAAGCCAGAAATAAAGGAATAAAAAACAACCAAGACAATGGTCAACTTGAATGTAGGAACAAGTCTGGAAATATCGATAATAACATTGAATGTTAATGGATTAAATTCTCCAATCAAGAGACACAGACTCGCTGAATGGGAAAAACAAACAACAAACAAACAAACAAATAAAACACAGAAACTCTCTATATGTTGCCTACAATAAATGTATCTAATGGATAAAGACATACATAGACTAAATGTGAAGGGCTGGATAAAAGTATTCCATGCAAATGAGAACCAAAAAAGAGCTGGAGTTGTGATACAAATTTCTGACAAAAACTGTTTGAAGAGACAAAGAAGGACATTATATTGTAGTAAAAGGGTTAATCAATCAAGAAAATATAATGCTTATAAATATCTATGCACTTAGTACAGAAGCACCCAAATATGTGAAGGAAAGACTATTAAAGAGATAGACTGCAAAATCTAAAATAAGAGATAGACTGCAACACACTAATTGTTGGAGACCTGAACACTCCTATTTCTCCTCTGGACAGATGATCTAGACAAAAAAATAAGAAAAGAGATAAAGGATCTAAATTATACCATAAATCAAATGGACTTAACAGGCATCTATAGAACATGAAAGCCACAAGGTATACATTTTTTTACCCCCACATGGAATGATTTCAAAGATTGATCACCTGATAGAGCACAAGGCAAGCCTCTATAGTTTCAACAGTATAGAAACTATATCCAGCATCTTCTCTGACCATGATGGAATTAAAATATTATAATTACAAGAGAAACTGTCAAAAATACACAAATACCTGGAAACTAAATAACCTACTACTGAATGATTTCACAATTACTAAACAAAGACTGAAATAGAAAAAAAT
The DNA here is from genome assembly GCA_026018925.1 of Tupaia tana. Classification (NCBI taxonomy): domain Eukaryota; kingdom Metazoa; phylum Chordata; class Mammalia; order Scandentia; family Tupaiidae; genus Tupaia; species Tupaia tana. The sequence continues at coordinate 95,128,025 of JAKSZU010000001.1, read as the reverse complement.
TCATGAAAACCGATGACAATGAGGACACGAGTTTTCATAATCTTTGGGACACTGCAAAAGCAATCATAAGAGGGAAGTTCATAGCAATTTGTGCACATAAGAAGATGACGAAAAGAAAGCAAATGGTCACATAACATCATGCCTCGGAAAATTGGAAAACCAACAGGAAAAAAGAAATAAAAAAAAAACAGGAGAGGATGAATATGGAAGACTTACTGCTGAGTAAAGCAAGTCATGCTATGAAGGAGAGGCATTGTATGTCCCCACTTAATATATACCGAGTGTCTGCACTCTATGACTGAAACTAATTGCCTAAAGGATATAGAAACACAGTATATAGACATACATAGCAGATATAGTGTGTGAAAGAGGAGGGTCTGAGGAAGGACATTTGGGGGAGGGACAGGGAGGCAAAGCACTAATGGCACAGAGAGGTGTGGTATTATCTGTTGGAGATATTTCGTAGTTTTATCAATAGTACTAGGGAGAAATGTTCACCTGTTGAAATATCCATTTTGTAAGACAAATAATAATGTGATTGAATGTATGGCAGAAAATGAAATGAAAATAAATAAATAAATAAATAAAGATGTAAAAAAAAACAGGAGAAAGGAAAAATAAAGATACAAGCAGAGATAAATTAAATAGAAAATAAACTACAGAAAATAAATAAATTAAAAGCTGTTTTTTGAGAAGATCAACTAAATTGATACACCACTAGCAGACTTATTAAGAAGAGAGATAGGAACCAGACAAATCAAATTTGTAATGAAATAGGCAATATAACAACAGACATAATAGAAATACAAAACATCATTAGAGGATACTATGAACAACTATATGCTAAGAAACAAGGAAATCTGGATGAGATGGACAAATTCCTAGATACATATAATCTACCAAGATTGAGCCAGGAGGATATAGAAAGTCTGAATAAACCCATAACAGGAGACTGAGTCAGTAATAACCTCATAACAAAGAAAAGCCCTGGTCCTGATGGCTTCACCTCTAAATTCTACAAAATTTTGAAGAGTTAAGCCCCATACTGCTCAAGTTATTTCTAAAGATCCAAAAGGGTGAATCTCTCCCTAATTCATTCTATGAAGTCTCCATCACCCTTATCCTTAAAACAGATAGGGACATGACATGGAAGGAAAACTATAGACCAATGTCTCTGATGAATATAGACAAAAAGATTGTCAACAAGATACTAGGAAATCGTATCCAAGAATTTATAAAAAAGATTACACATCACGACCAGGTAGGCTTTATTCTAGAAATGTAAGGTTGGTTCAACATACTCAAAATCATAAATGTAATACACTATATTAATAGAAAGAAAGATAAAACCATATGATCATATCAGTTGATGCAGAAAAAGCATTTGATAAGATACAACATCCTTTCTTGATCAAGAGTCTTAGCAATATCGGCATTAAAGGGTCATTGCTCAACACAATAAAAGGTATCTATGAAAAGCCCACAGCGAACAACATTCTGAATGGAGAAAAGCTAAAAGTTTTTTCACTAAAAACTGGTACAAGACAAGGATGCCCACTATCTCCACTCCTTTTTGATATAGTACTAGAAGTTCTAGCCAATGCAATCAGAAAAGAGAATAAAATAAAAGGCATTCAAACAGGAAATGAAGAGGTGAAATTCTATTTGCAGATGACATGATTGTATACATTGAAGACCCAATGGTATCCATGGGAGTAATACATGAATATCCTGGAAGTAATACATGAATACAGTAAAGTTGCAGGATAAAAAATTAACATACAGAAATCTATAGCATTTCTATATATGAACAGCAGGCAGACTGAGATAGAACTGAAAAAAGTAATTTCATTTACTACAGCCACAAAAAGCATAAGATACCTAGGAATAAATAAATCTAACCAAAGAAATTAAAGACCTCCACAAGGAAAACTATGAGAAGCTAAAAAAAAGAATCTGAAAATGATAGAAAAAGTGGAAGGACATCCCATATACCTGGATTGGAAGAATGAATATAATCAAAATGGCAATTCTACACAAATTGATCTACATATTTAATGTAATTCCAATCAAAGTACCAGACACATTCTTCACAGATCATAAAAGAGAATCATAAAATTTGTCTGGAATCATAAAAGACCTCATACTGCCAAAGCAATCCTGTGCAAGAAGAGTGGAGTGGGCGGTATCTCATTCCCAGACCCCAAAATATACTACAAAGCTGTGGTAACCAAAATAGCGTGATATCAGCACAGAAGCAAACAGGTGGATCAATAGAACAGAATGGAGTCCCCAGAAATAACTTCCAAACATACAGCCAACTGATTTTTGACAAAGAGTATCACTCAATCCAGTGGAAAAAGGAAAGCCTTCCTAGCAAATGGTGCTGGCCCTCAGGCTAGAAAGGTAGACCAATATCTTCCCAACACAAGTAAGGGGCATTTAGATGACACAAACATGCAGCTAGTCACTACACCCACTGCAAGAGCGAAAAACAGCAGGCAGCAAGATGTGTCTGATACAGATCTGTCCTTTTCTGTAAAAGAAATGGCCAAGCTGGGTATGCTTCTTTAGCAATGATGATAAAGTAATTACAATAGCTTTTCTTTTTTTTCTTTTCTTTTTTTTTTTTTTTTTTTTTTTTTTTTTTTTTTTTTTTTTTTTTTTTTTTTTTTTGAGAGGTTCTTACTAAAGGGTGCATGTGCTCACCAGAAAGACAGAGAGACAGAAAGTGAGAAATCCCTCAGGGGGATGGCCACGCCACAATCCCTTCTCCTCCATTCTCCTCTCAGGATCTTGGGCATGTACACACATGTGCCTGGTGTGAGTTTAAGCCACTGGGTCCTGGACTTGAATTGTAGTCAACTACATGGGAGTCCAGCAACATAGTCACTGCACCAACTGCTGGTCCCTACAGTAGCTTTTATATGTTTTTCTATGTTTGGCTATCAGCCTTTAATTCTTACTATTATTCATGTGCTTTTTCATGGTACTATTTAAAACTCCCACTAATGTTCTTTCTCTTTCCCTATGAGTCTGAAAGTCAATTGCCAAGTTGGTTAGTATTGTGCATAAATTAAGAGTTAACAAGTGAGTGAAAGACTGAAGTGATCTTTATATTTTTAAAGTTTATTTATTTTATTCAGAATAGTGCACGTGTACTCACAAGAAAGGGAGAGAGAAAGGATGAAAAAGCACCCCAGATAGCTTCTCATCATGCTGAGATTCCCCTTTCCTGGCCTTCGGAACTCAATCAGGCTACTGGGTATGCACACATATACCTGATATGTTTCAGGCCAATCTGGGGATCCAAAACCATAGTCAGACATGTGGCTTCCTGTACTACAGGTTAGTTTGCTATCAATGGCACCACCAGGCTGGGCCGCTGCAGTTACCTTGAAAAAGTACATGATATTATAGAACTTTTGATAACTACTTAGCTTATATAGTTGTTATTTTTTTCCTCATAATTTCTTTTCTTTCTTTCTTTCTTTCATCTTTTTTTTCTTTTTGCTATGGGGCATGTGCACTCTCCAGAAAGACAGAGAGAGACAGAGACACAGAAAGCGAGAAATCACCCCCCAGGGAGGATGGCCACGTTGCAATCCCTTCTCCTCCATTCTTCTCTTGGGATCTTGGGCATGCACGCACGGGCGCCCATCATGAGTTTAAGCCACCGGGTCCGGGACTCAAACTGCGGTCGGCTACATGGGAGACCAGCGACATAGCCATTTGCTAACTGCTGGTCCCCTCATAATTTCTTGATTTCACTTATATTCTGGTTTCATGAAATGATCAGAAAGCCAAGCTATAAACTAACTTGGACTACTATCATGATTATCTAATATAACTTTTTTTTTTTTTTTTGAGAGGTTTTCGCTATAAGGCGCGTGTGCTCGCCAGACAGAGAGAGACATAGAGACAGAAAGCGAGAAATCACCCCCCGGGGGGATGGTCACGCCCCAATCCCTTCTCCTCCATTCTCCTCTCGGGATCTTGGGCACGCACGCACACGTGCCCGGCGTGAGTTCTAAGCCACCGGGTCCAGGACGCGAACCGCGGTCGACTACGTGGGAGTCCAGCAACATAGCCATTATGCTAACTGCTGGTTCCCCTAATATAACTTATTTTATGAGTGTTATAAAATATAAATTATTTCATAATAAGCTAAAAATGTAGTAATATATCGTTGTAGCATATTGGTAAGGATTGTAGCTTTATTTTGTTATTCAAAAGTATATACCCACTGCACATACATGAAATTATTACCAAGTTAGTACAAATTAGTACCAATCGAATTTACTTGCGGTTCATTAAATTTAAAAAAAAAATTAAAAGGCTATTAAACCACATTATTCTGAAAGTGAAATGTTTAAATGAAATATCTTCTTCCTACAAAATATTTTTTAAAAAGTAATAAGGATAAAAATAATAATGGGGAAAAAACAAATCTAACTTCAAATACTTTTTATCTTTGGTGCAGGCTCTAATAGTTGAAATTAAGCAAAGTCTAAAATACAAATATTGATTTTGGAACTGGCTAAATTTCCAGAGTCTTTGAAATGTTTAGAAAACAGTCTGCACATTTCATTTCCTCTTTGTTTGGATAGCACATTGTTGCCAGCATTTCTTTGATTTGTACATCTGGAATCACTAAAGCATACAGCTGGGAAGAGCCGTCAGTGATATTTTGTTTTCTTGACTAAAAATTAGAACCTTGACCTCACCAAAGGGTAATTATCTGGGCAAGTTAATGTTGAAATCCTGAGGAGTGATGACAAGACGAGGGCTCAGGTACTGGTGACCATGGGATTTGGAAGAGTTTGTTGCAGTACTTCTCTGAGTTTTATGGGATGCTGCTGGAGATATCACACTGCTTCTGTCAACCTGCTGGGGCCTCGTGTCTGCTCACACACAGGGTAAGTCCTCCCAGCTCATGTGCAAAGTCTTGTCCACACACGCAGGAGGCAAGAAAGAAGAGTGTGGACCATGACTCTCCTGCCATCGATTCACCCCAGGTGCATATACAGGCCACACAAATCAACAGTGAAGTGCCATACAAAATCACCTTATATCTCCAGAGAAAAGGCAAGAAAGAACACTGCTAATCTAATGGAAAAGTAGTTCAAGAAAGAAAAGAGGAAAATAAAATAGGATTAACTTTGTTTCATTATCTCCAAGCTTCTCTTAAAATTTATGTGAAGAAATACTTTCGTGATAAATATGGGAAAGTAAATTGTTCAGGTGATCTTTCCTTTCAATATATCTCTTAGGAAACAATATTAATTGGTACAAACTCTTTGCAAAAAGTGTAGCAATGTTGAAGAAAACTAAGCATAAGTATGACCCAGCAGTTCTACTGTTAGCCACGTACCCTGCAGAAATGAATGTCCATGGGACCAGATGGTTGTGCAGTGATAACACAACTGGACCCACACAGGAAGGTCCTGAGGTTTGTGTCTGGAACCAGCTGTATTCCAGGCTGGCTGAGGCTGGCAGTGGACTGTGCAGCATACTCTGCTGGGGCTACCTGTTTCTCACTGCCTCTCTCTCTCTCTCCCTGCCTCTTATTCACAGAAGAAATAAATATTCAACTTTAAAAAAACAAGTTCTGGGGACTAACAGATGGCATAATGGTTATGTTGCTGGACTCCCATGTAGTTGACTGTGGTCTGAGTCCCAAATCTGGCCACTTAAAACTTGCCAAGCCCATGTGCATGCATGCCCCAAATCCCTAAAGGACAAAGGAGAAGAAGGGATTGTAGTGTGGTCATCCCCCATGGTGGGGGGTGATTTCTCGCTTTCTGTCTCTCTGTCTCTGGCAAGTGCATGTGCCCTGTGGCAAAAATCTCTCTAAAAAAAGGAAAAAAGAAAGAAAGAAAAAAAGAAAAAGTGCTGAGCCCAGCAGACGACGTTGCAGTTATGTCACTGGACTCCTACGTGGCCAACCACTGTTTGATGCCTGGCCCTGGTGACTTGAAACACACTAGGTGCATGTGTGTGCATTCTCAAAATCCTGGGAGGAGAATGGAGAAGGGATTGTGGCATGACCATTTCCCCTGGGAAGTGATTTCTTTCTTTCCCTCTCACTGTGTCTGTCTCTCTCTCTTCCATGAGCCCAAGCACCCTAAGGCAAAAATCTTTTTTTTAAAAAAAAGGTGCTTAGTTCTAGACAAAGGCATGTACAAGAGTGCCCATACCATAACAGCCTCAAACTGTAAATAGACCAAAATCCACTAACTTGAATAAGTCAAAGAATTATGTCATAATTCATTAAAAGATTATAACTTATTTGAAGGTCAAAATAATAAGAACAGAATATTGATGAATAAAGCAACATGGATTTATCTCATAAACACGGTGTTTAATAAAAGATATTGGACACAGAAGAGCACAGTGGTATGACTTCTTACAGCCCAAAGTAGGTTAAACTTATCCACTGTGGTTAGGTAGTCTGATCAGTGGTTGACCTGGGGTGGAGGCTCTGACTGGCAAGGAACCAAGTGAGCTTCTGGGGTGCTTGCAGTATTCTACATCTTGATATTGGTGTTGATTGTGCAGAAGTATAGATGCAAATGTTAAAGTTCTTCAGGAGTATGCGTAAGATGTATATGCCTACAGATATACAATTTGAAAGAAAAACATTACAGTGGTGAACTCTAAGATACTCCAAGTATAAAATTATTATTGAAACTGATGACACATAAGCAAATATTATTAGAAGAAATTTTCACTATGTGGAGAATTCTTTTTTTTAAGGTTTTTGCCATAGGGCATGTGTGCTCGCCAGAGAGAGACAGAGAGAGGGAAAGTGAGAAATCACACCCCCAGGAGAAACGGCCATGTTGCAATCCCTTCTCTTACTGGAAATTTTGGCATGAATGTGTCCATGCCCTGTGTGATTGTCAAGCTGCTGGGTCTATGGCTTGAACCATGTCAGCCATGTGGGAGTCCGACACCTTAACGACCAAGTTGCCCACTGGCTCAAAGAAGAATTTGTAAATCAATTCTATAAACATTTCTGCATCCAAGAATCCACATCAGTGAAATCACATAAAGCAGTCAACTTGGAGATTAAAGTTCAAATTACACTGACATTGGTTTTTAATTGCTGCAATTCCTTTTTAGAAACTGTCTTTGTAGATTATGGAATATTGTTTTAAATATTTATAAGGGTCCAGATAGTTGCTCTTTGAAGGTATTCTAAGTTTTATTATATATAATTAGTTTGACACTGCTCTGAGATATACAGAGGATTTGCAATATGAACTAATTTGTTCTTGTTGATCAGTAATCTGAAGTGATTGGCTAAAAATAATGAGAATAATTATGTTGTCTGGCTACACAAATATTCCTAAGAGTGATTCCAAAGTAAAGTTTCAAACCTAAGCAACTTCACATTTATTTTGGCAACACAGGTAGGAATTTGCCATTGGATAAGCTTATTCTTAGGAGGCCTCACACCTTAATTTACTAGAGCACCAAAATAACCCCAGGAGCTTCTTCTGTAGTCCAAAAAAGTTTCATCTTTCTTGTGAAAACACAAATGCTTCACCTCTATATTCAAGAATGCTGGGATATATAGTAATGACCTATAAGTCACTTTACCTCCAGTTTTCAAAAAATCTATTTTGTTTAATCAACTAAATATGTATTTTTGCTATCATATTTTTCCACATCTGCCTAATCATTTATACTCTTCTATTTGAAAAAGCATTAGCTGGAGCAAGCAGACAAGACTTCCCAGTACACTATCTCCCTGCAGGGTGATTAAGGGAGTTATCTGATCTTTCTAAGACTCAATTACCTTGTTTGTAAAATGATGATGATATAATGCCTACCTTGCCAGATTGCTGGGAAGTGTTTAAGGATTTGGGAGCATTCCTGGCCAAAGATCAGGGGAAATTTCCTTCTCTTTCCTAGACCCTACATTAATTAATCTGTTCATGTTATAATCATCTCAAAGATGAGCCCAAAAGGATATTCTATAAGTTCTTCTAGTTTATGCTCTAGGTAATATTATTATTTATATTTATTTATTTCCAACATTGGATTCTCACCTTTTTTTTTTTTTTTTTGAGAGGTTTTCGCTATAGGGCGCATGCGCTCGACAGACAGACAGAGAGAGAGAGACAGAAAGCGAGAAATCACCCCCAAGGGGCGAAGGCCACGCCACGATCCCTTCTCCTCCATTCTCCTCTCGGGATCATGTGCACGCACGCACACGCGCCCGGCGTGAGTTTAAGCCACCAGGTCTGGAACTCGAACCGTGGTCAACTACGTGGGAGTCCAGGAACATAGCCATTACTCTAACTGCTGGTCCCGATTCTCGCCTTTTCTGATGGGAGTCTTTCTTCTTTGAATTATGTCATAAAAGCTGAAGCAAAGGATGGGTATGTGACTCAAGTACCTTCACCTTTCCCTGGAGAGTAGGTGACATACCTCTTTCATACTTGAATGAATGGCAATGGTGATCGTCAATCCCATTTCTTATTTCTTATGTCGGATTCTGAGAAGATGATTTCTCTTCTCTACTAATCAAAGTATATATATAAAAAATCAGCATTAACATTACTCATGACAAAGTGAGATATACATATTTTGATTAATATTTAATGCTTTATGTAAAATATTTAGCATTTCAATTCATTGAAAATAGATGGATATAGTTTTGGGGTTTTTCATTTGTTTTGGTTTTTGCCATAGGGAATGTGCACTTGCAGGAGAAAGACAGTGAGAGGGGGAGAGAAAAATCACCCCCAGGGGAGATAGATATGCCGCAATCTCTTCTCCATTCTCCTGCTGAGATTTTGGGCATATACGCACATGTACCCAGTATGATTTTTAAGTTACAGGTCCAGTCCTTGAACCATGGCCAGCCATGTGGGAGTCCAGTGCCTCAACTACTAGAACACCTGCTGGCCCCAGATGTAGTGTTTTTAAAAGTGTAACATGTTTGTATTTTTGGCTGTTTGGCTCAATCACATTATAGCAAAGGTTTAATTTCCTAGGTATACATTTATCTGGATCATCAACTCAGAGCCTCCACTTATAAGGACTCTGATTCCTAAAAGAATTTTGCCTTATTATTGTTTCCTTGATTTCCAAATATATGATCTTTCCTTTTTTATTAACTTTTTAAATAATGTATGATGAGATTTTGTATTCTAATTTTTTCAAATTAACACTGTCCACAAATTGAAGTATGTCTCAATTCACCTTATCTTTTCAGAACCAAGGGTAACAGTCTTAATGATCATAAAAATCAAACAAAAATATAGCATAATTCTTCTGAGGCACGCTATTATCCTTCCTAGGGAAGAGCAATAAACTTCAGGTTTCCTAGCTTTATAGCCTTTAATGGGTACAGAGAGAACATTAGTTGGTTTAATTAAAATGGCACACATTTTAATTGCTAAATCTGATGCTAAAATCCCACAGTCCTTTATTATATTCAAAGTAATGGTCTGATATTGATAACCAGTGTCCCTTAAAGCAATATCAGGTTTTTTTTGTTTGTTTCTTCATTTGATTTTCATTTTGGTTTAGCAATAAATGCAATAAAACTCTAGGATTCCCAGTTTGTGCTCACTAGTTAGGGAGTACAGACAAATTGTACTGATAAAAAAGGAAATAAGTGAACTGGTACTTTTAAAGGTAACAACCAGGCAATACAACTCCTCCAGTGGAATTTATTCCTACATAAAATTGGGATGTTGTTTGTAAGGTATCCATAAATTTGAAGGCAAAATTTTAGCCTTTCAGATTTATTCTTTAACCAATTTTTGCTTCATGAACCTAAAATTGAAAGCCATGACTCTAGTTGAAAAAATTTTCCATTTTGTGGAGAGGATTTTTTTTTCCTATAGGGTGCATGCACTCGCCAGACAGAGAGACAGAGAGATAGAAAGCGAGAAATCACCCCCCCAGGGGGGTTGGCCATGCCGCAATCCCTTCTCCTCCATTCTCCTCTCTGGATCTTGGGCACGCATGCACACGCACCCGGCATGAGTTTTAAGCCACCGGGTCCGGGACTTGAACCACAGTCGACTACGTGGGAGTCCAGCGACATAGCCATTACGCTAACTGCTGGTCCCCAAAAAATTTTCTATTTTTTATAGTACAATTCATCATTGTTATGATTGTCAGTACTCATTGGATGGTCAAGTTGTCTACATCAATGGTTGTCAAAGAGTGAGTGCATTGTGGTTCAGACCAAAGGACTCCGCATGGGTTCCCTCACTTCCCCTGTATGTGGGGAGTTGACTCTTTCTCACAGAAAGTAAGGAAGGCTACTAGAGTTCATTCCAGATTGATGACCTCATAGAAACTATAATATCATTTCTATACTAAGGAGTCACTAAGATTATACAGAAACTTTAGAAGAAAACTGTGTTATCTTTTTACTTTATATGTTTCATATTTCTGGCTCCAAAAGGACACAAATATTGAGACCTTCTTTCTCCATGCAATTCCAAATGACCCTATTCTGAAGTATTAATAAAATCATTTCTTTGAAGTCTTTACCACTCAAAATAGCAATGAGTTCTATTGAATATTCTGCCATGTTAATGGAAATATTTTATGTAAAATTAGGCATTTCCGAACATAATCTTTTACTATTTTTAGATTATTTATCTAGTTTAGTATATATACAGTATAATTAGCATTGATTCCAATTTACCTTTCTTTCTGTAGTTAATGTAACAGTTGCTTTCTTCCGTAATAGACTGTACTCTCATACACTCTAGTCTCTACTAACAAATACTGTTCAAGCACATGATTTTTTTTATAGGAACTTATATTAGGAATTCTTCGCTGGTATCCAGGTGCAGTCCTCTTCACAAAAAGTTGCCACAGAGATGCAATATCCTCCAGACTTCTGAAGAAGAGGTTTCCTAATATTAAAAGTTGCCTCGTTTCCTACCAAAAAGTCTTGCATTTAGGTTCCAAATAGTGTAGAAGGACAGGGGATTCTTGTGAAGGTATGTGATAACATCAGCCTTGAGAAGTAATAGACTTCATCAGAAATGATGGGATTACAAGAACCCAGTTAGAAAAAGAAAGATTGACTGAAGGTCTATAGTTCTATTTCAGCTAAGATTTAAGACACATCTAATAACTATGTCTAAATTGATGATGTTCTAGAAACTTAGATTAGATTAGTTGGACCCCACAAACCTTCTAAAAACCCCATACCGTCACAGGTGGGTTGAGACCAGATACCTGGAGAAGTGACTCAAGATTTGGATGCAGTGACCAAGAGGGTAGAAGGCAAGTACAATGACTGGTATGAAATCCCAAAGTATTTACTTGATTAGGTCCTAATCAACAAATTCTAATGCCTTTGTAGTAATCTGATAAAAAGTCTATTTATGAGACATTTTGTTGTCTGATTTCTAATCAATTTATTATTCTTTAGAACTATACTTTATAGTAAATAAAATCATAAACAATTTAATATGTACTTCCAGAATAACCAGTAGGGTGAGTTTTGGATGGTTACAAAACTATATAATGTTTAATGTTGAAGGTGGTAAATATGTTAACATCCTAGATTTTGTTTGTTGTACACAGTATACAGGCCATCCTGTATCCTACAAAAATGTGTAATGATTATATGTAAAATCATAAGTTACAATAAATATTTCTTGTCTTCTTTTTTTACTATTTATTTATTTAAATTTACATTTTATCACATGTCTAAAAAGGCCACTATTAATGTCTATACTTTTCCTTTAGAGGTAGCTAACTTCCAAAATGAGAAGACTTGGGGAGATTTTCTGAATTAATGGTGCATCTCCTTTCACATTTCTATTCATTTGAAGATGGAGCTTCAAACACTCCTGTCTCTGAATTGCCTCTGGCCACTATGTATTTAAAGTCTTGAGCAAGAGCAATATGTTAATTGAGTTTCGGGCACTTGTTTAAATCCTACCGTAATAAGATAACATATGCAGACACTAGCACAGAGCAGGAAGTGCCTGTTTTCTTCTTCTCCCAGTAAGCACTGGGTTTAAGTTTTGCTATCAAATGAGCTTATAAGGGTCATCCCTGCAGCTTGTTGGTTAAGAGAGATGGATACATGGGAGCCAGCAGTTAGCGTAATGGCTATGTCGCTGGACTCCCACGTAGTCGACCGCGGTTCGCGTCCCGGACCCGATGGCTTAAAACTCACGCCAGGTGCGTGTGCGTGCGTGCCCCCAAGATCCCGAGAGGAGAATGGAGGAGAAGGGATTGGGGCGTGACCATCTCCCCTGGGGGGTGATTTCTCGCTTTCTGTCTCTATGTCTCTCTCTGTCTGTCTGGCGAGCACACGCGCGCTATAGCGAAAACCTCTCAAAAATAAAATAAATAAATAAAAGAGAGGTGGATACAACATAGTTCAAATCCCAGGCCCAACAGCTTGAAAAGCACTTCAGACTCATGTACATGCTTGCCTCAAATCCTATCGAGATGGAGAAGTGGAGAGGAAGAGGTTGTGGCATGACCAGGGTCCATTGAGGGGTGTTCTCTCTCCCTCTTTCTCTGTCTTTCCGATGTGCTCTCTGGCAATTAAAAAAGAAGAGAGCTTGAGGCCAGCAAGAGGCATAGTGATTAAGGTGCTGGACTCCCATGTGGTGGACTGCAGTTTGAGTCCTGAACTTAGGCACCTTGAAACTCACACTGGACACATGTGCGTGCATGCCCCAAAGAGGAGAATGGAAAAGAAGGAACTGTAGCATATTACCCCGGGGGTGGGTGGGTGGGGGGTGATTTCTTGCTTTCTCTCTCTCTGACTCTCTCTGACTCTCCAATGAGCACACATGTCCTACCAAATTTAAGAATAAGATTGTTCAAAACTCTCTCTTTAAGCAAACAAACAAAGAGCTTATGCATGTAAAAGCACTTCATTAAATACCTTAGTATAGAATTTTAAGAACGCATTATTCTGCTGAGTTCTGTTCCATTAGGCTAAAAGAAAACAAACATTTAACGAATTTACATGGACACTTTCATGTTATGCCCACTTACTAGTCAATTTTTTCAATATAATTCCAGCAAAAAAATCATTCTAATTAAAATTCAAACTTATAATCTCACATACGAATCAAATTTAAGAATAAGATCATCCTTAGGGGCCAGTAGATGGCATAGCAGTTATGTCACTGGACTCTCACATGGCCAGCCGTGGTTCAAGTACCAGAAATGGTGGCTCAAAACTCATGCTAGGCACATTTACATGCCTGCCCAAGATCTTGGGAGGAGAAGGGATTGAGGCATGGCCATTTCCCGGGGGGTGATTTTTCACTTTCCCTCTCACTACCTCTTTCTCATTCTCTTTCTCTCTGGTGAGCACTCTAAGGTCAAAAACCTCAAAAAAAAAAAAAAAAAAAGAAAGATCGTTCATCAGTATTGAGAAGCAATTTTGTTTTCCAACAACAGATGACTGTTCAAAGGAAATAGTGGTGCTATTCAATAATTAAATTCATGCTGAAAAGTAATTTTTAAAGTAAAAATTTTAAATAATAAAGATGTATCTTTGGATAACAGAAAGAAGTTACACAATAGTATGAAGAATATGTAAAAAATGCATACATTCACACATACAGTTAGATAAGGTATTTTAAGAAAACTTGTTGGAAATACATAAAACTGTTTACAAATAGAAATTCAAGACTTTTTAAAATTTCATATCTGTACTAAATTGTATTTTCCACAATGAATGTACAGAACCTTGGTGGAAAAAAAAAACACATTTATTAAAAAGAAGGATAAACACAGTGAAAACAGCTAGCTGAACTGTCCATAAGAGATTGTGTAGACAAAACACCTGACTGACTGGATTTTCCAGTTTTCTGCTAGTTGATTTGACTGTGCAGGTTAGCCTCATTTGTTAGTTTAAGAGCACAGACTCCCATGATGTCCAAACAAAGAAGATTTACATAGGAATCGCACAGGTTGTTAATTTTTCCATTAGACCCACCATCTGATTCTCTTCAGTCCTGTGACTCCAGAGTCCAGGATGAGTTCCATTGCTCAGTGTGTCGGTTAACTCTGAGGAAGGCTAGATGTTATTCATGACAGTGGTGGTGGCCTCCTGTTTCTTGTGAGTGCTGAGAGTTCTTAGGCAGATGTCCAAGAAATCCAGATGTTAAGGAAGATCACTGATTGTAGAGATACAGGGCTATTTCATATCCTCCTAACAGGGGAGACACAACAAAGCCACAATCAGAAACAAATGGCTACAGAAAAATAGTCATCTGAAGGGTATGTGCAAATCATTTTTTGTATATTTACAAGATGAAGACTCTGAGATGCACACCACATTTTTTTCCAATTTCCCCTTAATTAAATAAAACACATAAGAAAAAAAATAATTGAGATCTAAGCCCAAATTACAAAATTAAACGCTTGGACTTTTGCCCAAGTAGTAAGTGATAGTATCAGTTATTATCGCTAAAGCAGGTTAATTTGCTGGTCTGGGGTGGGTGTTTTTGTATCTCATTTCCTTTGGAGAGAGGCAGTAAACATGCAGGTACACTTTATGTGCTGGTCTTTCTGTTTTTATTTTTAATTATCACTGCGTAACTTTAACTTGGATACTGCCTTCGAATACAGATTTTCTAGGGACAGTTACAACCCTTTCTACCAAGAAATGTTGTATACATTCAATGTGAATGGGAAGTCCTGGGGACCTTTTTTCTCCCCAGAGTCTCACCGTGTCATGAGCCTCCTACGTCAGCCACCTGAGTAGCTGTCACTATAGGTGTGTTTTGAAATTGCTTTTCATTTTCAGAAGGCATGGGTGCTTATCAGAGAGAGACAGAGACAGACACAGAGGGAGCCAAGGGGGACATGGTCATGCCATAATTCCTTTTCTGTTTCTCCATGCTGTCAGGATTTGGGGTATGCACACACACGCACCTGGTGTGTTTTTAAGCTGGTAGGGCCATGATTCAAATTGTGTTTGGCTATGTGGGACCCATCTTTATCCATTAGGCTATTGTACTGTCTGAAGTTTTAAATTTTTTTTTTTTGTTCTTTTTTATGGTAGGGATCTTTTTTGAAATGCCACAACTTAGTGAAAGATTATCACATATTTGCCTGTCATTTTGCTTATCATTATGCTTGTCTTTCAAAAGCTTATATAAAGGGTATGGGTATAAGGATGAGACAATGGGGACCTGCAGGCAGCATGAAGATTGAGGCGTTGCACTTCCACATGGATGGCCAACCGCAGTTTGAGTCCCAGACTTGGCTGCCTGCTCTCTCTCTCTCTCTCTTTCATGAGTGCATGTGCCCTATAGAAAATTTAAAAATAATAATAAATGTAATTAAATAAATAATTCTTTTTAAAAAATGAGATGATGATCTCCAGATGTCAACAGAACACAGCAGGACACTGTCTCTTTATCATTGCTTATTTTTTGTTTGTTTTGTTTTGCAGGCATGATATTATAGAGGCATGCAGAAATTTTTTAACTACAAGACATGAAAATATACTGTGTGAGTTTAGGCTCAGTGTAAGCAAGAAACAGAAAATGTTAAAAGGACTTTTTTTGAAGGGGTGTTGAACTTCATGAGTATCTATGCCAACCAATAGTTGAGTATTCCTGAGGAAGTTATTTACATCCCAAAATGTGTGCAATGGGAGCTATAATGTCCTCTTTGGTATTGTGAAATAAGTACTGAAGGTAACTCACACCTCCCTGCCACCCCAAACCCTTCATTCCCCTTATTGAAGTTTGAATTCATTTTTCCTTAAATCCATAGCACTGACCGACTCCTAGTAGAGTATACCATTTATTTACTCCTTGTCTCCTATGGTTTTCATCTGCTAGAATATAAGCCCCAGGAAGGGTACACACCACCTCTGGTCATTAATTTACTAACTGCCCTTAGAGTAGCGCCTCACTTATAGTAGGTGTTTATTAGGTAGCTTTTGAAAGCGTGAATGTCTTACGTATCCCGCATGCTTCAGTGAGATTACATATGAGATTATAAAGGTAAATTATTTTTTTCTTAAAGACCTAACTACTAAAACAGATTCTGACATGTGACTCCCCTCACCAAGTCTGCTAACATGTACTCAAGGAATGTATAATGCTCTTGCAAAATTCCAGGCATCCTCATTCTGCTCCTGTGTATTTTGTCCTCTCTGGGTTGACATTGAGCATTGGGGCTCAAAGAAAACCTTCTTAAATTAGTTCCTGCTTTAAATTATGTCACACTCTACTTCCATATTTACAGACATAGAAAAATGCTTTCTCTCTCGGAGGTCGTCAGGGGAGAACTTTTCATGGCTAGTGGAATTATTTGTGTTCCTGAAATGTTGCGATATTCATTTTGCTTTTATGGCTATAGACAAAACAAGGCAAACAAGATCCAGTGAATGTTTTCTTCTTTGTTTTTCTCCTTCTTCTGATTTCAAGAAGAAAACTGAGTCTTGTGCTCCTCTGCTAGGGTGCTGTCCCACAAAGCACATAAACGGCCCCCTCCCTGGCCCCATGCTGTGAAGGCAGAAACACAGAGTAGAACTTAGACCAGATGTGCCAGAGGAAGTCGGAGAAGATGAAAGACTGAAAGGCTAGTTGGAGGAACACAGAGAGTCTAGGGTCTCATTGGCCAATGCAGGGATTTTGGCCCTTGCTTGAAGGTGATTAAGAAACTAAACAAGTGACATTATTACTTTGATTTTCATAGGCTCGCTCTGCTGCTATGTTGAGAATAATCATAAGAAAGCAAGGGAGGTAGCAGAGAGGAGAAGCTACTGCAAAAATCTTGGGAAAAGATAGCAATAGCCTAGATGAATGTGAAGTGAGGGGGTTGGGGAGAGTGGACAGCTCCTGGGAAAGTACACCTTGGAATAATATATGTTAACAAGAATTAGGAATAGGATATTTTGACCTGTTAAGCTGTCTTTTGCCTAGATCCCTTTAGCATGTATCTTAGAGGGCAGATTTGAGAATAGTCTGTAGATGTGCACAAAATAAAGCTAACTGGCCCATCGTGGTGTTTAACGCAGAACCCTGATATTACTAACTTCTACTCTAATTAATTTAGGTAAATGTGGGTCAGGAGAGCACAGAGCTCCATGGTCTCCCTTCCATTGGGTCCTACATAGCCTGAGTATTATCTGCCAACTTCACATAAAATCCTGAAATTCCTTTGCCTTTGTTGTGGAAAAGGTATTTGGTGCCTAAGAAATGGACTTAGAAAATAAAGCAAAGCTTACAGAAGGTTGTGCTGGTAAAACATCAAGCCCAGTCTATCTTGCACACATGGAGCCATTCTCTAAAAGTCAATATTTTATATGTCCACTTTGATAGTCCTTTTTAAATGAAAAACTAATTAAAAACTTTTGAATTTGCTCACTTTTCCACAAGAGATCAATTCACCTTCTGGGCAGAAGGTTGTCTGTTCTAACAGGCTTATCCAAGATGAGGGTACCATATAACAAAGCTCAAACGGTAATAAGAGATGGAGATAACCACTGCTTGACTAATAATTTTTAAACCCTTCTTCACCCAAGGCACAATGTTCCTTCACAGCATAGTCACGTGGGGGCCATGCCAATTATAAGGCAATTGGTTTGTTTTTCTAGCAGATTTGCTTTATTAGGAGCCCCCTAATGTGTTACACGTTCTGTTACAAAGTGTGACAATTTACAGTGCATTCTGGGGACTTCAGAAAAGGGAAAGATCTTGCAAATTATTATCTGTGACAGAATTATAATTTTACAAATGATTAATCTCAATCATCCGTCGCGTTTTCCTCTTGGGTTAAGCGGGAAAATTATATCTTGCAAAATTAGCTGTCAAAATGTGAGCCTGTGGTTTTGGAGTATTTGTACATCAGGAAAATGAAAAGAAGATCTTTATTAATGAGCTGGATTAAATAAATAAAAAGGTTCTTGTAGGAGACATGCTGCTCTGTTGCTACAATATGTCTCACGATTTCCCAGTAGTCAGATATTTACCAAATTAAATCGAGACTCAATATGACTATATTACTTGTTTCCAGAGATACCCTAAAGTGTGATATTATTACCTACACCTCTCTTTATGTCTGGGTACATACGATAACACATGTTATTGTACTTTGTTATTCAAATTTCTCTGAATAGAGCTAAATATTTTGATAACAGTGTCATTTGGAAAGTACTTGAGAGTGGGGAAAATTGTACATAACCAGACCAGTGTTCAGGTCAGAGAGCAGCAGTTCAGGTAAGAGGAGAAAATTTAAAGAGAAAACTAAAAATCAAAAACCATGTGAACAAATCAAGCAATCTTGACACCAACCATTTCACTAGACATTACTTTGCAACTTTGGAGCAATTAACTTTAAATTGCTGGAATGGTTTAATGTATAATACCTACTACTTTGACCTGTAATTATATATGTGTCATTCCCATAGCTGAGTTGCAAGGTCAATTCTGGAATATAGTAGACACTCAATTAATTAAAAAGAAGGGAAATAAAGGTGAATGGGATATTGAGTTAAGCAGCAACTAAAAATAACAGTGGTTCATAAGGGAGGCATGTTTAACACCAAAATAATTCCCATTGTGATACAGTTTTTAATTCAAAAGGGCCAAGTCTATAAGTTTTCCAGGCTCACAAAACAGAGTAAAAATTAGAACTTTTGCAAAGTCTTATTATGCTCGGGACTGCTTCACATACAAAGATGTAAGTACTGCATTATTCTTGCCTCTAGCTGTTCTGCGAACATCTGAGATTTTGGAAAATAGTAGATATTTGTATTCCATCTTAGAACTCCTGATTTTTTTTTTTTTAAATTGCCAGAGAGAGTATGTGTTCTACCAAAGAGAGAGAGAGAAAAAAAAAAAAAGAGAAAGAGAGAGACAAAGAGAGAGGGAGAAAGCATCCCCAGTGTGTCTCGTTCATGCTGCCATCTCGTTATCACTTCTCCATCCTCTCAGGACTTTGGGCATGAAGGCACATATGTCCAGCACGTGTTCCAAGCTATTGTGGCTAGGATTCAGACTTCGGTCAGCCCTGTGGCATCCAAGTCCCTTAACCACTGGGCTATGGGGCCAACCCTGCTGATTTTTAAATTCATCAGCATATCCAGACTTTAGTATATTCTCGGGTTGTACAAGAAACCATGTGAGTCTGCCAGAATGTGGGTCTCTGGTTCAGGATTACTGCAGCCATTGTTTTGAGAAGGGGCAGTAGCTGCTTTGCTCTGCTCCTTCTGCTCTTGTACCCTCTTCTTGTAGTGTGTATCTTCAGCCGAAGGAGAAGAAGGCGCCATACAAGCTACCTGACTAAGAGAGGTAGTTGATAATGAGGCTACTTGTGTGTCAAACTGGAAATTGTCACAAGATGAAGACTCGCTGGAAGTCATCTCCAAGTTCCTGTCATTCTGATCCACGTGTTGTCTCTCTCCTTTCCTCTTGTTCTCTCTCTTAATTGCTCTCAAAGAAATAAGCCTTACATGCAGTGCCCATGTCTGTTTTCTCCATTTTCTAATTCTCTATGCTGGAGCTTGCAGCTTGCACTTTTTTTTTTCTTTTTTTTTTTTCTTTTTAGGATTTTGCCATAGGACACATGACAAATGTACTCAACCAGAGACAGAGCAAGGGAGAGTAAAAAATAAAAATCACCCTGCCCCACATGGGGGAATGGCTACACAGCAATCCCTTGTTCTCAGAATTTTCATGTCATGAGCACATACTTGGTGTGATTTCAGATTGCAATCCCTTCAACTCCATTCTCCTCTTGGGATTTTGTGGATGCACACACATGCATCCTAATGATTATAAAGCCACCAGCTCTGGGACTGGAACCATTGTTGGCCACATGGGAGTCCAGCACCATAGTCAGCATGCCACTTACTGCCCCCTGTACTTCCTCTTCATTTCTGCTCTTTGTAACTTTCATTTCTACTTCTTCCTGGAGAACTGTTTAAACTCTTATAGTGGCCTGTCAGCCCCAGCTCTTTCTGCTAGCTACTTTACTTCCGAGAGAGAATCTGATTGACTTGCCTCATCATTTCACAAAAGGCTGTCTGAGTTTACAAGCGAAATGCCTTGGGACCCAGCACCCGTGCTAATGCAGCCCTTTGGGTCTGGATGGTGGGAGTTATGTTGGTCACCATATGTTTGTCTCAGAATGATCTTTTTTAGAGGAGCTTTGGTATTTTGTAATGTAACAACATCTGCTGCGAAACACACATGCACACACACACACACACACATGCACACGCACATCTCATCTTCTCATTTTTGAACTCCTTGGGAGTCAGTGCATTTGTTTTATTACCAATAGTATTTATCAAAATTCTTGGCACACTTTCTATGTTCAGTGAGTGCTTGTTGCGTTAGTACGCATAATTATGTACCTCTCCCCTTCTTTCTTATCGTTTTTATTCCTTTTTTCCTCCCTTTCTTCCTCTCATAATGCTTTTTTCTCTCCCATTCTTCTTTTCTCATCATATAAGATTTACTACGTCAGAGACTATGCTAATCAATATCAAAATTAAAATGACATATTTACTGTCATTAAGATGCTCACTGTCTGCCTAGTGGAGAAAAGATATCTATACTAGGATGCTTTGTTAAAAATAGCATGTGTCTGTCCCTATCATTTTTCCTTCCTCTATTTCATGTAGTTAATAATTCTTTATGACTTCATTTTTTTTTTTTTGAGGATTTTTTTTCAGGGCAGAAAACAGAAGAAGCAGATGTCAGTGTTTCTTCTTGCCTTTTGCAAACACCTAAACTCATTGAAGGGATGTTGTATGTGTCCCAGAGGGGAAGTTGAGAGAGGGTGTTCCTCTGAACACGAAAAAGAAGAGAGGAAGAGCCTCCAACAGCTGGGAGGAAGTGCGTACGTGGGATGGAGACTCCCGGAAAGAGTGGTGATCCTGCCCCCTCCTTGGCAGCACCCCAGGAAGTGGTGACTCAGAGCAAAGGGCTCTGTGTTCTCTCGCATGAGGGTCTCCACTTCACAGCTTGGGAACAGCAGAGCCCTTTACCTTCAGCAGCCATTTGGGGCATTAATCAGGGGAAATTAGCCAACAGCATCTTTGATCTTTCAAAGGATATAAGATGCTGAGACTGCTACACAGTAATAGGCCAAGAGGGTGTCCACTGGTAGAATTTCTCACCAGCTGGGTCATGGGATCTTAGAATACAATTTAAGTAAATTAAAGTAGAAGGAAAAAAAACTACTCTTATGAGAATAAACTGTGAAATTGACATATATGTGAATGTGACCAAAATATAGTCATTTTAAAACATTTTTTTCTGTATTCATGATAGAGTGTGTGCATGCACACATGGGAGTGAAAGAGAGGAGAAAGATGAGCACCGTTCATAGAGTCATGTCAGACCATAATTCCCTTCCTCTACTCTGATAGCCTACTAGATTTTGAGCGATGGCATGCAAACCCAGAGTAGTTCAGGCTGACCTGGCCGGGGATTCGGACCATGGTTGCTATGTGGGATCCAGCTTAACTTGAGTAAGCGTTATCATTCTATCACAGGGGTGGCTCAGTAAGCTAATTTCTCATGGCAGTCACTGTAACATATTCTGGGACCACAAAAGAAAGGGTGAGTAAGAACCACTTAGGGAAATTTTTGCTTCTAGTGACTGAACTTGTGGAATGTGTCTCTGACCTGACAGGTAAAACTAATACTGTAAACTAAGAGAAAAAAAAAAAAAAAACAAAACCCACAGACCTGCATGTGCTTGGGTGACACCCAGGGTGTCCCATCCTTACCAAGGCGTGTAAGATACCAGATGCCCCTGGGAGGCTGGTGCTCTGTTTAAGCAGAAGGCAGAGCTCAGTTCCTTACTGTTTGTTCTCACAAGTACTTTGCTGTTCAGCTGATTCATTCAGCCTCGGGAAATATCATTCTTTTTTTCCCTTTTAAAAAATGATGGACTTATTTTAGAGAAATTTGGTACAAATTGGTATTATGTATGGAAGACTACTTGTAATTTATAAAGCATCTTATTAAAGTTGTGTAACATAAGTATATTTATCACTAAATGTAAAGGGTCAGGACGTATGTTGGTAAATAATAGAAAACTTTTCCCTCCTCAAAATGTTTTTAGACACTATGAGTGAAGTCCTATATGAGTGAGTCCACGAAACACATTATGAGAAATTGAGGCTTGAGTTGAGTCCTTAATGATGAATAGGAGCCAGTGTACACGTGTGTGTGTGTGGGAGAGAGAATTTTCCAATTAGAAAAGCATCATATATAAACATCTTTAAGGCCAGAAAGCTCTTTAAGCCTCAAAAAGAATACAGAAATATGCACACATTTTTCCAAAATTTCTCTTTTGTTGAGTCTTTTTTCTTTTAATTTTACCCAAGGGTGTGTGTATGAGAGAGAGAGAGAGAGAGAGAGAGAGAGAGCGTGCAAGAAAGCAAGAAAGCATTTCCATGGGTGATGGTCAAACCACACTCCCTTCCCCTCCACGTCTCCTTTGGAGATTTTGGGCATACATGCTCATGTACCCAGTGCGTTTTTCAAAGCACTGGGTCCAGGACTCAAATGCACAGTCAATCATATAGGATCCAGCTGCTGTCACCACCATGCCATTGGCCAGTCCTGTTGGGTCATTTTTGTGATCATTAGCAATTTAAGAGCATTTCTGTTGGCATTCAAAACATTAAACATTAAGACTTTCAGAAACATCAAAAGATATATGAAATAGAGAGGAGTTGAGGCACATAGTCTATACAGATTAATTCTCAAACTATTGTTCCTACTGTACATATAAAAAACTTAATGTTACAGCATACTTTACATGAAAATTAGTCTGATTTCGATAACTGACATGTTTCCCCTCAATAACACTTGTTTAATGCAGTTCTGCTTCTGTCAATAGCTATGACACTGTCTGCATTTCTTCTCTTTTCTCTCTCATAAAATCCTAAGCACCCATGTTGTTTACAAACCTATTTTCCACATTTGATTAGCTCCCTATAGTTAATGTTTCACAGGCCAGACTCTAAATGATAGTTCAGAATCTTCGTTGTCCCCACAATAGAGGTTTTGATTCTCTCTGTATTATAATGAGTTATAGTAAAACAAAGTGTATGTTATGTACTGTTCCTGTTAATATCTTTTATCCATTTAGACAGATATAATCTCCAAAGCAGTACAGTCTAAAACATAAATGTCATCCATTGATACAAAGCCTCTTTCCAAGTGATTAGATGAAGTCAAGCGAAATCAGCTTTTTCCCTTAAGGTACCTCACCACCACCATGAACTGTTGCTGTACCACCGAACCGTACCCATTGTGCCACTTCCTGCCCGCACCCTGACTCAGAGTTGCTCTTATGGGATTTTGCTCAAAATTTCTTTCCATTCAGCTTCAATTACTGCAATTATTGAAGCCAGACTACAAAGGGCATTTTTTTTTTTTGCTGCAATTTTGTACATTAATACTATTTTCCCAATGGCCAAAGTTGGAACAATTTGAGCAACAAAATAATATAGTGTTAGATTATAACCCAGAGTATAAAGCATTGCATTCATGAATCTATATTGATATAAATCAATTTTGAACAAATAAATACATAAATAAGAATAAGTAAGTACAAAGATTGTTTTGTTTGAAAAAGTCACAGTATGTGGGGCTTGATTTTTCTCTCCTTCAGTTTGCATTACACTTGGTGATTTGGTTCCTAAAAGACAGTATTGGAAAGGTAAAATAGTAACTTTACAGTGTAGAAACCAGGATGATAGTATTTTAATCGTTTTCTTTACCTAATAAGTCATGTTGATATAGTGTACCTTCTGATATGAAATGATAAGGACACTCTATGCCTGGTAATCTGCCCCAAAAAAAGATCCAGGTCTAAACATGGTGAACAGAATCAGATAAAGCCAAATGAAGGAGAATTCTACAAAATAAATGGCCTTCAAAAGACCAATATTAGTCAAATTATTAAGGTAAGTCTGGAGTTTAGTCAATAGTATTAGATCAATGTGGGCTTCTTCGTTTTGACAAATATACCACAGTTGCATAAAAATATTATTAGGGAATAAGATCAAGCATACGCAGAAACATATATCTTAGGACATTTTTCTAAATCTGAGATTATTCCAAAATCCAAAGGCTTTTAAAAAGAAACAAAAGATTAGTACTATTTTATTTCAGTCAGGTTCTTTATTAATGAAAAATGTTTCCATGTTATATTATATAATAATAACTAGCATGTATTGACTATTTGCATTGTACCAAGCACTGTGCTAAGTCTTTTTGTAATCCTGCTTTGTGTTTACAAACTACCTCTGGGGTAAAATGATGATTACCATCCTTTCACAGGTGAGAAAGCTCCCTAGAGAGATTACATAACTCGCTCAACATCCTGCAGCTAATAAATGCTATAGAGCTTCCGAGGCCCTAGAATCATCCGAGACACCAAATAGTTTTCAGTAGAATTATAGTATTAGATGTTAAAAATTCTATAGTGATTAAATCATTGAGAATTGGCAAAGTTTTTGCTAGGCAAGACATTCAACTTTCAAAAGCAGATCATTTTTTGAATTACATTGTGCATATATATGTGCTTGTGCATGGGTGTGCAAACCATAAAAATAAAAACGTATTGTATCTGTGATTTTTCACCAGTTTTCCACTATGCTTGATTTCTAAAGGCAGGAACACTAGCTACTGTGTATTAACTCCTGTGAGTAATGCACCCCTCAGGCTTGGATCTGTTCTCTGTACAGAGCGGGGGCTCTTTATGTGCTAGGGACTGAGTGTATGAATGTGGTGCGCTGGGAAGATTGGTCCAAATCAATCATCCCTGATGCTGACAATTTACATTTGAAGGAAAGGCTTGCCAAGTACCCTGGACATAATTATCAAAGGGAAAACCCAGTGACATGCCTGGTTTGATTGCTGTTGTGATGTTGGTGGTAGTTTATTTTGTTTTGTGTTTTGTTTCATGAGTCTAAATAGCCAATCTAAGTATTTGCATCCTGTACTGATCCAGTTAATAAACTGTGCTATGTTTGTGTAAGAACCTCTGGAGAGGAGACAGAATGAACTCAGCAGCAGAGCAGAGAGCGAAAGCGGGGAGAGAAAACAGGTGTGAGGAAAGGGGAGATAAAATTATATTCACACCTCATATATTTCAGCCCGACTTCCTCCCGCGTACGTCTTGTGTTAGTAGCTTCTACAACCCCTGAATGAGACCAGTGAGTGTTTTGCTGGATTCGATAGAAGACTCTTCAAAAATAACCCTGCTGCTTGCTTTGCTTGCCTGTAGTTGCTATTTACATATCCAGTAGATAAATAGAAAACTCAGTCTGCTTATTTCCAGTAACCTTATTAGCCAAAAAAAAAAAAAGGTAAGGAAGGACTCCACAAAGGAGAATGGTGTGTTTAATAAAACACCTTCCCCGGGAACTGAAAGAAGCCCCTGCATGTGGGATGCAGCAGCTTATCACTAATTCAGAATCTCCCTTCAGCTTCAGACTTTTGTCTTTCTTCTTCCTACTAGCCGCACTTTCAAGCCTGATAGCTTGCTTTGTAGTCTTCCCTGCTCTGGAAGAAAGCCCAGAGGAAACGAAGCGGGAGAGTTCATTAGGGGTATTTTACAGTCACTCAGATCCCAGGGTCTCTGTCTCATCTTCACAGATCACACTGCTCGTGGAGAGTCTTTCTTTATTTTGTTACTTATCCTTGTACTGCCAGAAGTCTACAAAGACCTGGGCACCTGCGTGTTTCCATCCACATCAGTGGAATATGGGCACAATTCAAAGCGAGTCCTGCACCAGTGTGCGTTCACTGATTGCAAATCAGCTTATTGTATTTTAAAAATTCAACATTTTCTTGAAAACACAGCATTTGAAGATGAAAATCTTATTCAGAGAGGAGCACATTACAAAAAAGAGAATAAAATAAAGGGAGAGTGAGAAAAGGAACAAAGCAAATACACACAAATGAACAAAGAGAATGATCAGGTACAATTATATTTTCAAATCCAGAGAGCTGATCATGAAAACCCAGTTTTGTTTAAGGTTTTAATTTACTTCTGTGTATTTATTTCTTTTCAGTAACCTCTCCTCAAAGCCAATCAGCATGGGTAACGTACTGGTCATGGTTCAGCCTTGAGATGTCAAACTGAGCCACCATTATAAACGCATTTCAAAAATCAAAAGAGTCAAGATCTGTTCTCTACCAAAGGCTACTTTTCTCTCTCGGCTCCCTGAATATGATCCTTGATTATAGCCCATTCTTCTAATTATAAGGTCTACTTTGAGCTTATTGCTTTATTCCTAGAAAGCCAATGGCCATTAATGGTCTTTTGTCACTGAAATCCTTGGGTATAGGTAGGCATTTGTAGTTTTAACATGAGCTGGCTGTTCAAGGAGAATATGGTTATAATTATTTAATAGGGCTATACATGTTTATGGATCTATAGGGGAATTCATCTTAGTTCTCATTGAAGAAATGAAACTTTTGAAGCTCCCAAAAATGTCCGAATGAAAAATGGGCTGAGTTCTCTAACTTGGAAACCTGGATGTTCCTATCTCTGCCCAGATGCAATATTTATTGACTCTATATTGAATTTAATCCCACTGGGCCCAAACTCCTCTTTAGTCAGGGAGGTTGGTCTGGTAGTGTAGAAGCTGGCTACATATGTTTTCCTTCATGAAAAGGACAGCATTTTCGAATATGTACTCTTAGGCTTCTGTTTCTTCGCCTGAGCGGTCAGCAACTGTACGTTTGTGTGTTTAGTGGGTATCAGAATGGTATGCAGAAACTACCTTGCACTCAGAAATAGAAGCATGTATGACTTTCTCCCAATAATTTAGAATCCCTAAACCATTAATCCAAAGACAACAATATTGTGTTTAAGGTTTAAGGACCTTCCTTTTCCCCAGGCACCTGCAGCAATAATGAGAACCTCTACACTGTACCAGGCTATCCAGGGTGGCATGAAACTATTATAACAAGTATTGACTACGTGCCTGCCAGGGCCATAGTGCACAATTCCAGGGGCACCATCCATGCAATGTGAGCGATGCCCTCGGACTCTGCAGTTCAGTGGTACTGTGCCTACTATGTGCAAAGAGTTGGGGTAGGTGCTATGGAATCACACCGGACACAGAACTTGACCTCAAACTCTTTAGAGTCTGAAGGAAAAGACATGCCATACATCAAGAAAAAATACAGCAAAAATTTAAGTTAACGTTCCATATATGAAAATATGTTTCACCAAGGAGTTCATTGCCAAATATTTGCCTATACAATGAGTGCTGTTAATTCAAACAAATAGTATGAGCTCAGATGAAATGCTGTACTCAGGAAACAGTGTGAGTGAGCGATCTTGATTCAGAGATGATATCACTATTTCCTACATGAGCGAAACATAGACTGGCCGCTTGGGCACACCGTTGGAGCCCTTTGGCATCACTGTAGTTTTTAATATGCTAATCCATTTTCATTTCGGCTTTGCTCCTTATTCTGTCATACTTTTCCTTTTTACTCACTTGTACTCTGAAAGTCTGATCTTAAACTCTGGGCTTTAAAACTCCACATTTCCAATTCTGTTGGTTTTCTCTGCAGCCAAATGTGCTTACATTCTTGTTCACCCTGTATTAATAAAAAGGATGTTTGCACAGCGGGAAGGCATATTCTCATTTATCTCTGACCAGAAATGTGAAGAATGAAATGGCCTGATGGCCATTATCTTAACCCTATGTGACTGCAAACATTTCGAAGTAGTGGAAGAGGTAACTGGACCACAAAATCCTCATTAAAGTTTTCTTTCCTCAGCATTAGACTGCAGATAAAGTTCCCAGTCCCATTTCTTATGTAGGATTTTTTTAATAAACAAATAAATATGATATTATTTTGTAATCAACAAAATAGTTATCTTACTTGAAAGACGACAAAACTCACGAGTTCAGAGCTCTCAGTGGGAGTCACTAAAATTCCTCTGACCCTCCACCCTACTAAAGAGAAACATTAAAGGTCGTGGCGGCTTCCTTGGCTGTGATGTTCCAGCTATCCTGTGGAAAGAGGTCAAAACCGTGGAAAGCTATCTCTATTATTTCTACAGTGACAGGATTTTTAAATTCAGTTTGCTACATGGAAGTTTTAAACATAAATGAAAGAAAAATGATATACTGGTCTATATCTCAAAGAGAATATAAATAATTCGAAGACTTCAGTCTCATAAGAAACTCTCCAAGAAACAATAATACGAACACTCACACACAAACACAGATGACCAGTAAATATTTCTAACTGAACTTTAATCAACAAAGCATAATCACAAAGAATGTTTGAGTAGATGCTCTCTCTAATGACTAGTGCTTCATTTATGGAAGAATTTTTCAGAATTTTTGAGTATGACCATGGATTTAGTCACTAAGTGGCAAGAGCTAGATTCTCTATATATTATTTCTCCTCAGTTAATGGATTGAGCACAAATTAATCTAGCAACTCAGATTTCTTGGATATCTACTATGTATCTACATAACACAGAAAGGGGGAACAAAAGAAAGAGCTATGTTCCCTCTTGCCATTTGCTATCCTTAAGAGACAACTAAGCAATTAGTAAAAAGCCTACATTGCACACTGATAACACAATGCTTAGCAGAGGGAAGGCTGAGGCAGTGGACAGGGAGTCTGTTGGGCAAAGGCAGTTATGGAGTGGGAGGAAATGGGCACATTTCCGGGACTGTTTTCACAGGGAAATGGTCTGCAGAGCTGTGAAGGGTGGGACAATGGAAGGTACTACTGGAGAGGTACAATCGAGGACCTGTATCAGAGCATCAGAACAGTCGTCGATTTCAGAGAAGTCAAAGAACATTTGATGACAGAAGGGGGGGGGATGTGAAATGGTGGGGTTCTGTACACACAAGAACACGGAGGTGGTGGTGACAACATTAAAACTTGTGGCTTGAATAGTTATCCCAGAGAGAGAAGTCAGTCTGAGAGAAGTGACTCGTGAAAGGTAGGAAAAGAAAGTATCAAAAATGATCATAAAAATTGGGACCTTCAAAAGAAAGCCAGTTTGTTGCATGCAGGGTGAGTGTAGCTGTGGAAGTAAAGAGTAAAAGTGAAAAAGTGAAAGATGCTAAATTTGGTGTTCACTAACTAAGACGAAAAGAGTAGAAAGATCCTGAATGGAGCTGTGGTCTAAAGGGAGCACTTCCCCTCTGTTCCCAGCACCTAGGAGAATACTTAGCATACAGTGGGTGCTCTAACACACTGGGGAGAATTGTGTGGGCACCAGTGACAGTGCTTTGTGTCATCCGTATAAATGTGATGACTCAAAAACTGTAATTCCAGATAACTGTCAATCATTCCAAGTAACTCTGTGTTTAAAACACTGCAATGTATCATTTGTGGAGGGTAAAGAGTGGGAGGTGTTAAATTAACTTCTAATAGAAGTTACAACATTTTCCTTTAATATTCAGGTATTATCTATACTTTCCTTTTTTTCTCAAATAAAATCTTGCCCCTAAGTTCAATATATAGTAAAACAACGACACTAATGACAATAATTATGAAAGAGTCAAGCAGATCTGATCTGGTCAAAGTAGATGTGGGTGTTCCAGAATTCTGTCTTCCTGCTCAGTACCCCATGGAGGGCCCTGTCACTCTTCTGTGAGGCTTTACAGAAAATTAACCCAGGCTTGATTTCCAGTCTGTTGTGTGTACGTTTGTTGCACTGAGCAGTTGAGGTTTGTGGTTAGAGCAGCTAGTTTACAGGCTGACTGAGCGTTACTAATATACAATAGCCACTGCAGGGGCCACTGACGCCAACAGCCACATGCCAGCATTCCTAGGACATGAAGCACTGAATATTTGATGAAAGAAGGGGAGCATGTTGTGAAATGGGGGTGTTCTTCACACACATGCATATTGAGGTGATGAGGACAAAATTAGAACGTGTGGTCCGATGGTTATCCCAAACCCAAACAAATGCCTTAGTCTGGCGGTTCAAAGGTTGTCTTTGTAAACTCATTGTATGTACCAGGAGTTCAAATGAACCAAAAAGAAGTATTAATAGCAGCAGCAGATGTTGTCTGCATGAGATTTCTAGAATCTATTTGGAAATGTTTACAGGAGCAGCCCAGCGCTTGGACAAGGCTCAGAAAAGGAAGCTTGGCACTGAAACGTCTGTGGTGTTCATTGTCATGGGTACCTGGGCCTGATAGGCCAGCTCAAAACGATTTCTCACTCATCCTCTCTGTGTTTTTCTCTTCTTCCAGGAGGATGGTTATTTGTAACAATTAGGAAGTTAGGCTTTGAACTGTGCCCCTCACCCACAGGGACACAGGGGCTCTGAGCCCTGGCACCCAAAAGTGTCCAGAGGAATATGAGCCTCCTCTTTACTGTCCCCTGTGAAGAACATGGCAGGTCTTGGGAACCAGCAGTTAGCGTAATGGCTATGTCGCTGGACTCCCGCGTAGTCGACTGCGGTTCGTGTTCCGGACCCGGTGGCTTAAACTCACGCCAGGCGCGCGTGCGTGCGTGCCCAAGATCCCGAGAGGAGAATGGAGGAGAAGGGATTGCAGCGTGACCATCCCCCCTGGGGGGTGATTTCTCGCTTTCTGTCTCTATGTCTCTCTCTGTCCGTCTGGCGAGCGCACGCGCCCTATAGCGAAACCCCCCCCCCCCCAAAAAAAAAAAAACAAAGAACGTGGCAGGTCTGCAGATGAGACAAAGGAAACAAAATCGGCCAATCTGCATAGAGGGCCAGAAATGCCATGGAGGGAATCTGTGGCTCACTTCCCAAGAGTGAGAAGGGCAGAGTGGGGTTACTGGAGCCAGATAGAGCTCTTCATCTCCCAATGTCTCTCTCTCTCTGTTTTTTTTTAGAATTATTAATTTAATTGTATTTATTATTTTTATTTTTAAAATTTGCTATATGGCACATGTGTTCATCAGAGAGAGAGAGGGAAGGAAGTGAGAAAGCAAGCCTCCAGTTCCAGGACTCATACTGTAATTAGCCATGTGGGAGGCCAGTCCTTTAACTCCCAGTCCACCTGTTGGCCCCGTAATGTCTCTTAAGAAACTGGCCCACGAGCTGTTCATAGATGCTCTGTGGAAAACACAATGAAGGAGTATAAACCTGTAGTGAAAATTGTCTGACCTAATTAAAAATACAATTTTCTATATATATTTTAATAAATATTTTATTTTTTCATTGTTTTTCATCCTTTCGTATTATTTTTATTAAAAATGTTTATTTTATTGGCATGATGGTTAAGTTATTGTACTCCTACCTGGCTAACCAAGGTTCAAATCCTGAACCTAGTGGCTTGACAATCATGCTCGGCATGTGAGTCTGCATGCCCAAAATCCCAAGAGGAGAATGGAAGACATGGGATTGCGGCCTGGCCATACCCCCTAGGGAGTGATTTCTCACTTTTCCTCTCTCTTTCTCTCTGTATTTCTGCAGCAAGCTCACAAAAAACATTATATTGTTAAAAATTGTTATTTATAGGGACCAGTAGGTGCCATGGTGGTTAAGGTGCTGGACATTCCCACATGGCCGATCACAGTTCAAGTCCCAGACCTGGAGGCTTGCTTTCACTTTCCCTCTGTCTCTGTGTGTCTCTCTGGTCAAATTAAAAATTAATTAATTAATTAATTAATTAAATTTAATAATTCTTTAAAAATTATTATTTATTTTGTTTTACTAGAAATAGTATACTTAATCATCCTGGCACACATGAAGAAAATAGACATTTAACAGTCATTTGGTTAGTACCAGAATGATTCAAGTATTCAAAATGCAAGCCAGGTCTTGGCAACTACCAGGAAATTATAAAGTCTCCACCTACCTGCCTCTTGGTTTGTGCACCTACTCCCTGGCTAATGAAATGGAGCACTAAAGTGTTCCTCTCTTAGCCATAGGAAGGCATACAGCATTTGGTTGGCTACCCAGCTTAATCTAGCTAAATGAAATGTTTCCCTGGCACGTTGGGTGGGGCCCACTCTGTCATAAGTGGAATGAGGAAGTCAAGGTCTGCTTAGCTCAGGTCCTGAATGCACTGCCTCAGCTCTTGATCCCCTCCACCCAGCCTGCTGGGACTACTCCCAGATGCCAGGACTTCTGATCTGATGAGGTATGAGCCAACACCTAACCACCTTAAAGGGATCCCTGAATGCAGGAAATCAGATTTTTGTGGAGAAGGAACGCTCTCCCATGAATGGCACCATATGCAAATGTACTGCACTCACTGCACACATCACTTACTACCACTGTCCCTCTGGAGACAGGTCTGACTGTGCAAATTACAGCCACCTCCATTTGTGACCACAGAAACGCAGAGGTGATAACCCTTCAAAGGACAGAAGCTCCTCTAACAACCTCTAATTACAGACATCAAACTGAAATAAGCTCCTTCTCTAGCTTCTTGAGATTCTCGAGGCTTAAAAGGCCCACAAAGCTGTCTCTTGCACAAATGTCCCCAACACACTAGGAAATGAACATCACTTATTCTGATAAACAGTGTTTATAGGTGTGCTAATCAAAGGATGAAATAAAGCACTTGCAGTGCTCTAGCAGTTTCTTCTCATTTTATCCTCAAAGCTGCAATATACAGTCATAGTCCTAAGGCTATAGCTTAAAGCCAGGAGGTGTCGGAGCCACCTTTGTTCACCCCTGGCCTGGTGAAAGTGGTTTTCAGGAGCCTGGATTTCTGATAAGAGAAGCCTGCAGCTACTCAATTACTCACACCTGGTGAGGGGTGCACTATGACAAAGCTGCACCCACCCCCTGCTCTATTAGAGAAACCAGTACCCTCCACCCACATTACCACTAACACATCCCCTTCAGGGACTCTGAGTGAGGAGTCTTTCCCATTTACAGCATCTGTAACTGGCTGAGCTCTCTCTCAGTGTTTCTGGGATAGCCAAATTGGTGGTCTTTCAAGTTGTTTATTTTTTTCCCCCTTGCTTCTGATGGGAACGAGCACTCTATTAAAATCATTTTTTTTCTTTTTTTTAGAGAGAGAGATTTTTGGTATAGGGCACCTGTGCTCACTGGAGAGACACAGAGACAGAAAGCAAGAAATCATCCTCCTGGGGGGATAGCCATGCTGCAATCCCTTCTCCTCCCTCATCCTCATGGGATCTTGGGCATGCACAAGCCCAGTGTGAGTTTTAAGCTGCCGGGTCCAGGACCCAAACCAAAGTTGACTAGGTAGGAGTCCAGTCACATAACCATTATGCCATGTGCTGGTCCCTAGAATCTCTTCTTTCTTTCCACTCAGATCTCTAGATACAAGGTACTGATTCTCAAACATTGACTTGTGATGTAGGAAAAGAGCATGGCAGCATCCTGGTTTGTGACACTGTGCAATAGACATAGATTACCTGTGAATGTGTTTGACCTGCACTGCCTACTGAGCATCTTAAATTTCAATTAATTGTCAATATTAAAAAGCAGGATATGCAAGTCTCCAAAAATCAATTTATGGTTTTGTTAACAGATGGGAAAGTGTCAAGCTGCGTTGTGAAATCCTTGGTTCTTTGGGTCCAGATCACTAGAATTAGAGATCTGTCCCTAGGCACAATGAAACTGCAAGCACGAATGAAGTAGGTAGAAAAGAAGATTTATAGGAAAGAAAGGAAAGTACATCGAAAAGGCTCTTGGGCAGGCAGGTTGTCAGGTGGCAACCATGTTTGGTACTGGTTAATCGTTATTTTTATTACTAGAGGTCATGAATATTCATTGGTGGGAGATCTGTTACACTACCTATGTCCTTCATTTGAATTCAAATCTGCACTTATGTACTTTTCTCACAGGTAAAGAATAAGGAATTTGATTACCTAATTGCACACGCCCAATGTGAGCCAGGTTGTTTTAGACTGCCTAATTAGTTTATTGCCCTAGTGGGAATTTGGGCGTTAACCAAGATGCCCTTTCGCTTTTCTCTTAGGGCTGCCCACTCATGCCCAACTAACTGCCTACCACAGTTTCTCTTGAAAATGTTGAATATTTGGCAATGCTGAGTCTGCATTCCTGCCTGGGGACCATTAGCTAGAATGAATTTGACTCTCTATGGGGCATGCCTTCACCGTAAGATCACCATAGTCTCTACTGTTCCCCAATATAAGATTGGTGCTACGGCCAGGTCTCTGAAGCTGCCCAGCACCTTAACCTGAGCTGTCGTCATTCATTTTTATTATCCTCTTGGCCTCTGTATAAATTTGCTCTTGTGAGCCCTGCTTTAAATTGTGCAGTTTCATTTTCTACATCACTTTCCTTGCTGCCCATGATAGGTGGCCTGGGTATTTTAATGGAGGTTATTTATATTCTGTGACACCAGTTCCACAGAATGCTTCTCAATTTGGGTGCCAGAAGGGGTACAATCTGGAGATTGCTTTGATAGTTGTATCTTTTATTCTTCTTAAACATTCATAAGAAGTCTTTGGGAAGAAGTGGTGTAGAAACCATGACTTCTTTCTTAAGAATTCTGACTTAGGTATCTAATGTATTTGACAACACCTTTCCATTAATGTTTTTGCAGCCAAAGAGAATGCCCAAATGTGTATAAATTAAGATTGTTGAACACACATAAAGCTTCACGATTCCTCTGGATGAAATAGTCCTCAGTTTTATAACTAATCCAAAGAATATGAGGCAGAGTTACTTCACAAATGCAGCTTCTTCTGTCAGATAGAAGCTGAGATGTGTTGATTCCTTGCATGAGAAAGGAAAGGTCAGTTAAGGCTGGGGCCATTAGGATAGTGCAAGTGGCACAGGTGGCATTTTAGCCAGGCCTAAAGAGTGAGCAGGATTTGAGCATGCAGAAAATGAAGGGAGGATAAGGCCAGCAAGTTGTTGGTGGTAAAAGTGCTGAACTTCCATGTGGTCTATTGTAGTTCAAGTCCCAGACCTAGAGGTTTGAAAATCATGCTGGGCATGTGTGCGTGCATGCCCAAAATCCTTAGAGAGAATGGAGAAGGGATTGAGGCATGTTCAACGCCCCGCCCCCTGGGGGGGAAATTTCTCACTTTTTCTCTCCGTGCCTCTCCTTGTCTCTTGTAAGCAAGCACACACACTCTGTGGGGGGGTGGGGGGGAAATCTCTCTGTACTAAAGGGGCTATCTGAAAAAGCACAGAAAGAGGGAAACATGAGTAATATACTAAGAACAACTGTTCAGTTGCCAGCATAGCTGGGTTCTCATTCTTAAGAACTGTAAATTACTTAAAGTTGAAGTTTCCTGGGCCCAGCTCCAGAAATTCGATGGGTCTGAATGAGGCCCCAGAACCCATCTTCTACCAATCAAGACAAGTGGTTCTGTTGTGGAGAGACCACAGCCCATACTTCAGGAAAAACTTGCACTAGGTGTAAATTTGGAGAGGGGATGTGTGGGAGAGGTGACAATGTCTGGATCACAAGCAGCTTTGAGTTTAAGTTATGTAATTTAGTTTCTCTGTGAATAACAAAGTCTTACTTTTCCTGGCAGTTAAATATTCAATACTAGGTAAGAAAGAGGGATGTTTAAAAAAACAAAAATCCAACTTTGGATCCTTGGAGGCATTATTAAAAGAAGCAAAACATGAGACAGAGAGAAAGAGAAAGGGAGTGGGAGAAAGAGAGAGAGAGGAAAGAGAAAGAGATTGGGTGTGGTCCTTAGTTCAACTTGTGACCTTTGGGTTTGGTTGCCATCTGCTTCCCTTCGATTGCCTGTAAACCATGAGAAATGGAGAAGCAGATACCACAGGCTTTGGTCCAGATCCCTCTCATCTTGGGCTGGGCAAGCAAATCTTTCAGGACTCAGTTCCTCGTCTGTGAACTGGAAATAGCAATATCTTTCTTTATCTGTTCAGGATCTAAATTGGGTAAAGTATCCGACTGGTTTTTAGAGAACTGTATGTATGTAAGGAATTAGCTCGCTAGGAAGAAAAGCAGATTTTTAATGTTTCTTGCATGGCTAAATGAAGGCTAGTACATCTACACCATGGTTTACATGTGTTTACAGAATATGTGAAGGTAGTAATCATTATAAAACACTAAGAAAAAAATACTGGTTATAAAATTATATATCTACAGTGATTATACTTTTTAAAATACTCTATCTTTTTTGGAAAATAAAGCAATATTTTAACAGTGGTTTTTATCTAGTAGTGAGTTCTCCATAAATTTCTTTTTTTGCTTGATTTTTTTTTTCCTCTTGTATTGGCATGGGAATCTATTACTTTTGTAATTAGAGAGAAAAAACTAGTTTTGTTTTCTACCACAGAATCCAAAATCAATTTTGAAATCAGTGGCGTTGGGAGCGATACGTTCTTATGCCTTGTCTTCACGGACCATATTCTACTTTTATTTGGACTATTCCGACTTGCATGCAGACCCCTTTTTGTGTGTGTGTGTCTGTGTGCACAGTTTAGATAGTGTCCCCAGAGCAAAGGAAAAGAAAGAAAAATGTCAAGATGCAAGCCTTCAGTTTGTGAAGATTAAATCAATATATCTCTATTAGAACCAGGAATCCTTCCAATATTTATATTGGATTTGCTTCCAAATGGTTGCCTTTTTAATAACTTATAAATAAATTGGGAGCGACACAGTACTGCAACATAATAATAAGAACATGCTAATGGAAAAAGGGAAAAAGGGGGTATTTGTAGGAATAAGACAGTTTTAGTTTAACAAGGGGACATAATCTTGTTTAGAATTTCTCTGATGTTTTAGGGGGAGGCAGGGGTCGAAAAGCAAGGATGCTGCGGAGAGACTTCAGACGTTGTGTTGTTCACTGACTTCCAGAGAGACAAGAACTGGACGCCTCCAGGATGTTTAACATGCTGCTCACAGCTTGAAGCCAGAAGATCAAACTGCATACAAAGCTTGGACTCTCTTATGTCTGTATGGAAGACTTCTAAGGTCTAGGCATTAACAAGACAAGAAGAGACAGGCTTGTGTCTTCATTATGTGTTACTGAAATTATTTTGGAGGTGGAAGGTAGGATGAGCTTATTCAAATCAATAAATATTTTAGTTTTCTACTTTGCCTTGTTGGTTTAGGACTAATACAATTATTTCCATAGAAGTGTTCTTAGTGAGTATACCTAACTATCAGAAGAATATGTGTGTAAAACAGAAGCATACCCATAAATCTCTTGCTGGTTTGACTATCTTTTTGTTTTGCAGTATTAGTATTACCATTTTATTTTATTTATTTTTTAGAAATATTTATTTTATTTATTATTATTTTTAAATTTGACCAGAGAGAGAGAGAGCAAGAAAGTGAGAAAGCAAGCTGCCAGGTCCAGAACTCAAATTGTGGTTAGACATGTGGGAGTCCAGTGCATTAACCACCGTGCCACCTGCCAGCCCCCTAATTACTGTTTAAATACTTTATTTCTATTTGTTTTATTTGAATAGTATCTTATTTATCAAAATATTACATTATTCTACTTGGACATTACCTCAGAATCTATCACTAATACAGTACCCAGAAATAGTGAATAAAAATAAAATGACGGCAAATTCAATGTTATGATTTTTCTTCTACTAGGTTTATATTGAATGTCCTTGGGTTTTTCAAGTATGTAGTCATGGCTGGTTTAGCTGATAAGGGAATATGCTAGTCTATGTATTAAAAAACTTAAAGCATTCAAATAGAAATCCTTTGAAATGGTCATTGTTTCTTTAAGAACTTAGGAACTATCTTACCCTAAGTACTTTGTATTATTTCTAATTTCATCTGTCAAACAAAGCTAGTTGGTGGCAGATATGAGGGAACATTGCTTTCTTATGAAGTACTGACACCTGCAATAAGTACTCAACAAAATCCAGAAGGCAAAATGCAATGTTATTTTTTTCTTAGTTTGGTAAGGTTAAAAATATGGGGGATGTGAAAGCGAATCATCTTTTTAAAACAGATGAAAGTTTAGCATAAACTCAAAATCAGATACTGGAAAGTTATTTTTTAATCAATTTTTTTTTAAAAAAAAACACATTACATACATCTTCAGAATACTAATGAGACAGGAAAAGTTCATCTTGGCATTTGGGGCACACATGCACACATGCCCAACGTGTCAAGTGGCCAGAACTGAGACTGGAACCACAATCAGCCATGTGGGATCCAGCTGCTTTAACCATTACTCCACTGGCTGACCCAAGTTTTATGCTGTTCGAATCACTTCTCTGTTATTTTCAATGAAGGGAAGAGACAAGAGAGGACACAAAAAGTAAGGCAGATCTCAGTCAGTCACAAAGGACTGCAAAGAGGGCCCGGTTTATACTCTCAGAGCTAATTCCCCTCCCAGTAGCATCCCTGTCTCTCCGGGGGCTGTTAATAGATTTGCATGGGCACCTTCACCAAGGAATGCCCCTCCTCCTGGATTTTGTTCCTCTTTTCTTCTTGAGGAGAGAGCCGGGCCAAATGTGCTGAATTTTTTTTTTTTTTTTTAATTTAGAAAGAGAGATTTTTGCTATAGGGCACGTGCACTTTACAGAGAGACAGAGAGCTAGAAATTACCCCTTCTCCTCCATTCTTCTCAGTGTAAGTTTTAAGCCTCCATGTCCAGTTCTTGAACCACAATGGACTACGTGGGAGTCCAGTGATGTAAACATTACACCATTTGCTGGTCCCTGCATGCAGTTTTTTTTTTTTTTTTAATAATATTAGAGACTTCACCTGATGGAAAACATATAATGTTTTTTTATTTTTATTATCATCATAATCTTCTTTATAATACATTGGATAAGATATAATTTTGCAGTGTATTACATTGCTTTTTCAAAAGGGAATGACATGCATGTCAGTCAATACAGAGACATTAATGTCCCCACTTCATCATTCAATATCTTTTCTATGTTTTTCCCAATCATTATGATTATTATTCTAATTATTTTTTAAAACAGTCAATCACTATTTCTCATTTTGCTTGTAAAAAGACTTTACCCATCATGAAATATTTCTCAGACCAATCCAGTTGAGAATACTATACATGTCATCATCAAGAGGTAATAAGCCGTATCTGTTTCTCACAAACGTCTTGCCTCTCTATTGTTCTCTTGCTATCTTTCTCTATCCTCTTCTCCTCACCTCCCCCATTCCACACTGTCCTATTCTCATTAAGTACTTTCACTGCTTTTATGTCCTCCAATTTTTTGCTCTCTACCATAGAGTGCAGGTAGTCGGTTTATATTGAGTGGATACATACAATATCTTTCTTTCATAGCCTGGCTTACTTCACTCAGCAATAGATCCTCCGTATGTGACCACTTTCTATCAAATTCCAGGGTCTTGTTATTTTTTATGGCTGAGTAGTATTCCATAGAGTATATATATCACCATTCATCAGTTTGTGGACATTTAGGTTGGTTCCATGTCTTGACAATTGTGAATAATGCTGCAATAAACATTGATGTGCAAGCACTTTTCTCACTGAGTGTTCTCCTGTCTTTCGGGTAAATACCCAGAAGTGGGATTGCTGGGTCAAATGGTAGTTCTATTTGTAGATCTTTGAGGAACCTCCATATTGTTCTCCACAGTGGTTGAACTAGTTTACATTCCCACCAACAGTGTAGGAGGGTTCTCTTTTCACCACATCCCCGCCAACACTTACACTTTTTATATTCTTCATCTTTGCCATTCTGACAGGGGTTAGGTGGTATCTCATTGTGGTTTTTATCTGCATATCCCTTATGATGAGGGATGTTGAGCATTTCCTCATATGATTTTTGGCTGTTCGTATGTCTTCCTTAGAGAGATTTTTGTTCAGCTCATTTTCCCATCTTTTAATTGGGTTAATCATTTTTTTTTTTTGCATAAGGCCCTTGATTTCCCTGTGTATTCTGGTTATCAGTCCCTTGTCTGAGGCATATTTAACAAAAATATTTTCCCATTCTGAGGGTTGTCGATTCACACTTGATACTGTGTCTTTTGCTGTGCAGAAACTTCTTAGTCTAATATAGTCCCTCTTGTCTACTTTAGGGATTATTGCCTGTGCTTTGGGAGTCTTATTTAAGAAGTCTTTGCCTACTCCAATGTCTCTCAGAGTTTCCCCAGCATTTTCCACCAGTAGTTTTATTGTTTGAGGTCTTAGGTTCAGATCTTTGATCCATTTTGTGTTGATTGTTGTTAATGGTGAAAGATGGGGGTTCAGTTTCATCTTTCTGCAGGTGGATACCCAGTTTTTCCAGCACCATTTACTAAAGAGGTTTTCCTGTTCCCAATGGATTGACTGATATTCTTTGTCAAAGATCAGTTGGCTGTAAGCTTTGGGGATTATTTCTGGGGTCTCTATTCTATCCCATTGGTCTACATGTCTGTTTTTATGCCAATACCATGCTGTTTTGATGACCACAGCTTTATAGTATATCTTGGGATCAGGGAGTGATATGCCTCCTACTGCATTCTTCTTGTGCAGGATTGCTTTTGCAATATGAGGTTTTTTATGATTCCAGACAAATTCTGATTATCTTTTCTAGATCTGTGAAGAATTTTTCTGTTATTTTGATTGGAATTGCATTAAACGTGTAGATTAATTTGGGTAGAATTGCCATTTTGATTATGTTATTTCTTCCAATCCAGGAGCATGGGATGTCCTTCCACTTTTTTATGTCACTTTCAATATCTTTTTTTAAGATTTTCATAGTTTTCTTTATAAAGGTCTTTTACTTTCTTAGTTAGGTTTATCCCTAGGTATCTTATACATCTTGTGGCTATGGTGATAGGGATTCCTTTCTTGAGCTCTGCTTTCTTCAACTTGTTGTTCATAAATAGAAATGCTATAGATTTTTGGATATTGACTTTGTATCCTGCCACATTACTGTATTCTCTTATTACTTTAAGAAGCTTTTTCATGGATACCTTTGGGTCTTCTAAGTATACCATCATGTCATCTGCAAATAGAGATATTTTCAACTCTTCTTTGCCTATTTGAATGCCTTTAATATTGTTCTCTTCTTTGATTGCAATAGCTAAGACTTCCAGTACTATATTAAAGAGCAGCGGAGAAAGTGGGCAGCCTTGCCTAGTACCTGTTTTCAGAGGAAAAGCTTTCAGCTTTTCTCCATTCAGTATAATATTAGCTGTAGGTTTTTCATAGATTGCTTTTATTGTGTTCAGAAATGACCCTTCTATACCAATCTTACTGAGAGTCTTAATCATAAAAGGATGTTGTATTTTGTCAAATGCTTTTTTTCTCCGCATCAATTGAGATGATCATATGGCTTTTATCTTTCTTTCTGTTAATGTGGTGTATTACATTTATGGTCTTGCGTATATTGAACCACCCTTGTGTCACTGGTATAAAGCCTACCTGGTCATGATGAATGATCTTTGTTATATGTTGTTGGATACGATTTGCGAGTATCTTGTTGAGAATTTTTGCATCTATATTCATCAATGATATTGGTCTATACTTTTCCTTTTTTGTCATGTCCTTATCTGTTTTGGGGATGAGGATGATGGAGGCTTCATAAAATGAATTTGGAAGGTTTCCTTCCTTTTGAATCTTTAGAAATAATTTTAGTACGATAGGGGTTAACTCTTCCTTATAAGTTTTGTAGAATTCAGAAGTGAAGCTATCTGGACCTGGGCTTTTCTTTGTTGGGAGGTTATTTATTACTGATTCAATCTCCTGGCTTGTTATGGGTCTATTCAGGTTCTCTATGCCCTCCTGATCCAATCTTGGTATATTATATGCATCCAGGAATTTGTCCATCTCCTCCAAGTTATCTTGTTTGTTGGCATATAGTCGCTCATAGTATCCTCTAATGATATTCTGTATTTCTACTATGTCTGTAGTAATATTGCCTGTTTCATCACATATTTGATTAATCTGGCTTCTTTCTTTCTTCTTCTTGATCAGTCTAGCCAATGGTGTGTCGATCTTGTTCATCTTTTCAAAGAACCAGCTTTTGCTTTCATTTATTTTCTGTATGGTTTGTTTATTTTCTATTTCATTTATTTCTGCTCGAACCTTTATTATTTCTTTTCGCCTGGCATTTTGGGGGTTTGTTTGTTATTGTTTTTCCAATTCTCTGAGGCATGATGATAAGTTATCTATTTGCCATCTTTCCATCCTTTTCTTATGTGCGCTAATTGCTATGAATTTCCCTCTTATGACTGCTTTAGCTGTATCCCATAGATTCTGGACACTTGTGTACTCATTATCATTTGTTTCCATATATTGCTTTATTTCAGCCTTAATTTCTTCAGTAGTGAAGAAGTCATTCAGAAGTAGGTTGTTCAGTTTCCATGTGTTCGTGTATTTTCGGGGTTGTTTCTTGAAATTAATCTTGAGTTTAATTCCATCATGGTCAGAGAAGATGCTGGATACAGTTTCTATGCCTTTGAATCTGTAAAGGCTTGATTTGTGTCTTAACATATGATCAATCTTTGAAAGGTTCCATGCCGGGGTGAGAGAAATGTATATGTTGTCGATGTAGGGTGGAAAGTTCTATAGATATCTGTCAAGCCCATTCGACTTATAGCATCATTTAAGTCCTGTATCTCTCTATTTATTTTCTGTTTAGAAGATCTGTCTAAAGGAGATAATGGGGTGTTGAGATCTCCAACAATTATAGTATTTCTCCTTATCTCTCCTTTTAGCTCTAGCAGTCTTTCCTTCACATATTTAGGTGCATCTGAGTTGGGTACATAGATATTTATACGCGTTATAGCTTCTTGTTGGATTACTCCATTTACTATTATATAATGCCCTTCTTTGTCTCTTCTTACAGTCTTTGTCTTGAAATCTATTTTGTCTGAGATCAATATTGCTACTCCAGCCTTTTTTTGATTTCCATTTGCATGGAATATTTTTTTCCAGCCCTTTACTTTTAGTCTATGTCTATCTTTATCTATAAGGTGAGTTTCTTGTAGGCAACAGATAGAGGGTTTCTGTTTTCTTATCCATTCAGCCAGTCTATG
This sequence comes from Tupaia tana, assembly GCA_026018925.1. Lineage (NCBI taxonomy): Eukaryota > Metazoa > Chordata > Mammalia > Scandentia > Tupaiidae > Tupaia > Tupaia tana. The sequence goes on along the minus strand of JAKSZU010000001.1, from coordinate 95,085,169 downwards.
TCTCTTAACTGGAGAATTTAATCCATTGACATTCAATGTAATTATCGATATTTCCGTACCTGATCCTGTCATTAAGTGAACCATTTTCTTGGTTGCTTTTTGTTCTCGTATAACTGTCTGTCTGATTTCTTAGTTTTCCTGGTATAGTACTCCCTTCAGAACCTCTTGAAGAGCTGGTCTGGAGTTGGTAAATTCCTTCAAATTTTGTTTATCTGAAAATGTTTTTATCTTTTTTTCCCATATGAAAGATAATTTTGCTGGGTATAGTATTCTTGGTTGAAATTGTTTTTCACTCAACACTTTGACTATGCTTCCCCATTCTTTCCTTTCCTGCATTGTTTCTGCCGAGAGATCTGATGTAAGCCTGATAGGGTGACCTTTGTAAGTAACTTGACGTTTCTCTCTTGCCAACTTTAGTATCTTGTCTTTGTCTGTTGTTTTGCCAGTCTGGCTATGATGTGCCTTGGAGAGGATCTTCTTGGGTTGATTCTACTCAGGGTCCTATGTATTTCTTGGGTCTGGATATTTAAATGCCTTTCTAGGTTTGAAAAGTTTTCTTCCAGGATTTCATGGAGTAAATTATCTAGGCCCTTATTATTTTCTTCCTCTTCTGGAATACCAATTATCTGGATGTTGGGGCGCTTGATGACATCGAGTATTCCTCGTATATTGTCTTCATTTTTCATGGTTGTTTTCTCATTCTTCTTGATACTTTTTTCTAGGTCAGATGTTTTGTCTTCTGCATTAGAGATTCGATATTCTGCCTGGTCTAATCTACTTTTAATACTTTCAAGGGAGGTTTTGATTTCCTGTATCACATTCCTCAATCCTAGAAGTTTCATCTGGTTCTTGTTTAAGGTATCCATTTCTTCTTTCAAGTCATGAAAGGACTTCCTCATCTCCTGATGCTCCTTGTCTCTTTTCTCTTCCATCTCAGTTAGTTTGGTCACTACAAATATTCTGAATTTCTTATCAGACATGTCCACGATGTCCATTGTATTGACTGTGGGTGATGTAGTCTTGATTATTTCCCTTGAGGGAGAGGCCTTTTGTTGGTTGCTCATATTTCTTGAGCCTCTGCAATTGTTTCTGGTCATCAGGTACTCTATATGTTGCTTCCTAACTTATTTAAGGTATCTCTGAGGGTTAAAAGTTGTTAAGTAATAGAAGTTTGATGATTTCTCTTATGGTTGGCCTATCTGTTGCTCACAGTTACCATTAACTGTTGCAACTAGTCCTGCATGGCCCAAGTTCATGCCTGTTTCTAAGGAGTGGTGAGTCTCCAACTGACCTAATAAGCAACACCTCAAAAGCAAAGAATAACGAAAAAAGGAAATCGCGCGGCGCGCAATATTCAGAAAGTTCAAAGGCTAGTGGGAAAGGGCCAGAGGCTGAGTGACAGGACCAGGTTAGTAGGACCTGCAGCCTCAGTCCGCCTGGTGTCCGGAACTGCTGGCCAGATCAGTCTGGTTCGCAGGTGGGATGGGTGGGAGTTCATCTTAAAGTCTCAGACAACCAACCTGGGGTCCAAGGAAGAGGAACGGTGGGGATGCGCGGAGGTTCGGAGGGGTTGGGCCTGCAACCTCAGTCTGCCTCGTGTCCGGAACTCAGAAAACATATAATGTTAAAGCTCTACATTTTGAATATCAAGTTACATTTTTGTAAGAACAGTGATGTATCTAGCAATGCACTTTTTTTTAGATTTGTTTTTGTTTTTGTTTTGTTTTGTTTTTGCTATAGGATGCATGCATTCACCAGAGATAGACAGACAGAAAGAGAGTGACGAAATGTAAGAAATCATCCTCCAGGGTGGATGGCCACATTACAATCCCTTCTCCAGTCTCCTCTTGAGATGTTGGGCATGCACGCACGTGTGCCGGGGTGATTCTCAAGCTGCTGGGTCCAGAACTCGAACTGCACAGTCAGCCTTGTGAGATTCAGTGCCTTAACCTCCATGTCATCTGCTGTCCCCTCAGTAATGTACATTTTAGTATGTAAATGAATAAATCTCAGTTTTTCAATGAAATATTAACTACAAATGATTGCTCTATGTTTATAGCAATGTGGAATCTTTCTCATTAGGAGGTATAGTATGCCTTTAACTCTTCCATAATGGCATCGAACATGATGAAAATAAAAATCCAAAACGATTTTCTCACCAAAATCATTGTATATAAAAATACAATGAAGTAACCTTGATTTTACCCTTTGAAAGGAAGTAATGAGACTCACACCTCCTTTCTTTAAGGTTTAACTGTGAAGCAGAGGAAGGACGTTATATTTATTTTCACCTGTTTTTCTGCAGCATCCTGCAGATGACATCAGTGTCCTGTGTATGGTATCAAGGATAATGAAGGTTAAGAAGCTAGAAATGAGCCCAGTCTGAGAACAAATCATGCAGTCTTTCCATATGCATTGTCTTTGCAATATGAGTCAGTATGAGTCATTTGGCTTCCTGACCTAACCAGTTGTCAGGCTGTCCACATTTAATATAGTTACCTGAACTAGCTTCTCTGTACATTTGGGTGATGTCATGGATTTCACCTTTCTGTTTGCCAAGCACCAACTGAAAATCTGACTCAAACACTAAGATGAATTTAAAACCTAGAAATTTAAGACCATATAGGCAAAATGTCTTTTCAGGCTCTCTAAATTCATTGTTAATTTTTATGTTTTGACAGCAAAATGTTAAATTCTTTGGAATCCAGTAGGCATTTACCATTGAATGAAGAAACATAAGGAGGAACTTCAAGTAGTTCATGAACAAATGGAATTACTCTGAGTTTATTTTGATGCAAAAAGAAAACATTGAAATTCATGTATAATTTCCTTATAATATGCATCTTCCATGAATGTTTTGGAAATCCCGCATATGTGTAGATTCTTTGGGTAGCCTAGTGTCATCACAGCCAAAGGTTCTCGGAAGGGGGACTTCTGAAATAAAACCATAACTGAAACCCTATTTTGTACTTTATTGATTAACCTTCTTTTCCCCTTGCTCCCATTGGCCCATCCCTGATTTGGATCAGAAATGGTAGTCTGTGGAACCTCAGAGATGACCTCGTCTAACACATGTTCAGAAGGCAACTGCCATCCAGAAAGCTAAAGGAAGCATTGGTTTCAAGATGAATTTAGGTCTGAAACCTTGCTCAGTGGAAGGACAAGATTTCTGAGTTCAGTGAACTCAGTGTAGCTCCAGCTTTGGGGGTGGGGGAGGGGTGGGGAAGCTATGCCATTAGCAAATGGGAAAATGCTTTCTGAAGCAGAGAGAAAGCATTTCTACAGCCAATTAGACAAATCACCCTTAAGGGGAAACATATTTCTCAATAAAAGCCTGCCAGCATGCAATATTTCCCAATTAGTTCAAAGAACACAGTCACAGATGTGGGCCAAAGTACTCTACGTCTTTTAGAAGCTCTCATATCAATGGTTAGGATCTCTTTGATTTTATGAATGAGTTCATGTTATGTGCATGTTTGGCTTTTTTCTCTCTTTCTCTTATAAAAGGAGAGTTATAACCTAAGAGAATTAAACATGAATGTAACCCCGGAAAACACATTGATAGCATGGCAGATGTTTAATGCTAGAGCATTAAAATGGGGCAAAAGTAATAACTACAAAGCACAAACTGTCAGTGTCCCGCACCTTTGACCTAAATCATACTTTAAAAGCTAAACAAAGTATTTTTCCTTTCATGAGTAAGACTGTCGTATTTAGCAAATAAAAAAACAGGCTATTCAATTAAGATTGAATTTCAGATAGGAACTAATATTTTGGTATAAGTATGTCCCATGTAATTTTGGGGACTATCAATTTATTCCTAGTTTACTTAAAATTCAAACGGAACTGCATACCCAGTATTTTATCTAGCAAGCCAATCTATGAGAGACTCAGACCTCATATATAAAACTTTATAAAAATATGTTAAAAAATGCGTACACATACAAATCAGTCTTCACACTTCTTGGCAAACTTTTCTGCTTGCAGGAACTGCTAACCTCCAGAGACAGGTCATCTGAAGAGCTGTAACCATCCAGGATGCAAATTCCATCTAGCAGTTCTGGGTGTGTGTGTCTTGAGACACTATGCATCCTTTGCAAGTTCTCTAACGCCAAGTGGTCAACTGTTAGGTTTTCTATGTTCCTTTTGGCCATTATCCATTTCTAAGTCCTACAGTCATGTTAGGCTATCAATGGGCAGGCACTATCCATCAAAATATACCACACAACATGTTGTAAATTAATTTCATGAGCTTTGGGGGTGGGAAGGATTCGGTTTGCCACAGGACTTTTTTTAAACTTGTTTGTTTATTTATTTATTTCAAGAAAGAGCAAAAGAGAGAGAACTAGGCAAACCAAACAGTTTCCACACCACAATCTATCTCTTCCTCTGCCCACCTGGATCATGAGTGTGTGTGTGCAAGTCTGGTATGTACAAGGAACCCCCAAATGTAAACTCGGAACCTTCTTCATATGTGAGTCCGACACTGCAGATGGTTGTGTGACCACTGTACCACCGTGTGGCCCTTCTCATATGACCTCTGTGTCCTTGGAATAGAAGAACTGAAAAGCTCTACTATTGGGACCAGCAGTTAGCATAATTGCTATGTCACTGGACTCCCACGTAGTTGACTGCAGTTGGAGTCCCGGACCTGGTGGCTTAGACTCACGCCGGGCACATGTGCGTGTGTGCCCAAGATCCCAAGAGGAGAATGGAGGAGAAGGGATTGAGGCGTGGTCATCCCCCCTGGGGGATGATTTCTCACCTTCTGTCTCTCTGTCTCTGTCTGTCTGGCAAGCGCACATGCCCTATAGCAAAAACCTCTCCAAAAAAAGAAGCAGAAGAAAAAAAAAACTCTACTATTTATGAAATCACTGAAAATCCTCATATCTCAGATGAGGTGGAAACTTAGGGCCCAGGAAATCTAAATGATTTGTCCAAAAGCCTACAGCAGGGGCAAGGGCTCAGAGCACTATTGCCCGGCTCCACCACAATCAAATAGCAAAACTGAAGTTAGCTGTATGTGACAGCGAATGGATTACAACCCACTTAATTAATATTTACAACACTAAAGACCCTCATTTCTTTTTTTTAATTATCGTGCTAAGTATACCAAGTAAATATAGCAGTGGCAGCTGCTGTTACTGATTCCCAACAGCAACATTCCTACTGTGCAGGCCATGAGTATTGGACTCAAACGGACCTGCTCAACTTCTGGACTCTAGTCGTGACCACTTGGGCAGCTAGGGAACTTCAGTGCCTCTTGAAGCCTACTCTCCTCATTTATGGAATCATGGTAATTATGGTACCTACCTCCAAGGACTGTTGGAGATCCTGTAGGCAGGGTTTTTAACATAGGACCTGGTACCAATTAGATCCTGATAAACACCAGCCATTGTTCTGAATGATAGAGAGATAGGTCCTGTTTTCGCATCATTCATAGCCTAACCAGGAATGACATAGTCATCGTTCCTTGGAAATAACTATTTCAAGTATTTCCCCTTAGATCAAAGCATGATATCCCTTGAAATAAACAGATGTTTTGAGCTAATTATCCAACAAAGCCAGCAAAATAACCCCAGCCTAATTATCCAGAACTCAAGTCAAATTTGTTGAGCAGCCTCTGCCAGTGTAGGGGGAGTAGGGTCACATTCTATAAATGTTCCCTCCTTCCATATTCAAATATTTCAGGGCTGATTAGTTTATTTGGGTATTTTAACAACTGCATCCAATTACATTGCTGACTCATTTAGAGATGATTGAGTATAGCAGAAGCAAAATCACAAAGTCAGCAGAATTTCTTTGGCAGTATCTCACTTCTCGCTCTCCAATTTTCTTTCACTACTCTACACCCTACATATTTAGTCCCTTTTTGTAACTCTCTGATTCCTAACTTTCTGATTCCTAACCTTGTTAACCTTCCATGCACTCCAACAGGTCACCAGGGGCCTAAATGACCTTTCTCTATAATATCTTCTGACATGCCTGTTAAATTTCCCATTTCTTAAGTCAACTTAATCACTTTAAGCATTTGGAGGAAAGAAACTTTGGCTATTTAATCTAAAATAATGACCTAGTTACTTCAACCAGCATTTTTACTTTTTAAAAAGAGATTTCAGCCCAAAATATTGTGGAGTTTTCTGAGTTGTGGTCTACTTCAGGGTACGGATGTCTAAGTGAGAGCCTTTTAGGTCATATTGACCTAAGGAGGGTGACCAGATGTCCTCAAGTTCCCTAGGATTCAGGGCTCACTCATCCTTTTAATACCAACTGACGTGGAATGTCTCCCATCCTGTAGAGCCATGGGAAGTCAGCTTTATCCCCCTTGTATTTTTGCAAATCCTAAGGAATGCTGACATGTTGGACAAATCCATCCTGTAGTGATTTGTCAGCTCTTGTTCTGATCTGAACATCTTTGCTGGGTACCTCTTTCCACATCATAACTCTGCTGTCTTATATGGCTAGACATCAAACATTGAACCAAGCTCCTCTCTGAATTCCCCAAAATACAACAAATACCAGATCATGGTATTTAACAAAATTTTACCAAGGCTTGGGTGATTAGGGGTGAGTTGCAATGCGAAAGAAAAAGAAGAAAAGAAACATTTCAAAATCACTGCTCACATAGCAATCCACGTACTCTTTCTAGAAAAAAAAAATCATCTCTCTTGTAAGCCTTCCAACCCACTTCATCCCCTGCCACCAGCCTGTGTCATGTTTTAGGATTCCAACCACCTACCCATTTTATAAAAATTACAGTGAGCTTTCCATAGACATTCTTGCTCCAGGTGGTGCCCAGATCCAGTGGAAAGAAATGTACTGTGGGGCTGAAGGACACATGAGTAAATCAGGAGAGAAACTGACTTCTCCAGCTCAACTCTTCTCCAAGGATAGCCTAGGAAGACTTGCTCATCTCAGAGTAATGCTTGGTTCAGGAAAACAGCCACCTTCCAGGTTCATTTCTGAAATGTTTAGGACTGGGAAAGGAAAACAAAACAAAACATAACATAACAACCTTCTTAGCTTAAACCTCTCCTGAGAAGGGCTGTCCATTTCACCCTTTGTTTCTTCTCAGTTCTCCCATTTTGTGCTCTTAGAGACAAGTACACTCATTCACTTATCATTCACTTGTTAATTATTTACTTGTTGTATAACAAGTACAGTGCTATCCGTTGGGGACACAAGATTGAACTAACATCCTTGGCCCTTTCCTAAGGATCTAAGTTATCAGAGGCAAGGCAATATAAAACTAAAAGCAACTCTTAAATGTAAAACTGGGTTCACTGTCGGAAAGGAAAAGAACATGTTTTTCTGAGAGTAATTAGAAGCTATCTTTAAGGTGGGGGCAGGAAAACGCTTTTTAGGGAGATGTTTATCCTGAAAAAAAGTGCAAGCTTTCTCTCCTGGTTGATTCAAGTGTCGTTCAACCTCACTGCCCATCTCTTTCCCCTGGGTCTGGTCACTACCTGGGGCAAGAACGTCTACAGGCAGTTCCCTGGTTTATTTCTGTAATTTCTTTAGAATTAGTAGATGATTGGAATGTGGAACATGACACAGGCGATGTCGGAGTACAAGACAGAATAGGAGGCTTAAAAAAAAAAAAGATGGTAGGAAGATCAGCAGATGTCGTAATAGTTATGTCGCTGGACTCCCACATAGTCGACTGTGTTTCAAGTCCTGGACCTAGTGGCTTAAAACTCATGATGGTTGCATGTGCATGCTTGTCCGAGATACCAAGAGGAGAATGGAGGAGAAGAGATTTTGGCATGGCCATCCCCTCTGGGGAGTTATTTCTCACTTTTTGTCTCTCTGTCTTTCTCTGTCTGCCGAGTACACGTACTATGCACCAAATAGCAAAAAATCTCTCTCTAAAAAAAGAGAGAGAGAGAGAGAGAGAGAGAGAGAGAGAGAGATGGTAGGAAATCTTTTGGGGAGAGAAAGAGGTTAGATTCCACATGAATAGAGAGTATAGAAAGAGCTAGGTATGTACAGAGGATGTGTAGGTGTGAGTGTGAGAGTGGTATAGAAGTGGGTTGGAAGTGGAGAGAAAGGAGAGGAAAATCATTCATAACAAATCATTCATAGCAAATGGTATGTACAAAAATCCCTGAAGATAGCTTGATCATGGCACAGTGCACTTCACGAGTCTGATTCATATGGGAAGTTCCTTGGTTTGAATTTGGAGACCTCCCCGAGCGCTCTGTCACACATGTGCCCATGATGAAAGATGGCTGAAGCTGGGGGTAATGACAGTGTGAAAGACGCTTTTGAGAGAATCTTTCTCTCTCTCTCCATCTCTCACATATGTAACAAAGAACCAAACATTAAAAATTATTTTTAAAACCCTTTGATACACTTTACATTAATTGACAGAAAAAATAACAGACAAATGTATCAGTCAACCAATAAACAAAGATATCTGGAATGCAGTGAGGCATAAAACAGAGGGAAAGGGATTGGAAGGTTGTTAGGACGCATTTTTTAAGGCTTTTTGCCATAGGGCTCATGCACTCACCAGAAAGAGAGAGAGATTGAGGGGTACAGTGAGAAATCACCACCTGTGGGAAAGGCCATGCCACAATCCCTTCTCCTCCATTCAGGGATTTGGGGCACATGTGCACATGTGCCTGCCATGATTCCCAAACTTCCAGGTCTGGGACTTGAATCTTAGTTGGCCATGTGGGAGTCCAACACCTCAACCCTCACACTACCTGCTGGAACAACCAGGAGGCACCTTTTAAAGCTCATTCAATGTAAGCCTCTGCTGAGGCCTTTCCATTTTTTTCTAAGTGTAAAGTGAGGTTAATGACAAAGGTGAGTGCGATGAGCAGGGTTACGGCTTTTAAAAGATAATTCTGTGGAAACAATGATTTGGTAAATATGAATTATATGGCGAGACACTTGTTCTGGCAGTCCAGGTAAAATGTGATCATGCTGAAAGTAGAAGGGATGGAGAAAAGTGAAAAGACTCAAATTATGAAATAAGAATAGAAAGATTGGAAGAGGAGGAGTCAGTTTCTCCCAGAAAGTGACAAGGGACCCTCTGGTATCTTGAAAATCATCCAAGCAGTGGTTTATGGTGCATTTCTACCTAGAAGTTGGTTAGAGCGTATGCTCTGGATACATGCATTTTATGACCTTTTTGCTCTGTAAGCTATACTTGAATAAAAATGTTTGAATAAAGTTTCTGATTTGACAAATATGTTGCTTTCAGTGGGAAACTGTAGTGGAGGAGGACAAAGAAAGAAATTAAGAGACCCATTTTGATGTGTCAATATTGAAGTCCCTACATTACCCAAGTAGCATGTCATGTGACAGCTGTGTGTGCATGTGGAACTTAATGCAGAGACCTGGGGTAAATACTATGGATTCTTCTCATTTCCAGAATTTGATTCCCATGTTCTAAGGACAATCAGATAGGACATGATACATATTGAAAAGTAAAAATTTTAGAAAGTTAAAGGGGTTTAAAAAATCTTAAGATGTTTTTACATCGGTTGTCCCTGAGTTATATTGACATTGCAAAAGTCTGATGGGAACCAGAAGCACTGTTGGGTTTTCACTCTATGTGAGGTCTAAAATAGCTTTGATAGCAAAAAAGAAAGAAATGAGAATACTTATAAGAATAATTTTTAAAAGTGATAATTGGTCTTGATTTTATTATTGCTCAAAAATTTCAGAGTCACAATATGACTGCTTATGCTTGTGAATCTAAAGTGATTAGCTAAAATACAGGCAAATATCCTGACATCTAAGCGTTCCAAATTTTTAGAAAAAAATAATCAGGAAGAAACTTTCAATACAACATTTCCAGATCTAAGGTATGTTACTTCCCACTGTTTGCATTGCTAAGTTGATAATATACTAGTTACTGGCTCAGCAGTAGTAACACGTGCTAGTAGATGGCTGCTACTTTGTAGGCTGAGGCCACGTGGGGAGCCTGGGTCCTATTTCCCACTCACTCTAAAAGCTGAGCATGCTGAGATGGTCTGTAGTCCCAGCTACTCAGTATGCTGAGGCCAGGAGGATTGCCTCAGTATCATATAGTGATACTCTGTCTTAAAAAATAATAATGATATGGTATAATATACTGGTTATTCATTGATGACAACATGTCTACACCTATATTGCCCAACTTTTCATCTTTGCTTTCTGGACTTGTAGTTGTAACATGAGGAATTACAATTATTCAGATAATTGAAATAAAAATGATCGTATCTGTAGTAGTTATATGAATGAATCAGATTATGATTTTCCCTGAAATTAATGAAGTTAATATTAAATGTCTTGATTATGTATTACTTTGCATTACCAATCCTTTCAAGATGAAAGAATCTCAGATAATACAATAAAAAATAAATAAAGTAGATGTGTACTTCTGAGTTCTACCTACTTTTCCATATCCACAGCTTTTGCTAGAGACATTCAAATGCAACTGTTCTGGGTTGTATGTACTATTAAAAATGGGTATGGGACCAGCAGTTAGCGTAATGGCTATGTCGCTGGATTCCCACGTAGTTGACCACGGTTTGAGTCCTGGACCAGGTGGTTTAAAACTCACGCCGGGCGCATGTGCATGCGTGCCCAAGATCCCAAGAGGAGAATGGAGGAGAAGGGATTGCGGCATGGCCATCCCCCTGGGGGATGATTTCTCGCCTTCTGTCTCTCTATCTCTCTCTGTCTGTCTGATGAGTGCACTTGCCCTATAGCAAAAACAAGCAAACAAACAAAAAAAAAACTCTCAAAAATAAAAGAATGAGTAAAGGGGCCAGCAGTTGGCATGGTGGATAAAGCACTGGACTTCCACTGAGGTTTGAGTCCTGGACTCAATAGATTGAAAATCACTCCAGACAAATGTGCGTGTGTGCCCAACATCCTGAGAAGAGCAGGGCAGAGAAGGGTTTGCAGCAGCATGGCCATCTTGTCTGGGTGGTTCCTTCTCACTTTCCCTCTCTTTGTATTTCTCTGTCTCTCTCCTCTCCAGCAAATGTACATGCTCTATGACAAAAAAAATAAAAAATAAAAAGGTTAGAACTCTGAGAGGCATCTGTTTCACGAAGAAATACGTTTCAAAAAAATCTGCCACCCACTAAACAAAGCACAAGTCCAACCTGCAGGTTATTAAAATGATTTCGAAATGGCTTGACAGCAAACTACTTTGAGAATTAGACAACAGTTAAGTTGCTTCCAAGTTAATCAGGGTGTGAGCCCCCTAGTGATTTCTGCAGGACTGGGAGAATAATTTTTCTCACCCATCAACAACCAGTTTACACCAAATCAGAGGAGATACAAAAATTTTTGAGAATCCTACATCCAATAAATTATATCAATTATCTGTCAAAGACAAGTTTGATTTACTAGGCATGAGCACTAGGCAAGACACTCAGGGGAGCAAGGGAAAAACCACCGATAGAATATACAGAAAGACGGTAGGGCACAAGGGCAGTAGGAAAAAGCACAGGGCCAAGTCGTGTCCAATAGCAAATTTGGCAGTCATTTTACATGCACATTTGCTTTGCTTTGCTTCAGCCCAGAATTTTAGCCAATGCACACTTTAAAAGCCAGTCTTGGGGATGTTAGCAAGGAAGAAGAGATGACAAGGAGTTGCAATGGAAAAGTGGTGATAAAGAGTTAATCAACATTTGAAGGAGCTAGTGGAATACTAAGACATAAGACCTTGTTTAAAGCAGAAAAAAATTCACCTTCAGCATATTGCTTGGGCGAGGTGAATAAGCTAACAGTTAGCCACCACATGGAAAGCCAGTGTAGTGCAGGAAGAACTGAGCAACTGAGCTGAGAATCTGGTGACTGGGAGGTGACTCAGTCTCAACCTCTTCCTAACTAGGCAGCTGTGGGAAAAGACGAAGACCACTCTCTGTCTTGGTTTCCTGGTCTGTAAAAAAGGAATAATAATAAGCCCTTTCTGTGGACATTATCTTGAAGATTAAATTAATTAAATCTCATAAAACATTTAAAACAATGTTTGTTAAATAAACAGTCTCAATAAAAGCTAGATGTGAATTGCAGATAAACAATGAACTCAATAGCACGTTTTTCTCTAACCATTATTTTCAGGGACGTATTTCACATTTACAGGAAGGCAAAACAAAGCAATTTGTAAGTTTGTCCACCTCCTCACATGCTTCATCCTCGACTGAAAAGCAAGGCTGACTCTGTCCTCAGAGGCAATCTTGTTCCTCCTCTCTGTAAATCTGTGGCTGTGCCTTTGCTGTCTCAAACCAGAACTCACATTCTAGAGGTGTACAAACCTTTAGCTCATGAGTGTTTCCACACATTGTGTGCTGAGCTGTGTGTATACAAAGCACAGTAAAACTCAGTCTCTGTCCTTAGGCTCTTCGTGAATTATGAGGCAGCCATGCGAGTCGTTAGCAAAGAAGGTGGGTGAGGCATGGAGGAAGTGGCAGACTGCACTGCCTGACATACAGAAATGCTCATTAAACAGACGATCTTCCCAGTCTCATTTCACAACACTTAAAAACTATCTAGGACATTGTCGAATCCTCTAGTCTTTCACAGTTGGAACACAGAAAACGTAATATTTTTCTAGCAGTCATTCTAACTTTCAAGCCCTACTGTCTTCATAAATTGGAGAAAAGATCTATTTTGCATTGTACTAAAGCTGTCCCTTGATGGTGCCTCACACAGAGAGGAAATGAAATGCATCCATGACCTATTGTGTCATTTTACAATGATTTTCTTGCTTGTGTAGGATTATTCTCTATAGAACAATTAGCAATTTTACTCTAGTAGACTCATATAATTTTTTTTCTTGAGAGAGGGATTTTTGCTATAGGGCGCATGTGCTCACCAGAGAGACGGAGAGAAACAGAAAGAGACAACAAGCAAGAAATCACTCCCCAGGGGGAGATGGCTATGCTGCAATCCCTTTTCCTGTGTTCTCCTCCTGGGATCTTGGGCACACATGCACACGGCATGAGTTTTAAGTCACCGAGTTCAGGATTCGAACCATGTTTGCATACATGGGGTTCAGCAACATAATCATTACACTGTCTGCTGATCCCAGTCAGGATATTTCTTTTACTAGCTTTGAAAATTTAAACATTTTCAAGTCTTGTGATTAAAGAATTTTACTAGTGTAATTGAATCTATTCAAATAGAAAATGGTAATATTTATTCCTTTAAAGCTCACTTATAAAAGGAATAAAAAAATTTAGAAATAGAAATGCAAATCAAATCTTAAAATGTGTTCTTCCTTGAGGCTGGCAAGTGGTGTGGTTGTTAAGGGTGCTAGACTACCACACAGCCGAACATGGTTTGAGTCCTGGACCTGGTGGCTTGTTTTTTCACTTTTCCTCCCTCTCTTTTTCCTCTGTCCTTCTCTGGTCAAATTAAAATCAGTAAATAAGTAAAGTTAAATAATATAATTCTTTTTAAAAATGTGTTCCTCCTTTCTCAATCTGAAACTAATATTTTACATCATCAGATTATAAAAAGCATTTGTTCACAATCATTTGTTTCACTTCAGGATATTGTGGATGCTCACTACTGTGTAGATCAAAATCAAAATTATACTCTTAGAAGGTTCTCAGCAAAAAACATCGCAAAGGATAATTAAATGAGGAGTGAGTGAATATTGATGGCTAGAAGGAATTATTTTCTCTAGTTCAAAATGGTATATATTTGGTATTTTTTTCTCCTTTTAAAGCACTTTCTGTATTTTTTTATTTGCCAAAAGACATGTATGCTTGAGAGAGAGAGAGAGAGAGAGAGAAATAGGAAGAAAGCAACCTGAGGGGATGTGACCATGCTACAATCCCCCAATCCCCTCTTCTCCATGTGTCCATCCTGTTGGGATTCTGGGTGTGCATTCACAAGCACCCTCTGTGCTTTTTCTAAGTCACTGAGTCCAGGATTCTAACTGCATGATAGGTTGTATGGAATCTGGGCTTTCTAAACTATTAAGCCACAGGGCTGGCCCACTCTCTCTCTCTTTTACTTTTTGATTTTGTTTGTTTGTTTGTTTGTTTTTAGTTTATTTTTCAATGAGAGAAAGACAGAGGGAGACAGACAGAGAGAAAGCAGGGTCCTCATGTCACAATCCATCCCCAGTTGTATCTGGCCAGGATCATAAGTCTGTGAGTGTGTAAGCACCCAGCATGCTCATGGAAGTCCTAGGACATGAACCCAGGACCTTTTCCACATGAGCCTGGTTGTGTTACACTGTGCCACTATCTTATACTTAGACTTTAAGTTATAATAAGTGGTAACTGTAAGTCTAAATTAATATTCTGTTATGTAAAATTATTTTTCTTATAAGAGAGATGTTTGTTCTAGGGAGTGTGCACTCACCAGAGAGATAGAGAAAGACAGAGAAACAGAGAGCCATCCCAAGGAGAGATGACCATGCCACAGTCCCTTCTCCTCCATTCTCCTCTCGGGATTCTGCGAACACATGCACACATGCCTGGCATGAGTTTCAAGCCACTGGGTCCAGGACTCGAACTGCACTCGACTACATGGGAGTCCAGTGACATAACCATTACACCATCTGCTGATCCTTATCATTTAAAATTCTTATAAATGGGGACCAGCAGATGATGTAATGGCTATGTCATCAGATTCCCATGTAGTCGACTGTGGTTCTAGTTCTGGACCCAGTGGCTTAAACTCACTCCGGGCACATGTGCATGCATGCATGCCCAAGATCCCAAGAGGAGAATGGAGGAGAAGGGATTATGGCATGGCCACCCTCCCCCACACCAGGGGGTGATTTCTCTCTTTCTGTTTCTCTCTGTCTTTCTAGCAAGCGTGCACACCCCATAGCAAAAACCTCTCAAAAAAATTATAAAAGGATAAATTTGTTTTCAGAATGGAGTTTGGTTAATGTATTGGGTTGTCAGGAAAGTCATGATGCAATTTTGCATAGAAAAATACTCCATGACTTTTCTAATGATCTAATAGTAAAAATCGTCATTTCTGATTTTCTATTCTTTCATGTCTAATGTTGTAGTCCATTAAGCTTATCCATTTACTTTTTTCTATGAGAGAGAGACACAGAGAGAGGCCAGCAGCCCAGCAGTGTCCCCATGCTGTGATCCAGCCCCAGCTTCAGCCAAGAAGGTCATGAGAATGCACATGAATGCCCTTGAGTGTACCTCAGACATCAACCTGGGATCTACTCATGGGAATCGGGCAGCACAGAGCATCCCATTACCACTGTGCCACTGACTGGCCTCATAGTTTAAAGTTGCCTATAATTTACTATTCATTAATTAATTCAGCAGGTATATTTATTGAGTAGCTACCTATTTCAGGCACTGTAGTGGGATTGGAGTGGCAAAAGAGAACGAAGTATTGGGTTGCTGGAAAAGTCAGGACACATCTTTGCATAGAAAAAAATGTGTCCTGACTTTGCAGATAAACTAGCAGACAAAAACATTCACCAACCTGGAGTTAGCATCCCTGTTCCTGAACTATTTAGTCACGTCCCATGGGAAACAGGGAGATTCCTTTGTGCTCAAAGCTAGTAATAAATAAGATAAAAGCACTTGCAAACGTCTTATGCACTGTTACAACAATATCATAGAAAGAAAAGTGATTTATAATAAATATTCTTTATTTTTTGAATACCTATTATGTATACAGTCATATGCTAAACATTTAATATATAATACCTTATTTAACTTCTCTCAAAATTTGATGAATTATACCATAATTATTTCCATTTTACATATAAGGAAATTATTTTGCCCAAGGTCACTTTGCTATTAAGTGGTAAAGTATGAATTTTAACATAGATCTGGTGCCTAAGTCTATGTTTTTAAACATTAAGTTCAATAAATTCTGGTTGAAGTAAGAGATTGTTACACAGTAAATTTTTTGGAAGGAAAGCCCGTCTAGATTTAGGTTTTGATGACATATTTAAGAAACAGTGTGTGATCAGAAATTCTCTATGAGAAAGTTTGTCCATAATTCTGTAGAATTATCATTTGCTCAAGTAACAAAGGGTGGTACTGCACTGTCTAACAGATATATGTAATCGTAATGCTTAACACATGGAAAAGTTGGGTGGCCTGAAGAGAAAGCATTGTTCAAGAGGACAGGAAGAAGATGCAACATTCCTAAGCTGTGTTTCACTTTGGTCTTCACCATTCTGTTCCATTATTTCATAGCACGTTTTGAGTCATTCAGAGATCATCTGATTAGAGAGTTGTTTTCTCAGCCTTTATTTCCAGGCAACTCCCATTTTTTATGTGTGTGTGTGTATATATATGCGTGTGTGTGTGTGTGTGTGTGTGTGTGTGAGAGAGAGAGAGAGAGAGAGAGAGAGAGAGAGAGATATTTCATTTTAAAGGAAAGAAATATGGAGATAGTATATTCTTTTCAAGTCTTAGAAAAGAATGCCAAACATGGGACCAGCAGTTAGTATAATGGCTATGTTGCTGGACTCCCATGTAGCTGACCATGTTTCAAGTCCCGGACCCGGTGGCTTAAAACTCACGCCGGTTGCGTGTGCGTGCATGCCCAAGATCCTGAGAGGAGAATGGAGGAGAAGGGATTGTGGCATGGCCATCACTCCTGGGGGGCGATTTCTCACTTTCTCTCTGTCTCTCTCTGCCTTTCTGGCGAGCACATGTGCGCTATATCAAAAACCTCTCAAAAAAAAAAGCTAAACAAAAGAGGTCAGTAACACAAAGAGCATGGACAGCTGTAGAGCAAGTGACAGGTGCCTCGCAAGTCAGTAATAGCTGCATTTCATGTCAAGGACTGCATTTTACCAAATGCTTGAATACTCTCATCATGATGAGGTATAGTTTGGGCGCCATATACATTAGTACAGAGGGCTTCTATTTTAGTGATTTCGAATATCTTTATAAGTGTTTTAATAAACTCAATTAACATTCTAAATGACTTAAAAACAAAACATCTCTGAGACAATATAAAAGAAAACCAAGGACATCAAGAACAAAGAGAAACAGGGGTCCCGGGAGCGATGCAAATACCAGAGTTGACATTTCTCCAGGTACTGACAGGGGAGCTGGGGAGCTTTTACTCTGATGACTGCATAGATCACAGAGATCAGGAGATAAGACTTAGTGCTGAGATTGTTCCTCCTAGTCTTGTCCATTGCTGTGGGCACTGAGAGTAGTGAGAGTTTCTGGCATGCCGCACTTACTTGTTTCTTTCCCACATAAGTCAGAGCTACAACCACACGGCAAAAGGGAGCAGTGGCTGTGCGCCAGGACTCGCCTTTCCTGTCTCTCCTCTAGATGGTGGAAAACTACTGAGAGTTGCTCTCTTCTCACCTTCCCTCCCTCAGGGTCCCACAGGAGCCCATCAAGTTTTCTGACAAACATACTATTAAGAGCATTCGCTTGATCCTGTCTAGGAGTGAACACAATGGACAATGTGTGCCAGAAATGCAGAGTCATGTACAATGGGCTTGCTCTTGTCTTTCTTAAATTCCAGAGACGAGCCTGGGCATGAACCCATTTTTGATTGAAACAAAGGTAGCTACCTGGAGGGTGCATGGTGGTTAAGTTGATTTGCATTCCTGACAGTGTCTCCACCCTGGTCTATACTTCCCTGGGTGACCTCTTCAGATTCCTGGCAGAGCTACTAAGTACGACTTCTGTAATTGGCTCTAGCCCTCACCATAAGTCTCTGGATTTTCTTTAGGTAACTGTAAATGATCCTCTCTCTGGGATCAGAGGTTGCCAATAAAACTAACTCAGGCCATTTCCTTACTCTGGGCTGACGCTGCCAGGTCCTGAAAATATTTTATTGATTTAAAACTGAGGCTCAGAGAGGCCTAGGAATCTACCAAAATCATAACCAAGCAGAGGAGTACGTCGGCCTATACTCCTCAGAGCTATATCACACAGCCTCTGGCCCAGTGGCTGCCCCTTCATCAGCTGCTCTGCTCAGCAGGGGTTTGTGCATCTTGGAAGCTGTGAGTAGTGGCTGCTCCTGGTATCAACATCCCAATAACCTAGATCATGACTTAGTAATGGCGAGAGTCCCTAATTGGCTAGCACATTTAATCAGGCAGATGCAAAACATTCAGAACACTTGCGAGAAATGATATTCCTAAAATTCTGAAGTTATATTACTCCATTTTATTGTTTAGTTAGTAGCTAAATAAAAAAATATTTAGCTAGGTATATCCCACTCATAATGATCACAGGAGAAATATTTCCATGTTAATTGCATAAGGCCACCATATGGTGAGGTAGTAATCTCTGGGTTTTCATGCTCTTCAGGACACAGAGGTCTCTCATAATCTGTAGGGACTCCTCGGGTATAATGAATAAATCATTTTTCTATTGGTTAGGCCAATAGTCAGCAGTTATTGAGAAAGTCAATTCTTTGACTTCTTGAGGCCATGACCACACATTCTGGAAACCCACTCATTTTAACACATCGCCTTTTCTCAAAACACATGAAGCTGGCTTGGATATAAGACATTGAATTATGTTTGGGGAGAGTGCTAAGGAAGCTGCACTGATGATTCTCCAAAATCTGCCTGTCACCTGCTGGGAGTTTCTGAATCATGCCATGAAGACTAAAGTACTGCCAGGAGTGTCTCAGATAAAGTGTCAAAAGTGTCTGGTCTAATTGTTAGCGTAAGGATTTAAGATGCTGTTTTTTCCCTGGTACTAACACCTCTCATTGATTCTGGAGCATTTCCATTTGTTGTTTAACAGAAACAGCTATAGTATTTATAGCCAGATCACTCTAGAAAGAAGGCATTTGCAATTTGCACTTTCAATCTTGACTGGTAGACTTCTTTTTCCTTAAACATCCTTCAAATGGGTGTCAGACAGCAATTCAGTGAATGCTTTGTAAGCCTTTGCACATCAAGGTTCTTATCTCCCTAGATAGACATTACAGAAATACCCAGATTTTGCTAACTAAAACCTAAGCTGATAAGCCCTAGTTAGCCTCAACCCCACTCCAGTCAGGGCTCAAGGTAATAGACCTGTGTGTGGATGCCATCAGTGCATGCCTGTGGGCTGCAGGAAAGTCGTCCTTACACTATTCTTACATTGTAATGTTAGCATTCCTCTATCAAAACATAAGGTTTCTGTTTCTTCCTCTTGAACTCGAGGAGACCTACTAAATTCTTTGGTTAACAAAATCAGCAGACATGATACAATGACTTCCACTGCTGTTTCAACAGACAATACATATTTCAGATCTGTCTCTGTTTCTCACTACTGCCCTTAGATCTCAGCCAGCATGTTATGAGGAGGCCCAGGCCACACAGAGAAGTCATATGTGGATGTTGTTGCCAAAAATCCCAGATAAATATTAACTGATTCTGCCTCCAGAGTCATGAGAGACCTGGTGCCAGAACCATCCACCCATGCCACACCCTAACTTAGAGAAGTTAGGAGATAATAAATGATTATTGTTACTTTAAGCCACGATGTTTGGGAAGATCTACTCTGGCACAATAGATAACTAAACCCATTTCTCATTTTCTCTGATTTAGAGGCCCATCAGTTCACTGATGCACTTTTTCTATTTGGTTATTAGCAATATTCAAGCAGTAATTCTTAATCAATTTTTATCATCAGTGGACTTGTTAAAAATAATAGTTAACATTTACCAAACCTCATTATGTGGCATTGTTCCAAGACCATTTCATATATTAGCATACGCAACCTCCAAATAAGTCTTTCTTGAGGATACCATTAACCATTAGTCCACATTCCCACAGAAAACTTGCAGAATGTCCAGGAGACCTAGCAGCTCCCCAGTTTCTGGAATAGGAGGAATAGGCCTGGGTGTTGAGTGAAGTTTCAGTGAAGAGAGGCCTTGCTGTTTGGTGGGCAAGGGTGAGCAAACAATCATTCGATCAACAAGTATTTACTGAGCACCTACATGGCCAAGCCTTATTCCAGTTTTAGGGATAACTCAGTGAACGAAATAGAAACCCTGCCCTGATGGTGCCGACCTTCTAGTACACTAGATTATGTCTTTTCAAGGAACAAAGGGTAACTACCATGTTCTCCAGCTTCTCCTTCTGGTCCTGCTGAGTCATCACAGCTACAGAGAAGGAGCAAAAGTAGAAGATACTTAGGTCACAAGCACACTCTCTATTCCTTTCTAACTGTAAGTGAAAGAGCACAACTGACAGAATACAAAGCAAGGGGATAAGGGAAATCTGAGTAACAAATTAATTCCAACTCAACTTAAAAGAAAAAAAGAGAGATCATTTGTAGTTATTTCGGATGGGAATAAAGAGAGAGGAAATTTGAGAGTGTAGGACATGGAAAGCACATCTGAGTAGAGGCTTAGTCCAGTCAGAAAGAAGTTGGGGATACTGTAAACCAAAGGTGTAAGTCAGATGGGGAGACAGAAAACATCCAAAGGAATATTTGGTTTTCTTGGAAACCGTGCTCAGGTTGGGACATATGGGGACTCCAAGGGGTATAAAAATTATAATCATTGGAGCCGGTAGGTGGCATGGTGGTTAAGGGCTCCGGACTCCCACATGGCCGACCTTGGTTCCAGTCCCAGACCTGGCGGCTTGCTTTCTCACTTTCTCTCTCTCTCTCTCTCTCTCTCTCTCTCTCTCTCTCTCTCTCTCTCTCTCTCTCTCTCCCCCCCCCCTCTCTCTCCCTCTCTGGTCAAATTAAAATAAATAAGTAAATAAAGTTAAATAAAATAATTCTTTAAAAAAATTATAATCATATCCAAGTCACCCCAGAGCATATAAAATAGCCAGATCATGTGCAATTTCTCCTTTGCCATGTTTTGAAAATTTATGATAAGATGAAGAGTGAAGCTACCAAATATACTTTTTCTCTAGATTGCTTGCTTAGGCAAATTGCAGGTTTTGAACACTCCTACAAAGTACCAATTGCAGTGACTCCTCTAGCTAAAAATGATGTTTGTGTAAAGTACACTAGGCTTCAAGATGGATTGAAGACCTGATCAAATAACTGTTGATGCTTCCCGATTCAGAAGCCCAAGACAGCAAAGCAATTTATGAGGGAAAGACTAGAAACACCAAAAGCACTTTAAGAATTTCCCCAAAACCTGACAATGCAAATGTATGGTCAGGAGTTGGGTAGCTGAGAATAGATTACTTTTCTCTCTAGTGAAAAACAATCAACACTTCCTACAATCAAGTGAGTAAATATCTTACTTCAGTAGCCTTTAGAGTACTATTAAAGTCTCAAATATTTTTGCTAAAGTCTTTTCTCACAAGTATGACTAAGAGGAAACAGATATAGGGGAGTTAAAAAGTTAATGGGAAAATGAAATTAATGTGTAAGTTTGTTGGGTGCACGATTTTTTCAAAATCCAGGCATAGTTTTTTTTCATAATATCCTTTTTTATGAGCTTTTTGATGATCCTTCATAAAGTCCCATCTTGATATATATTTGCATTTTTTTCTTACCGAAGCATTTATAAAATAAATCTGCTCTCTGAAATTTCCTTTGACTTTTTGAAATAGGAAAAGATGAAAGTGTTAAATAAAAATACCCTAAACCAAATGGAGAAAGTTATTTTAAATGAAGAGAAATCATATAAATTAAAACCAGTGTTTTAAATGAATACACAAAATAAAACATGTCAGAAATTTAGAATCTAGAATCTTCAAGTGTATTTAATCTCATCTATAGAATAAATTTTGAATTTGAAAACAAACAAAAAATAGTCTTACTTTCTCTTCAGGCTATTGATATTGACCTCAAATTAATTAGGAGACAGGGAAAAGTAAAGAAATACACAATGCTTTACCCAACCACAGAGAGGCAACCAAACCATCTAGACCAAGCTGTCTAGCTGGACAGACTGTACCTGGGCAGGTGAAATTGCTCATTATTGTTCCCTATCTTCTATGATGAAAGAAAACTAAGCTACTCTTTGAATGGGAACAATCTTTTTTATATAGCGAAACATAACTTTAAAGAGAAAAGTATAATTTTTTCTAACTAAGTACCCCTTGGAAGGTACATGGCTATATGGTTAGTAATTTTTTTCCAAGGTGATATATAACAGAAAAATTTCTGTACCAAAACGCAAACAACCTTAAAAGATCAAGGAAAAACAAATTTTCCATATATACAGAAATATTTTTCTATTTGTAATAGTTTATTCAAATAATTTTCTACCCAACAGAAAAAAGAAAAAAATGTAGAGACAATTTATAGAAAGCAATATAATTGGCAATTATCATTACAAAATGATAAAATCTCAGTATCACTCATTAACTAAAACACAAATCGAACATTAACGAGATATCATGTTTCACTTCTCAGGAAGACAAAAAATTTAAAAGTTTGAGGATACATTGTACTGTCAAATATTTGGAAAATATGAGATCTCACATATGTAGGTCAGATGAAAACTTTGTTTAAATTTCTTATAGGTAAATTTTTCAAAGCCTATCAAAATATAACATAAACACACTTTTTTGGCTCAGTAATTTTATTGCATACACACACACATTTAAATAAAAAAGTTTACTGCTATTTGCCAGCTGTGGTGGCACATCAATGCCTTGCTTCACGACACTGAGACCACACGAAGAGGTTCCAGGTTGCTTCCCGAGGTCTCCCTGCTCACACCAGGCACGGACGTGCCTATGGTTTTGGCTAGCTGGGAAAGGATTGCAGTTTGAAGGTCCTGTTGTGGATGTTTTATTCTCTTTCTCTCAGAAATTATACATAAACTTTTAAAAAGTTAACTGCTAAGGATTTTTATGAATGTACATGAAAAAAGTTTATATATAAATATGTATGTGTGATTACATGTATGTGGTGTGGCTGAGTCTTCACATATTATGAGTGTTTGTTATAATGTTATTTATAGAAATTTAAAATTCTACACAACAAGGGAACCAGCAGATGGCATGGTGGTTAAGGTGCTGGACATACCCACATGGCTAACAACAGTTCAAGTCCTGAACCTGGTGGCTTGCTTTCGCACTTTCTCTCTCTCTCTCTTTCTCTCTCTGCTTCTCTCTGGTCAAATTAAAATAAGTGAATGAATAAATAAAAATTAGATAAAATAATTATAAAAAAAGAACTTTTAAAAAAATTCTATGCAAGACTCCATCTATAGAAATTAAACTACTTACCAGACAATAACATAATAAAATGCTTTCAAGTCATTATGAAGAATGAATTAGAATGGCATGAAATTGTATAGAACTAGCTTATAATGTAAATGAAGAAGATTGTGAATAATATAGTTCATATGGTCTATTTGTTGCAAATGTACACGTATACAGGAGATTGAGAGATGCAAGCACATCGAGTATATGGCATGCCCTCCCCACTGTGAGAAACTGTGGAGAAAGCTCACTGGAGAGAGAGAGAGAGAAATAAAAACAGTGAGAGAGAAAATGAGAAATCAGCCCCTGGGGGTGCTGCCCACCACAGTACCTTCTCCAGTCACTTCCTGGGATCTTGGGCATGCACGCACACACTTCTGGTATGAGTTTCAAACCACTGGTCCAGGACTCGAACTGTGGTCAGCCATGTGGGAGTCCAGTGATGTAACCACTATGCCATCTACTGATCCCCCAAAATTATTCTTTATATTATACCTTCTTGTACATCTTTACATATTTTAGCTTGATACATTAACAGTTTTATAAAAATACCAACAGAAATATCTGAACAGGAAAATTATAGTCTAAGTCTTGTTTTCTTCTTTGTACTTTTCTACATTAAAAAATAACCACTAGCTATTACATTATAATATGTATATCTTTTCCCTCTTTTTGTCTTTCATGTTGAGAATCAGGATTAAATTTCTCTACCAGTTACATAATTAAAGCCTGTCAAATTCACAAAAGAATTTTAAAAAATGTATTTTTTAAGAGAGAATGTAAGGATGAACCACTGATACTCACACTTAATAAACACCTTCATATTTCAATGGCAATGGGTTCTCTAGTCAACCTTTTCATGTGATTCTTCTGCTCATTTCAGCTCACATCTGGGGATAGTTTAGATGCCCTTTGTGAGACACTTAAAAATAGAAGTACATATACTTTTATGAGAGTACTTCAAAAATTTGTGGGAAAATGAGATTAAAGGATAAGTTTACTTTGGTGTGAAAAAAATGAAATCTGCATTTATTTTTCTTAATACACATTTTCTGCAAACATTGTGATTGTGTGTGTGTGCGTGTTTCTCTCTCTCTCTATATATATATGTAATATACATACACATACAGAATCACAATTCAAGAAATCTAGCAACCACAATCTTGAAGTCATTTATTTATTTTGCATCAAATGCAGCTTATTTATTGTCTCTATTTAAGGTGTACAACATGATATTTTGAAGTTTTTTTAAAGTTTATTTTATTTCTTTTATGAGAGAGAGACACAGACAGAGACAGACAGGTACCCTTCACAGATGCTTGTAATGCTCAATTCCTCTCTTTCCCCTTCCCAACCTCCCAGTCAGCCAGGACCACAGGTATGCAGAGGTTGGCCCAGTGTGTTCAAGTCAACTCAGGATCCAAACCTCGCTCCCCACGTGACTCTCAGATTACACAGCACTGCCATAAAACATAATATTTTACTATAGATACATGTGTGGAGTGATTACTATAGTCAAGCAAATTATAGGTTATTGGGAAAGTCATGACGTGTTTTTCTATGCAAAAATTCATCATGACTTTCCCAATAACCCAATAATACAGTCATTATCTCATATAGGTACAGTATTTTATTTTATTCAAATATACTTGAACTACACCAGAAAATTGCTAATCAGATATTAATATTAATACATAACAATATTCATGGCAGTTATAAAGAGTCTTCAGCACTAGACCAAAGTCAGACCACATCTCCAAAGAGACGAAGGTGTTCCCCCAGAGTAGCATCCGATGAAGGTGATCTGTGTGTAGCCTAGCAGCACTGATGAAGATGGATGAGGCAGAACATTAACAAAGCGGTGAGTGGTCTGGGATCGTCTGCTCAGCACGAGCCAGCCTGAGTTGGCCCTATGCAGGCGCCCATCACGAGCACCACAGCTGTGCCTTCTTTCAAGGAACATCAGACCAATAACAACTTCAGTCCAGGAAGAAAAGGTGAGCTGCCAAGCAAAGGCACCAAATCAGGTGTCCTCAGGAAAGACTTGAGAACACAGGAAGGACCAAGAATACCGGCACTAAAATAAGTGTGACAAATATAATGGAAATATTCCTTTTATGACAAACATTACTAAAACAGTACCAAAAAAAGGAGGGGAGATTGAAATTCTGAGTGGTCTTATATCTTTGACACAAAATGAATTTCTAGGTAGCTACATATAGAAGTCTTTATAGACCACATAGTACTACAGTGAATGGACATAAATATTAATAGATAACTGATCACCATCTCTTACATAACTTAAAAGAGATCACAGACCTGGAAGTGCAAAATTCTAAATAAGAGAGAGAGATACTTTTTTTAAAATATAATATTTATTTGGGACATTGCAATGGAAAATACACTTGCCACAGTTAACTATGGGTGTATTCAAGGAGGTAAGATCAGACACATTTTTTAAAAGAAAAATGAGGAGAGATGACCTAAGCTGTTCTGCAATAATTGTCTTTGGTAACAAAGGACAATAGCAAGGGTGGCATCAGTCCAAGAATGGATAAGCAGTGGTGGACAGATGTCCTTGAAGAAGTATTTTCTGTGTAAAGTTGTAGTGGCTTTCACGTAAGGTTATATGTGTGTGGGGGTGTTTTTAGTTTTCATTTTTTATTTTTGCAAGTACCAAAGACTTTATATAAAGCTTTAATTAAAGAGTAAAACCCTAAAACAAGTCAAATGATCCCCTGATGTACAATGAAATTCTAATACATTCATATATGATTAAATACTATTGTCATCTGAGAATTAAATAAATTAAAAATTACCAACAGGAAAAAGCATCTAAAATATTCTGTTTAGGTAAAAAGAAAAACAGAAAAGTTACAGACATTATGTATGTGTGTGTATATGTGTGTGTGTGTTTATATATATATATATATATATATATATATATATATATATATATGGGAGAGAGAGAGAGAGAGAGAGGGCAACAGGATAAACTGGAACAATTTATCTCCCTCTTTTTACACAAAACACAAAATTTCCTTGGAAATATGGTTCATCTTCTATTCTTACAGTCAGCAGCCACAGAGAAAGAGCAATCTCTGTGACTGAAATTTCAGCCTATACCATGGTCGCTATCTATATCTGCTGTGGTGAAGCAAGCATTACTCTGAATTGCATCCAGTACAGCTCAAATAGACAAATTAGTCTGTTAAAGACTCTGAAGGCCTCTTGAATCTCATCCTCCTTGATCATGAGAGGAAGTGCAAACCTGCTGATGTCACCGTAGGTGGGCCCAGCCAGCAGTCCATTCTTCTGAGGTCATAGACACACCTTTCAAGAACATTGGGATCTCCAATAACGATAACATTTAATCCTCCTTTTCCTCCTACAGCAGTTACAATGTCAGGAAGTAGCTCATGGGTTCATTTCTCAATATGGAGCCCAATTGTCTGCCATGTTTTTCTTCCACAACTCCCAGGGCTGTGCTGGCTCTTGGGCAGCCTAGGGGATTGTCCCCATACATGGACCCACGTTGCCCTGGTTTAATGGTCAGCATTATTCATCATCATACAGCACTGAAGATACAAGGTATAAGTCACCAGAAAGGGCTTTCCAAGGACTATTATCAGAAGTGACATTTCATGTTCAACACCCAGCAGTGTACCTGTTCTGGCCAATCCTTTCTGTATTTATCAGCCATAAACAGAAACTGGCATCTGGTGTAGAGTTTGGACACTCTCACGAGGTCACTGGTCCTGGGGAACACCAGCTGCACTCTGAATTGGTTCTACCATAAACATAGCAACATTTGGATCCTGAGGAACAAACTTTAATGCAGGTTGGTCATTATATGGAATGATTTCAAAGTCTGGCATAAATGGTCCAAAACCATAACTAGTTGGGTCTATGGAACTGGAGCTAGCAGACAATGTTCTACCCCCAAAGTAGATAGCTACAAAATCAATATTTGCCTTGTATTTCTGAATACTGTTCATGGGATAGCCCTGTTTATGAGCAAGCTTTCAGGCAGTCTCTCCAGACTTTATGCCTACATTCATAGGAAGAACTTCGTGGACGTTGAAAAGTTTAGTGATGTACTCCTCATCTTCACCAAGTACATTATAGAATGTCCTGGATATTAAGATCAATGTGTCTGCCTGACTTTTCAGAGCATTGACCATCCTAGAGTCATAATGCCCTTGGTTGACAATACTGTAAACACTCAGAAAGTCCTATTGTTCTTTGCCTTCAACATTACATACATAAATACATTTTGTTCTCTCCAGGGGTGCTGGTAAAGGATGGTTAGTTGTGCACATCATATTTATATGCCTACTAAACATTTAATCAGAAGATGTAGGTCCTTGAACTGGTTCTTCTTCTTTTTTTCTTTAGTTGAAACAGTTGTAGCAGAGGACACTGAAGAATTAACTCCACAGCAAATCACAGCAATGGTTTGCAGTGTGCTAGTTTGGAAAACATTATGTCCGTCAAGCAAGTAAACCACGGGTGTGAAGTAAAACTGGATGTTAAGAAGGTAAGATATGCAGTGGCAAAGATAAGCCATAAGTCACTGAGAAAAAGGGATCCACTGAATTCAATAGAATTTACTGATGCTCAAAGTTTGCAAAGGAATTCTAAGGATGAGATTTTCATGTTGAAGGTTCTGGTAGCCCCAATTCCTTCACACCATATAATTAGTCTGTACATTGGTATCAGGTGAAGTCCTACTTCCATAATTTTTTTATTTGGACAAAGGCTGACAGTGATGGGTAGAGACACGTGGTGCTGACAGACTGAAGCCAGTTATGATTCTTAAAGAGTCTCTTTTGATAGTTCTTGTTATTGTGAAATTGTTCATAAGAACCTTTCCTTGCTAGTTTTCTTTCTTCCTTTCTTCTTTCCTCCCTTCTTTCTTTCCTCCCAGAGTTTGGCACAAGGGATTCTATTTTGATACTGACAACTTTCATAAAAGTAAAATTTAATTATAATAGTTCCAAAAAGAAAATCTTGTAGTAGCAAAGATATTTAAACATAGAAAACACAAATCATAACATTTTAAAATTGATAAATTTTATCAAAAAACATTTTCTCTTTGAAAGATTCACTTATAAAAATGAAAAGGTGGGACCAACAGATGGCATAGTGGTTATGTCACTGAGTTGGAGTCCCAGACCTGGTGAACTGAAACTCACACCAGGCATGTGTGAATGCATGCCCAAGATCCTGGGAGGAGAAGGGATTATGGCATGGTCATCCCCTCCGGTGGGTGATTTCTCCCTCTCCCTCTCACTGTTTCTGTCTCTCTCTCTCTCTCTCTCTCTCTCTCTCTCTCTCTCTCCAGTGAGTGCACACACCCTAAGGCAAAAAAGAAACTCCAAAAAAAGAAAAGGCAAACTACAAAATGGAGAAAATATCTATAATATAACTACATGACTTAGGACAACTCAGAATGCATAAAAGCATATCACAACTCAATAAGTGGACAAACAACCTATAAATAAATAAGCAAAAGACTTAAAAGGACACTTCAGAAAAGAACATATAGTGTTGGGGGGAGCTGGCAGGTGGCATGGTGGTTGAGGTGCCGAACTCCCACACGGCCGACCAAGGTTCAAGTTGAAAACCTGGTGGCTTTCCTTCTCACTCTCCCTTTCCCTCTGTCTGTTTCTCTCTGGTCAAAATTGAAGTATAATGATAATAAATAAAATTAAAAATAAATAAATATTAATAAGAAGAACATATGGGGGCCAGCAGGTGGTATAGTAGTTAAGGTGCTGGACTCCCACATGGCTGACCACAGTTTGAATCCTGAACCTGGCAGCTCGAAATTCATGCCAGGTGCATGTGTGCCCAAAGTCCCAAGAAGAGAATGAAGGAGAAGGCATTGTGGTGTGGCAATTCCTCTGGAGAAAATTTCTCACTTTCCTGAAACCATCAGATGCTTTTCTCTCTAAGGTCAGCCCTTCAAAATTATAAAAAAAAAATGCAGTTTAGGGCTTTTAACTAAAGGAGAATCTTAGGTAGAGAGGATGAGCTTTCATCTTTAAAAACTTCTGTTTTTATTGCACTCATACTAGGAATTCAACCCACACAAATTAAAGTGTCTCTAGGACAAATGACTTCTTTCTGGACAGCCCCTGAATTCTCTCTCTGCAGTTCCTATCATGTGGTTCATTAGAGGACTCAAACACAGGTGACCTCTTCTGAATCCTGACCTATTATTCCAACTACTTGTCTGGATGTAAAGGTATTTTAACAAAATGAAAGGATTTGTTTTTAAAGCAGGCGTGTTATTTTGAGTGGGCAGCTCTTAAACTGCTCTGCTGTGGGAAACATTAATACATTAAGCAATCAAAAATTATGTAGGGTAGGTAGTAATTATTCCACCGACTAATCATTTTTCTCCCCCCTTCCCTTTTCTTATTGCAGTCTTGAATTGTGTGCCTCCAAAAGATAGGTTGAAGTCCTAACCCCTAATACCTATGAATGTGTGCTTATTTGGAAACAGGGCTTTTGTTGGTGGAATTGATTTAAGATCTCAAGATGCAATCATTCTCGACTTAGACTAAGCCCTAAAGTCAATGACTGGTGTCTCTATAAGAGGATGTGCAGAGACACAGAGAAGAAGAAAGGTATGTGAAGGCGGGTGCAGAGAGTGGAGTGTTGCAACTATAAAGCAGGGAACACCCAAGATGTGCTGACGGCCACCCGCAGCCAGGAATAGGCAAGGACATATCGCCCCTAGAACCTCAAAGGGAGCACTGCTCTGCTGTCACCTTGATTTCCGACTTCAGACTTTCAGAACTGCCAGAATAAATTCCTGTGTTTTTAAGTGACTGAGTTTGCAGTAGTTTGTTACAGCATCTCTAGGAGACTACATACACATGCCAATCCCATAAACGCACCCAGATCACCAACAATATTTAATTTAGACCATGCCCCAAGTTATATTGGAGGAAAGAGGAACTAGAACTGAAATTAAGAGTCGATAATTTTTTTTTTTTGAGAGGTTTTTCGCTATAGGGCGCGTGCGCTCGCCAGACAGACAGAGAGAGACATAGAGACAGAAAGTGAGAAATCACCCCCCAGAGGGATGGTCACGCCGCAATCCCTTCTCCTCCATTCTCCTCTCGGGATCTTGGGCACGCACGCACACGCGCCCGGCGTGAGTTGTAAGCCACCGGGTCCGAGACGCGAACCGCGGTCGACTACGTGGGAGTCCAGCGACATAGCCATTACGCTAACTGCTGGTTCCCAAGAGTCGATAATTTTTGTAAGTCTAGTTTAAGATAAAAGTTAAAGACTAAGTGATGCCATATAGAGACAAAACAAAGGCTGACAAAAGTGCAAACTGGTACAACCATTTGAGAAAACCATCTGGTGTTACCTTGTAAAGGTGAAGAGGAGCACACACCTGACAGAGGATGACCACTGTGAAGAGAAGCTGCTGCACACGCCGACCACTGCAGGAAACTTTCTTAAACGTCATTGTTCCTATTAGCCACAGACCGAAAATAACCCAAATGCCTATCAGCAGCATAACGATGCAGAAAATGCCTTGTAGATGTACAAATGAAATGTTATTTCATAGTGATTATTCATAAATTACAGATATGTGCAACTTTTTCAAATATAAGGTCAAACCAAAAACAAAAAATGATTCCACTTACATACTTCTCTGAAATCCTGAAAATAGGCCTCAGAAATAAATTATATTATTTGGAGATGGATACTTGGGTACTAAAACTGTAAAACAGAGCAAGAAATTGATGGCTACAAAATTTAGGATACTAGTTAACTTTAAGAGGGAAAATAAGTGGTTCTGATTGGCAAGAAATGCAATGGGTTGGCTGGTAGGTATGGTTTTAAATCTATTGGTAGTATTCTCAGGGCACATGGGCTTACTGGGGAGAGACAGAGACAGCGAGAAAGAAAGTGAGAAATCACCCACCCTGGGCAGAGGGTATGGCCATGCCACAATCCCTTCTCCTCCTTTCTTCTGGGATCTTGGATACATGTGCACACATGACTGGTGTGATTTTTCAGGTCACCAAGTCTGGGACTTAAGTTGCAGTGAGCCATATGGAGTCCAGTAACGTAACTGCTAGGCCATCTGCTGGCCCTAGTAACATTCTTTTTATTAAGCCAAATTGTGGTTTTATATAAGAGAATTTTTTCTATACCTTCATCCATTATAGTTTCCTTTTTATTAAGAAACAATTTAAATATTTTTTAAAAAACAAATTTTTTGTTTAGGGCCAGCAGATGGCATGGTTGTTAAAGTGCTAGATCCCACAGGGCCAACTCTCTAGTTAACACTCAGTCCTAGTGGCTTGAAAAACATGCCAGGCATCTGTGCATGCATACCCAAAATCCCAAGAGGAGAATAGAGAAAGGATTGTGACCCACCCCGGGTGGGTCATTTCTCACTTTCCCTGTCTCTCTCTATCTGTCCACTGAGTACACATGCCCTGTGGGGAAAAAATCATAAAACAATCTTTTCAGGAAAGGGTAAAGGAAAAAAGAATTAATAGACATTTTGGAAACATTGTAAGCCCTATTACATCTTAAAGAAATGTGTGTTTTCCATATGGTTCTTTCACTTATCTTTCCTATTCTGGTCTCTAGTCTATCAGCTATACTCTCAGGCACAGTATTTTCTGCTGAAATCCAAGATTCTGGAGAGAAGGAGAATATGATGGGAAAAAAAAAAACTCAACAAATCTTAACTTTTTTTTTTTTTTTCCAGGCTCAGGGCCATGTGCAGAATGTGGTAGAATGTGGTACTTAGCTTCGTCCCACACTGACTCTTCTGAGGTCACTGAATGGTCATTGAGATTGTTTGGGGATTGGCTCAGGTATAGGTGGCACAGCTAACAGGTGGCACTTTCCTATTGTCAAAAGGTTTTTCACGGGGTCTCATTTAAGACTTACCCAAGTTCTTAGAGAAGAGGTTACTGCTGCTAATTTGCTTGTGAGATTGTGATGCTGAAGAAAAATTAAGGAACTTACCAAAGTCACAAATTAGGGAAATGACAGGGCCAGAGTTGGAATTCTTTTTTTTTTCCCAGCAGAATGCAGTGAACTTAGTGGAGTTCAGCAGCAACCTGAGTGACATCAACATAGATGTGATCGGAGACTCGGTAGTACGGAGCCGATGTGATGCAAATGTCTCAAACTCAGGATGTCATGACAAGGGCTGTGAGCCGTAAAGCTCCCAGAACCTATGCAGAACACAGACAGGGTTTAAGCTAATCACAGTACATCTGAGGACATTTGTCTTTTGTAAGGCTTCTACCTATGGCATAATCAAAAGACAAAACTAATATTGCTTGTGATGGTTTATACTGCTTTGCAAAGTCCTCTGTTTATCTTCCATGTGGTTGATATCCCATATCCTGCCAAATACATACACATGCCTAGCCAAACCCCAGTTTCTTACAAACTCAAAGCAATGAATCACTTAGTAAATCATTTCAGATAAACAGACATAATCAGATCTTTGTTTGGACTTCATGCTGGGGAAAGTGTGCAGACTCTGTTTCATATTCCCGCCCTCCATGCCAATAAATCGACCACTTGCAATATTGCTTCTGCCAAGGAGTCCCCTGGGTCTTTCTGTGGTTTCAACAGAGGATATATGAAAAGACTGAACAAATATCATTGTTTTATCCTTATGCCTGTCCTCAAAGCTTTTGCAAACATAGGCAAGCTTTTTTTATGGTCTTCTCAACAAATTGTAGAAGTCTATTGAAACTATTCCCAGCACTGGTACTTTGATTTTGGTAGCTAAAAGGTAAAAGTTTGCATCCCTTAAATGCTTTGATAAAGTAACTTTGAAATAAATGTAAGCTAAAATGAAACTGAAATCAAGTTCCCTGTCAGCATCAAGATGGATATAGCAATATTTACTTTGCTTTTTACAGCAAATTCTTTACACCCTGTACCCTAGACACAGGCCAATGAATTATCCATTTTTTGGAACGGTGAAGTTTAGTTAAGATCACTAGAATCTGAGGGATAGAAGCAAGTCAAGATGAACTAATAAAGAACCCAAGGCTGCAACGGCACTCGCTCATCATCCAGTTGAACTGCATGTGATGCTGGGAATGGGCATAACTCACTGTGTGGATAGATCAGGTTACCTGGTAGACAGGTCAGCACTCAGATCACCTCCTTATTCTCCCTCTGCTCACCTCGAGAGTTACCTTCATAGTACAATTACGCACACCTACATCAACTAAAATCATCTCTGCAAAAATGAAAAACAGAAGAAAATAAGCTGGAACCTTAGTAAACCCCTTTTGAAACAAAAACTACATCTAGAGCTTTTATTTTAAGTTAGAATGGCACATATATCACATCATCAATATGTAAAAGGAGGCAATTAGTTCATTTTTAAGAGTCTAGTAGAGATTAAGGAAAGGCCATGGAGAGAATGGTTGTCATCTCAAGCTAGAATCCAACATGGCCAGGCTGCATTGCTATGGTAGACAAAGTAACAGTCCACAAACACCTCAGTGCAAGTGACGTGAGAACAGCCAAAGAAATAGCAAGGACCAATCCGTCTGAATTTTTAGACCAAGAGTTGCAAAAAGAATTTAAATATTTTCAGACCTGAAGAAAGTCTTCAATTGAAATTGCTCAAAAACTTAGAACCTTTAAACCTGCTTCCAAATCTATAAAATGGAACTTGTAACTACTTTTTTCACTGGGTTGCTGTGAAGATTTAGTGAGACCATACAGAACACTTAACAAGAAGTTGAGTACTTAGCACTTGCTTAATAAAGGTTATAATTAATGAACATATTTATAATATTTTTCCATCTGAAATATTAATTTGAATATAAGATTTCAAAACCAAAAGAGTAAAATTTCAATAAAAATACTAGCTACCAGAAAACTGATTTGCAATCTATAAATCGATTTGTCTTTTATGTGTCAGTTACTGGTCACAGTCACTTTGAGTCTCTGTATTGCCATACTCCAGAAGAGGAAACAAAGATAATTCTCTCTGGTGAGTTCATAAACAAATAGCATGAATGTAGCCTTACATTTCTTTTGTACAGCCAGTATGCCCAAGACAATCTCAGACATACCTAAAATGTGGTTTCAACTCTTTTTAAGTAAGATGCTTATGAACTATCATTTTATCATTTGATCATGATACAACGTCCTTTAAATCATATTCTGACTACTCTTAGAAGTCCCCTATTCAAAGAAATCTCATTCATTTTCATTTTGTTCCTTTTCTTTAAAAAAAGAAAAAGTTGAAAGCATAAGTGCAGGAACATATCGTATATGCAAAGGCACCTCCTGGGATTTTAATCAGCAAGTATCTAAAGGACCTTTACCAAGTGGGGTGAAACAGAGGTGCAAAGAAGGTAATGGCTTTTTTTTGGTTTGCTTGTTTTCAACAAAAGCTTTATCCAATTAGCCACGGAATAGGTTAAGGATAATTTATTATAGAAAAACTGTTAAATCTATGAAGCGTTGCTGTGTTCTTAGAATTGCATAGTGATTAAAACGATTTAATGATTCCTTAAAATAGCAAATGACACCTAATCGAGATAAGGCAAGGTGTTAGCTCTTTCCTGCGTGTATGTGAGAGTTACCTGGAGCTTTCAGAAAGTACTCATGTCTGCTCCTCATTCCCACGAGGTGGTGACTTAATTGCTCTGCAGTGGAGCCTAAACACTGATATGATTAGGAATCTCTGCAGGTGTTTCTATTCCATAGCCATAGTTGAGAATTACTTCAATATTACTGTGATAGACTGATATGAAATAAACAAAATTTAACCTTTCCTCAAGGGACTTCAGATTTTACTTAAGGAAAATAAACTTTCAAAATGTATTAATATATTTTTAAAAGATGTTAAATGACTCAATTACTGATAAGTCCCATATTCTTGTCTCTTCTCTCCTCTCTCTGTCTAGTAATAAAATGGTTAAAGGACAGAGAAAGAGAGAAATCACATCTTGGAGTGAAAAAACAGAACCATTTAATAATATGCTTTGTTACAAATACCTTTAATCATAAAAAAGGAATTTCTTCTCGAGAAATAAAACGTGCCTACCAAGGGCTCAGGCATAATTATAGATGCTTAGGGAGTGTGGTAAGTGTGAAAACTAAGCATTAAGAAGCATTGTGCTGGCTTTATTTAAGGCTCTGTTGATGCTCATTTGTTTAGTGATAAAAGCACAATTTAGGGTTCTCCTATTAACTTTATCTTCATCTCTGCCTTCCCTACTGGACCCATGGAGCTATAACTTGAACCCAGTTTTGATATTATACCCCAAGGAACTCAGCTTGCCTTGTTCAGAGGCTATGCCAAAAGTTGGGAAAGTCCCGGTGGTGGAAATCTGATTCCAATTTGGGGATGAAAGTACAAGTCCCCCTGCCAGGTTTAAATTGAGAGCATATTACTCATTTTTAGTTAATTTCTTAGCCTGAAAAATAATTTGGCACATGTGTGCTGTGTATGTTTTCTCACTGCTTCCTCAGGGACCTTGACCTTGATGGGGTAGTTGTAATTGGGGGAAAAAGTTAATCAGTGAGAATTGTAGTTCAGTACTCTATTTATGTAAGAAAAATCATGTATTAAAGTTAAAAGGGGAACAATCAACAACAACAAAAGTGAATCAATACATTTTTCTTGTCTTGGACAATTTTTCTTCTTTACTGTCAAGGTCTGAAACACATGGGGTAGGGGGGTGAAATTTAGTGGGTCTCAGAGCATATGTGCTGAGAAAAAATGTGAGTACAGCAAATCAGCCTGGGAGGAGCCACCCTATTTATAAGGAACGATACTTGTTTACAGAGTTTTATTCTGTAGACCCATAGACTTCTTATAGGAGTATCAAAAACTTTTTGAAAGTTTACTTCTTTTTATGAGAGTGAGAGACAGAGAGCGACAGACAAGCACCCTCACCAGGGTCCCATGCCATTATTTCTCTATGATTCCCCCCTCCCCTAGTCTTCCCAGCCAACCAGTATCAAGGGTGTAGCACACACGTGCTCACTCTCTACAGGCTGATCAAGGAATCAAACCCATGATCTTCCAAATGGATCCAATTTTGCTTACGCAGTGAGTTACCACTATGCCAGGGAGGCAGACCTATACTGGAAAATTGAAAGATTTTGCAGGCTGCCCCTTTTCATCCCTTTCAAGTGTTTTCTTTTGGGCATCAGTAATTGTTGCCATCTCTTACATGATTGTAGTTTCCCTAATTCAGAAAATTATGTAATGATCAAAGGCTTCTCTCTATATATATATTTATATACAT
Source organism: Tupaia tana (assembly GCA_026018925.1). Taxonomy (NCBI): domain Eukaryota; kingdom Metazoa; phylum Chordata; class Mammalia; order Scandentia; family Tupaiidae; genus Tupaia; species Tupaia tana. The sequence continues at coordinate 95,048,815 of JAKSZU010000001.1, read as the reverse complement.
ATATATAAAATATAAAAATATATAAATATGTATATAAATATATATAAATATACACATATTTATAAATGTTTATATATATATATGTACACAAGCCCACACACATACAGCTACTTATCACATAGGTATTAGGTCACCAGGAAAGTCATGACACATTTCTGTATAGAAAAATATAAAAAAAAATATGTCATGTCTTTCCGAATGATCTCATATGATTAAGTGCAATTGCATTTATATACATTAAAAAGACAGTGGCACACATAAGTCTTCTAAAGGTCTCCACGTTTTGCAGTTCATGGTCATTCTCTCTTCTGATAACCAAAATAAATTCCCAAGTCCTCATCAAAGGTTTCTGCAATCTATTTGTCCTTTCTCACTATGTTCCAAAAATTCCTAAGAAGGATGCTTCTGTCTTTCTGACTCCATTTTCTTTTCCTCATTTCTTACCTTGTCTACCAGGCTGTTGTCCTTCCATATAAACCCATCACCCATGCATAGACACAAATTCCTCCAAGTTTGCTAAAATATTTCAAATATAATACTATACCACATGGAGCTTAAGCTTGGAGTTGTACTTAACCTTTTCACTCAAGTTTTAGGAGTAACAGCACACCACAGATCAGACGTTGCTGTCCAGTGTTTTTTCACATGTTCCTCAGCAGTTTATTCCTCACCTCACCTTTCCCCTCCTCTTCAGGATCTAGAGTAGCTAGGATCTATTTTCTTTTAATTAAAGATTTCTCCTACCTGTAACACCCTTTGTTCAACTACCCCTCCAATCTCTCTACCACAGAAATCAGGATTTCAGTTTACCCTGTTTCTGCCACCAGGAATACGTTAAAAATCTCTATTTCAATGTGTGAAGAAATGTTAATCCTTTTGCTACTGTCTTGTGTGTTATAAGTAATCTAAAAAAAGAAAAAAGAAACCCGTTGCATGTCTCTTCCTACCCTCCCAAAGCAATCTGGTATATATGTCAATCATCTTGTAACACACAGGGGACTTCTAAAAGTTCATGGAAAAAATGGAATTAAAGTATGAGTTTATTTTGGTGCAAACAATTTTTGAAATCTATGCATAGTTTTTCTAATTTTAACTTAAAATGTATTTTAATTTATTTTATACCTTCAATCAGTATACATCACTTAGCTTGTAAAGTGAATTTACCCCACATGAATACACTTCATGCCAGTCCAGTTCAGGATACTAGACACATCACCATCAACCAATAATAATACATTTCTGTGTCTCATAAATGTTTTGTCTATTTTTTTCCTTAATTTCTTTCCTCATACTTTCCCCCTTTTCCCACCTTCTTCCTACACTGTCTTCGGTATCCTTAACTATTTTTCCATGCTTGTGTATCTTCTAGTTTTTCTGTTTCTGCCATACCATTTATAGTTTCTTCATGTGGATTTTCCAAGAACTTTTCAAAGAGCTCTCTTGTACTAACTTTTCCTCCCTGGCATGGCTGAGGCCTCCAGGATGGCTGGAATCCTCCATGGTCAGTGGTCCATAGCCACCTGGTTTGGAAACCGCTGATTTCTGCACCAGCAAGATTGTTGATTGGGGAAGTTTGACTGTTGACACTGTTCTGTTATGGTAAAAACATTTTTTTCCTCTATCATGAATGTTGAGTAGAAATTCACTCCTTTTTTCATAATGATGTTGATGAACTCTTGGTGAGAAAGAAGTGAAGACCTGTAGTCCGGTGCTAGGTCTCCCAGAAGCATGACATTTTTAGTATACAACAGAATCTTAACCAAGAGAACTTAAAGCAAGAATTTCACTGGTTTTGGAATCATAATTGTTTGAAAACCAGTGAAGAATGTATCTTTGGAAGAAAGAGACCTTCTCAACTCCTCAGAATCTTGCAATGTGACTTCCTATGACATCTTTCTATACATGCTATTTTCCTAGACTAGCTCACTTTAATAGATAAATTAAGTTGAATAGATACAAGCAAATGCATGCCTTTTCTTCTAATATGGAGTACTGGTTTATGATCTCTTTTGTTCTCCAAATCGATCAGAGCCCTGACTTCTTAGTAGGCATTCAACATGTCCCCAGTGCCCATGTCTTACAAAGCACTGATTGATTTTGGAATGTCAGAAATATGCATCTCTCTTTCCTTTAAAAGTTAATTAAGTTGTAAACTTGCCAATCAGAGTGTACACTTGCATTTTGGAATAGTTCCAAGTCAATACTCAGTGACCAGCATTATGTCACGGGTGGTTATGACTAAGAATTGCAATCAGACCCTTGGGTCTACAACTCAGCTCTGATACTAACCAGGTGACCCAGGGTAGGTTAATATGTCTGACTGAGTTTCATCACATGTGAAATGGGGATATTGAAGTACCTGCCCTTTGTTGTGGGAATGAAAGGAGACAATACTGCTTAATACTTAAAACAACGGAAAGCAAAACGTTTAAATATGACTCCTTATAGCTGTTTTCATTGATATATCTGTGTGATAGTTGTAGATATCAAGGTGGTGGTGAAGTTGAATTCCTAAATGATAAAGAAAAGCACAATGAACTGATTACACAATTCTAGAACCCCCAGCTTCTTTGGAACGATAAAATAAAGAGAGGAGAAATAAGAGGATCATTTATAAAGAGATTTCTTTAGAGAGAGCTGAGAGTTGTTGCTATTTGAGTACCTTTAAGTCCTCTTCGAGGTGTGTGGTCTTGTTATCTTGTTATCTTTTAGCCCTGTGTTTTAAAATTTTAAGTAATAAAGAACTTCAGTGGGATCACTTTGAGACCTTGGTATACTTCGTGTGAGACAGGAGAACACTAGGAAAGAGGATCTGATCTGCCTCTGACTTCATTAATCAGGAGGGCTCAGTGGGTAGAAAAGTCTCAGAGTCTGAGGAGCAGAGGCAGGCAGTGCTGCTGGGCTTGGGTCTGCCTGCAGAACTAGTATTTGTCAGAGGAGAGTGTGCAGCAGCATCCCTGGAGGCCAGATGCTGACTATCCAGGAAAGAGAATGTTACCTGGTACTAGTACTGTCAGGTAGAGCTGTGTGAGAGAGCTGGAAGGTCCTAGCAGCTAAAGTTTAAGGGAAGCATCAGTTTGTGAGAGGAATTACACATAACCACCTGATATAGAGATCCATCAGCTGGTTCACACATATTCCAGAGGACAATACACTAGCCTCTGCGATGAGATTTGGGAAGAATCAAGACAATTTTCCAGAGAGAAATGGCCAGCCTTTTCAACATTTGTTGGGCACTGAGGGCCATTCAAAGAAGATCTTTCCTATCCCCTTGTCTTTTTCCTATTTCCCCATTTTTGTTCTGGGGACAACGGGCATGGTCAAAGGATCATACTAATTGGTGATTTTAACTCAGAGATCACCAAAACAAACCAAAACAAATCAACAAACCAATAGGATGGGTATATATGTACTGAAAGAGATTTACTTCCAACATCTATAGAGTGGACTGGTAGGGAAAAGTTGTACTTTGAGTGCAAAGACCATCTGCTGGCAGAATTCCTTCTGACTTAGGGGAGGTCAGCCTTGTTCTAAGGCTTTCAATTGATTAGATGAAGCTCATTATGTTTTGGAGAGTAATCTGTTTCATTTACTATCTATTGATTTAAATGTAAAACTCATCTAAATACTACCTTCTCAGAAACATCTAGAATAACTTGGCCACATATGTGGGTACCATGGCATAACTAAATTGACAGGTAGATTTAAACATCCCAGTTAAGGAGCAGGTGAGAGGTAAGAGCAAATGGATGAAAGAGACTAGCCAGACATACTCTGTTCTGACGCAGGCTTTCAGACTTGAGAAAATCAAAGAGATTTGCTGTTAAGTTATTTGGTGAGTTTGCCTTATAATATACTAAAAATTCTCATTTTTTTCTTCATGAAAATATCTATCTAAGGTAGGCTCAAGGTACCAGGAGAGAAAAAATCATAGCCCTGCCTTATCAGGGGACAATACTAAAGATTTAAAAATGCATAGCAGGATATTACAAAGAACAAAAGCAAAGCACATCTTTTGATTATTGTTTAAGTATTTAAACAAAGTATACCAGTTACAAGCTCCTGGTATATAGTAAACATTCAGTAAATATTCACTGTTATTACTACACATACATTCACATAATATAATTTACTCTAAATAGCACATCAAATCTATATTTTGGTACACATCGTTTTTCTTGATGATACATATAAGTTTAGCTTGAAAACCTAAAATCATAGCAAATATTTTACTGAACTGCTTAATAAGTGAGAAAGAACAAATTTTTATTATATGTACTTCTTCTGTGGAATTATACCCCAATGGCTGTGCTTTATATTTTGTGGGTTTTTTTTTTTTTCCACATACCTATATCCCCCGAACTTTGCTCTACAGTGGCATTTAAAATGTAAACATTCTCAAGCTATGGCAAACATAGCTGCATCTGTTGGTGTTTATCACTGTCTACAGCCTGAGGACACTATTGACTCTTAGCTAAATAATTAACTTGCTCAATTGAAGTAGGAAGATATAATTAATGAATTTGCTCACTGTTTTACCCTCTCTCTCCCACCCCATTCCCCTGCTACTCCTATTTCTATCTCCCTTCACGGCATACCTGCTGTCTTAAACTGTTTTCTCTTACTATAGCAGAATACAATAGACTAGATAATTTATAAAGAACAGAGCTTTATTTAGCTCATGGTTTTGGAGACTGGGAAGCCCAGAATCAAGATTCTTGCATCTGGTGAGGGACTTCCTGCTACATCATGACATGCTGGGAGATAGCACATGTCCAGACAGAGCAAGTGTGTATCTCTCTTTCTCCTTTTATAAAGCCACCTGTCTCATCATGGGGCTCCACCCTGAAGACTTCTGTAATCCTAAGTGCCTCCCAAAGTCTCCACCTCAAAATAACATCAACATATTAATTTGAGGTTGAGTTTCAAATTCATGATATTTGGGGAACACATTCAAAACATAACACCTGTCTAATCTGCTACTCTGGATTTCAGAAAATACTGTTCTATATGGTACTTAAAGCAGGAGGTCAGCTTGAGATACTGGTCAACCTGACCCAATCCTGGTGCTCAAAGGTATGTATTAGTTGCTATCTCTTTAGCTGTGCATACAATCTTTTATGAGATGCTTTTTAGGTTGGACATGGAAAATGAATTTGATGTTCAGATATAAAGATGTAAAAGGCATGCCATAAGACAGAAATTGACTTTATTACACACATAAACCCTTTTAGTTACAATGTTAGTGAGTTCAGTTTTGACATGGGCTTCTTAATAATATTTTTCTTTTCTTCATTATTTGTATTTAGACCTAAATCATGTAATACTTTACCCATGATTACTACAGAAAATTTTACCCTACGTTTAAAATTTTCTGCTAAAGCACTTGCCTAAGTTGTGACATCAACATGAGATGTACACATAAACTCAGGGGACTTAGAAATCCAAATAAGTTATTGCAGCGGACTTCTATTTAAAACCAAAGGTGGGCTGGGGATGGCATCTGGTGAAGTGGTACTTTCCTGAACAATACTGGGAAGCCTCTGCTGCTTCCTTTGGCAACATATTGCATGTTAAATAATTTGTGGTTAAGATTTAAATAAGATTCATGCTGGAAAATCAAGCAGTTTCAGGAGCCCTATTCTCATTCCATTAGACCACATTGAAAATAACATACTGCCAACATTTACAGTGGAATAGAAAGAATGTAAGTCTCTCCTCTGACTCTTTGATGCTGTATAAATCAGAGGCCAGTTGGAAGACAGAGTGAGCACCAGAGTCCACATGATACAGGCAATTGCTCGGGTAAATGCTGAATCTCAGAAATTGGAACTGGGACACTGTGCTCATATTAAGCAGAAGGAAGGGGATGAGCCTCAGATTTTCTATTGATTAAGAGGCTGCTACCTTTGCAACAACCTGTGGCTTTTTGTTAAAGCTCAGAGAAGCATTTTGTTAGAAAGAAAGAAAGAGAAAGAAAGAAAGAAAGAAAGAAAGAAAGAAAGAAAGAAAGAAAGAAAGGAAGGAAGGAAGGAAGGAAGGAAGGAAGGAAGGAAGGAAGGAAGGAAGGAAGGAAGGAAGGAAGGAGGGAGGGAGGGAAGGGAAGGAGGGAAGGAAGGAAGGAAGGAAGGAAGGAAGGAAGGAAGGAAGGAAGGAAGAAAGAAAGAAAGAAAGAAAGAAAGAAAGAAAGAAAGAAAGAAAGAAAGAAAGAAAGAAAAAAAGAAAGAAAGAAAAAGAAAGAAAGAAGGAAAGAGAAAGAGAGAAAGAAAGTAGTGTTTCTTTTATCAGTTTTCTAGGCAGTAAATCAGGCCAATGGCTCTTTCTTGAACATCTGCTAGGAGCTGTGACAGACATTAGCAAAACTGGATATAATTTACTATAAAGGAGAAATACAAAAAGGAAAACAAACTCATGTGACAGTATTAAAGGAGATAAAAGGATTTAGAAAAATAAATGTCTAATGAGAAGAAAGTAGAGAGTCTGATTTCCACCCTGATATTCACTGGGATTGCAGCATGGTGCTAACTCTCATTACTGGCCTTTTCAGATCCTGAGGCCATTTTCATCACAGTTTTTAAATTGCTCTCCTCACTTCCAGAAGGTGAGCTCCCCATCCCTCTAAAAGTTCCTGGAAGGTGGGTCTGGCTGATGCTCCAAGAGCTGAAAATGTGAGAAGGTGGTGAAATTGATCTGAGTTCTTCTTGTCTACACACACAGGGCTTTGCAAGGAGGCAGCTGTGAAAAAAAAAACAAAAAACAAAAAAAACATGCCAAAAACAGAACAGAAGGTCCTCTCTGGGCGAACAGGACATGCTTCCTTGTGTGACCTCTATCTGACCTATCAAGAAAAAGACTCAAAGTTCTGAGTGTCTCGAACATCAGTGACAACTGGCTCACACAGAGAACTCCCTTGCTTTGGCAAGAAGCAAAATAATGATATAGCAGTGTTTCTCGGCAGAGCGAAATGGTAATAATACAGCAGAGACTTGATTATTCTCAGTCTGCTCTCCACTATCTGTACATTTTTCCGTGGTAAATATCAGTTAGACTCAAAGTGATTTGTTATGAAGCCAGTTATGCTATTGTTCTCAAACAGCACAAGAATGTTTCTAGTTTATAGTATGCAGCATATGAAGATGTAAGGTCCTGTTTATTTTAATTGGGTTTCCCATTAGGATAGAGATTGTTGAGCTGCTATTATGTGTTTGTGGATTTATTTCAACAAAAGTAACTAGAAGCAATCATCACAAATACCTTTCTTATAAATACGATAAATAAATATGGATGAGACTTTGGGGCAAATTTGGCATTCGTATCATTTAATTTCTTCTTGTGTTTTCAGCCAATTAAATAAATGGGTGCCTGTGGTAATTAAACTCACTTTGATAATTAGGCACTAAGGATGCTTAAATTACTGAATGTTAATGAATATTTCCCAAATATGGTCCCCGTATCGTGAATACTACCAAATGGAATTTTCTCTTTTATCACCAAAATACGGAGTTTTTAAAATTCCACATAGATAATAAAAACTAGAAGCAGAGGATTTGGTTTTGTTGTCTTTCTTTACAAATCTGGGAAGGCTGAAATTTGAATCTAGAACAAATTTCTTTTATAAATGAGACATAGTTGAATTTACCCTTTGAGACTTGGAAGGCAACTCATAATGGTGTGAAAATTAAAGACACATCTGGGGGTACAGGGAGATGGCTGCTCTAGCACAGCTGCCTACAGATGGACAATTTATAAATGCCCATTCTATTTGCTAATTATTTAAGGATAAAGTGAACAAAAGGTCTGGACCATCTTGGAGATTTAATCTCCACACAGAAATGTATAATAATCTTGCTCTACCATTCCTATCTAAAAGTTGTTTTAAAAAATTGGTTTACAACCTTTATAACTTGTTTTTCAGACTTATAGTAAGCCAAAACACATTAAGACTGAACACATTATTAACAGTGGGTACTGAAGGAAACATTTATAGGTTATGCCTTATATATGGTTATGTATTTCAAATATTTCAAACATTCTAATATTTACTCCAAACAATTAAGTTCTTACATAATCTTCCTTAGAGAAAGAAGGAGAGATAAGACAGAGAACTGGTTTGCTTTTTTTATTTTTAATTTATTATCATCATAATCTTGTTTATATTGCAGTGAATCACGTATAACTTTACAGTGTATTACATTTCTTTTTCCAGAAGGAATACCATGCATGTCAGTCAATACAGACATTAAAATCCCCATTTCATCATCCAATTGCTTTTTGTTATTTTTCCTGATCATCATTATCATTATTATTATCCCAATTATTTTTTAAACAGTCAATCACTATTTCTCATTTTTCTTAAACATGTTATGGTCTGAACATTTGTGTCCTCGCAAAATTCATATGTTGAAAACCTAATTAGCAATGTAATGGTATTTGGAGGTGGGACTTTGGGAAGAGAGTAGATCGTGAGGGTGGGTGCTCGTGGGAGGCATTAGTGTCCTTATAAAGGATTTCAAAGAGAAGAGCCAAAGAGAAAATGACCCTCCCCAGACAGTGAACTTTCAGGACCTAGATCTTGGACTTCCCAGCCTTCAGAAGTGTGAGAAGTAAACTTATATTGCTTTTAAGCTACTCAGTGTAGTGTATTTTGTTATAGCAGCCTGAACAGGCTAAGAACATATTTTATATCTAGATCTTGTGCTGGCTCATACTTCTTTCACTAAATGCCATGGTATATGGATGAATGGAGATGGCATTTCTTATTTTTCTGCTTTTTTTCTTTTTCTTTTTTTTCTTTTTTTAATTTGCCAGTGGTTGTAGATATTTGCTGAAGAGAAATTGAGAGAAAAGGAGGAAAATGAGAAGCACCCTTGCCCCGACTATGGGACATGGTCATGCCACAATCCCTTCTCCCCCATTCCCCTCTCCTTTGAGATTTTGGGCACATAAGCATATGCACCGTGTTTCTAAGCTGTCAGTTCTGGGGCAGGAACAGCAGAGTTGACCATGTGGGATCCAGCTGCCCTAATCACAAGGCTACGTGCTGCCCGGAGTCGGCATTTCTACTAGACAAACCCACAGGGGACATTAGAACTAATCCAATGGATTCTACATTGTATTGATCTATGAATTAAATTACCAAACCCACTCTCAGTCATGGAAGTCAAACCCAGCACCATTTTGAGAGAACCTCTTGAGCCTTGATTATATTTCATCCATAAAATATACATAATGATACTGTCAGACAGTGCTGTTGTGACTTGTAACATTTGATGAAGTGAAAAAGACCATTGCACAGCGACTGTATTTAATAAATGTTACTTTCTCTCTTTCTTTCCTCCCTTCTTGATAGAGTAAGGAATATATATCTTTGTTACTTGCTCACATTTAGTTATAAATCAATTTTAATTGCACCATCCATTTTATTAATGGAATAAATAAGATGAGTCATTAGGATAGGTTTTTATAAGGTTTTCCTGCTTTCCCCCCATGAATATATATATATATATATATATATTTTTTTTTTTTTGGAGAGATTTTCGCTATAGGGCGCGTGCGCTCGCCAGACAGACAGAGAGAGACATTAAAGTTAGAAAGCGAGAAATCACCCCCCAGGGGGGATGGTCACGCCACAATCCCTTCTCCTCCATTCTCCTCTTGGGATCTTGGGCACGCACACACACGCGCCCGGCGTGAGTTTTAAGCCACCGGGTCCGGGACGCGAACCGCGGTTGACTACATGGGAGTCCAGCGACATAGCCATTACGCCAACTGCTGGTTCCCAATATATTTTCATTTCAGACATTTTATTCTCATTTTCACCACAAGGGGCATTTCTTCAAAAGTTATACAACACTTGTGCTGATAATCCATTGGTTAGAGCTCAGTTATGTAACCTCACTTAGAAATAAGAAAACTTGGCAACTATAGCTTTATTTTATTTTTATTTTTTAACGTGTTGATCATAGGGTGTATGCCCTCACTGGAGAGAGACTGAGAGAGAGAGAGGGAAAGTGAGAAATCATCCCCTGCCCTATGGGAAATGGCCATGTCACAATCCTTCCTCCTCATTTCTCCTTTTGGGATTTTGGGTACACATGCATATGTGCCCAGCCTGTGTTTCAAGCTCCTGGGTTTGGGACTTGAACCACAGAGATGGTTGTGTCAGATTCAACATCTTAACAACCACACCACCTGCTGGCCCCCTAGAAAGTGCAGTTTTTATTTAAGAGGCCAAGTATCAGTAAAGACAGGTTCTATCACTGATTAAAAAGGATATTGAGTATCACGTGATAATTTTTGCCACAAGAAGTCATTATAAAATTCAACAGCAGGGGTGATGGTGGATTGGATTATAGATTTATTTTGAAAGTAGAGGCAAATATATTTATTGCTTGATTGAATGTAGTGTGAGAAGAATCAAGACTAACTCAATAGTTTGGGAATCTGAACAATGAAATGACATGGTTGTTTTCCACAGAGTTGGAGAAGACAAAATGGGGAGTAAATTTTATGGTAGGCTAAATCTTGGGCCTAGTTTGGGCCTAATAGATTTGAAATATCTATTACACATAGTAGGAAAGATGATACCAAGAGAGGTGATATACAAGTCTAGAGTTCAAAGGGAAGGTCTGGACTAGAAAAGTAATACAGGAATCATCAAAAAATAGAAGAGAAGTGTTTCAAGGTTAGAGAGTGGGAAGCTCTAATGTTTAGAGTTCTGAAGAATGGAGGAACCAATACAAGATCTGAACAGGTGCAACCAGTGAGAAAAAAAGTAGTGAAAGTGGTACACTGGTGATGGAACATGTGGAAATCCTTTTGTAATATAATTTTTCTTTTTTTTTTTTTCCCCTTTGGTAGTGTAAGAAACAAGTGTCAGCTTAAAGAAGGTAAAAGAGGATTTGCTGGAGGTTTGAGGAAAGACAAGAGAGCACTAAATAGTCTTTAAGAGGTTGGGTGGTATATCTGTTCATAGTCACCAAGGTGGTGGAATGGTAGGTTAAACCTCGGTAATAAAGGACCTCGGAGAGGAAGAAAAAGAAGCACGTGGGGGAAAGTTATTTTCAAAGCGAAAAGAGTCAACAAATAGACTAGAACAATGGCAGTCAAAGAAATAATCAGAGATATGAAGGAGAGAAAATCTTCAAGGTAGGACAACATATTCATAAGAATTTAAACTGAGAAGTCATTCAAATTCCACATCCATCTCTTTCTAGCTTTGTGATCTTAACTAAGTAACTTAGCACAACTGAACTTAACTTTCTCCATCTATAAAACGAAACTAGTAATGGTACCTACTTCATATCATTATGTAAGGATTACATAAGCTAATGTTTGCAAAGTATTTGGAATAGTACTGTTCTATAATTAGCCAGTCTTATGAAAATCAATACTGATGCAGTAAGGGAGTTGCCAATGGCCACAGAAAATCTGAAAGATATATGTGAAAATGGGAAAGTGTGACCTTCCCACTTTCTCTGCATTGGTAATGTGTAGCTCATGGGCTGGTGTTTCATATTTACGTATTTCAGTGCCTGATATCCTTCTTTATGTCCTCAGTTGACTTTCTTGAGTTTACGGAGATGATTTTGTGCAGAATATTTTAGGCAAAAGTTTAGAAGGGATGGAACATTGTTCTGGTTGAGACTAAATTCACTAATCCTAGAAATACCATTTTCAGACTTCCTCTTTTAAATGATAGAGACTACATGGTTGTTCTCATGAGAGAGAGAGAGAGAGAAGGAGAGAGAAACCCCCTAACAGGTTCTCACTACAATGTGACCTTCTTTCCTCAGCTTTACAGCTCCTCAGGATCCTGGGTATCTGTGTGTGCATATCCAATGTGTTGTCAAGCTGACTCAGTGATCTGAACCTTTGGTTGGATATGACTTCCAGCCTTGTAGGGCACTTGCATTACCACAGTGCCACATTAAATGGGGCCTTTAGGCTTATTTTGATGAATTCCATTTCCAATGGTTTGATTGATTTAAGTTGGAATTTGCTGCAACCTTTAGCCCAAATCATCCTACCTAATATGCTATGGAACCAAGAACCTCCTTGGTCCAGGTAATAATACATTAAATCTGGTAATATTCTTTAATAGTTGAAATAAATCAGAGAACTTTAATTTTTATTTTAAATTTTAACAGTTGTATACAATGTTCTCAAAGATGATAAAATCCAAGGTAGTTTTAGAGATAACCAAAAGTTAGATTTTTTTTCTTTTTTTTTCTTTCTTTCTTTCTTTCTTTCTTTCTTTCTTTAATTTATTTATTTATTTATTCTTATTTATTTTTTTTTCTGATGCAACTTAAACAATTTTCAAAAATGTCTCTTGATGTCTTTTTATGTTCCAACAATTACTGGGCCATTCATTGTATTTATACTACTTGTATTTTAAGTAAAGTATGTGGTAATATCTTCCTGAAAAATAAACTTTCACTTATTTGCTTCTATGTTTGTTATAAAATTAATTAATAAAAGACTCTGGTTTCAGCTTAGAGATGTCGAGATCTATAAAAAAATAATGTCTTTCATTTTTAACCTATTGAAACCTTTTAAATTGAGATCTCAGGGCAAATGAGAAACTCAAAATACAGGTGAGAGAAACAGGTGCCTATAGAAATAAATAGAATCTAAGCATTTGCTTACCTAAGGCAGACTTTGCCAAAAGCTACATGAAATGTAAGACTACACACATTGTCCTCAAAAATTGCCAGATTACGAGTGTGATCTCGTGTGAGTGTGTGAAGCCCCTCATGCTGTAGATACTGGAGCATTTACACATTCTTGCAGGTGATACTCACAGGGAAGATTTCTAAGTATCCAGCAAAATATTTTCTCGTGGTGTTGATTTAAGAAAAGCAACAGCAATTGCTTTCCAAGCTCTGTTGAAACCCAACTCCTCTATCTCTGATACAAAACAGAATGCTTTATCTTCAGGGCAAAAAGCAATGAAAATTGCAGCATAGGGCACTGGCAGAGATCCACAGAAGCTAGAAGAAGGAAAAAGAAAAACAAACAAGGAAAAAGAAAAACAAACAAACAAGACCCTACAAATCATAAAAAGAAGCAACCCTCCTCCGGCAGAGATCTTGTCCCTCCTAAGGTCCGACTGGAGCCCCTTTGCACTGGAGGGAAGGCGTAACACTTAAGAAGGCTATAGCTCCAGATTCTAGAAACAGCCCTGCATGAGACTGAGGCTTAATCAGACTTTCAGCAAATGTTCTCTTTCCTCCATCCTCGACCCAACACACGTAGAATAAAAATTACCAGTGACTACAGCTGAGAGAGCTGCAAGAAACAGACCTTTATTGAAGGGCAATGAAAAGATAGACCAAAAGCCAAGGAGGAAACAGACTTTGAGGGAAAAATCTTCTGTGAAAGCCAGCCCATGCTGAACAAGACAAATTTTAAGACTGATCTATACTCACAGTAACCATAACATTAATGAAGTCCAACCTCAGCTCAACTCTTGGACAGATGAATACAGACTTCATGCTTAAGGCCTAGCTGAAGAAAAGATATCTCATCTCCATCTATAAAAAAGAAAAAAAAAATGTCTCAGTATCTATAACCCTATGCAAGATGCCTGACTTTCAGCCCAAAATTGTAAGGCATGTGACTTCTTTTCTTTCTCTCTCACACACACATTATCATCATCAGAATCAGGCTACATATGACTCAGATGCTAGAACTGTCAGAGAATTTTAAATAGTTACAATTAATAAGTAATTGGCTGTAATGGAACAAAATATACAACATGAAACATCAGATTAATTCAGCAGAGAGATGGAAACTTGAAGACAGAATCAAATAAAGATGCCAGAGCAAACAAAAAGTAACAGATATACAACTTTCAACAGGCTTATCAGTAGAATCAACACACCCAGGGAAAGAATCAGTAAATTTGATGATATGTCAGTGAGAATTTTCCAAACTGAAACACAAGGAAAAAAGAGTGAGTAAAGAAAAGGACACCCACCAGCGTTGGACAACTCCAAACAGAGTCCCAAATGTAGAATTGAAATTTTGAAAGAAGAGGAAACTGGAGCTGAAACAATATTTAAAAAAAATAATGGCAAAGCATTTCACAAAATTAGTAACAGACACGAAACCACAGATCCAAGAAGTTCACAGAACACAAGCAGGATAACCTCCATACACCCCTCCACACACATACACATACATGTCCAGACACATGGTATTCAAATTAATAAAGACAAAAGACAGAAAATCTTGAATTAACCAGAAAGAAAAGCACTATACAGAAAGGAACAAAGATAAGAATTAAAATAGACTTCCCATCAGAAAGGGCGAGGCTTATAATGAGGCACGGAGGGTCTGTCAACCCAGAATTCTATATATAGCAAAAAGAAGTAAAAGAGAAATTTAAAAGTTTTTGGACAAATAAGAACTGAAGGAATTCCTAGGTAGATAAATTCTATAGAAAATGTTAAAGCTTTTAGACAGGAAAAAAAATGTTATCAGTCAGAAACTTGCATCTACAGAAAGAAATTAAAATAATAGGAACTAGAAAGAAGAAGAATGAGATAAATTTTTCTACTTGTTGTTGTTCTAAAAGATAAGTGATTGCTTAAAACAAATAGCATAAGTAAAATAAAACATATGACTATAACAGCCTAAAGCATGAGTGCCAATAATTGAGAATGTTCTGTTTTAAACAACTTATACTACATATAAAGCAGTATATTACTGAAAGACAGATTGAAATTAATTTAAAATGTGTATTATAAACCCCAGGAAAATCATCAGAAACTGCTGCAAAATGAGGAGCAATTAGTAAATCAATAGAGGCAGAGATAAAATGGTATCAAGAAAATGTTCAATTAGCCCAAGAAAGGCACAGAAGAAAAAAGAAGCAAAGAAAAAAATGTAAGAAAGAGAAACAGCTAGCAAACAAACAGTAATAGATACAAGGCACTCTCTCTCTTTCTCTCTCTTTGCCAGAGGGTACATGTTCTTACCAGAGAGAGACAGGGTGAGGGTGGGGTCAGAATTACTCCCCATGGAGGATGGCATGGCCACTCTGCAATCCGTCTCCTTCTGGACAGGTACACACACCTGGCATGATTTCCAAGTTGAGAGGTTTTAGACTTAAACCATGTCTGTCTGTGTGAATATCCAGTGCTTTAACCACCATGCCTCCTGCTAGCTTAGATATAAGGCCTTTAACAGGCTCATCAGTTAGATTTTAATGCAAACATATAAATAATCACTTTAAATGTAAATGGTGTAGAGACCAGCAAATGATGTAGTAGTTACACCCCTATACTCCCATGTAGTTGACCACAGTTAGCGTCCTAGACCCAATGGCTTAAAACTCATGCCAGGTACATGTGTGTGCTTGCCCAAAATCTCAGGAGTAGAATGGAGAAGAGATTGTGGCATGGCCATCCTCCCTGGGGAGTGATTTCTCACTTTCTATTTCTCTCTGTCTTTCTGGCGAGCACACATGCCCTATAGCAAAAATGTCTCTAAAAATAATGTGAGAATGTAAATACACAAGATTGTCAGGTTGAATGAAAAACAAAGCCCAAATATGTGTTGCCTACAAGAAATTTTTAAAATATAAAGATATGTTTATATATCTAAATATTTAAAGCTTAATTATGTAATTGTATTTACATATCTGTAAAACACTTTTCACAAATTAGAAAATATAAAAGCTTTAAGTATTTTTAAGTCACAGGTACTTCCTCTACCATGTATGTATACATCTTACATCATGGCAGCATCCTATAAGGCACTTATTTTTATCTGTCTTTTTAGAGATTGGAAAAGTTTAACTTAAAAAGTTAATGTGTCTAATGTTTCTTAGCTAATAAATGGAAGAAGTGAGATTAAAAACTAGGCTCTCTGATTAGAAACCCTACACAATGATTCACTATTGAAACAGCCACTACAGACAGCTTTTAGTTATATGTTTAATAATGCCTACGAGTCCATTGATTTAGAATGATTTCATAATATTTTCTGGTTCTTCTGAATGCATGCCTTGAGTAATTATAGAAACAAGTCAGTTTTATGGAAAAAGAGGGGTGGGGAATAGCATGACCTCAATTTGAAAAAAGTTACAATCTCACATGCCAATATTTTATGAGTCTATAATAGCATATTTATAACTTTTTAACTATGCAACTTTACTTTGCCCCAGTGATCTTAACTTCTCATGCTCTTAAATTGTCTAAACACTACCTACATTATAACGTTTATCTTACTCTTTTCTTAATATTGTTTATTTTGAAAGTAACATTGGCTAGAACTGCACATACCTTGGCAATATCTCCATTTCTCTAAGCTTAGCATAGGTATCAATTTTTTTAACACCTTATCTATTACTTGTATACATTTTGAATCCATTAAGCTATATAAAGAAGTTCACATAAAGATAAATGTGGGAACTGGAAGTAATTTTCTAAAAAGCTTTGAATATTGTCAACAAATGTTCGTATGAGAAAATGAAAGCCAGTAGGTTAATAGGATGTTTTTATTTAAATGTTAACATTGTAAATTTTATATTTTGGAGTTTTACTTTAGGTATGACTGACAGAATAGTCAGCATAGAACAAAATCCCACATTTTTTACTTAATAGTCACAAGGGTATATTTAGAATAGAAAGCTTCGAATTCATTTTTTAGCTACAGATGGTTGCTGTAAAGAACACTAAAAATGCCCATAAAGCAACTGACCAATAAACACACTAAATACAATAAAGTGTATCTGGAGCAAACTGGATTTAATAGCGCACACCACCCATTGTAATCATCAGTATCAGTTTCAGCAATAAACAAATGGATCTGAACTAGGGCAGCTGTTAAATTTTAATCAGAAGTGCAAGACATAAACTGGGAGTGAGAAAAGAAAATTGAGAGAAGAACGTATCATCAGGCTGACATGAGACATGTCCTGTTCAGAATACTGTATACCACTCTTCACTCTAGAATTTTCTTAAGTCCCACAGTCAATCTTCCAGTGTTTCTGGTTGACTGGAGTGCTTCAGCATAAAATATATACTTGGCTATGCTCCTTTTTTTTTGGCTTTTGTTTTTTTCTTCTTTTTTTTGAGAGGTTTTTGCTATAGGGCACGTGCGCTCGCCAGACAGACAGAGACAGAGAGACAGAAAGCGAGAAATCACCCCCCAGGGGGGATGGTCACGCCACAATCCCTTCTCCTCCATTCTCTTCTCGGGATCTTGGGCACGCACGCACACGCGCCCAGCGTGAATTTAAGCTGGGAGTCAAACCACGGTCAACTACATGGGAGTCCAGCGACATAACCATTACGCTAACTGCTGGTCCCTGGCTAGGCTCTTTGACCCCTAAAGCTATCAATAGACTCTTATTTCATCCATTAGGGAGGATATCGAATTGGAGTATAAGAGCAATAGATAGCAGCCTCTGTAACTTACAGAGATAACTGGCGAGCAGTGTCCTCTCACTGCCCCGTGACCATAAACAAATGACACATGTCTACTTGTCTTCGCTTTCAAACTAATTTTGACAATTCCCACCAATGTCATTTTCTTCTTTTGGCAGTTGAATAGAATTCCTTTGCCTATTTCTGTACTTAATCCTGTAATAATATTGTGTTATATTTCATGGGTGCCTATTACCTGTCAGGCATTAAAAGACATTTCGGAGAAATTTCTTCATTTAATATTTACAATTCTCTGAAGTAGATTTTGTGTTATCACCATTTTATGAGTGAAGACACTTAGAATTATACAAGTTAAATACCCCTTCTAAGAGTACCCAGCTTGTTTGTAGTTAGTTTAGGTTTGAATCTAGGTGTCCATATGTTTCTCAGTTAAGAAGACCATGCCGGCAATGAGAGAAAAAAATATGCCTCTTTGCCATATTCCCACATAGTGTGGGCCTTAAAAAGTAGTGAGGATTTACCAAGTATTAAGTGACTTAATTGGTTTAAGAATTTTAAATATTATATCACTTTAGCCAGCAGGTGGCGTGGTGGTTAAGGGTGTTGGACTCCTTACATGGCAGACCACAGTTTGTGTCCTGGACCTGGTGGCTTGCTTTCTCACTTTCCATCCCTCTCTCTCTCTCTCCTCTGGCTGATCAAACTGCAGAATAATAATAGTAATAATGAATCAAGTTGGATAGAATAATTTTTAAAAAAAATCACTTACAATAGAATTAGCACAATTTCTGACAAATTATTATCCATTAACTCACCTGAAGTTTGTTTTTGTTTATTTATTCAACAGTATCAATTTAGTCACAATATCTGGCATTGCACTAAGGTGGGGAAAGAATGGTGAATGAGATCCAGTCACCAATGTCAAAATGGCTATAATCGTGAAGGATTTTTGTGTTTAAGGTGCCTCAGGAACCCAAGGGAAGGAAAATGGTGAGTCAGGAAAAGCTTCAAAGAGAGAGAGACATTGAACTAAAATCTGGAGGCCATGAACTACTCGTATCTTACCTACCAATGGGGAGTAGTACAATAAAAAGCACCCAGTATGTTTGAAGAAAAGACGACTTTGGGAAAAACAGGATCTCAAGTGTAAGTGATAGACAAGTTTGTTGACAACAGAAAGACATGGGTTTCTGTTGGAATGGAAAGATGCCTGAAAACATTAAAAGAGAGAGAGAGATGACATAATTAGATTTGTAGTTACAATTGTAGAAATAATTAATAGTTTCTTCAGTAATTCAGATGAGGTATGATTGGTACTAAGCCGTAATGTAGTGTTATTGAAGGTAAAGAGAGTAAGAATGACTAGCACTTAGACTTAAAATGCAATATGTTAGAGAGAAGGATAAACATATTGACATTAATGCCTGAATGGGAAGCAGTGGGATTAAATAAATGGAGATTGAACAGAAGAGAAAAAGATTGCATATATTTTGTTTTGGGGCACATTACATGGTTATATCTTAGTGTATATGTCTTAAACACATGTAATAATGTTTAGTAATAGCTCAGTTTATTAACTAAAGGGAGAAGATGATAAAAAGACAGACAATAATGGGTGACCACTAGTATACACAGAAGGATCAGAAGATGATGTGTCAATGAATGAAACTTAGCAAGGAGACAGAAAGAGATCTGGGGGGTTATGTTATATTAGAAAACAAAGATTGCAGAGTTTGAAGAAACAATGCCTAATGCAAGAGAGAGATAATGTAAGATTAAACATTAAAATGCATCTAGACTTTATGATCAAGAAATCATTGACAACCTCAGAGATGGCAAATTTAGTTAAGAATTAGAGGTGGAATTTTGGTCACAGTTGACTGAAAGTAAATATGAGTTGAAGTGGAGTTACCAAGTACAGATTGCTTTTCCTGTTTTTGCTTTGTTTGTTTGTTTGTTTGTTTAGTTTGTTGTTGTTTTTCCAGGAGTTGGCAGTTAGCAGAAAATAGCAAATGTTAGGATTCCTGTTTATTCATTGGATCATTTTGTTGTCTCTGTTTTCTGCTATGAGAAAGTCAGATGTGTTAGTAGCTCATATGCAAGTTACCTACAGAAAGTAGAATAAACTGTCTGGTTATGGGGAGGGGGTTGAAGAACAAATGGGAGGCGAGGGAGAACAGGTGGGTGAAAGTTTGACTTCAGCTAGAGAGGCACGTGGTGAATAAATGTGCTGTGGGACATGTCACTTCAAACCCCTGAATTTCAGACCATTTTGTTTTGCCTTTTGAGGCAAGGAATACTTGAGCTGACAGAATTCTCCCCAACTTAACTCCTCATGCTAGTCAGAGGTGAGTTGCTCAGTTCCAAGTATGTGTAAGAGAATCTGGTCGTACGTGTGCTTATGGTAGTACATGTGCTTATTCCTCCTTAAATCTTGGTCCCTGGCCAGACTGTCTCATTTATACTTGGTGGTAGATAGTTCCCCAATATGACCACTATTCGGTCTTTCCCCCTCAGGAGGGACAAGCCACTCAGAGGTAGTATTTATTTACCCTTTTTTATGCCCAGCTCGTCTTGTGACTTGCTTTGCCAGGAGTTCCGGCTCCATGCTTATCTCCAAGTGTCTCAATGTTGAAAAAGTAATTTCTTTTATACATTCAATCACATTATCTAGCTTTCAAAGTGAATATTCCAACCTGTGTACATTTCTCCCCAGTCCAGTTTATAGTACTATAAAGTTATCTTCAACAGATAATACCCCATTTCTTTGTCCCATTAATGCTATGCCTCTATTTTCTTCATCCAGTTGGAAGTTTTGACTCCTTAAAATCTGTCTGTGGCTATACTTGGGACTGGAAGATGACTTTTACCACTGTCCTCTGGTGCTCTGTGCAAGAATGTCCCCAGTACAGTTCAGTTGGGACTTGCTGATCATTCATGTTCAGTGTCACTTAAAGGGATCCCTTACAGGGATTCTTCTGTAAATAAGATTTTTATATATTGTTTCTGCAGGTCAGAGGCTGAATTTTAGTGTCACAAATTCAAAGGCCCCATCACATACCTGTACTTGCATTCCATTTGAGTTGTTTGGGAAAATTATTTGGTCTAATTCAAATCGCTTATGAATGAGATTACAGGAGAAATTGGGTCCAAAATCTTTTTGGGGAAAAAAAAAAAAGATAGTTTCCGGAAAAGAAAACAATCTACTGAAGCTTTGTAGAGATTTTAATTTATGTATGTAAATGGAAAAGTCAGTATTTAATTTAATGAAAGAGTCTTAAGAGATTTGCAAAGTAGACCAAATGGCCCTGCAGCAAATGTGGTGCTAGTGTGATCAAGTAAGCAAGTCAGAATCCATCTACCTGAAGAAGCAATCTGCCAAGTAAATCAGGTATCCAGAAAAAATGACGCACCTGACATTAGAGTAAAATTTAAAATCCTTTGTGATGCTTCTTTTCCATCTTTTTTTCAGACAACTGAACTTTTACTATAATTTCTCCTAATAAAAGAGGCTTAACATCTTACATTTTGAGTTCCAAAATTTCTCAGCAAGGCTTGATTTGTCACGTTCATTTTTTTTTTTTTTTTCTAGTCGTGTCTGGCTTTTCTTCTGAATCAGGAAAACAAATGCCATCTCTTACCAGGGACACAGCAAAAATAGAATGATTGATATTTCTTGGCAACTACCGTGCTGAATGCCCGGAGTGGAAGGCTGTGGATCAAAGGCAGATCCGGAACGGCTGATAATTTGTATCCTGAGCTCATAACCAGACAGCCATTGTTCTGGTGCAAACAGATAGGCTGTGTGTGTGTCCTGAAACTTAAGTATAGTAGAACACAATTTGCACGAGGATTAAATGACATTTTACACATCTTCCATTATGATTTCTGAATGTCACAGTGCCTCTGTAATAAAAGGACATGTAAGCATGTATGTCAATCACAAGCACTCAGACTTGTGCATCTGGTTCTGTAGATAAAATTATGAACAATTGCCTTATCTATAGATAATAGGTAGATGAATAATGTTTCAGAGATATGGCTCATATATGACTTGAGCCTTTTTTAAATCTATCATGCATGATATGTACAAAATTTACTCTAAGAAGGAATGAGAAAATAGAGAATGAATGCTGCTAGTGCCAATCATAAAAGTGGCATTTTCTTTCAAAATATGTAAGTCATCTCACTAAAATCACATAGGCCAAGATGTAGGAAGAAAGCAGTTACTAATACATTTAAATAAACTCATTAGAAACATCTCACAGAAATAGGTAATAAACAAAAGAGACAAAAGAAACAGGTTTAGCACAGGAGTCCAGACAATTCAGAGTTGGTTTTTAAATTATTATGATTCCTTTCTGATGAACATCAATTTGCACCTCAAGTCTTTTGTTGTCAAAATTGTAAAATACAGCATTATATTTTCAGCAAGGTCAGGTGGTAGGAGTGAGAAGGCTGACTGTGAGCTCAGGGAGGAGCATGCATGAGGTATGGGGCATGCATACAAGGATATGTGAGAAAGCCATTCTCTGGTATTTTTAAACATGCTTTTGTAAGTTAAAGGTTTGACTGAAGCATTATTAACTTTCAGGACTTTGATGGAACCTTGCCCTGAAGGACAGAGTTATATTTGAAGATGAATGCTTAGGACAGTTCTTCAGCTTGTCAAGAAGCAGCAGAAGAAAACAGAAGCAATTCAAGAACGTTGATCCGCACATACATTCCGCAGAGTGAGGCAGGTGATCAATTATTTTCTGATGTTATTTGAACAGAAACAAATGTTCTGTCAGCAAACGGACTGCATAGAAATATATTTCAAGAACATCTCTGGGAACCAGCAGTTAGCGTAATGGCTATGTCGCTGGACTCCCACGTAGTCGACCGCGGTTCGCGTCTCGGACCCGGTGGCTTACAACTCACGCCGGGCGCGTGTGCGTGCGTGCCCAAGATCCCGAGAGGAGAATGGAGGAGAAGGGATTGCGGCGTGACCATCCCCCCTGGGGGGTGATTTCTCGCTTTCTATCTCTCTGTGTCTCTCTGTCTGTCTGGCGAGCGCACGCGCCCTATAGCGAAAAAACCTCTCCAAAAAAAAAAAAAAAAAAAAGAACATCTCTAACCATTTTTCCTAAGCCAGTACAGTAATCTCCCACTTATTCATAGTTCCCTTTCAGCAGTTTGATTCCTGAGGTAGAATATAATAACATATTTTGAGAGAAGAAGAGTAAGACTACATTCATATAACTTTAACACAGTATGCAAGAATAGTTCTATTTTATTACATTATTTGTTGTGGTTAACCACTTACTGTGCTTAATTTATGAATTCAACTTTTTAAATCTAATTGTCAGAAGGGGTGTCTGCTTACCAGAGAGACCACAAGAGGAAGAGAGGGAGCAAGCATTCCCCCATGGAGCACGATCACAGTGCTATCTCTCCTCCACTATTTTTCTATTCCATTCGGAACTTGGGCACATATACACATGTGCCTGGTAATACTTTTCAAGCCACTAGAATCAGGATTCAAACATCAGTGGGCCATGTGGGATCCAGTTCCCTTAACTACTTGGCTACAAGGCTGGTCCAATTAAACTTTTATTGTAGATGTAAATTGATGGAAAAAAAATGTAATACTATAGATCCAATCTAGGCTTGGGTAATATCCTCTGTTTCAGGCATCCAGTAAGGGTCTTAGAACATATCCCCTCATAGATGAGGTGGGACTACCTTATCGACAGCAATGCTCATAGATTATCTAACGTTTTGTCATTACTAATAATTTCCTTGAAACATTGTTTTTATTGTTATATATGGCTTCTCTTTTAACAGCAAAGTCCAGTTCATCTCACTCCTCCCTTTCCTATCCCTCTCAAATACAGAGCACACACAAACACACACACACACACACACACACACACACACACATATACACAGGGGTCCTGGCAGTCGCCCTTGGTTTATACTGGGTTTCTTACTGAGAAGAATGGAGAAAGTGGAATTCTGGTCCCATATAAGAAACTGACAACATAACGCTATGTCTGGTTTTACTCTTAAGGGTCAACTATGGAAAGGTAATTTTTATTTTTTTGCTTTAACTGATTCTCTCAATCATCTGTTTAGAAAGGATCTCAGAGACGATTTATTCCAAACTCTTCCCCAAAATTTAATCAATAAGAATATAAGTCTCCAAATAGTTTAAGTGATTGCTGAGCGAAACTTAAAAACATAAGTCAAGCAAAGACCATTTCCGAATTAAAATCCTCTTATAGTTTGTCATCCTCAACAGAATAAATCATAAGCCCTTTGTATTCCCAGAGCTATCTCCCACCCTGTTTCCTTCCATGATTTGGACAAACAGCTCAGAACTGCTGAGACTTGTCCGCGGTTGGTGGCCTTGGGGCCTTGCCTACAGTGCCTGTGTTCCTGGAGCACTGTCTCCACCTGCGCTCTTCTGTCTGACTTAGCAGTGTTCAAAACTCAGGACAAGCCATTAAAGAAGCATCTCTGATTCCCTTAGTTTGGTTTAGGGGCTTATGACCTCACTGAACTGTGATACCTTGATTACAGTTCTTAGATTACAATTATCTGTTGGATAGGTTTCTCTTCCATTAACCTCTAAGCACATTGAGGACAAAAATTATCATTTAATCGTTGCATTCCCAGCAAGTGTTAAAAAAAGAGTAGTTTCTCAACAGATATAAAGAGTTTCTGTTTTTATTGCTAAAATAACCTTATCTTCTTCACTATTCCCATCTGCATGGTAAGCATAGACTTATTAGATTTATAGAGTTTGAAGTTTAATAAAAACATATATTGCTTACACAGAGACTAAAGTTTTGAAAGCACACATATATATCCTTTTAGAGAAATATTTTTATAAATGCATTATATCAGGCTTTCTCCCACATATTTCTGCATGATATTTGAATATAAATGTAGAAATAGATTTTTTTCTGTTTAAATTTAATTTGAACTCTAAGCAATGCTTTTTCCATCTTAGATGTTATTTTGACAAAACAAGCATGATCTGGGAACTTAAATGCACAATCCTTACACATTTTTTAATGTTACATTTTGTAATGTAACCTAGTGGTTAAGTGTAGGTTTTGTATCCAAACTATTTAGTTTGCTATTTAATTGTATGACAAGTGACTTAACCACTCCCTAAGTTTCCTCATTTAGAAAATGGGGATAAAACTTTTGGCTTCTTTTTGGGCAGGGGTTAAGTGAATTAAAATTCATAAATTTCTGGTACATATAAGTGCTCAATAAATAAAATCAATGTATTACTTAGGTTTAATTATTGTATCAGCTGATACTCTTATTTCCACACTTTTGTGCCATTTTATAAAAGGTCACAAAAGTTAAAGTATAACATGGTCATCATTTTTTCCCTTTCTTACAGCTAATATTTGTGTTGAAGCATTTCATTTAATACTTTTAAATGAAATTCTTGTTTGAGCCAATCAACACTCAAAAATATCATAAAATAAGTGATTTTATGTGGTCTTATAATTTTTAAAAATATATTAAATTGTTATGGATACTTTCAATATTGTTTGAATAGATGGATGGTGGAAATAGTACCTTTCAATGAAATACGCAAATAAAATTAGTAACCTCTGTGTTTAGATTTATGTATGTATGGATACACAATAGCAACTTATTGAGGGCTTTCAATGCTGTAGGTATGTGACAAGTAACACCAATTGTCATTGCCTTCCTCATTACCAATAGAACCTTGTTTGTTTAAAACACCATTGTACTGGGTTAAAAGGGTCACTCATAGTTGAGGTGGCCATGTGACCCACATTTGGCCAATGAGAGGTGAGCAGCAGTCCATGGGTAGAAGCTCTCTGAAAGGGGACCCATCTTGGTAAGCGTGCTCCACTTGACCCTTTGCCTTTTGTACTACCCCTTCCTGCCTGGAGCATAGCATGGGCCGTAGACATCCAATAGCCATCCAGTCATGAAATCAAAACCCACAACCTGTGAAAGAGAAGGAAGAAAGAAAAAGTCTGCGTCTTTAATGCTGTTTTTGAAGTGTCACATCTAAATAACACCTTTGCATTTAAGCTGTTATTTATGGGGATATCTGCGAGTTGTGAATGCATTCATCCGCGAATTAAAAAAACATGAACGTAATTAGTTTTTGCCAGTCACTGCTCTCTATTACTTTTGGTTGAATCTCTTTGTCTTATTCGTTAGTAAAACAATGTGCAGAATTTGTGATTCCATTATCAATTTTTTATTATAAAAACTAAGTTGAATTTACACCTTTAATCTTAAAATTATTATTATTTATTTCTAGAAAAAGTTAATTACTGGAGTGGGGGGATAAAACAGACCTCAAACTTAAGAATATGACAGTGTCCAGATTTTCAGAAGTAGAGGATATTTTAGGTGCTCTAGGTATTTAAGTTAAAGAAGAAAGGGTCAAAGAGAGACCAGCTGCAGTGGCACAGTGGTAATGCGGCAGTCCATGTTGCTGATGTCACGTTGGCAGGTCCTGGGTCCACATCTCTCTGTACATACTGGGTGTGGCATGCATGTCCCTGATCCTGTTTGGCTGTGGCTGGGGGTGATGGATCACAACATGCAGACTCTGCCTGTAGCTGCTATCACTCTCTCACTCTTATGGAAGAAATAAGTACATTTTTTATTTCTTCCAATGAAATATTAAATGATTTTAATTGTATTTTAAAAAATAGAGCCAGCAAGTGGCGTAGTGGTTAAAGTACTGGACTCCTACATGGCTGACCACAGTTTGAGTCCCGATCCCAGTGGGTTGAAACTCATATTGGATGCATGTGCATGTGTGCCCAGACTCCCAAGAGAAGGGAAGAGAAGGGATTGCAACACAGTTCCCCCAGGGGGGTGGGGGGATATTTCTTACTTTCCATTTCTTTGTCTCTCTGGAAAGTACACACACCCTAAAAGCAAAAATCTCTTTAAAAAAAAAAAAAAAAAAAAAAAGTCCTGGTTGTTTTCTATATAAGTCCTGAAAAGAAAATTTTGCTGTGATAAAACCTAAATTATTTCACTGGAATTTATGGGGGGAAAGCATAACTCAAGGCCTGGTCACGTTTAGCCATGACACACAATATTGCAGTCACTGTTTTACATTAATAAATGTATTATGTATTGTATTTTACTTATTACCAAAAGATGGATATGTTTTCCTGAAGAAAAAAGGTATAAATTTTAAAAAAAGGAAAAGACTATTTGTTCTTTCTAAGTATGTTTCATTCCAAACTTTCTTTTGGCTTCCTGGTACCCTCCAATTTTAAATTCCATCAATAGGCGTAACCTCCATAACATAAAACTCATATGGCAGTATATGTGTATTTCTATTTGCTTTGGCAGACTTCTCATCTTTCCTAACAAGTCTTGGGTAACACAGAAAAATCAATAAAATTAGAGTTGGTTGTGAAAGACTACAGTCCTAGCTTATTCAGGGTTTTGTATTCCACCTCTTAGGGAAGAAAATTCTTTAGATTTTATGCCTCTTAGGGTGGGTCCATGCAATTACTTGGATGAACAAAGAAAGAGGAGTTAGCCATTGTTCATGGTAGTTTTCACAGGTGTTTGTTTTCTTATTTTAAAAAATGCCATTTTAGACTTTCTGAGGAAATCTAAACATTCTTAGGGCAATGTCTCAGTTTATCTTTTTAATCCCCTTATATCATTTATTCTCAGTACCTTTGCAAATTCTTTTAGATTATTCTCCAAGCACCAACATTTAAACCAATGGTTTACACGTATTCCCATGAGCACACAGATCTGAGAGTCTCTGAAGAGTGATTATACTTAAATTCCTTTATTTCAAGCTCAATAAGGCATGTCAAAATGCTAGTGAGAGTTATGTTATGTAGCTAGACTTGAACCTGTTCTGGATTTTGTTCAGTAAATCATTCACAAAAATTGGTTGCTTTAACTGCTATTGCAAACAAATTGCCACAGACCAACACCTAATTGCATCATTCTGGTGTCTTCAGAATGGAATTTGATTCTGCCCAACCATGACTTACCAGTTTCAAGATCTATACACTGAGCTTCTAAACATTTCTCGTATTAGTCAACCTCTGTATTCTTTAGAAGTGTATGTTATTTTAACAAACTCACCCAGTCGAGTTTGTTGAAGCAGTAAACCTGATATGTTCATCTGAATGCAGTGTTATTCATCCCTATACTGATGGCACGTATTTGTTATTTTTAAATTTAATTATAAACCTCACAGCCTGTAACATGTAGTCTGTAGTGTCATCAAGGCTTATTTACCTTTGCAGTGTCAAAAACTCGTTCATTGCCAGCTCATGGGCACTGAATTAATCTGGAAGCATTTTGGTATACCAACATCTACCAACATCAGGGTAACCAACTTTCAAAACATCCAATTTTAAAAGCAAATTCCTGGTGGTTGAGGCAGCTAGATCCCACATGGCTCATTATGCAGTTCAAGGCCTAGATCTTGTTGCGTCTTGAAAAATATGCTGGACACATGTGAGTGTGTGCCCAAAATCACAAAGGACGGAGAAGTGGAGGAAAAGGGATTGCAGAGTGACCAAGCCCCATGGTTATGCTTTCTTGTTTTTTTTTTTCTCTCTCTCTGTCTAGTGAACACAGGCACCCTCTGGAAAATTTAAATAAATAAATAACAGCATAAAAGTCTTTGTGTTCATGAAGACATTGAGCTGTGCATATCTCATGATTTAACATGTATGAAGACTTTTTGAGGCTATTGAGAAGGGAGAAGGAATATTGTTGTTCACCAGGAGAAAGATTGGGAAAAAAATCAAAGCAATAGAGGAGACATGGCATCTTCTAAGCCTGTCAGACACAGGGTTTGATTAACAGAAAGGGTTGGAGCCTTGAGCTGAAGAAAATATTTTCAAGAAAGACTTGAGATTTTCAGCACAGATGTGCTATTTGGGAAAATATGTGGACAATTGCAGCATATAAAGGAATGGGAGCCCAGTGATGGTGGTGTAATGCTGAAAGTCATGTGGATAATCAGGGTTTGGTTCCTGGGTCAATCCTCACGTGTTGTGTAGGCACACATGCTTGTGATCTGGGCTGACTGGGAGAGCTGGGGGAGGGTCACCCTGTTGAGGGTGCTTCTCTCTCTCTCTGTCTCTCTCTCAATAAATAAATAAATGTGGGAACTTTAAAAAAATAAACTAGTGATAAAAAGGTCACTTTCTATATTATACTTGGAAGCAAATAATTAGCACCTTGAAGTCTTAAGGTTTTCCTCTAATGTGAACAACTCTTACTTTTAGTAGTTGAGTTAATTTATTTAAATCTTATTTAAATATACCTACATGGCAGATATATTTCTTTTTAGTTCTGGCATGATTCGTTGTTGCTGTTTTCTAAATTGTCTATATTTTATATATGATCTATCTCTGTGCTATTGTGGGTATGTTTCTCAACCAATAATTTAGGGAGAGGGGGGTACATAGTCCATTCTGAAGTCTTGAGTGTTGATGTCCAAATTTTAACAATAATCTTAACTGTTCTAATTTTTATAGGATAAATATGGACTGTCTTCTTTAAGCAATAAGTAAAACTACAATAGTCATGTTTTCTCCCACTTTGCTTCTCTACTCCATTGCCTTGTGTTGATTGTTATGTTATTAGTTTCTATTTTTCTTATGGCTCCCTTTCTATCTTAAAAGAATGTATTTTAAAATCTACTACTTTATACTACTTTAAGCAGTATCATCCAATTATCCAATAGGAAAGATTATAAATTCAACCCAATCATTTTCACTTCCACCACTCTACATTCAAATGTTTATTATATTGCTATTTTTACATTCTCGAAGTTTTAAGCATTTATATTTTGATCTAGAATTATAGTATATAATATTTGCATGTTATAAGGACCTGAGTAGATCAATTATTTATACCCAGCTTTTTCTCATACCTCTTCCTTATTTAGTTGTAAGGACCAGGGCTAAGGTTTTCCACTGGTGGTCTTTGCCTCCAAACCTTGTCATTATAATAAAGGAGTAGTGTATCCATCAGAGATCTATCCTGCTTTTGGGGACCCTACTATAACAGGATGATTTTAGCTGCATATAAGAGAGATATGCATTGTCTTACTTACTTCAGGTAGGCACCTTCTGGAGACTATTCAGTGAAAGTAAGCCTTCCTAAGGACACAAATCCTTTTCTAAATTCTGTATACTCCCTCTCTTCTCAAGTTGACTTCTTCCGTGATTCCAAGACAGTTGGCACATTTCCGAGTGCCACATGCAAATATTAATATTCAGAGGCAGCAAAGAGGCTCATCCTTATCTATGTCACTTTTTAAGATATTCAGACGCTTTCTGGAAGCACATTGTTAGGTCCTTTTCCTAGAATTGTGTCACTTCTCAATCTCAAATTGGGATAAATTATGATTATGAGCAAAGACTAGTAGTTACTAACTTCTGAACACCATAGCCACCTCATAGTCACACAAAATCAAGGGCCTGCTGGCAAAGAATAAAACCAGTGACAGGAGAGAGTGTGAGAGAGGTTACCAAGCAGCAGTTTTGTGTCTGTAGTAGCTGAGAGGATTTGTCAGTTGTTCTTATAACTTTGTGATGTGCAATTTTAGTCATTTCCCAGCTTCACTGAAGACGGAGTCTTTTTCCTTTTTTGTCCACTTTGTTCACTTTGGTGGGTTACAAAGTCAATAATGAGAAGAAGCAACTTCATTCTGCTGTCTGTCAAACTACAGATCAATGGAGGTGATATTACCTTCAAGGTAATTAACTAGAAAAGCAGTGGAGAAAAATTACTACTTTTCTGAATTTGCTGTAGGGCACATGCACTTGCCAAAGAGAGACAAAGAAGAAGTGGTGGGGGCAGAGGTGAGAAAATACCCCAGGGACAACAGCCATGCCTCAATCCTGTCTTCTCTTGGAGTTTTAGGAACTTAAGGTCTACTAGGATTTCTCCTGGGTGAAATTTAGTGAGAGGACACTCCACGACTTCCCTTCTAGCTTTCATAACCAGCCCGGACTGTTGCTTACATGCCTGGTATTCACAGGTTAACCTAGGAACTGAAACGCAATCTGCCACATGGCTTCAGCATCACAGAAAAGTGGACCACCACTGTGCTGCCATGATTGGATGTCTTCTTTAAATCTCATAGAGACGACATTTTACAGGACTAATAGACAGAAGTGGGTGAAATAAAGCTGATGAAATTTCATGACCTTTCTGTGACCTAGTTCCACTAAACTTCACCCAGGAGAAATCCCACTAGACCCTCAACACAAGGACAATCCCTCTCTAAATAGTTAGAAAACATATATCAAGCAAGCAGACTTTCCAAACAAAGGAATTTCAAGCAGGTTATGTCTTCCTTCAATGCAAACAAAGCAGGAGTTTTAGAGAAAAGAATTCAGTGACCCTTGGCAACTTGCTTGAGAGCACCAACTATAATCTCAGCACACATCTTGCCTTATAAAAAAGATAAATTACTACATGGCTGAAGCCATGTGTAAAGCTATTGTCTGACATCTCATAGGGAAACACATTGAGGAGGGCACCAATATACTGCAATGGAAGATGAGATAAAACCTATCAACATTATTTGTGTATTAATGCTACTATAATTTCCTTAGTGCTGTCAATTTTATGAGAATGAGGGATATTCAAGTTTTACAAAAGATCTTCCAAAACTTTATGAAGAATGAATATTGTAAAAATATTCATTCATGGATTTTAAATTTTTTGTATCAAAATTAACTTGTACATTTTATCTATGAACTTTATGAAGTCCCCTTAATATTTATGCATAAGCAAAAGTAAGGTTTTAACTGTTAAAATACATTGATCTCTATGACTCAACAGATTTCTGCCAAAAAAAAACCTTAAACCTTCTTGTCCCAAAGGTAGAGGCAGCAACTGTGGCGTGGGAGAAGATTCCGAGAAAATTTGAGGTGGTAACTTTCGGTCAAAACTCTTCATGATGGTAGAGTCAGCAAACGTCCAGAAGCATCAGGCATTTAACCACAGAGTAGATGGACCTCTTGGTTAATTTGATCAAAAATCAGAACCAGAAGGAATCTCAGCCCTGTTCTGACATGTTATCAGAACACTAGAATCAGATAGAATTTCAGGACTGTTTGAAATTATGAGATCTGATTTTATATCTTCCTAGAGTAAGTTATAAATGGTAGCCCAATGGAAAATCTAAAGAACTAGAAAATTCCTATTTGTGCAGAGTGCTTTGTGAATCAGATGCATTAACTAAGCTATCTGGTGGTTCCACAAACATAGTCTGTGGATCGGCATGTTTTAAGAAATGAAATTTAATACTGAACATCATGGAAACAATACATTTTATTTTATCTCTTTGTGGTTATTCTTTTGATCTTGAATTTTTTCTGTTTCCATTTTATATTTCTATTGAAGAAAAATATGGCTTTTTGAATGTTTTAGGGGCACTTTCTGCATTAGATAAGGCCTTTAAGAGGGAAATGGGACACATTAACTACGATGATTTCTTTTTTGAGGATCCTTCATCATTTTAGTCCCTAAAGACCAATCAACAGAAAACCACCTGATTTTAACATCTGCCAACATGTCTTCTACAGCTTCTTTGAGAAACTTTAAGGGAAATTTCCTTAAATTGAATAAAAAATAATATTCTCTTTAAAGAGAAAAAGAAGTGTGCCTTTACATTTTTGAATTATTTAGATAAGTATTTCATATTTTCCTTATACATCTATAAGTGCAAACAAAGCTAATGCAATTGCATAGTAAGTCTAAAGGCTTAGAAAAGTAAAATGCAAGGTTTACCTGTTTCTATGGTACCTGTCTCCATGGTATCTGGTTAAAAGTACACATTCATGACCTGGAAGGTCTCTTGCCTCTAATTTATGTCAGTGGTGCTAAATATGCTTTACACAATTTAAATCAGGCATCTTTTTTGAGTCTTACATTTAAAAATAATTATTTCTTTATACTGTGTTCCTTGAAAAATAGCAGCATTATCCTGTCTATGACATCTGATTATTTTTAAACCACCAATTCAAAATGACCCATCTCATTTCTTTTCCTGCTCACTACAATATGTGTAAATTACATCAATCTAAGGCAGTATATAATAGTGATTGTAAGACAGCACATAATAGTGATGAGAATACTACCCTCTTTAAACAATAGAACTCATTAAAGGGTTCTCATTTACCACTGGTTACTTTAAATTTCTTTGCCATTAAATCTAAGCTTGTCTTTCAGTTGTACCATCCATATGTGTTTTGAGCCACAAGTTAGCCAAATGTGTGAAAGTAAACATGAATGATGAAAATGCAATGAGACAACACAGTAACATAAAATTTAAAACTTTCAGAAGAATGAGTCAAAAGGAAATGATAATAATAGCAATACTATCACCTTAAAAGATGGCTCAATTAATTTGATCTCAAACTAGAATCAGTAAAATTCTAAATCTACTCTATAATAATTACAATAGTCTTAAAAGAAGATAAAAGTTAGCACAAAAGCACTTACTGAGGACCAGGCAGTAGTCTAAGAGCTTTATTCATAATTCCTCATTTAAACTTGATATCAACCTCATGAGACAGGTTACTAGCCCCATCTGACCACAGGGAGAGAATGATACTCAGAGTGGGTGAGTAACTTGTCTGAAGTTACACAGTTCCTAAGCGTTGGAGTTTGAACATGAACCGAAGCTGTCTGGCTCCATAGTCTGTGGTATTTATGACAATGCTAGCTGCAATGCAACAGAATCATGCTGGAATTAATAGGAGGGAAACAGAGAAGGTAAAAATGAAAATCAATGGTGGAAAATGGATCCTTCTGAAATATTCCTCTTCCCTTACAGCCATTTTCCTCATTGCCCCTTCCTCCCCAGCAGTGGTTCCAGAACTCACCCACATTTTCTGCTATGGATTCTCCCCAGTTTGAGCTTGTTTCTTCTTATACTAAGTGCCCCATATCACAAAACTCTTCACTTCAGGGAAATCAAACTACCAAACAATTGCCTTGAGGAAGAGGCAATGAAGATACATTATATTTTGTTCTTAGGAAAATACATTTTTTGAAATCTTAATTCTATTTTCAGGACACTTGGGGCTTGTAATACCTTTTTAAAATGTTCAGGTCATTTTAGTCATCAGAAAATAGTACAGGGATTTTTATTATTTTAATGAGGTAGAAGGACAGCTAAGAAAGTCCTTTGAGGGGTGACCTCGCAATTTATGGTTCTAAGCGGTCCACTTGGGGAAATGATTTGGCTATGCTACTAACAGTTATGCTGGAACAGCACCAACAGGCATAAAACAGGTTCTGCTGAGCAAGGTGGGATATTCGATTACTCTACCCTCAGAGACCGCGAGGAGGCAGGAAGATGGTTGAAGTGGGGTAAATACATGACTTTTCCTTATGATGCTGAAAACTTTGCCATTTACAGTATATATGCTCACACTGGCTTTCAGATTTGTTCATTTTCTAAACACGTGATCCCTAAATTTATTTATTGTTGCTATTATCATTTCATTGATTGGGAAATTACTATAGAACTGACTCTGTGCTGAGGATTAAATTTGCATGATAATTATACTTCACAACAATTCCATAATGTAAGTGCTAGGATTATAAATACTATAAAATTAATTAAAGAAAAGTGAATTGGCCAATGTCACACAGCTTGTAAATGGCAAAACCAAGACTTATATACTATGCTCTTGAGAATGAGAACAAAACCTGTATATTCTTAACATATATGCTTATCAATGTATTCGTGAAGCTTCTCAAAGTATTTGGCTTTCAAATACATTTTAAATATTATGCATGAATTTTCTCTACCAGGAATTTCTGAGATAAAATTAGCCTTAGATTAACATATTCTACAACTGCTGTCTCATAGATGAATTTATTACTATAAGAAAAAAATGCTCCTTTGATATGACTAAAATATTGTAAGCATTATAAACACACATTTACACAGTCTATATGGTGTGTGATTATTCAGAGACAGCGTGCACTGCAATGATTGACCTGAAAATGCTGATTTGCATAACACACAGATAACATGGCATATAATCACTTTTTTCTTCTTCTTTTTTCTTTTTCTTTTTTTAATTTGCTATAGGGTGCATGTACTCATTGAAGAAATGGAGAGAGAGAGAGAGAGAGAGAGAGAGAGAGAGAGAGAGAGAGAGAGAGAAGAGAGAGAAAGAAGAAAAGGGAGGAAGCTTCCTCCACAGGGAATGGTAGACTGCGATTCCATCTCCTCCATTTGTCCCTTTGGAACTTTGGGCATGTGCTCCACATGTTTTTCAAGCTGCCAGGCCTGGGACTTGACCTGCATGGTTGACCATGTACGATCTAGCTGTTCCAACCACTATGTCACCACTGGCCCATATAGTCATTTCTTAGAGTCAAATTATTCTATGAAGTTAAGAATGATATGAATGTGCTCATACAATACCTGCTATGGTCTGAATGTTTGTGTTGCCCACCCCCCAATTCTTACATTTAACCCCTAATCCCAAAGGTGTTGGTATTAAGAGGCAAGGCCACTGGTATGAGTGACCTTATAAAAAAAGCCTGAGAGAGCTCCCTACCCATTCCATCATGTGAGGGCATAACAACAAGGCACCTTCTGGAAGTAGAGAGCAAACCCTTCTAGAAACCACATTTACTGGCTCCTTGACCACAGACTTCCCAGTCTCTGTAACTGTGAGCAATGCATTTCTGCTGTTTATAGATTAACCAGTCTGTGGCACTGTGTTATAGCAGCATGGATGGAGTTATGCTTACGTGGTGTTTCCTATGTGTGAGGCACATTTTTAAAGGTTTTTACTTAAATTAATTCAGTTTATCCTCACCCTGGTGTAAAAATTCTCATAAACCTCATTTTACAGATAAGAAAACTGGTGCCCAAAGATGTTAAATAACCCACCCAAAATTAATGACTGATGGAGCCAGGAATCAGACACAGGTCATCTGCCTGCAGATCAGGGTTGGAAATCACTGTGCACACATGGCCTTTCACTGTACTTTTATATACATGTCTTAAATAAGTATGCAGTGGACACTGCAGATTTATTATGGGTATTGACAATCTCCTAAAATACATTTTTCCAGGATATTTAAATTTCATAAAATTTGTGGAACATAAAAGTGGGTGTATGCATGAGGGATATAGAAGAAGGTAGAGATTTTACCAATGACTAATAGAATGAAAGCAAGAATGAGCTACTGAACTTGGTACTTAAGAAAAAAATTCAAATGCATAAGTGAGTATGAATTTCCTATATTCCTGTAATGCGTGTGTGACATTGCCAGCTGAACTTTTGCTTTGCTTTTCTGGTTTTAGTTGTCTTGTTCTCTGTCTTTCATGTGACAAGCTTTGATCGCCTTGATGTAATTACCTAAATCTCTGCTCCTCAGAGTGCTACCTGTAAAGCAGCAGCAGAAACAACACATTCCCGAGCACCTGTTAGAAGTACCAACCCCAGGCCCCACCTCATTCCTACTGACTTCACGTCTTTCCTCTAATTAGATCCTAGTGATTCTTAAGCACACAATGTTTGGGAAGCACTGCTTTACAAAATTATGCTGAAACCCTTCAAAGCTGAGAAACCATTCCCTTTTCACATTTGTAGAACTAATAAAATAGAAGAAAGGTTGAAACCAGGCACCTCTTTGTTCCAGAGTGTGCTCCCTCACTCTCTCTCTCTCTCTCTCTCTCTCTCCTTTCTCCCCCTCCACCTGCAACCCCTCTCACAAGTGCACACACCCTCTGGCAAAATTTAAAAATACACAAACAAAATAAGAATGTGGGCTAATCCATCACAAATATAAAAATTACAGACTTTTTTTCTAAGTGATTTAATGCTCATAAGAAAATCACGTGAGTAAGTGTGCTCATTCCTTGGCTGAATTCAAACTGTGTCCCAGATGACTCGTTTTCTTCTGCCACCAAGTCTTTTTGTGGTTTTGGTGGCCTCGTATTTAGCGTGTTTGAAACCAGAGCCATTTTCCTGAGGATGATTGACAGCTGCCATTACCTGTAGGTGTCTGAGGCACATCCACAGCTCCCCCTCACCTGCATACCTGAAGAACATACTCCTGAAGGAATTCCTAATATGCTTATGCTCAGCCCATTTGAGGATCACTAGAATTCAAAGCATCATTCCTGTAAATGAAAGAAGCATAAAGAAGGCATCTAACAGAAGAAATCATAAAAGTACCCTGGGCTTTAAATGCTGGTTCACTACTTGTGTATCAAATAAGTTAGTTTTTTACTCATGCAGCAAATCTTTTTCTTTGTATTCTTTTCCATTTTTTAAAAAATTACTAGTGGCTACATGTGTTTCCAGATAGAGACAGGAGAGACACAGTGAGGTGAGAGAAAGCACTCCTCATCAGTTGGGTGTGGTCATACTGCAATACCTTCTTCATTTCTCCACACTGTTGGGATTTTTGGCACACATACACATGCCCTATGTGTTTTTCAAGCCTCTAGTGATGGGATTTGAATCCCAATCAGCCATATGGATTCAGATCCTTTTGTTTATTTGTTTGTTTGTTTGCCATAGGGCTCATGTACTTGCCAAAGAGAGACAGACAGAGGGAAAATGAGAAATCACCCCTTTGGGGGATGGCCACACTGCAATATCTTTTCCTCCATCCTCTTACTGGGTTTTGGGCATGCACACACATGTGCCCAGCCTGATTTTCAAGCCGCCAGTCTGGGACTTGAGACATGGCTGGTCATGTGGAAATTCAAAGCCTTCATTACTATATCACCTCCTGGTCCTTGACAATCCATTTTTATATTGAAATAATTGTAAAATACCAACATACAAACATGTAGCCTATTTAGTTCTCGTTGCTAATGTAAAGTACAGGTCAAATCCCCCTTTTCAGACCTGCAAGAGCCAATTTAAAATTTTCTATACCCTGGAATTTTGCTGAATTCAATGTTATTCCAAAAATAACAGTAATATTAAATTTTATTTAGCTTTTAAAAACATTTTTCACATTCATTAACTTGAAATGAATTATTGCCAGCAGACTTGGAGATCTCCATGTTTTATAGGAATTTGGATATGTAAAATTTGTTTTAAATGAATTTGGCCTGGATCAGCAACTGAGGTAAAACAATTAAAATGTTCAATTTGGGGAAATTCCTGGTAGCTTTCCAGCATGTCGTTAGTTTTTATAATCAAGCTGTTATATGATTTTTTTTCATTATGCATGAGCAAATAGACTCTGCGGCACTCAATTTGAGGCAATTATTATCTGTGGCACAATATAATCAAAAGGCGACCGCTATTTGTTGAAGGATTCTTTGTTTGCCAAGATTATTAATAAAGTGATGCCAGGAGCACATACAGGGCTGCTTGGCATTCGGCAGCTGGCTCTGGCAATGGGAAAAGAAATCAGAATTCTTGATGCTTGTATCTTTCAATATTTCTGCCAGTGTGTGTATTGGAGAACATTTGACATTAAATAGCACTAATTGCCCTAATTGGCTTGTGGCTAACAAGCCCACTGAATTGCTGGTGTGGAGTCAGATCCATTGGGTTTATTGGGGAACTTGGACTCTTCCATCTTCAGTGATTCAGGTGTGATACAAAAAGAAAGACAGCTGGAGTGCATGCTTGCCGGTCGTGTGTTGTGAAATAGTGATGTGGGCAAGGGTGAGAAGCACTCTCTGATTAGCCCGGGATCAAAACTTTTCACACAACTACCCACAGGGAACATCTTGTTATAGAGATACATAAAGATATATTGGCCAGCCTTAACTAAGTCCCAGATCAATACATGAGTACTGATACTAGAGTTCTCACTCTCTTCTAAGATATCTGTATTTGCAATAAGCAACCTAGCTTTGCTTTTAGGTGTCTAACAACAAATGTAACAATACTGACAAAAATCTAAACTGCCTTTCCCATTTTATCATAACCCAAATGCATGCATCTTGATTCTATTCTAATGGCCATGAAGTCTTTTTATTTCTTTTAAGTTTATTTATGTATGTCTTCCATGAATCAGCAAGAATGAGAGAGAGAGAAAGAACACCAAAAAGAGTCTTGATACCATAAGCCATCCTTAGCCTTTAAGCAGCCCCAGATCATGAGCAAGTATATTTCCGGAGGCTTCTGGACTTGAACCAGGAAGCTTCCCATGTGAGATTGCTTTTCAGAGCATTATGTTTTACCACTGCATCACCTTCTGGGCCCTTCATTTTATTTTTCGTGAGGCATGTCATCCTGAAGGACAGCCCGGTGGTTGGGTGGAAACCTACCAAGTACTGTTTGGTAGAATCCATCCTTCGCTTCTCTCATTAACTGCAAATGCCAGAAGTTTCACTGAAAGGGGCTTGCCGGACCTAAATGCACCTACTCATGCACACGAAATGCCTGTGAAAACATGCAGACATTTACATTTGAGTATGCTGGAGTTTAAAATGCTAAAAGGAGTTAGTAAAGAATCATTCTAAGAGGGGTTCTAATGAAGGGGATGATGGGCAGAGATGGGGCATCATTTCTCAAAATGATCACATTTATTGTTCTCAAGCAGAGATGCTTTGCTTTATTTACTAAGTAGTGTAAGTAAGACAACAACAACAAAAAATAGAATGTATTATAGCAGCAATATTTTATTTATTTAGTTAGTTAGTTTTAGTTTGCTATACGGTGCATGCATTTGCCAGAGAGAGAAGAGAGAGAGAGAGAGAGAAATCACCCCTGGGGAGATGGCCACACCCACAATCCCTTCTCCTCCAGTTTTCTCTAGAGATTGTGGGCACACACGCATATTCACCTGGGATGATATTCAAGCTGCTGGGTCCAGGACTCAAACCATGCAGGTGGCCACATGGGATTCAGTGCCTTATCCCCATGCCACCTGCTGGCCCTATGCTTACAATATTTAAGGAATAGGTTTGTTGCTTAGTGGTGTTGGAATTGCATATGATTCAAAAGGAGCAAGAATATAGGAAGAATAATATTTTCCATGTTTAGCTTGAAATAGAATGGACATTTTAATTCAGAGAATTGGAGTTATATTTGATCATATAGGGCAAACCTACCACCTCCAGCATGTCAGGTAGGTAGGCAAGCTCCAGTGCCTAAAAGTCATGACTTGGACCTGGTAAGTGCCCCACACTTGTCAGAGTAATACATGACCCTGCACAGTTGGAAGGGTCTGGGCTGACTTGCAAGGACTGGCAGGTGGATTTCAGTCCTAGCCTTAGTCTCCCTATTGAGGACTCATGGTTTTTGGCCCCTATAAGATCCCCACAGGACAGAAGGTAAGTAGGTAGAGATCATTTTTTATTTGGAGGTTTTACAAACATTAGAAAAGGAAAAAAATGAAAAGTGAAACCAGAAAACTCCCATAAATAATAAAGCAGTTTGATCTGTTTCTCCTCTTTTCTGATGGTCTTATTGCATCTGAAGTTTATAATTACTTTCCACCCATACTTGTGAGCAATTAAAAGCATCTGCCAAGATGAGAAAGGAAAAAGAAATGAAAGTGAGTAATGGAATTGATGACAAAGCAGGAACTCATTTATGTGTTTTAAGTTGAAAGTTTAGAAGGATTCTTACACATTAAAAGCAGTAATTTTCTTATGTTCAAGTAAAGTCTTAAAATGCTAAAACTAAAATATAGGTAGAAATACTTCATTTCTATCCCAGATAAAAGGTCTCCTCACTAAGATTTTTGATGTCAATCAGTTTGAAAAATAGCATAAAACAACTGAATTCTGAAGAAATGTATTCTATAGCAAAGATTAAAAATATAAAAAGTAATAAGTGTTGGCAGGGATGTGGTGAAAAGGGAATTCTTCTACAATGTTGATGGGAATGTAAACTGGTTAAGCCACTGTGTAGAACAATATGGAAGTCCCTCAAAGATCTACAAATAGAACTACCATTTGATCCAGCAATCCCACTTCTGGGTATCTACCTAAAGGACAAGAGAACACTCAGTTGGAAAAGTGCTTGCACATCGATGTTTATTGCAGCATTATTTATGATCGCTAACACATGGAACCAACCCAAATGTTCACAAACTGATGAATGGATTGAAAAAGTGTGGCACATATACTTTATGGAAAACTACTCAGCCAAAAAAAAAAAAAAAAAAAAAAAAACAAGAAGACCCTGGCATTTGATAGAAAGTGGTCAGATATGGAGGATCTATTGCTGA
The DNA here is from genome assembly GCA_026018925.1 of Tupaia tana. Lineage (NCBI taxonomy): Eukaryota > Metazoa > Chordata > Mammalia > Scandentia > Tupaiidae > Tupaia > Tupaia tana. Next base: position 95,008,211 of record JAKSZU010000001.1, on the reverse strand, counting down.
GTGAAGTAAGCCAGGATCTGAAAGAAAGATATTGTATATATCCACTTAATATATACTGACTATCCACACTTTATGGTAGAGATCAAAATATAGGAGGGCATAAAAGCAGTGAAATCAGTTAGCTATGATAAGACAGTGTGGAATGGAGCAGGAGAAGAGAAGAGTATGGAGAAGGATAGAAAGAAAACAAATAGAGAGGTATGACATTAGTGGAACATAGATATGGTTTATTTCCTGTTGATGATAATGTGTATAGTATTCTCAACTGGATTGGTCTGAGAAGTATTTCATGTTGGGCAAAGTCTTTTTACATGCAAAATGGCACATAGTAATTGAATGATTAAAAAATAATTGGAATAATAATACTAATCTGGAAAAAAAAGAAAAGCTATTGGATGATGATGATAGGGATTATAATGTCTTTGTATTGACTGAGATGCATGGTATTCCTTCTGGAAAAAGAAATGTAATACACTGTAAAGTTATATGTGATTCAATGTAATATAAACAAGATTATGAGAATAATACATAAATAAATAAGTAAAAGAAATTTATTCTAAAGTACTCATGTTTCATTTCTACCACTTTCAATGCTATGGTGAGTGGAATATGCTCATAAAATGTAAATGTATTCAGTTTTTCATTTATTTGACAAAACTCTATTAAACAGTCACTATCTGCCAGGCATTGACATGGGCCTTCAATATATAAAAGAAATTGAAGCCATGACCCTTGCCTCAGGGTGGCTCATGGTTTACTAGGGAAGGCACTATATGTTAAGATACTTTGGTTAGCAGTAGCATCTCTGTTTTTCACTTTTTCTGTTGTTGTGGATTTTTTTATTGTTTTTTATTTATTTATTTTTTTACTTTTAACTAGGATAGGATACATGTGCTCTCTGGAGAGAGAAAGAGAAAGAGAGAGAAAAAGTGAGAAATGATCCCCTGGGGGGTTGGCCATGATGGATCCCTTTTCCTTCATCCTTCTCTGGATTCTGGACACAGACACACACACACATGCCTGGCTTGTTCTTAAACCCCTGGGTCTGGGACTTGAACTGCAGAGATGGCCAAGCAGGATCTAGCCACAGTAACCATCACACAAACATAACTGATCCATAGCATCTTTAACAGAAAGTCATACATAAATTTGATTCATGGAGAGCTGACCTAGTGACTGGCAATGTTATCAAGAGCTCAAGTCTTTCCTGATGCTCCATTGTGCATACCTCGTCATATATCCACATCACTTTTTGGTTGCTTCTCCTAGTGCTCATGGATGGTTACTGGTAGTAATTATGTTTACATGCAGTAGAAGAGACAAATAATGCCTTTGGCTTTTGAAAATAATGTATTTCCTTATTCAAAAGGCTGAACAATTTTTGCATGTATTTCTTGACCCAAATTGGTCCAGATCTACAATGTCCTTGAACCATTTTGAGGTAAGGGGTTTAAGATTGTCATAATTGGCTTATCCTCATCAGCATCAACCTCTGCAGCAGGGACCAGTCAGGTTTCCTTGAAACAAACTGGCTTTTTGGAGAAGGGTTCTATTAGACCGGAGGAAGGGAATCCATCTGAGCTATTACTATTCTTTCATCATCTTTTTTAATACTAAGAGCTATTTTAGCAGAGTGGGACTGACTGGCTAATGATATGGTTTCTAAAGGACATATTTCCTCTGAGCTAAGCAGTTCTTAAAATTTAGCATCCAGAGGGCTCATTAACACACATTTTGCTGATTTCCACTCCAGAGTGTCTGGTTTAAGAAGACTAGAGCCTGAGAATCTGCATTTTAAAAATGTATTTATTTATTTATTTGTTCCATGGGAGAGAGATAGCAATTGAGAAAAAGAAAGAGGTGCCACACAGGGACCTAATCCAACCTCAGTTGTAACCAGCTCAGATCACCAGTACACACGTGTCCAGCATGCTCAAGAGGGCCCAGGGCCACGAACCTAGGACCTTCCCATGTCATTGTGCTATCAGTGTGACACCAACCTGTGCTGTTAAAAAGTTGTTTTCACTTGTTGCAAGTGATACTGATGCTGCTAACAACTTCAGATGCACTGGGTAGGATACCCTAACAACAATTTAGCAGCCTTTCATTACTATGAGAGTTGGACAAGCTTTGCCTCTGATTTTGTAAACATTTCTCTCAGTGAGGCATGGTTTTTCATTTACTTTATGTTCAAATAATCTTCAAAAGTATCTTTCAAAATCATTAGGGTACATGTAAAATGTAACTGCTTTAAGAAAAGTTTTAAGAAAGTTAAATAGTCAAGTTTTAAGAAAATTAAACTCATTTTTTGTACAATTCTGAAAATTATCTATTATTTTGTAAATTGGGCTCTTTTATACCGACAAGAGGATGTGTATTATGGAAAGTATTGGAAAACTAAATTGTATCCATTCCTCACATGTTGAGCACAGTCTATTTTTGACATTGAATAAAGAATTTAAACCATTTCTTTACTGCCCAATTTGTATAATAGATATTTGTTTAACTTAAGCAGCAGATTTGGTGATACCTGTCACTGGAAAGTTGCTACACTTTCCAAAATAATTTGAGTTGACAGTAAAACCATTTCAGGAGGTGATTCTAAGGAGTCCAGATAAACATAAGTTGTCACAGAAAAAGCACTTACTAAAAGCCAAGTACTATTCTGGGGACTTAATTTCTTACTTAATTTAATAATTGTTTCAAGGAAAAATTCAGCAACAAATAAGAACTCTCTTCATATACTTTATGGTTTCAAGTTTTTCTTAATGATCGCTAGGGTCTGAATGGTGGCATTCCCTAAACTCATACGTTAATACCCTTAGTCTGATGGAATTAGGACATAGGGCATTGGACAAAGAAGGGTGGAGCCCTCCTGAATTGAATTAGTGTCCTTATAAGAGACTCAAGGGAGCTTGCTTGTCTCTTCTGCAGTGTGAGGACACAGAAATGTGTCACCTGTGAACCAGGAATCTGGTGCTCACCAGAACCAGACCATGCTGACACTCTGATCATAGATCTCCAACCTCTAAAACTATGAAAAATAGATGTCTATGTTTATAAGTCACTCAGTCTATGGTATTTTTTATAGCAGTCAAAATGGCCTAGGAAAGGTCATGACTGAAAGCAAAGATTTTTCAGAAATGTCTTTTCTCAGCTTAAAATCCTCCCATAGCTTCTGATGACTCACTGCATAGATTTAGTTTTTGATGAAACCAAGGCCACATGTGACTGCTTTCCTGGTGAATCCTCACTTATATCCCCTCTTCCCAGAATATGCTACATCTAGCCACCAACCTTCTTGACTGTCTGGGAAAAGTCACACTCCTTCCTACTGTGAAATTTCTTTTTTTGCTTCTTTCTTTTTTGTTTTTTAAATTTTGCTAGACGTTGTGTGAACTCATTGGAGAGACAGAGAGATAGGGAGAAAACGAGAAAGCACCTCCCACCACTCCCGTGGGATAGTCATGTAACAATCTCTTCTCTTCCGTTTCTCCTTTCAGGATTTTGGGCATGTACGTGTATATGTCCAATGTGATATTTCAAGTCACTGAGTCTAGGACTTCTGTGCAGTTGGCCAGGTGGGAAGCAGCTGCCTTAATCACCATGCCACCTATGGGCCCACCACTATGGGGTACCTACACATGTCTTTACTCACATCCCAAACCTTTGCTTGCTTGATTATCCTACTCTCATCTTTACATCTCTGCTCAAATCTCATTTTCTCAGCAAATACTTGGCTGGGACATTATGATTTGTGGAATGAATATAGGAATACAGACATTTAAGAGCCTATCATAGGTCACACATATGAATATGAAATATAATCCTTCTGTCAACTGATCAGACATTAGGAGTGGCTGCTCTTTCACAAGTGAGGACTATAATTTGCTCAATATTGTGGTAGGATGGTCCTTAAATGTGGCACCTCATATGCTTCTCAAAAGCGAAGAATGTTTTCAATTTCTACTGAACAAACAGGATTATCTCACACCGTCTGCCTTTATTACATATGGGCTAGAATTATCTAGTAGAAGGTATATTTTGTTTCCTCATACATAAATGCTGACAGAAAAATGGCTTACTTCTTTTCTTTCCTTCTCAGTGCTTGACCCTGCATTGAACTTAACAAAATATAATAATGCATATGAAATGTTTTAATATAAAAAACACAAAATAGATTTTAAAACTTGCATAAAAAATGCTTGATGGAGGACTTAACAATGATGCTCAAGGAATATTCTGATGTTTTTTCTAAATTTCATGTGTAACCGAAAACTGGAGTTTTGACAGAAAAAGATGACCATGACTCATTATGAAAATAAACAATTAAGACCTCATGGCTTCAGTTGCATTTAGTGAAAATGCATTCAAATTTACTTTCAATTAAACATTTTAAAGAACAACTTCTACAACATTTAGAAGGAAACTGAATTTAAGAAATTAAACATAACATTCAATCTCACCATTTTCATTATGTTGTGTATAGTTCACTCCACAATTTAGGACAACCTTTGTCAAATAGAGCATTCTACCCAGAGGACATTTCTAAGCTCAACATAAGGCCTAGACTCAAAAAAACCCTAAATTGTGTATATTCTTAGGATTTTAAACCAGTCTTGGATTCTGTTTCAGCTCTTACTCATCTAATCAATAACCACTAAGATATGGTTTCAAGAAACATTATACAAAACTAAAAAAATAAAATAAAATTTCAGCAGAATTTTTAACATTTGGAAGACAAGGTAAACACTTCAAGCAAGGCTAGAAATTAAAATGTGTTTTTGAAAGCTAGATGAATCAAACTGAAGCTTTTCTGAGCATTGCTTATGAACTATAATGTACTGTACCTTTTCCTATAATCAAAGCAAGTGAGGCTTAAACCGCAAATCCATAAGAAGATTCTAGAATGTATGCTTTAAGACAGCCTTTTATTACTTCTTTTTTAGCCTGCTTTATTACCACTGCCCAACATATGATATTTCAGGAAACATTTCATTTTAAAGGGCTCCATAACAGTTAATGAAGATAAGTCCATATGGCATAATAGCATAATGAATTTTCTGGTAGAAATTAATTAGATGTGTGAATGTGTGAATGCTAACATTTATTTACATCCCAGGCTAAATGTTCAAAGAGGTGTATTTTAAGCACACAATTAGAAGCAATGATGCATTAAATTGGCCTCACCAAGAAATGGTATTAATTTTAATAGTGCAATGGAAGCTCTTTGGAAAATCCAAGATAAGATTTGCTCTGCCCAATGGCCTACTTTTGAGACTTGTCTGCCTGAGCCACCTTTGTACATGAAAGTTGATGGAAAATTGAGCATGTGGAGGAGGAAGTTCCATTTTTTACCCTACATCATAGGGCTGCTTTATGCTCTCATTAACCTATAGACTTCCTCCCAACTCCTTTGATTTGTGCTATGCAAACAGTGTCTAACAACTTCTTTTGCAAATAGTCAGTGACCTTTTAAACCAGAGAGGGAATTCCTCACAGCTGGAAATTTTCAGTTGCTGTGTGCTTTTTAAAAGTGTTACTTAAACTATAAAGAAACAACAATTCTTTCTACTTCCCTGGATTTCTCTTAGTTGAGGATAAGCTCTTTGTAGACAGTAGTAGAAACTTCCTTCCGAGGTCAAGTACAATTTTAATTAATATTCTAAAATTATTTTAAATTTATACTGGGAGTTTATTGATATGTCTTTTAGTCATATATTTACATTTAAGTACTTTATTGTTCTAAAGATTCCATATTTTACACTGTATGTCGCTAATAAGAATAATGATTTCCACGTATTGAATTCTAACCATGTATAAGACACTGTTCTAATGCATTATGTGGGTTGTCTAATTTGGTCTCATACTAATGCTATGCATAGGTTTTATGTCCATTTCCATTTTATGGGAGTGGAAAATAGGGCTTGGCATTTGGAAAACTTACTAGAACTCAACAGTTGCTAAGTGTCTGAATTGGTATTTGAACCAATGTCTGTCTATCTGTTATGCCAATCAGCCAATGATAAATGTTTTTGAGCAGTTTTCATTATAATTCTTTTTCAATTAATTTATTTATTTATGTACAGTCATTCACTGTGCATCAATACAGTGTACAAAATGAGATTTTTCCATCCAGAATACGTTGTATATTGGCTCAATCAAGGATATTACTATACATGTTATCATCAACAAATAATTTTCTATTTCTTGTTTCTTATACATTTTGCTCCCTTCCCTGCCCCGATTATCAACCTCTCACCCTCTGCCAAATGCCCTGCTTCTCCCGCACTGTCTCTGGTATATAAAGTTGTTTTACAAGCCATTTTTTTCACATTTTATTGATTCACTAAAGATCTTAATTAATTTAAAGACTTTCAATATCAAGCACAGCTGATATCTGCATATTTAAGAACACATGTCTGACTTTAGGCATAAACCTCAGTGAGTAAAGTGAACATAATAAAGTAGCACCTCGCTGGGGTTCTATAGCTTGCTGCAATAATTAAATAGGTATTAATAGGTATTTTTAATGCGTTTTTTAGTTTAAAAAAGTTTTAGTTTTAATAAATCAAAATAAAAAAACTGTTAAGAGAAATTTGCTTAAAACTTAAAGCCAGGAAAATGGTTAAGATTCAGTTCAAATAGTAGATAAATGAACCTATCAACAGTTCAAGAGAAGACAAAAATCCTTAAATATGGTAATAAAAGTATTGAAGAAAATCAGTAATGTTTTAGTCTAAAATCAAAAAATTCTATTTCACTAGTTCAGACTCATGTAATTCTCTCTCTTCTACTGAATTTGCAGTGTTACTGTGGTCTGATCTTTCCATTTAAACTCTGGAAGTTAACATTCAGCTCCAGACTTGTCCCTACCATTAGGCTGGCTATTTTCTTGGTTGTTTCTTTACTCTTATTTCTATGTGTCCAACTTCAGTTTTCCTGGTATAGAATTCCCTTCAAGCACTTTTTTGGAGAGCTGGTCTGGTGTTGGTAAATTCTTTCAGTTACGTTTATCTGAGAATGTTTTTGTCTTTTTTTCCCCCAGATGAAAGATAATCTTGCTGGGTATAGTATTCTTGGTTGAAATTGTTTTTCACTTAATGCTTTGAATGTATTTTCCCATTCTTTCCTTGCTTGCGTTGTTTCTGATGAAAGGTCTGATATTAGACTCACGGAATATCCTTTGAAAGTAACTTGACATTTCTCTCTTGCCAATTTTAGTATCTTGTCTCTGTCTGTGGTTTTGGTCAATCTGACTATGATGTGCCTTGGGGAAGATCTTCTTGGGTTGATTCTATGTGGGATCCTTTGTATTTCTTGGGTCTGGATATTTGAGTACCTCTCTAAGTTTTGAAAGTTTTCTTACAGTATTTCATAGAATAGATTATCAATGTCATTATTATATTCTTCACTATCTGGAATACCAATGATCCAGATGTTTGGGCGTTTAATGGTATCTAGTATTACTTGTATGTTATTCTCAGTTTTTTTAGTTATTTTCTGTCTTTTTGGTGATTTTTTCTAGGTGAGAGGTACTATCTTCTACATCTGAGATTGGGTCTTCTGCATGATCTAATCTGCTTCTGATATTTTGAACAGAAGTTTTGATGCCTATGTTATAGCCTTCATCTCTAACAATTCATTTGATTAATAATAATCTGGAAAAAAATGAAAAGCTATTGGATGATGATAATAGGGATTTTAATGTCTTTGTATGACTGATATGAATGGTATTCCTTCTGGAAAAAAATGTAATACACTGTAAAGTTATATGTGATTCAATGTAATATAAACAAGATTATCATAACAATAAAACATTTTTTTTTAATTTCATTTGATTCTTTTTTATGATGTGTATCTCCTCTTTCAGATCATGCAAGAACTTCACCTCCTGGAACTCGGTGTTTCTTTCCTCCTGCATCTTCTGGAGTTAGTTGTCTCTATTCTTTAACATCTCTGTTACTTTTGTCACTATGACTATTTTAAATTCTTTGTCTGCATTCCCTTGTATTCTTTGTGGTGGAAGAGGAGTTGTTCTTTTCTATTAGAGGAGAGATAGTTTCTGCATTTCTCATATTTCTTGTGCCTCTGCGGGTGGTTTCTGGTGGATTATACATTTTTCCCTGTTTTTAAAGTTAAATCTTAGCCATCAGAGGAATGCTGAAGGAGGTGACCTGCAGCCTGGCTCCTGACTAGGAGAGGAAGGTGAAGTCTGGACAGAGGGTCTTCAGTGGCTGAAATCCTCCATTATCATTCTTAAAGGCGTCGGTGGGTTATACGTATCTTAGTTCTTTGTGATTTTTATATAATAAGTATCTCGTTTAACTCCAAAAAATAAATTTTATATATACATGATACACACAAAAAACTCAGATAGTAATGTTGTGCTAGACAGAGGAGAAATGTGATTGAGATAAATATTTTGTAACATCATAAGTTTGCAAGCTTTTAATCAAAACTGATTAACTTACCCATTTTGCATGAAGTTAATACTCCTATAATGAGAACCCACACACTTAATCCAAATGTTCCTATTTTACTGTGATTCTTTTGTTGTTGTTTTGTTTTTTAAGAGAGATTTTTTTTGTAGGGTGTATGAGCTCTCTGGAGAGACAGAGAGAGACAGAGAGACAGAAAGTGTGAAGTCACCCCCCATAAGGGTGATGGTGACGGCTAGTCCATAATCCCTTCTCCTCTCAGGATGTTTGGGCATGCACAGTGATGCACCCAGTGTGAGTTATAAGCCTCTGGGTCTGAGACTCGAACCACATCCGCCTACGTGGGAGCCCAGTAGCGTAACCACTATACCATTTTCTTCTGGTCCCTCTACTAATATTATTGATAACTGAGAATTTCATAGAAAAACAGAAATTAGTAAACAATTACAAGACTGATTTAGATTATGTATAAGTCTAGAAGACATTTTTAAGTTCCATAACATATTCTAGTAAGTAACAAAGCAGTTTTAGGCAGCTCAAAAATTTAGATATAAGCTGCTTTGCTTCACACAGAAATTTATGGAAGAAGAATAACAAATTTTATAATTCCTGGAAGTGTAAACTTGATGGACTTTTATAGTCCACACTCACCTGCACTTTAATTCTTATAAAGGTAGTGAGAATTTCACATTACCTCAAGGCAATGGGAATTAATTTGCCATATAAATGTATAGGACTAATTTAGGACTGCATCACCACACTCCTCTACCCATCACTCTATTCCTGTAATGTATACGACTAACGGATTTGATCAATATTAGCTGATCTCCAATTGCTGCAGAGGGAAAAAAGACAGAAAAAGATAAGATGCATGTTGATCTGTGCTCTGAAACCAGAACAGAAAGGAAAAGTACATTCTTATTTTTACCTTGGCAAGAACTAAAGCTTTGAGGTCATGTTTCCTTGTTTACAAATGTAATTTTATAGCAAAGCTATTATAAACTGTCTTATGGTTTCAGTGTCATGCCAGCTAATTTTACATTAGCAGATATAAAATTTTAAACCAAAGGGAAATTGCCAAATAATCCTAGGATCTAATTTTATTTGTTTAGTAAATATTATTAAACATCTACAGCTAAGCATTTCAGTGGGATCAGAGGTAGAGAGTAAGTAAAATCTTTTCTTTCAATTATTGTACATGAGATTTCAAAATTATAGCATATTCTCGAAACTACTACTTGGAAGAAATACATTGTTACAAATGTATAAATAAAAAAGTGATTAGCCATCAGTAAAATAAAATTAGTAAGTTCACAGGATCAGGGAGCACTCATAGGTCGAGTACATCCCTTGCTTCCGGACATAAAATGTTAATATGTATAGTGTTATCACGAGTCTTCTCAAAAATTCTCACTTTCCCTTTTATCTCCCAAACTGGAAATGATTCTGTTTCAAGTCTCTCGTCTACATCCAGTGGACTTGAAATACAGGTGATTATAATATTTCCCTCCTGAAAAGCACCTTTGAAAATAATATGCAGAAAAGCATTTAGAAATGATTCAAGTAAATCAGAATTCCATGATAATTGTGGGTAGTGGAAAGAGTTTAAGTTAGGATAGTAGATTGATGCCTAACTTCTTAACTCACTTGATTAGTAGCTTCCAACTTTACCTGAGGGGTGGTTAAAATTTATCTCTGTCCCTAAATCCCCCTCTCTGAATTAATAAGTCTGAGTAGGGCCTCAGAATTTTTAATTCTATCAGAATTTCTAGGTGATACCAATGATATTAGGATGGGCTTAGGGGGACTCTGAAAACCTCTTTCAATGATCACTAGGTAACTTGTTTCAATCAGCTCAGTTTCCACACCTGTAAAAGGGAATGTCATTGCCTTTACAGAACTGTGAAGATGAAAGTGTTTACCAAAATTCCTGCCATAAAGTAGATGCTAAAGAAAAAAAAAAAAAAAAAAAAAAAAAAAAAAAAAGCTTGCTACCAATCCTATGTCAATTTATAATGCTGAAATATTTGGAATAAATAACCTATGCATGACAAAAATACAGGTGGAGGTAAGTCTGAAGGCTTTTCTATTTGCTTGTTTGTTTGATTGATTTTTTCTAATCATTGTGATTTTATTATTACCAAAGTTTTCATTTTTTTTTTTGAAGAGGTTTTTGCTATAGGGCACGTGTGCTTGTCAGACAGACAGAGAGAGACAGAGAGACAGAAAGTGAGAAATCACCCCCCAAGGGGTATGGTCACACCACAATCCCTTCTCCTCCATTCTCCTCTCTGGATCTTGGGCACGCACGCACACACGCCTGGCATGAGTTTAAGCCACAGGGTCCAGGACTCGAACCGCGGTCGACTACGTGGGAGTCCAGCAACATAGCCATTACGCTAACTGCTGGTCCCCCAAAGTTTTTATTTTTGTAAAAAATAAAAAAAAATTGTGCTTTCTGTTGTGTGTGTGTGTGTGTGTGTGTGTGTGTGTGTTTTTAATCCCTCACCGTAAATACCCAGTATCAAACTTGTATAAAAAACAAAATCTCTAATGTAGGATACAGAACAGCCACTATATGCAAATAAACTATAATTTTTAAACTTGAAAGCATCTTAGGGGTCATCTGGACAAACTTGCTCATAGAGATGGGAAAACCTGGGGTCTAGTCACAAAGCTATTGAGTGACAAGATTCCAGGTTATTTTGGTCAAGCCATATCAGTACTGTGTCTCCACTTCCAGCAAAGGACTTCACTTTAAAAAAAAAAATATATATATATATATATATATATATTCATATATTCAACATTATTTTTATCAACAAATAAGTAGATAGGAAGGCAAGGCAGACAGGATCAGGGCCTGGCCTCAGTGACTATGTATGAGTTCTGCAAGGGCTGACCTGGGTAGGCATGTGAATTGGAGCCAGTGGTTCTAATTAATCACTGAGGGTATTGAGTTAGTGGGAGAGGGGATGCAGCCTGCTACCTAAGGGGCAACCAGGCGCAATCCGGGAGTTGGATATGGGGTAACAGTCACTTTTACCAGGGCAGGGAGAGTGGGTCGGCCTCCTCTAGTGGGTCCTCAGGTGAAGGCTTCCCCTTCGAACCACTACTATTGCCACCTCCTTTCCACATTCCTATTTAGCTTTTGGTTGGCAAATCTTAATTCTGCCTTTACCTCAGGCTTCAGGAAATGGTGCTCTGGTGCCCACTACACATGGTGCTCCGTACCCAGCAGTGAGGGCAGGGGGTGAGGGAACAGGGCAGTGTTCACCATCTCAAATCCACAACCCTTCAAGAAAGGAAACAAGCACACATAAATAAAACAAGAACGAACAAACAAGACTCTCTCTTATTGTTCCCCTTATTGTCATTGGGAAATCTTTATCTTTTTTTTTGGTGGGGGGAAGGGGAGGTTGGGGAATTGGGGAATAGTCTTTCCTGAATAATGCTGAGTTATACTATGAATTTCTCTGCAAACACTTCTACTTTGATAAGATAAAGCCACCTTTGAAATAAAGCTTTCTTTATAAGCTGGAGATTTTCGGGGATTCCCACCAACACTCTTGTGGCAGATTTTCTTTCCTTATAAAACACCTTCTCCATGGTGAAGTTTGATCTCTTCTTGTTTCTCTGATGGTTATCTGTTATTATGGCTCACAAAGGAAATGGAAAATGAAAATCTCATACATCAGAAGATGGAAAGGCCCTTTAATATTTTTACTCCCCTCTTGCTGGTTTCCTATTTAAATTATTTTAAAGTATCATAAAATCCATCCAAGAACAAACCAAGATCCAGTTTATAAATATTTAACTCCTCCTAAAGCCATCAGGTTCATATTTTTTTTGACATTTTTATTTTATAATAATGAAATGAGTATCAAGGAAAAATGGCTATTCGAACAATGATAATCCATGTAGATGATTTTGAAGCACAATCTTGGTGGATATCCAAGAGATTATATACATGTATATACACAAATATATACATAAACCAGAGAGTACGTGTGTATGAGAGAGAGTGTGTGAAAAAGAGAGAAACTTCTGTGGGGCCTGGTCTTGCTGCAATCCCCTGTCCTCCATTTGTCCTTCCCATCAGGATCCTGAACAAGAGAGTGCACACACACTAGGCATATTTTTCAAGCTTCCAGGGCCTGGTTTTGAGCTGCATGGCCATGTGAGATCCGGTTCCTTCCATGCAGGAGGAAGGTGCACTGCAAGGGCAGCCCTACTTATTTATTTTGAAAATGAAATATTGAACCACTTTCATGTGAAATAGAAGTTGGATAAAACAGGTTGATATCAACCAAACAACATGAAAGAGGGGGAAATAAGAAGAAGAAAGAAAGAAATGGAGGAAAGAAGGAAGAGTAGGATGAAGGAAAGGCAACTACTGTTTACAAAGTGCTGAGACGTGTGTGATGCCTTCATTTGCAGCATGAGAGGCTGTGTTTTGTTTTGTTTGTTTGTTTTGTGCCATAGGATGTGTGCACTCATCAAAGAGAGACAGAGAGAGAGAAAGAAATCCTCCCCTTGGGGAATGAACACCACAGTCCTTTGTCCTCTATTCTGCTTCTGGGACTTTGGGCATATGCACACATGCGCTTGGCATGATTTTTAAGCCACTGGATTCAGGACTTGAACTGCGGTCAGTCATGTGGGAGTCTAGTCACCTTAACCACCGTGCCACAGAGAGATTGTTTATTCTTTACAAAGGGAGAAACTCTGAGAGGAAATTTTCCTGTCTTCCTTCGATTTGATTGCAGAAGATCACAACTCAAATGTGGGCAGTTACTAAGAGGGTTGAAGATTACGGGGCTCTGTTCTGGTGGAATTGAAAACCTTCCAACTAAAGTGGCCATAGAAGTCATCCCTCAAGCAATTTCAATGGGATAGCTAAGTTTTAGTTACCTTCCTGTCAGTTCACTAGAGACAGGGATTTGGGAGTCTCCATAGGGTTTCCACACTTGCAATTTTGGAAGCTAGCATTAATAGAAATATAAGTGAATAGATTTTTTTCTTCACAATCTATGTCACCTGGCTCCAGAGAAAAGACAAAGTCACACCTTAATGGGGGGTGGTGAAATAGACTTAAAATGAGGAGAAATTGTATGATGCATCATTAAATGCAATTTATTTTTAAGAATTCTCTTATTGGTAATTATTCTTATTATGTAGGTGGACAGTCTCTTAATATAGATAAAGACCTTTGCAGCTGCTCTCGTCATTGGCCTCATGTTTAATATGCACTTTGTAATTAGCGTGGATGTAAAGCCCCACATTTGCAGCCAGCCTCTCTTTCTGTCAGATCGGTTTTTAATCTGAGCTGTGTTCAGCTGCGAAGGGCTGATAAGCATTTCTGAAATCTCTGTACACGACAAACAGCACTTTAATCTCATCTTTCAATTTCCAGTGCACTCATTACACAAATTCAGCTCAAAGAACCTTGATGCATGAAAATTAGCCTTCCTGGATGTGGTACAATTTCTTTTAACCTTTTTAAAAAATACTCTGATCCTCCAGGCCATTTGTCCTAAGAAAATGTAGGCAGTGGATTACTTGTAAATTGAAGAGACTGTATCCCCAAGGACCATGAATGCTAAAGTTGAGCCGAACATTAGCTATTTGTTTTAATTGAGGATGAGGGAAATAATTTCTCCAATTTTAACCTAATTTTCAGAGAATAAATATCATTACATAGAGATAAATTATATTTCCACGTAGTACTTTCATATTCACAGGCCTCAGACTAGCCCAGCTGGCTGACAGAGCTTGCTCATTTAAACCACAAGACAATTAGCACCAATTTTCAATCAGTTATATAAGTATTAACCTGTTCCTCTCTGTATGTAATCTGTCTGTGAGCTGGCTTGGAAGAGATGAAATTCTTAAAGTGTCAAATTGCTTTCCTTAATATGTGCTTAGGTCTTTATTTGCGTTACACCCTAGGCTCTGATTTCAAGCTTTCAAAGATAAAAATGTGTGAAATTGCTGCTGTGCCTCCCTAGTCTCTAGAGGGAGGCAGGAACTGGATAGGGATGTGTCTGACCTGCTGAGAAATTCACAGGCGCAAAGACTGAATGGAAATAAGAATTAATTTACCTTTCATTGGTCCCAAATGATATTCCTTGAGCCCAAAGCATAGTGAGTTGAGGACAGAAGACTCCCAATGTATTTAAAACTGTTTAGATTATTAAAAGTAAATAGAGCTTCTGAAATTCTCTAGGAAGAAAGATTATTGTGTGTACACAAACTCCTTTAACAGAAGCTATAACACTTTGGTTGAGAAAAACTTCAGAAATGACTGAGGCCTTTTTGCTGTGTTTAGAGAGGAGCGACCCTCCTACACACACCCATGTGAGCTCCCTCCTCACCTACACACAGCCGAGAGGCCCTGAGCTGAACCTGGCTGGGGTTTTGGGTTAGAGACTCGCTTCCCCACTCTGAAGTCATACCCCCTTCAACTCTTCATATCCAGGAGTGATCTGGGAAAGTAACCATGTTTTGTGTTTAAGCAAAGGATTAAGCAAATCAAATACAAGGTGTCTCATAAAGGCAAAGGGATAATATTTATATAATGTCCCCCCTTTTTATTCCCCAGAGTTCTCAGTGAGATCTTCCCAGGGGCTCTGTTACATGAATAGCCAAGGGGGCAATTTACTCAATAGGAAGAAATGTCTTTTTTTCTGAATACAACACAGGGATTTAAGAATGAAATATGGGTGAAGTGCACATATTTTCTTTATATTCAAGAATTGCTGTTTTTCTCCTGCAGAGTCAGGCTCAGGCTCTGACTGCCAACACAGGATTCTGAGCCTAGGACAGGAGGCAAGGGGACTTTGGGGGAGCTGGAACGATGAGACTACTTCAATTTTCATGTTAATTTCCTGTTTTCAAACCTTATTGAGCTTTGTTCTTTTAGAGAATTGTCTTAAGGACTCTGCCCAAAAGCAAGTTGTAAGAGACCTGTTTTGGGTTGGGGTAGGGGTGGGTGGGTCCTAAGTGAACAATAGTGTTTAAATTACAATTTCTGCCATACTTGTCTAACCATGTATGCAGTACTCTAAGCAGGGAGGGGAAGTAGATTTCAGTTTTGTGTCACTGGAGGCAAACAACAGAATTTTTCACATGGTAGAATTTACTTTATATAATTATAAAACTCTCTTGTAGTAAATCTAATGCTGGAGATAGCTGTAAATCTAAAGGCCTGAGCTCCTACCTAGAACAGATCACATCTTTGAGAACTCCCAACTTAAAACCCAGAAAACAAGCATAAGTTGCTGGGCATCTGGCCCTCCTTACCCAAGAACTTTCAATGATTTGTCATTGGCATTGTGACCGTTGTATAGATCTGTTGGGCCACTTGCATTTATCCCATAGCCCAGACCACAGCCATCTATTCTAGACTTACACACATGGCTCACCTTGAGACCTCCAAAATGACCCAGAGGTTGGTTACTCAGTTAAGCATTGCAGAAGGTGATAGTTCTGGGGGCAGTTTGATGAGAGACCTGTAAATTCTACTGTCAGGGGATAGGTGCCATGTCCATGTGGTGTGGTTAACAACTTCCTAGTGGAAATATCATGTTTTATTATTTAATTTGTCCATTCAAAAAACATTGTTTAGTGTCCTTCATATGTCTGGAACTGTACTGGAGTGAGTGGAGAGTATGTCTGCAGTAGGTTCTTACCAGCTGTTACTTCTTCCTAAGGAGAAGGTTTTCTCAGGACTTAGTCAAAGAAACATTTGAGGAGTGATAGTGTATCTAGAAGGAAGACATCTCTCTGCCTTAGAATAATAGATTCCGGGTCACTGACCCTTGCTTACTTTGGGTTGTTTACATATTATGTCTCAGTTGTTTTTCATCTGCTCAGAAGAAAGTAATAAATCTTTCTCCAAGTAAACCTCTCTCAGGTTCACCAGGGGACTTTAATTCATTACTTCATTTTTTTTTTTTTTTTTTGAGAGGTTTTTGCCATAGGGCACGTGTGCTCATTAGAAAGACAGAGAGAGACAGAAAGCAAGAAGTCACCCTCCCAGGGAGGATGGCCACACTGAAATCTCTTCTCCTCCATTCTCCTCTCGGGATCCTAGGCACGCATGCCCACGCATCCAGTGTGAGCTTAAGCCACCGGGTCCGAGACTCAAACCACGGTCGACTACATGGGAGTCAACATAGCCATTCCATTACACCAACTGTTGGTCCCAATTCATTCATTTAACAATACTGTTCTGAACTCTAGAAATGCAAGTCAAAGAAATTAGTTATCTTTAAGAACTGAGTTCTGAGGGATAAAAAGAAATGCAAACATTTCATTCTGATACAAGCAAGGTGTGTTTCATAAAACAACCTTAGTCAAAGTGGAATCCACAGGCTTTCAAGCTTCATTTCTGAGTCCTGTCAGTTTTGACCCAAGGGGGCTGACTCTATCTACATTTCAGTTCTGCCACTCAGTGTTCACGTCATCGCAGGTAACATAATTTGGTCCTGGGTTTTAGTGTTTTCACTGTAAGATAAGGATACTATGTGCTGTTTTTGTTGTGAAAATTAGATGAGGAAAAATGCATGGACTGTATTGATGGATTGATTACCTGTTGTATGCTGTGTAAGGCACCTTGCATGATATATATCAGCTGTGCAATATTAGGATTATTTTTAGCATTATATAAAAACAACACAGATATATAAAGATGTTAAGGAAAGTTTCTGAGTGGTCATTGTTTTGAATGAACCTCCTGTGGTGGAACCCAACAGACAAGGACAGACCAGATGGAGTGACTGGTGCTAAGAGCCCTGTAAT
The DNA here is from genome assembly GCA_026018925.1 of Tupaia tana. Lineage (NCBI taxonomy): Eukaryota > Metazoa > Chordata > Mammalia > Scandentia > Tupaiidae > Tupaia > Tupaia tana. The sequence continues at coordinate 94,990,965 of JAKSZU010000001.1, read as the reverse complement.
CAAAGTGAACTTTGGAATGAGCCAGTTTTACAAAAACAAGAGATTCACAGCAACCAATCAGAATGGGTCTAGTTTACCTTATCTGACTTGACAAGGAAATGCCTTCTATTTTTACCCTGTAAGTTTCAAAAATACTTTGCTATGACCAACCTGCCTTTTGTTCCCTGTTTTTCCTTCACCAGCCCTTTCTACCTGTAAAGCTCTTCGCTGTCTATAAAATCTCCCTCTACTAGCCCCTGGGAACACTCATTCTATCTTATACAATGCGGTATTTTTCAGTTCTAAAATCATAAATAAAAGTCGTTTAGATTTTTAAACTAAATTTGTTGTGCTTTTGTTTTTCAACATCGGTAATTATGCTAATTTGATTATGACAAAGAAAGAGAGGAAGCTATTGCATACCTTTGGCAGAACACATTTAACTTTAATTTATTCTCTTTTCTTAGGAATGCCAAACTCTTGCTTAGGAATTCTTCCCATGCCAAACTAAATTCAATACATTCCACTCTAATGTTAAACAGATACATCCTTGCTCAAAAACATTTCCCAAGCCCTTTAATAAATGACCCAAGCCTCTGTTTTCAACAAGATTCCTTTAAAAAACAATTAAACATTCAATTGGGAATATTTTTCTATTACTATAAGGTGTAAGAAAACTATAAAGTGACTTAATTCAATATATTTTGCATCTGCATTTGAGGGAAAGATTTGATGTGACAATAGGAAGTTGGCTCTTCAAATACAGTAGTATAAGCAATAAGTTGGTTGCTGGACTTACTGTGAAAAATATGGCTGCCCAAGATCACCAGGGTTGCCACAGAAAGACAAGTAAAGAAAAGGAAAAGAAAACCAAAGTGGGGCACAAACCTGACTTTCTGAACCCCTTGTGGTTATCCACAAATTCAGATACACCTATCAGGTAACCAGAGTAGGCATAGCTACTCTACCAAGGAAGCCATACTGCTGCCAGCATTCAGCTCTGGAATATATGACCACTACTTTTCAAGAGCAACCCACAGTGCATCTGGGAAAGCCCCTCATTTCAGCATCTGATGGATGTTTCAGGGTGTACAACAACAATATTAATAATAATTATTATTATTTTGAATTAAACAAATAGTCCTTATTTCCTCAATTCTTAGCCATCTTTGACATCAAATGCTTGATGACAGTATTGCTGGAGAAAAACACATATACTTCCACTTGAATACAAATCGGAGTATTTTTCATAACAAATCTAACATAGATTCATTCACGCAGTTGCATGTCATGTTAATCTCTGCTATCACAATTAATCTTGATCACAAGCCTTTTTTACTTTCAGAGTTAAGAGATTCTTCAAAATCACTTTCGCCATTAGCAGTCCTGCTTAGCATCATGTGACAGCTGAATGTTAGGCTAACTGTGCTTTGGAAAAGCCACACCCTTGGCTTTGAATTCCTCATCAGAGGTGCCTGCCTAGACTGATTAAATGCCATACTCCTCACTACTTCCTTCTCCATTTATTCTCAACTTTAGCTACTCTCTGCTTCTATGACCTTTTAAAAAAAGTTTAGCTTTCAATTGGGCAGTGTCTGCTATGTTCTGAATGTTTTCCTGAGACAATAATAGGTCGAAATGCTTTCAAACTGTACATATTTTCACAAATAGCTTCATGAATACCCATTCTTCTTCTTATTTAAACACGTACTCTTAGGCCAGAAGGTGGATGGAGTTTTAGACAGCTGGATTCCACACGGCCAACTGTGTGATTTGAGTCCCAGACCTGATGGTTGAAAAACACACAGGGTGCATGTGCATATACGCCCAAAAATCCCGAGAGAAGACTGGAGAAGGGATTGTGGCATGGTCATCCTTGCTGGAGGGTGATTTCTCACTTTCCCACTTTCTCTCTCTCTCTAACTCTCTGTCTCTCTCTCTAGCAAGTACATGTACCTAGAGCAAAAACTAAAAAGAAAAAAAAAAAAAGGAAAAAGAAAAAGAAAAAAAAATGCTCTCACTTTCCAACTTCTAAATTAAAGTTGTCACAAAAGCAGATTTTGTCTCCTGTCTCCTTTACATTTTCCACAGCACTCAGAAGATCTCTAGTCCACTTACCACGTTCTTGGTATGTATTTGGTCACTTAGAGCAAAGAGATTAACAAATTAACATTTTAACTCTAAAAGTGGATTATTTAACAAATGGATAATGCCCAGGAACTAGTTCTTGCAGCTTAATGGACTGTTCCCACACCTGAGCTGCCTAATTTTATCTGTACTAAAGAGAGGATACAAATGAAATAACCACCGTCTCACGATTGTTAGGATTTGTTTGTATAACCAGGTATAACGGATCCCAGGTCAGCTCTGCAGTCCATGCGTGGGCCTTACTATTGTACTTTTCTAAGAGAACCACATGAGTTTACTCTGCAAAATCGTTGTAAGATGGAGTCCTCACCCAAATTTCCTGCAAATATTTCTGTTTTTACCCTCTTGCTTGCAATTAAAAACTGATTCTCAGAAAACTGCAGTTTTAATTAATCAGCAGTATTGACAGAAGAAAAAGATAAACAGTGAAAGAAAAACCTACAGGAGAAATGTCTTAACATAATGGGAATAAATGGCTCCAATGTTATCCCTAAAACCTGGTCCAAGAAACATTGGAAATCTATCCTTCACCTTCTAAAATTCTTGATTCTCCTAGAAATAATACATAGCTTGTAAGTTTGTCTCTAGTTCAATAGTGCTATAGGAAATGCTGCACAGGTGTTTTTTTTTTTTCCTACAAAGAAAAGTTTTATATAAATATGTATCTACATATAAATATCTACCTTCATTCCCATAAAGCAGACACAGATAATTTTATGTTTATAAGGGTCTGAACAAGTTTAAGCAAAGCATGTATCTCTGTTTACTCTTACCCTTTCTTCACAGTCCTTCCTGGTAGGTGGCAGAAATTTTTCACTGGGTCCTCTGAGAATACCGCCATGTTTCTGTAATTCATCTTAAGTAGAATGGGAAACCTTAGAGCTGAGGGACATGTTCCGTGACACCACCAGTGCTGACTGAATTCCCTATTCCTAAGTCATAGAATACTAATTTAAAAACTGATGCAATGTGCATACTTTGAGAAGAGTGAGCGTGAGAGGGATAAAGCCAATGTGCTCCATAGGACCGCATTGTCATCCAGCAGCAGATTGTGCATTTATTCAGGGTCTTCTCTGTGGCCCGTGCTGACATGATGTGAACACCAAGAATATACAGTGTTGAAATGAGCTCAGCTCTTTGCTGGATTCAACATCTCTTCATTCCAGTAAAAGATGTTTCATTTTACCCATTCACAAATTTAGCTCCCTTCATTTATTATTTAGATATGTATCATCTGAAGATCTCACTTGTATATGTTAGGACATTTAATGTTGGTTCCTAAAGATTACTCTGATTTAAAACCATTTATGTCCAACTCTATCTTGAGTTAAACACACACACACACACACACACACACACACAAATAAACTAAAAGAAAAAGTAAAAAAGAACTTAATAACCATCTTTGAAATACTGAGCTTTCATCTCGTGAACTTTATTTATTATTTTTTAAATCTATAATTTTTCTTTTTTGCCATAGAGCACATGCTTTCCCCCCAGAGACAGAGAGAGACAATGAGAGGCAAAGTGAGAATCACTCCCCAGGGAGAACAGCATACTGCAGTTACTTCTCATCCATTCTCCTCCTGAGATTTTGGGCATTTATGCACACATGCCTAGCATGATTTTCAAGCAACCGGGGCTAAGACTCAAACTGCAGTCTTTCCTATGAGAATCCTGCATCAACCACAATGCCACCTGCTGGCCGCCACAAACTTCATTAAGATACAAAAGGCAACTGCAAAGGTAAGATTCCTTTGTGATTGATAATTAAATCAGTCAGTCCAAATATTTACTGATACATACTGTGCCAGGAACTAGTTTAGATTTTGAAAAACAAAATGAAGTCTGTGCTTCCAAGAAAACTAAATTTATTTAAGAGGAGACAGAAAATAGGAAGATAAATTAAGTTAAAAATTCAAAAAGATACCGTGTTATATGTTAAGAGCGACAAATAAATTAAAATACTATGAAAGAGACAAACTGGCTGTGGAAGGGGATGTTCCGTAGTGCTTATTCAGTCGCTCTGATCAGGGAAAGCTCTTTCTCAGTTGGAACTTGAATGCAGAAAGACAGCAGTCATGTACTGGGGGAATAAATATTCCAAGCTAGTGGAGCTGAAGAGGAACAAACACAGGAAGCAATATAAGAAGATGGGCTTGAGAGTTAGGTAAGGGCCAGATCACATATGGTCTGGTAGATAGTGAAAAATTTTGTAATTACTCTGACTGCAATGAGGTGAAAAGACTGTGGAGGGAGAGACTTACAAAAGGCTAGTCTCAAGATGGTATTTTTTTTTTTTTTTTTGAGAGGTTTTTGCTATAGGGCGCATGCGCTCGCCAGACAGACAGAGAGAGACATAGAGACAGAAAGCGAGAAATCATCCCCCAGGGGGGATGGTCACGCCGCAATCCCTTCTCCTCCATTCTCCTCTCAGGATCTTGGGCACGCACGCACACGCGCCCAGCGTTGAGTTTTCAGCCACCGAGTCCGGGATGCGAACCGGGGTCGACTACGTGGGAGTCCAGCGACATAGCCATTACGCTAACTGCTGGTTCCCTCAAGATGGTATTTTTGACTGGCTGTAGCACTAAAGATCAAGTTTAAAAGAAACACTATAGGTAGAACAACAAGTTGCACTGATGAATTGAATGTGAACTGAAAATAAAATAACAAACTAAAGTTTTTGTTTTTGTTCATTTGTTTTTAGGTTTTTGTCATAGGGCTTGTGTACTTACCAGAGAGAGAACAGAGAAGGAAAGTAAGAAATCATCTCCTGATAGCCATGCCACAACCCTTTCTTCTCCATTCTCCTCTTGGGATCTTGGGCACACACACACACATGTGCCCGGCATAATTTTTCAAGCAGCCAAGTCCAGGATTCAAACCACAGTTGGCCATGTAGGAATCGAGCACCTTAGCCACCATGCTACCTGCTGGTCCCAAAGATAAGATTTTGACTCTCCTAGCTAGCTGGATAATATTGCCCTTCACTTAAGTGTTGAAGACTTGGTAAGAAGAGAATTCTGGTGGGGAGGAGTATGGGGAAGGGTAATCAGCAATTCTCTTTTGGCCATGTTAGAGTTGTTGTGATTATTTGGCCTCCAACTGGAGATGTCAAATAGGTAGTGGAATCTGGAGTTCAGCAGTCAAAGTTGGAAATGTACATTTGGAAGTATAGACCTTATTATTTATTTTCCCCCCATGATTTTTGTCATAGGGTGTTAAGTGTTCACCCAAGACACACAAAGAGAGAGGGAAAGTGAGAAATCTCTGCCCAGAGAGGAATGGCCATCCCACAATCCCTTTTCCTCCATTCTTGTTGTGGGACTTTTTGGGTATGATTGCACATGTGCCTGGTGTGGTTTTCAACCCACTGGGTCCAGGACTCGACACGTGGAGTCATGAATGTGGGATCCAGCACCTTAACTACCACACCACCCATTGGACCAGCATAGATATTATTTTAGAAGTCATGATACTACATTAAATCACTGAGAGAGTTCAGGTAGTTATAAAGGAGAAGCTATCTGGGAAGAGCGACCTAGAAGATATCAATGTTTACAAAGTTGGGAGAGACTCTGAAGTTGAAGGATAACAAGACTCCTGCTAAGCCTAAAGAAGAACAAGTCCACGAATAAGAAAGTGTTATGAGCAGTCAAGAAATTAGGTAAAAGGAAGATTAAAAAAATAACCAATGGCTTTGGCTATTGGACATACTAATAAGTTGAACCATATCATTAGAAAAAGTAAGAATGTAAACTTGATCTCAGTTGTACAGGGGAGAAAATAGGAAGTAAGGAAATGAAAACAGCAAATATATAGGAAACCTCTTTAAAGAAATCTTGCTATAAAAGGAAGTAGGGGGGTGTGTTAATAAAAGGATTTGGAGTCAAAGCTGTGTTTCACTTGTTTTAAGATGAGAGATAACAGACTTACAGTAGCGGCAACTATCAGAAGAAAATAAGGAGAAAGTATTAATACCAAAGAAAAAAGGGACTTCGGCCATAGCAAAGCCTTAGGGAAGCTAGAAAGCAGGGTCCAGAGAGTAAGTGGAGGATTTATTGTAGTAAGAACAGGACCACCTCATCCATTGTCACAATGGTGAAAAAGAAAGAGGTGAAGGTACAGGTGCAGGAAAACTGGTGGACTTAGAGGTAGATCAATAGCAAATTGTAAGGGTGTGTTTTTTTTTAATTATGGAAATCAAGTAATGGTTTCGAAAATATCCACTACTTGTAGATGATCTTTATTGAAGGAGCAGTACAGCAGCTTTATACTGGGTTGTCATAAAAGTCATGACGTATTTTACTATGTTTTTCTGTACAAAAATGTGTCATGACTTTTCCGATGACCCAATAGTTGTTAGGAGAATGGAGAGAAAATAATTTGTTTTTCCTTGGTATGTCCATCACTAAGAATTAAAATTTCCAGTTGAAATGTCTCTATTAAATACAGAGGTGAAAAAATTTCAAAACTGAAAGAAAAACAAGGAGACTTTTTCTGCTTGAAATATATATGAAAACGATACCAAATAAATACTGATTTTTAACAAGAACTTCCTTTGTTGTTAGCAGACACATTTTCAAGGCTTCCTCATTTTTTTAATAGGGCAACTGTCAATTTGAATTACTCTATCCTGCTTTGCATAATAATTTACATATTTATCCACCAAGAATATTCTGATAAAGGACAATATCCCATGAGAGATGAAAAGGCTTGATTCTTGAAATACACTTTTGCATTCTTGAATAGAAACCCTCTTTGCCAGCAACAAAACTGTAGTATTAAAAAAGACAATGCAGTAGGTCAGTGTTTTGTAGTTAATTTTTTACTGTGTAATTTCATTATGCAAAATTGCTTGGAGCAATTTTTGTCTACATTGTCCCAGTTAAAACACAGTTTTTGTTGTTTAACCATGAAAAAATAATTCTTTCCTAAAACAGGATAAACACATGGAATCTTCTATCAGCTCCTAACAAGAAAATCCAAGCCACTTCTGAGAAAAAGAGAAACAAAAATTGTTTACAGTTTTTATGTAAAATATCTAATAATTTAAATGTTTGTAATATCCTTTACTTACAAACGAAGATTTTGGTCTGTGGAGCATAAGCCTATTCTGAGAGCTATTCGGTGTTTTTAGAATTCTTTCTGAACTTGTGTTTTTATCTTGTGTCATAAAGTTGTTTGTATTCAGTCTAATACCTCTAACCTTTTCTGTCTCTGTGAGTGAGGCAGGTCCAGGGCCCAAGGTAAGCCCTCACTCTGACTTCTATGACATGCCTTACTGGTGTGAAGGTTTATCTATTGCTTTGTCAATTTATTTGAGCACAACACATTAAAAACAAAACAACAGATTAAAAAAAAAAAAAAAAAAAAAAAAAAAAAAAAAAAAAAACTGGAACCCTGAGAGGATGACACACATGGGCCAGAAATCTTTGGCATTCAAACTTAGGCATGAGATTAGGAGTTGGGAATATTCGAGGACTTCTAAAGCATTACTGAAACTCCACTGCTGACATGTGCTGAATGACCAATCCAGGTGCATTACTGTGGCCCCCATTAAGAACTGTCCTCACTGTTCCCACTGACGGGGCCATTCACCACTTATCCATCCTTTCCTGTCTTTATTTTTTTTAATTATTTATTTAATTTTGTTTATTATTGATATTTTTAAATTTGCTATGGGGCATGTGTACTCCCCAGAGAGGGAAAGTGAGAAAGGAAACTGCCAGGTCCGGGACTGAACTGCCATCAATCATGTGGGAGTCCAGCGCCTGGACTACCATGCCACCTCCTGGTCCCATCCATCTTTTCTTTATCCTTGACTTTTTGACCCACCACAAGATGACCAGTTAGTTTGCATCCCCATAAGGTTCAGCTCATTTGAGTGCTTTTCAAAGTATGTTCCATAGAGCTGTAAAGTCACATGACTGGATCTCAGAGTCACTGTGGGGGTATTTTAGGGCAACTGGAAATACCGTATGCTTTCCAAGGAGAGCATCTTCATCTCTTTTTATGTCATAATATTAGAGCTCTGCTAGAAAAGAAAAGAAAAGAAAAGAGAAGAGAAGAGAAGAGAAGAGAAGAGAAGAGAAGAGAAGAGAAGAGAAGAGAACAGTTAGAAAATCACCAAAATTGTCCCTACTAATGGAAGTGAGAGGTTAACCTGTGAAGCCTGCTTGTTCGAACCTTAAGAACACCATCTAGAGGCAACACCAACCTTATAGAACCAAGGCACAGTGGACAGATGTTTATGGTCAGTTTTTGATCTCAAATCACTTGACCAGCCAGCCTTCTCAGACTGGAAATGAGGAGGCAAGCATTACTTCACTTTAGCAATAAGGGCACATTGTCTCTAGCTATCTTTGAAAAATGTCTGAATGTTATTTTTCTTTTTCCACTTTTTGTGACCCTGTTTGGTTTATGCAGTCTTTGATTTTAATACAGAGCTGGGAATACAAGTGTAAATATGTATTAAAAAAAAAAAGGACATAGTTAAAGAAGAGTTCATCTAAACTGTCTCTTGATCCACCTAGTGAAGTCACATTAAGTGATAAATGGTGCTTTAGTCACTAAACACTCAGAATTGATTAGAAAAGAAAATCATAATATAAAGGGTCTTCAAAATGTTCATGGAAATGTGTATTATGAAGCCTTTACATTGATTTCAAAACTTTTTTGCACCAAAATAAACTCATGTCTTTTTTTAAAAAAATTATTATTATCATAATCTTGTTTGTATTACATTGAATCACATATAACTTTACAGTATATTACATTTCTTTTTCCAGAAGGAATACCATTCATGTCAGTCCATACAAAGACATTAAAATCCTGATCATTATCATCCAATATCTTTTCATTTTTTTCCAGATTATCATTATTATTATTCCAATTATTTTTTAAACATTCAATCACTATTTTGCTTGTAAAAAGACTTTACCCAACATGAAATACTTCTCAGATCTGTCCAGTTGAGAATACTATACACGTCATCAACAGGTAATAAACCATTTCTGTGTCCCACTAATGTCATGCCTCACTATTTGTTTTCTTGCTATCCTTCTTCATACTCTTCATACCGTTCCACACTGTCTTATCATCACTAACTATTTACTGCTTTTATGCCCTCCAATATTTCTTAATTCCACTTTTCTACAGACATTTTTGGTTTTGTTTTTGTTTATTGCCAGAGGGTGCTGACACTTATCAGAAAGCGAAGGAAAAAGCACCTCCCCAGTGGACTGTGGTCACGCCACAATCCTTTTATCTCCATTTGTCTATCCTGTCAAGAGGTAGACAGACACACATGCCCAGGGTGCTTTTCAAGTCCCCAAGGCCCAGATTTGAACCATAGTCTGGCATGTAGGACCCAGCTCCCTAGGCACAAGGCTTAACCACTATACTATAGGGTCAGCTCGCCACAAACTTCCTCATACCAAAAGTCCTTTTCCCCTGCTTCAGTAGCATACTAGAACCACAGGCATGGTGCTGTCTTAGGCAAAGGGGAGCTCTTGCTCCACGCCCAGGCTTTTCCAATCTGTGTTAGTGACTAGACTATGAAGGAACAACAGGGAACCAGAGAAACAAAATCCATCTCAGGTTCTACCATGCCAAGAACTTCCGCCACTTTTAGAGTACTCTTTTGTTGAACTTGTACTCTTTCTAGAATTCTTCTCATATTTAATTAAGCCACATATTTTTGCCTTATAACATTTTGCTTGGTCGTAGTGAGTTACTTGTTTGGGATGGGAGGACTAGCAATGAGGGGAGGGGGGCTACAGTATAATTTTCCCCAGTTCACCCTCACCCTTCCATTCCAGGGACAACTTAGTTAATTATCCTCTAGATTTTTTTTTTTCTTTCTTATTTTTTTTGTTTGTTTGTTTGTTTGAGAAATAGAGACAGAGAGAGAGGGGAAGTGAAAAATCACTCTCGGAGATTGGCCATACTGTAATCCTTTCTCCATTCGCCTCTCAGGAATTTGGGCGTGAACACACACATGCATGGCATGTTTTTTTAAGCCACCATATCCGCAACTCGAACCATGCACTTGGCCATGTGGGACTCAGCTTCCTTTATCTCTGTGCCACCTTTTTCCTTGTAGATCATTTTTAAGCAAGAGCCTGAATAAAAATTCTGGATTTCATATAGAAAAAGGGATTTATATTCTTTGTATGGGCAGCCAGTCCAGTTTCCCTAGTCTAACTATCTGTTAGGGAGAGTAGGGACAGAAGCCATTTCATGTGACTTGGCTAATAACCATGTCTAAAGATGCTGGACCTTGCTGCCTGATGGTGCAGCAAGAAAGTAAATGTTGTTTTTCTCTGATGGAGCCCTCGCACAGTCGGGTATGTGTTGTACAATGAAGGAAATTATCCAATGGCTGTAATTAGAGTGACTCATTGACACAAATGCCGAGAGGCAGATGTGGCATAGATAATGAGCAAACACAAAGAAGACGCCTCATTATTAAACCCAGCCTTCATGTCTCCTCCTCATGAGGGAAGGCCACAGCGGCCAGTGGCCAGGATGCCTGTTTCACCCAAGTCTCCTTGATTATTCCGCACCAGGAGAACCAAGTGGTGGATATCATAGCCCCCACCTACCCCAGAAAAACAAATAGCACACATGAGACATCCTCTAAGATCACAAACTGGGTGGCAGCAAATGAGAACTGTTCTGTGAATGGAATATAGAGGTGTATGTAGGAAAAATGTCAAAATCACAGAGCGAAAGGGAGACCAAAACTAAGGCATGATTCTAACAAAAAGTTGTCTGAACCATGAAGAGCTTATGATACAGTCCAATGAATCCCATCGGCAGTATACAGAGAAGCCACCACAGCGAGACACAGCAGTTTTGGAGTCAGACACACCTGGATGACTTGAGGTTTCTGCTTATACTTTTGCAACTGCAATAGCGTTATAAAATGGGATGAATAGTGGTATTTGTTGCTATTTTCCAGCAAGAATGGGATCTGGATATGAGTTGCTGAATGTTCAGAGCAGAACCCTCACTCTCTTGTTCTCCTCCTTCCCTGCCCATGACCTCTTACCCTATCTTCCTACCAGGAGGGATACACCCATTCACATGCTAGGAAGTGGACTTTCTAATGAGCACATTGATAGAGCTAGTTCAAACAATGAATTCTGGGACCAGCAGATGGCATGATAGTTATGTTGCTTGATTCCCACATAGTTGACTCTGGTTCGAATCCCAGTCCGGGTGGCTTAAAACTCACGCTGGGGGGCGGGGGGCAGCAAGTGGTGTGGTGGTTAAGGGTGCTGGACTCCCACATGGCCGACCGTGGTTCAAGTCCCAGACCTGGTGGCTTCCTTTCTTACTTTTTCTCTCTCTCTCTTTTATCAGCTGTCAGTGTCTGGATAATACAGTTTGTGACAGAACGAGTGCATTTGACAGTCTTATGCCCACTTCTATGCCTTTTACTGTAATCCTTTTTTTGAGGCAATATTATGCAGGAACCTATGCCAATAGATCAAACAAGCTCCTTCTATCAATAGATCTAACAACCTCTAAGAGGTGGAGGTGCTGGCTGAGGTCCTGTGGGCAGGCCAGACAAATATGCATTAACCTCAGTAGAGGTTAGTTGCTACCCTCAAGCGAGGTGAAAGGTCAGTGTACTCAATTTGCCACCTGCTCATGCAGCCTACCTGTGCCTTTTGGACCTGCTCATCACTTCTACTTTACATGAAGTGTCACTGGGCCCACTTCGTATGTCCTGGTGGAGCTGGTAGAAGCCAACCAATGGTGTGTAGTCTGGCAGTGTGATCATTTGATGCCTCATGACCATATGGTTCCAGGACTAAACCGCATACCAAGGATTGATTTTTAAATGGTGTACATACCTGAGCTGCAGTTGGCATGGTCTTGCTTCAGAACCTTAAGGTTAATTTTCTTTGTTTTCTTTGTCAGAGGGTATGTAAACTCACCAGAGGAAGAAAGAGAGAGAGAGAAAGAGAGAGAGAGAGAGAAAACTCCCCAATTGGGTATGATCACACTGCAATCCCCTTTTTTCCCCATTTCTCCATCCTATTGGAATTTGGGACACACACACTAGGAGTGTTTTTCAAGCTGTAGGGACTGGGATTCGAATTGTGGTCAGCCAAGTGGGATCTGACATCCTTAACTACTAGGCTATGCATCTTTCTTTGGTGTTAAGTGTTGTGAGATTTATTACTTTGCTCTTTATTTTGGAGAGAATAGTCTAGCTTTCCCTAAAATTTTACCAAACATTTGTGGGGATTATCTCTTACCTGCCGGAGCATGATGTAATTCACCAAGGCCTCCAGGAGCCTGCTATTTCATGCTCATTTGGGCTGATTAAAATGATGTGGGTCAATATTACATTGTAATGATGCATCTAGCTATGGGAATATAAACTTATTTTGGTCCTCCTTGCTGATTATAAAAAAAAAAAAATGCATTTGTTAGATCATGGCTACTGAAAATGTCCTGAAGGCCATTTTAATATGTTCTAGCAAAGTTACCATATCTGTCACATCAGTTCCAATTGGGTCTACTACCTGTTTAAATTTATGGTCACTTACAGTCATCACGCGGGACCCCGCTGGTTTTTGTAAAGGCTAGAATGGTGGATTGTACAAAGCCATCATGGTGACCATGGTTTACATTATTTAAATCTTTGTTGGGAACACAAACTGTTACCATGCCCCAAGCATATGATATTACACTGGATTTGATATCTCGGTTTTATGACTGTTGCAAGGCTGCTACCTTAGTCTGCCACTTCAGTAGCTCTTAAACTCGCAGAACAGTGTAAAAGTTTTGCCATTACCAAGTATGATCATGTGTGACTTGACAATGGGGAAATATTCTGAAAAATGAGTCATTAGGCCATTTTGTCACTGTGTGATTATCCCTGAAGGCACTTCCAGAAGCCTAGGAAGTTTGGCCCACTTCACACTTAGGCTATATGATTATTGTCTTTTGCTTCCAGCCAACATATCTGTACTGAAAACTGTACTGTAGCACAATGGTATTTATAGATTTCAAAATAGAAAAAAAAAGTGCAGTTAACATATGATATGAAAGGTAACAAATGATAAACCCATATAGGGCACTTACCGTGAATGGAACTTGTAGGACTGGAAGGTGCCCTGGGTGAGTCAGATGAGTGGTGAGTAAATGTGAAGTCCAAGGACATTACTGTATACCACTGCAGACTTTATAAATGCTGCACACTTAGGCAACACATTTATTTTTAAGATTTTTTTTCAATAATAAATTAGGGTTGGTTTTCTGTAACTTTTTTACTTTATAAGCTTTTAAATTTTTCAAATTTTAAAATCTTATCTTAAAACTCATATTGTACAATTGTACAAAATATTTTCTTTCTTTATATCCTTATTCTACAAGCCTTTTCCATACTTATATAATGTTTTTATAACTTTTAAAACTTCTTTGTTAAAAACTAAGACAAACAAACATTACCCAAGGCCCCTACAAGGTCAGGATCATTTACATCACCCTTCCATTTCCACATCTTGTCCAACTAGAGGGCAACACATGACGAACTAAAGCATAAGAGAAAATAGTACAGTGAAGCGGTGTAGCAAACGTGGGATGTATGAGGCTGCCTCTAGTGTAACATGGCATACAGCTTTGTAGTGAAATTTTTCTCTCTTTTTTTTTTTTTTTTTTTTTTTTTTTTGCTATAGGGCACATGCACTCTCCAGAAAGACAGAGAGAGACAGAGAGACAGAAAGTGAGAAATCACCCCCAGGGACATGATGGTATACTTAGAAGACCCAAAGGTCTCCGTGAAAATACTTCTTGAAGTAATGAGTGAATACAGTAAAGTGCCAGGGTACAAAATCAATATCCAAAAATCTATAGCATTTCTATTTATGAACAACAAGTTGACCAGAGTAAAGCTGAAGAAAGGAATCCCTTTCACCCTAGCCACAAGATGTATAAGATACCTAGGGATAAACCTAACTGAGAAAGTCAAAGAGCTTTATAAAGAAAACTATGAAAATCTTAAAAAAGATATTGAAAGTGACATAAAAAAGTGGAAGGATATCCCATGCTCCTGGATTGGAAGAATTAACATAATCAAAATGGCAATTCTACCCAAATTAATCTACATGTTTAATGCAATTACAATCAAAATACCAGAAGTATTCTTCACAGGTCTAGAAAAGACAATCATAGAATTTGTTTGGAATCATAAAAGACCTTGTATTGTAAAAGCAATCCTTCTCAAGAAGAATGGAATAGGAGGCATATCACTCCCTGATCCCAAGATAAATTATAAAGCTGTGGTCATCAAAACAGCATGGTATTGGCATAAAGACTTGTGGACCAATGGAATAGAATAGCGAGCCCAGAAATAATCCCCAAAGCTTACAGCCAACTGATCTCTGACAAAGGATATCAGTCAATCCATTGGGAAAAAGAAAACCTCTTTAGTAAATGGTGCTGGAAAAACGGGGTATCCACCTGCACAAAGATGAAATTGAAACCCCATCTTTCACCATTAACAGCAATCAACTCAAAATGGATCAAAGATCTGAACCTAAGACCTCAAACAATAAAACTACTGGTGAAACATGCTGGGGAAACCCTGGGAGACATTGGAGTAGGCAAAAACTTCTTTAAAAAGACTCCCAAAGCACAGGCAATAATCTCTAAAATAGACAAGTGGGACTATATCAGACTAAGAAGTTTCCGCACAGCAAAGGACACAGTAACAAGTGTGAACTGACAACCCTCAGAATGGGAAAATATTTTTGTTAAATATGCCTCAGACAAGGGACTGATAACCAGAATACACAGGGAACTCAAGAGCCTTATGTGAAAAAAAATGATTAACCCAATTAAAAGATGGGAAAATGAGCTGAACAAAAATCTCTCTAAGGAAGACATACGAACAGCCAAAAAGCATATGAGGAAATGCTCAACATCCCTCATCATAAGGGACATGTAGATTAAAACTTCAATGATACCACCTAACCCCTGTCAGAATGGCAAAGATTAAGAATATAAAAAGTGGTAAGTGTTGGCGGGGATGTGGTGAAAAGGGAACCCTCCTACACTGTTGGTGGGAATGTAAACTAGTTCAACCACTGTGGAGAACAATATGGAGGTTCCTCAAAGATCTACAAATAGAACTACCATTTGATCCAGCAATCCCACTTCTGGGTATTTACCCGAAAGACAGAAGAACGCTCAGTCAGAAAAGTGTTTGCACATCAATGTTTATTGCAGCATTATTCACAATTGCCAAGACATGGAACCAACCTAAATGTCCACAAACAGATGAATGGATCAGAAAAGTGTGGTATATGTACTCTATGGAATACTACTCAGCCATAAAAAATAACAAGACCCTGGCTTTGGTAGAAAGTGGTCAGATATGGAGGATCTATTGCTGAGTGAAGTAAACCAGACTATGAAAGAAAGATATTATATGTATCCACTTAATATATACCGACTATCCGCACTCTATGGTAGAGAGCGAAATATTGGAGGACATAAAAGCAGCGAAAGTACTTAATGAGAATAAGACAGTGTGGAATGGGGCGGGGTGAAGAGAAGAGGATAGAGAAAGCAAGAGAACAAATAGAGAAGCAGGACGTTAGTGGGAAACAGATATGGCTTATTATCTGTTGATGATGACATGTATAGTATTCTCAACTGGATTGGTTTGAGAAGTATTTCATGATGAGTAAAGTGTTTTTACAAGCAAAATGAGAAATAGTGACTGACTGTTTAAAAAAATAATTAGAATAATAATAATAATGATTGGGAAAAACATAGAAAAGACATTGAATGATGAAGTGGGGAGATTAATGTCTCTGTATTGACTGACATGCATGGCATTCCCTTTTGAAAAAGCAATGTAATACACTGTAAAGTTATATGTAATCAATCCAATGTAATATAAAGAAGATTATGATGATAATTAAAAAATTTAAAAAATAATAATAATAAACAGTATAAGGCAAGCATTTATTAAGAACTTACAATGCTCATTATCAACATGTAAAAGGTAAACTATAATCCCACTATTTGTTGCATGTAAAAGTATATGGATTCCACAGAAACTATACTAATATATTTATATCACTTTATTCATTAAGTAAAGCATGATTTTCCTATTGAGAAAATATTAGCGTTTTTTATTGTAAATATCAGTTAAGTGCTACTCTCACATAATGTAGCCATCAGAAAGAACAAAGGCACTAAATACTCAATAAATTTATTAAAAAATTACATGGAAAAAAAAAGAAATCACCGCCAGGGGGATGGCCACGCTGCAATCCCTTCTCCTCCATTCTCCTCTCAGGATCTTGGGCATGAACGCATACACGCCTGGTACGAGTTTAAGCCACCAGGTCCAGGACTCGAACCGCGATCAAATATATGGGAGTCCAGTGACGTAGCCATTACGTCATCTGCTGGTCCCTGTAGTTAACTTTTTTAACAATCAGAAGGAGTAAACTCAAAAATGATGATTAAAAATAAACCAGAGTGGCACCAGCAGTTAGTGTAATGGCTATGTCACTGGACTCCCACGTATCGACTGTGGTTTGCCTCCCAGACCCAGTGGCTTAAAACTCACACCAGGCATGTGCGTGTGCGTGCCCAAGATCCCAAGAGGAGAATGGAGGAGAAGGGATTGCGGAGTGGCCATCCCTCCTGGGGGGTGATTTCTCACTTTCTGTCTCTCTGTCTCTCTCTGTCTGGAGAGCACACGCACCCTATAGCAAAAACCTCTTAAAAGATAAAGCAAAGTAAATGCATAAACCAGTAACATAGTTGTTTATTGTATTATCAAGTGTTATGTACTGTATACAAGTGTATATACTTTTATATGACGGGCAGTGCAGTAACCTTGCTTATGTCAGCATCACCACAAACACGTAATGCATTGCAATGACTTTATGGCAACTATGACATCACTAGGCAATAGGAATTTTTCACATTCCATTATAATCACGTGACTGTCAGCATACATGTGATCTGCCATGGAATGAGACGTTATGAGCTACATGACTATAATATATTATTTCCAATTTTACATGTTAGGGCAATAAAATTACCTACCAGTTAGGTCCTTGAATCTGGTAGATCTCCTTTTTTGATTCAATGGAAGACTTCATTTATTACCTGCTTCTTGAAAGTTGCCACTCTAACAGAGACCAAGATGACACTTTGGGTCCTTCAGTATTAGTGTCTACTTACAACTCATGTCCAACCATCTTCAAAATGTTTAGATCTCCTTTGCCCAGTGTATGGTTATCCAAGTAAATCGCCTTGTAAGAATTGGGAAGTATTTTCACATTACATACTTGCTTTGTGGATGAAAAGTTCTTCATTTATACTGAGACTCTCCTTCAGTCAATGAAACCTAAACATTATAAATGGCTCAGTCTTGAAAATTAAGCAAAGAATTTATAGTTTTTTCTTGAGGTGGCTGGCCTCAGCCCTTTGATCATCCAATTCTCAATTTCTTCTCATTGTATACCATAAACAATTTCCTACTTGACCACACATCTATTTTGCCCTTGGACCTCAATGTTTAATTAACCATCTCCATATTTTGTGGGTCAAGGCCCAAGGCTTCCTTTCTGACCTTGCCATTCATTAAGGTAATTATGATCACTTTTCTCCTAATGCTTAAGTTTCACCACCCGGCCTCGATTATTTGTGCTCCTGTCACCTCACTGCTACTAGGAAGCCCAGTTCTACAATAGTGTCTCCTATTGTCGGTCTTGAAATACAGCTGTGAGTTTCTACAGCTGGCACCCCCTCTTCAGTCTATTATCAAGGAAAAATAGGTGACTTCTTAAAGACTTGCAGTCTTGGAGAACTAGAATTTCAAGGTTCTTGATTATATCAACCTCAGATTTTTCCAAACCAAGCCTCAGAATTCTACTCCTACCTAATAAGAATCTTGACCTGGCTTAATGTAAGCACTGGGTTTGAGACTACAGCATTCCTTAGAGTTCTGCTATCTATATGATTAAATTCTGTACCTCCCCTCAGCTTCTCAATCTCTGGCTACAGGAGGGGAGAGCCTCTCTATGTGCAACCAAGGAGGCCCTTTAGCTTTCACATTTTCTCCTAAATTGATGGTTAATCATTCTCAACCTGTCATTGCTTTCTCAAAATGATTGATGGCACTAAATACCTGGGAGCTGATTCCATAATCCTTATAATTATTACTTCTACACCTCATAAACGCCTTAGATATTGAGCCGTCCAGTATGTATGTAAGTGCATGTGCTAGTGCATAGATTATGCTTTTTTGTGATTGGCAGTAGCTTTCTCTGTTTCTATAACTTTGTCTATAACTCCAATGCACATATTTCCACCAACATCACAATCCAGCACAAATGCACCTTACAGCATATAAAGGGCTATCAGCAGCTAGTAGGAGATAAAGTTCTAAATCCCTTTTACACTCAGCTCCTAGGAGCATACCTAGATTCTCCGAAAAGAGATTACGTGATGGAGATGTGATCCTTTCCAAGTTATCTGTAATGGTGGGAGGTAAGAAACATCAATTGGTCAATGAACATCGACTGTCCCAAACATAATTTTGAGAGAAGCATCTCCCTTAGGCCAGAGGTCGTGCTTGATGACGGATTGAACTGTGAGCAAACAGTAGCCAGCATTTCTAGCACCTGAGGAGGAAGTGCTTCGGTCCCGAAGAAGTGACAATTTCAGACTCATTCTCCAACTTCATATTTCTTTCTCTGCTATTCCTTAATGGGTTTTGTTAGAAAGAATTTATATTGTATATCCACACACACACACACACACACACACACACCTGTGCATGTGCACCTGCACTGACACACACACAGCAAGTGACAGGAAAAAAAATTGACTACTGTTTTTTGTTTTTGTTTTGTTTTAGGTTTTTGTTAGGGGGCATTTGTGCTCAAAGGAGAAAAGCAGAGAGAGGAAGAGAAGAATCACCCTCCAGGGGGATGACCACACCACAATCCCTTCTCTTCCAATCTTCTCTAGGGATTTTGTGCACACATACACACACGTGCCTGCATGATTCTCAGGCTGCTGAGTCTGGAGCTTGAATCAGCTATGTGGGAGTCCAGTGCCTTAACCACCATGCCAACTGCCAAATAATCAGGAAGGATCCTATGTACACTTTACCCAGGTTCACTCAGGTTCATCCAAGTTAACTACTTTACCTTCATCCGTTTTATAAACTATTTCATTCATTTTGATTATTAGCATCTCCATTCAATAAAAGATACAGATTTGTTTATAGTCGACAGCTCCCTGACTAGATGCCTGCATTAGATAAATTCATTTTCTTTTTTCTTAGAGAGATTTTCCCTATAGGGCATGTGCACTCAGTGGAGAGACAGAAAGAGACAAAAAGAGAGAAATCATCCCCCCCCATGGGGGAGGGCCATGCCACAATCCTTCTCCTCCATTTTCCCCTCAAGATCTTAAGCATGCAAGCACATGCACCCAGCATGAGTTTTAAGTCACCGGATCTGGGACTCAAACCATGGTCGCCTATGTGGGAGTCCAGCAGTCTAACCATTATTCCATCTGCTGGTCCCAGGTAAATTACTTTCCTTTTAGACCAGGTCTTACTATACTTTGATCCTTTTGTCTCAACCTTCCAAGTGGCTAGAACCACAGGTACACCTCTCTGCTAGGTTATTGGGATGAATCACAAATCCAACTTGTGCCTCCCAGGTAGCCTCCACCTCCAAAGTAGCAGCATCAACCAGTGTGTCCCACTCTGCCTGAGTCAAAGGATATTTTTTTTTTAGATTTATTTTAATAAATAATTTTGAGATAATTGTAGGCTCCTATGCAGCTGTAAGAAATAATCAGGAAGAGTCCTATGTACACTTTACCCAGGTTCACCCAATGGTAACATAGTTCCGAACCAAAATAGGACATCACTTTAATAGTCAAGATAGGTAGCATTTCCATTACAACAGAGATCCCTCAGGTTGTCCTCTGTGGTCACATGGACTTACCTCCCACCCTCAACTCTTTTCTAACTCCAGGCAAACCCTGATCTGTTCTCTATTTGCACAACTAGATCATTTCAAGAATGTAATGTAAATAATATCGGACCGTGTATAAACTTGGGAGACTGGCTCTTTCCACTCATGATAATTCTCTGAAGAATCATTTTCGTTATCGTCCACATTATCAGTATTTGTTTTTATTGCTGAGCACAATTCTGCGGTATGAAAATACTACAATTTGTTCACTAAAGAGCATCCAGGTTATTTCCAGTTTGAAGCTATTATATCTAAAACTATTACAAACATTCCTTTATGGGGTTTACTGTGAATACTTACATCTTTTCTCTGATATAAATACCTAGGAGAAGAATATCGAAGTTATACTATAATTGCATACTTAGTTTTTAAAGAAACACCAAAATTCTTGGGAGTGTTTATACTATTTTACATTACTAGAAACATAACATCAATAACCAAGTTTCTCTGCAAGCTTTGCTAGCATTTGGCTATTTTTCAACTTTCAACATGATACATGTTTTGACTTCTTTGGATGTCTTTGTTTTCTTTGATCAGCATTTTGTAGTTTTAAACATACATGCTTTGTTAGAGTTGCATCTAAATAATATTTTTGAATGACTGTAAATAACAGTATATTTATAAATCTGGTGTCCACTTGTTCATCAACAGTATATAATAATAAAATTGATTTTTGTATGTTTATCACTTATCCTGGGGTCTTGCTGACCTAACTTTTTAGTTCTAGAAAATATAAATGAGGGGCCTTTAATAACATCATGTAAAATGTTTATTATGAAAAGAATTGGGTATGGATTTTTAAAAATGTTTGCACTAATATAAACTTGTAATTTAGTTTCATTTTTTCATGAACTTTTGGAAGTACCTTTGTATATTTTGCAAAAGAGATTGTATGAAATTGATGTTAATTCTTCTTTAAAGGTTTGCAGGTATTTTCTGGTAAAACTACCTGGGAATGAAAATTTCTTTTGGGGAGATTAAAAATTATAAATTCAATTTCTGAAATAGTATAGTTCTATTCAGATCATCTCTTTCAAACTGGATAGTTGCTGGTAGTTTGGGGATTTTTTATTTATTTTGGTTTTCATGAATTGGTGTATTTTATGCAAATTATCCAATTTATGTGTGTAGAGGTATTCGTACTATTCATATATTATCTTTTTATGTCTGCAGAAACTAAAGGCATTTCCTATTATGTTTCTTATATTGGTAATTTGTATTTTTCTTTTTTTTTGTCAGTCTAGCTAGAGGTCTGTCAAGTTTATTGATCTTTTCAAAAAAACTAAGTCTATTTCATTGCTTTTATTTCTTTCTTCTTGCTTTTGGTTTATTTTGCTCTTTTTCTTGTCTCTTGAGGAAGAAACTTGGATTTCTGATTTGAGATTTGAAATAGCCTCTTTTCCAGTATATACATCTAATGCTATAAGTTTCCCTCTGAGCACTATTTTAGATGTGTCCATAGTTTTGATATGGCATATCTTTATTTTTATTCTATTCTATGTATATTTTTATTTCTCTTGAGACTTCTGTAATCCACAGCTTTTTTAGAAGTATGCTGTTTATTTCCCAGTATTCGAAGACATTTCTATCATCTTTCAACTATTGAGTTCTACTTTGATTCAATAGTGGTTGGAGACGACACTGTGTGATCTGAATTATTTCAAACATGTTCAGAATTGTTCTGTGGCAGGATAGAGTCTATTTTGCTGTTTATTCTGAGGACACTTGGGGGGAAAAAAGCCATTCTGTTGTTGCATGGAGATTATTATGTATGTTAATTTGATCCTGTGGATTGATGGTATAGTTGGCTTCTATGTTCTGATAAAGTTCTGTCTAGTTTATTATCAGTTTTTGAGAAGTGGATGTTGAAGTTTCCAGCTAGAATTGCAACTTTGTCATTTTTCCTATTTTATTATTTTTTTCTTTACATGTTTTTCAGCTCTTCCCTTTGATGCACAGGCATTTAAGATTACAGGTCAGATAGTAATGCAGTGGTAAACCTCGGAGCTCCGGGTTCAGATTCACGTGGAAAGGCTGCCAATCTGTGCCTGGAGGCCTTCCTGAATGTGTTGAGCACTTCTGTGCTGATTGTCTGGACTGGCCTACAGGTGAATCATGGCATTTGGATTCTGTCAGGGGTGCTGTCTTTCTCTCTCTCATCTACATAATTATGTAAACAGGCAAAAACAAAACTGAAATAGATTCCTATGTTTTCTGAATACATTGACCCATTTATCTTTATGTAATGTCTGTTTCTGGTAATATTCTTTGTTTTAAGTCTAATTATATGATGCATCTTTACTGATGTAGGTGGGAGTAAGGCTACAATTTATACTGTGATGTTTGGCTGGAGTAAAATGTCTGAAAGTTTTCTAATTAGGCAGTTCCTTTTTTTTGATCTTTACCTAGAGAGAGAAGGCTTTTTTTAGAACTTCGTCTGTGCCCAATGGCATTTCTAGGTTGCAGCCCTCTTCAGCTTTAATTTTAGGACATATGAATAGAAAAGAAAAGTGGGGAACTTTTCACCCTGCCATTTCTTAATTCCTAAATTCCCTAGCCAACTTGCTTTTTATTGAACTTTCAGAGACTTCGTAGGCTTCTTTTACATAAAGTGCCCAGAGTTTTTATTTGTGCCTAGTGAAGGAAAGGGTCAAAGTATATTTCTTCCACATTCCTGGAAGCAGAAGCCTGTGAAATATTTTTTAAAATATATTAAACATGTAGTCCAAAAGTGTTATATAAAATTTTAAAAAACTGAACACATTTGAGGAGACAATTTGGGTGAAAACTTGTACGTTGTTCCTTCTAAAGAAAAACATGGAATTCTGTCCTTGGGTAATATATTTCTTCTGGTATATATGAAAAAAATCTTGCTATTAATTCTGTTGCTTCAATCTACAACTGTGCTTAATCTGTACAGGGAGCCATTTAACAGGGGTCTAACAGGGCAAGAAGATGTTGTAAAATCAGAGCCCTCTTAATTATGCAAAAGCAAAGTTTGGATATTTTTCCCCTTGTAAACTTACAAACTACATTAATCATATTATAAAATCACCAAGTAAAGGAAACTGTAGAAATGTATTTAACAGAACAAAATGTGAGTGTGTGTGTGCATGAGCACGCATATAAAGTATTTTTGTTTAACATATTTTTCTTTCTATCAGACCATGTATAGGATCAATGTGTAGTGAATATTAAAACTAATTTTCAACAGCTATACATCTTCATAGATAATTGTCATTTATTAGTCTTTCTTTTTCCACTAAGACAATTTTAGAAAGTAAACATATTCTGTTAGTTGTCTATCTAAAAATAAATATGACTTTGGGGGAAGTGCTCAGAATTAATTTAATTTTCCTGAATACAATAATTTAATTTGTGTGTGTGTTGGTTTGTTTTCCCAAAGAAAAATAATAGAGGTCATAAAGTACATCAGTTCAAATATTCCTGTGTTTTGTGCATTAAGTTTTCACTTTTAGAAAAGATAAGTGCTTAAAGTATTAGATTATTGATTTAGTATAAAGTGAAGCTTTTTATGTGTTTGTGTGAAAGGAATCTCAGCAGAACTAAGCCTAAATCCATCCCAAGTTTTTCTTGAACTATCTGGAGGATTTCAATAAATGACTACTTAGAATAGAGACCTTGCAGTATAGAATTCATCCTAAAACAAAAAGAGTTCAGATGATAAAAGCAGACAGTAATACTTACTTCTTTGTAAGATAAACCTGCAAGCAGTTCATAAGTAATGTTGTTATTTATACCAATGAAGGTCATAGTGAAGTATAAGAAGCATTCTCATGAAAGAAACAAGATGGACAATGAATAGATATAAGCCAAAAACTACAATTAAAACTAACTAAATAAAATAAAGTAAGAAACAAAATAGGAAAACCTGTTCTCACTACTATCAGGCAACATTTAATGGAGGCCTTAGTCCATGCAATAGATAAGAATGTGCCACAGTCAGTAGGGGTAGGTACTTTTGCACAATGTTGGAGGCCATGTGAGACGGCTCTGTGTTCTCATCCCACGTCTACCTGAACATCTACACACACTCATGAGCTGATTAGCTACAGGGCTTTGGGGGAGATTATGGTATAAAGACGCTGTTGAGGATGATCCCAAACACGAAAGGAATAAATAAACAAACTTTTTTTAAAAATAAAAAAGAGCAGTTTAAACACTGGTATAATAATAACATTGTTATTGTTAGATTTTATGTTAATTTATCTAGAAGGCTGATGTCCAGAGTGGTGGCCGTTAGTTACATAGTTACACAGTGGTGGCCATTAGTGACATAGAGCATGTGATACGTGACTAGTTGGAATTGATATGTGGTATAAGTATAAAATACAGACAAGATATGGGGGGGGAGATATAGAAAAAGAATGTAAACTATCTCATTAAAATGTTCATATTCTTAAATGTTAAAGTAGTAGTTTAGATATATAAAGCAATTACTAAAATTAGTGTGACTTGTTTCTTCTTTTCAAAATGTGGTTACTAAAAAAATATAGAATTGCATACTGATGCAGATTTTCTCTCTATTGCACAGCACTGTTCTAGAAAATTCAAGAGAATAAATCAACAAATCACCACAAATTATAGGTCTTAAGTATTTGAAAAAGTCTTCATTTATGTTTTTAAGATATTTTAAGATATAAGAACAGATAAAAAGTAATATTTTAGTCATTTTATTCAGCATATTCAGTATTTTTCAAAGATTTATTGAGATATAACATGCTTATCTTCTCAATTAAGTACAGAACTTAACGGTTTTTAGTATATTCACAGAGTTATGCAACTATCATTGTAATGTAATTTTAGAAGATTTTATCATCCCTGAAAACAAAGCAAAAATTATATTCATTAGCAATCAACTCCCATTTTCCCTAATTTACTCCTCTCAACCATAAGGCACTAATTTATATTCTATCTTTATAAACCACTTTTTTCTGCACATTTCATATAAATGGAATCCTATATTATATAGTCTTTCATGACTGAATACTTTTCCTTAACATAAAGCCTTCAGATATCATTCGTACTGTAATATGTGCCATTATTTTATTTCTCTTTATTGCCAAATATGTTGTTATATGGATATATTACATTTTATTTAACCTTTATTTGCTGATGGCCATTTGGATTATTATGTTTTTGTTTATTATGAATAATGAATGTTGCTATGAAGTTTTTGTGTAGACATAGGCCATTTTGGAGGGGTATCTACCTAAAGGTAGATTTACTGGTCATTTGGTAACTCTGTTTAAATTATGAGGAACTGCCAAACGTTTTTCAGAAGGGCTGAATCATTTTACATGCCTCCTGATGTATAAGGGTTCTAGTTTCTACACATTCTCATTACCTCTGACTGTCTTTCTAATTATACCTAACATGTAGATGTGCATTGGTAACTCATTGTTTTTATTTTCATTTCCATAATGTTCAAGTTTATTGAGCATCATTTTTATACATTTTCTGGCCATTAGAATATCTTTTTTTGGAAAAATATCTGTTCAAAAGTTTTGCCCATTTTGGGTGTCAGCAAATGGCATAGTGGTTATGTCTCTGGACTCCCACATGACCAGTCACAGTTCAAGTCCCAGACCTGGTAGCTTGAAACTCATACCAGGCACATATGCATGTATGCCCAAGATCCCAGGGGGGAGAATGGAGGAGAAGGGATTATGGTGTGACCATACCCATTGAGAGGTGTGATTTCTCACTTTTCCTCTCACTATATCTGTCTCTTTCTCTCTCTGGTGAGCTCAAGCACCCTAAGGCAAAAACCTCTACAAAAATGTTTTGCCCATTTTTAAATTGGCTAGTGGTATCTTTTGCTTTTGAACTGTAGCATCTCTTCATATATTTTCAGTACAAGTGCCTGGTCAAATATATAATTTCCAAATATTTTTTACATTCTTTAGGTGACCTCTTTTCTTTCCTGATCGTCAAACTTTGTGATGCAAAACACTTTTGATGTATTTCAAATAAAATTGTTTTTCTAACTTTACTTTTAGAATGTTATTGCTAGCATATAGATATATAATTGATTTTTGTATATAGGTGCTTCTTGGTTTATGGTATGTCCCAATAAACCCATCATAATTTGAAAATATCAGAAATCAAAAATGCACCATAAATTGAAAATATTCTAAGTAATAAATCCCTTCACTTTGGGATTATGGTTTCTACTGAATGGTATTGCTTTCTCACCATTGTGAAGATGAAAAAGTTACATAGTAGTCAAACTACTATAAACTAGGAAGCATCTACATTCTCCTCACATCCCAAGACTTTGCTAAATTTATTAGTTTTCAAAGTTGTGTGTGCGTGTGTATGTGTGTGTGTAGTCTGTGAGGTTTTATGTCATCTATAAATAGGGTAGTTTTATTTCTTCCTTTCTGATCTGAATGCCAGATGTGTGTGTATGTATTTTCTAATTACACTTTGAAGAGAAGTGCCCACAAGGGATATTTTTTATTTCTTCCTGAATTTAGAGGGAAAACATTCAATCTGTTAAAATTCAGTATGTTAGCTATAGGTATTCCACTGATGGCCTTTATAGGGTTATGTAATACTATTTTTAAGCCTAGCTTCCCAGGAGTCACCCATGTCAGAGTAGCTAACTGTTCAGTCAATGTTTTGCCAGAGGTTGTAGTTAGGCCCTGTGTCAGTGAAGCTTCTTCCCTGTACTGATGGTACCCAGCTCTAAAAGTGGTAATGAGAAGGAGATGGCACAGGATCTCTGCCCTATGGGAGAGCTGGGCCTGGGGCCAGCAGGAGCTCAACAGTCTTAATCTGCTATGCCTGAAGTCTGCCTTCTATCCTGTTGTATGAGGAAGTCTGCCTTTGATCCTATTGTATGAACAAGGTCGGCAAAATAAGAGAAACTGGTACCTCTGGGCTGCTTCTGCCTAGAATAGAGCTTCTACAAGAGATGATTCAGGGGCGAGGAAGAGACGTATCAACAGTTTGTCCCTCTCCACTCAAGAAAACACAAATTGGGTACGACAGCTAGTAGACTTGTCCTGGCAAAATAATTTAACTAATGGAAGTCATAAAAAATATTTAAACTATCTAGAAATAATCCTAAAGTATGGAGAAATATTTATATTTATAAATATTTCTATAAATATTTCTTCAATAAATATTCAAAGAAAGTCTACTGGGCCAGCAGCTGGCATAGTGATTAAGGCATTGGACTTCCACAAGGCCTGCTGCGGTTCAAGTTCCAGACTAAGTGGCTTGAAACTCATGCCAGGCGCATATGCTTACATACCCAAAATCCTAGGAGGAGAGTGGAACAAGGGATTGTGGTGTGACCATTCCCCTCTGGAAGGTGATTTCTCACTTTCTCTCCTTTGTCTCTCTGTCTTTACAGCGAGCACACCTGCCCTATAGGAAAAATCTGTCTCAAGAAAACAGAGTATGCTAAATTTCAGAACAGAAAAGAAAAGAAAGGGAAGAAATGTTACAGTTTCATTTCTGTAAGAACACATGGGAATATATAACTGCAATGAATATGTGATGTCATGTGTATAATATAGTAAAATTTGGGGCATCTAAAATAAACCCTAAGTAGGGCTTTTTTCCCCTTTATGGGAGAGAAAGAGATATATTTTTGACAGGGTCTCACTGGGTTGCAATCTTACTGATTCAGCCTCCCTATTGGCTAGAATTATAAGCACTAAACTAAATAAACCAGGGTCAGGCTATACCAGGAGCCAAGTCCATGCCTCGCCTGTGACTTCCAGCCTCCCAAGTGGTACTATTACCTATGCACCACTATGGCTAGGTCAACAGTCTTTAGAAGTTTTAAACAAAGGAGTAATATAATTGTAATGGCCATGACTATGGCAGTTCCTGCAAGTGCCACAAGAATATGAATTTGTTGGGACCAGCAGTTAGCATAATGGCTATGTCACTGGACTCCCATGTAGTCAACCATAGTTTGAGTCTGGGACCCGGTGGCTTAAACTCACACCGGCGTGTGTGCGTGCATGCCTAAGATCCCGAAAGGAGAATGGAGGAGAAGGAATTGTGGCGTGGCCATCCCCCCTGGGGGGTGATTTCTTGCTTTTTGTCTCTCTGTCTCTCTTTGTCTCTCTGGCAAGTGCACACGCCCTATAGCAAAAACTTCTCCAAAAAAAAAAAAAAAAAAGGAATATGAATTCCTTCATGATAAGATGGAAAATAAGAAACAAAGAGGCAACCAAAGTTGAATCAAATATCTTATGGACTGTTTAATTTGCAGCTTGTCTAGGAGCAAAGCTACTACAAATGTCCACATAAAAACATATTTTAGAATGATGACTTTTGAATGGCAAAATGAGATTAGGGATTAGGGGATAATATTAATAAAGAAAATTCTATAGGTTTTGACAAGGGATTGGATGAGCAAAGGGAAAATAATATAGCCAATCAAAGCTTGCATTGAGTTCCGAAAGCAATAACTCTAGTTGTCATTTATGGAAGGGTTCTAGTGTGCAAAGGAAGCTCATGGATTTAAATATTAGACAGGATGAGGATAAACACCACTGCTTCATAAAGATGATCTGAATTCATCAGCCAGTTGTCAAGTTATATCTAAAGTTTAGGAGAAAAAAATATTTCAAATGAAGCTGTGAGGGTGGATTCGATCACTGAAATTGACTGCACAGATATAAGTGGGCCAGGAGCTTCATGGAAGGTCTACACATAAAGGAGTAAAGAGGAAGAGTGAGAGTAGAGTGACCAGTAAGGAGTGGTCAGAGAAGAGAAGTACATGACAGTTAAAATGTGGAGCCAGACTGTGGTGCAGGGTTAACACAGTGCCCTGCTACGCTGGAACCACACGGGTAGTGTCCCTGCTTCATGTCCCAGGGCTTATAGATGCCCACGATCAGAGGGGGTGGGTTACAGCACAAGGAGCTTGCTGGGTATAAGTCTCTCTCTCCTCTTTCTCTGTCTCTTACTTTCATGGGAGAAATGAATAGATACACTTCAGAAAAATACAAGTCAGATACTGTTCTACTAAAAAGTTATAGCTACTTAAAGCCAAAACCTACTGGTTCAACAAATACAAACCTAATAGACGATGAAATCTAAAAACTATTAACAGAAAGAGTAGTTTACAAATGGGATTGGGAAAAAAAAATAACTCATCTTAAAAACAAACATGTTGGGGGACCAGCAGTTAGCGTAATGGCTATGTCGCTGGACTCCCACGTAGTCGACCGCGGTTCGCGTCTCGGACCCGGTGGCTTACAACTCACGCCGGGTGTGTGTGCATGCGTGCCCAAGATCCCGAGAGGAGAATGGAGGAGAAGGGATTGCGGCATGGCCATCCCCCCTGGGGGGTGATTTCCTGCTTTCTGTCTCTGTGTCTCTCTCTGTCTGGCGAGCGCACGCGCCCTATAGCAAAAAGCCTCTCAAAAAAAAAAAAAAATGTTGGGATCAGCAGATGGAATAGAGGTTATGTTGCTGGATTCCGTGTAGTTGACAATGGTTCAAGTCCTGGATCCGGGAGCTTGAAACATAAACAGAGGTGTGCCCAAAATCCCAAGAGGAGAATGGAGGAGAAGGGATTGTGGGGAGTGATTTCTCTTTTCTGTATCTCTGTCTCTCCATCAAATGCATGCGCTCTATAGGGGGGGAAAAAAAAAAAAAAGACTCAGTTAAAAAAAAAAAAAAAAAAGTTATTGGGCGTGGTGGCGCCCGCCCTATGGCCAAAAAAAAAAAAAAAAAAAAAAAAAAAAAAAAAAAAAAAAAAAAGTTATTCTTTTTTTTTTTTTTGAGAGGATTTTGGTATAGGGTGCGTGCGCTCACCAGACAGACAGAGAGAGACAGAGAGACAGAAAGTGAGAAATCGCCCCCAGGAGGGATGGCCACGCCACAATCTCTTCTCCTCCATTCTCCTCTCGGGATCTTGGGCACGCACACACATGCACTCGGCGTGAGTTTTAAGCCACTGGGTCTGGGACTTGAACCGCTGTCGACTACATGGGAGTTCAGCAACATAGCCATTACACTAACTGCTGGTCCCCAAAAAAGTTATCCATTAATGCCATTTTTTTAATTAAAATAGTTTCTACTCTTTATTTTTCCCTTCCTATCACTGAAATATTTCACTATTTTTTAAAAATCCCAATAGAACAAGACTTTAAGGATCAACAGTACTACTATTACAACATTTGAATAAATATTATTGGGTTCAAAATGCAAAAGTGGGGGGAACAGCAGTTAGTGTAATGGCTATGTTGCTACACTCCCATGTAGTCGACCGCGGTTCAAGTCCCGGACCCAGTGGCTTAAACTCATGCCGGGCACGTGTGCGTGCGTGCCCAAGATCCCAAGAAGAGAATGGAGGAGAAGGGATTGCAGCATGGCTATCCCCCCTGGGGGGTGATTTCTCACTTTCTGTCTCTGTCTCTCTCTGTCTTTCTGGAGAGTGCACGTGCCCTATAGCAAAAACCTCTTCAAAAAAAAAAAAATGCAAAAGTGGGAACCAGCAGTGCATAATAGCTATGTTGCTGAACTCCCATGTAGTAGACTGTGGTTTGAGTCCCGGACCCAGTGGCTTAAACTCATGCCGGGTGCATGTGTGTGAGTGCCCAAGATTCTGAGAGAAGAATGGAGGAGAAGGGACTGTGGCATGGCCATCCCCCCTGGGGGTGATTTCTTGCTTTCTGTCTCTCTGTCTCTCTCTGTCTTTCTGGCGAGCACACATGTCCTATAGCAAAAACCTCTCCCCCCCAAAAAAAGCAAAGCTGTTGGATATAAGAAGCACCGGTACATTACTGACAGTCATATTCCATAACACAATACTGGGCAGAATATCATTCAAATATCTCTTCCCTTTGCACCAGTCAGATAGCAATTTCTCACCCATAGATGGGACCAAAGACCTTGGGATTTTCTAAGAAAGAAGCATACATACTCCAAAGTTTAGGTTTTCTTTCTTTTTTTTTTTTTTCTTTTTTTGGAGAGGTTTTTGCTATAGGGTGCGTGCGCTTGCCAGACAGACATAGAGAGACAGAGAGATAGAAAGCAGGAAATCACCCCCCAGGGGGGATGGCCACGCCGCAATCCCTTCTCCTCCATTCTCCTCTCGGGATCTTGGGCACGCAAGCACACGCGCCCGGCGTGAGTTTAAGCCGCCGGGTCCGGGACTCAAACCGCGGTCGACTACGTGGGAGTCCAGCGACGTAGCCATTACACTAACTGCTGGTCCCCTAAAGTTTAGGTTTTCTATATATCCTAATTTAGATGAAATATTTAGCTCAAGTTCCAGTTAAAGATCCAGCTGGTAATTGTAATATTGAAAATAGTATTTGAAACTTAATAGATTTTAAAATGGCATTACAGCTGCTGGTTGAAAAGAAACAGTCCTGTCCAGTCATATATTGAATTCAGGAAAATATATACTGAAATAAGTGTTAATGGTCAGTGAGGAAAAAACATGTCCAAAGCACTTACAGTTAGCACTTAAAGTCTGGTTCTTTGGCCCAAGTTATTTAGTCAGTTGCTACAATAAAGCTTCATGTATTTTTGTGATGGAGACTTGGCCAACATGTTGTTTTGCTTCTAGTGTGCTCTTTGGCTTTGTGAACAAGAAATGCACCAAGATAAACGTTGGAACCAGTTTAAACCCAATTATTTGACCCACAGTAAACAGGTCACAAGCAACGAGCCTGGTAAAATGAAATTCTTTATGGAAAAATATATTCAAAATGCGTTAACTCATTCCATGTTAGGACTTCCACATTGTGACATGGAAATTGCACAAGCAAAGAGCTTATCTTTCTTTGGGCTAGGATGGAAAAATGCATATTATTTTCCTTTTTCATCACTCTGGAGACCATTCCGATGGGGATGAGGAAAGGCAAGAGAAAATTCTGCCTCAGTTACTAATTGTTTTTGTTTTTTTTTTTCCCCAGTGTCATAGGGTGCATGCTTATACATGAGAGAGGAAGTGGGGAGCATCCCATGTAGTGGGAGCCGGTCATGCCACAGTCTTTTTTTCTTCAATTTTCCATCTCATTGAGACCCTGGGTACAGGCACTCATGCCTGGTACATTGCCAACAGGTCCAGGATTCAAATCCCAGTCAGCCATGACGGACCCAGCTTCCTCCACACAGCACTTAACCTTATGCTACAGAACCAGCCCTCCAACGGCATTTTTAAATATCCATTTTTATTCTGGGTGCACAGAGCTGATTAGCTGATTTCATGTCCATGAATACAATAAAAATTTTGCCATTTTACTGACCCTTTCTCTCACTGTTGCAAGGTAGCCCAACACAACAATTTGGACAAGTGTACTTCATTCTCATCTCTAGAGAAAACTTTAGGCTCCTTTCCCTTGAAATATGAGGAAGAATTAGATCAATTCAGGAAACTCAAGTGTTTAATCAGATCATAAAAATAATATGCATTAGTGTGCTCCTATGGGAAAAAAATATCTATGAACATTTGGGACCCAAATTAAAAATATGATTTTAAAGATTGCCCTTTGGGAACTACTTAAATTCACAGACATTTTCCAAATATTTCCATCCACAGGAATTTGCCTTTATTTTTGAGTTGGAAAAAAAGAAACACAGAACACTAAATCTGGAAATTCGGTCACAGTTGGGTGATTTGTGCACAGATGTCTTATACAAGATACTGCAGAGCTGAAAGAGAAATAGAACTAAGGGGGGATCCAGAATGAACGCTTATGGGAAAGACACAGCTGAGTACTTTAAAGGTATGTAATAATTATTAACTAATCGATTCATTGGCTAATTAACTCTTAAGAGCCAGGGAATATGAAAATAATGCTTAAA
Organism: Tupaia tana; assembly: GCA_026018925.1. Classification (NCBI taxonomy): domain Eukaryota; kingdom Metazoa; phylum Chordata; class Mammalia; order Scandentia; family Tupaiidae; genus Tupaia; species Tupaia tana. The sequence continues at coordinate 94,957,969 of JAKSZU010000001.1, read as the reverse complement.
TTCTTCAGAAATTCTCCTGTTTTGTGTGTCTGGACACTATTTACATTAAAAATAGCATAATCCTGAAATATCATAGAATAGTCCAAGTCAAAAAGAAATATTTAAGAAAAATGCATTATTTAAAATAATTACTTATCTCTTCTAACCGATGTTTCCTGACTTTAACTCACTGTTTAAAATTTCTATTATTATGTTTTCAGTTTATATACATCAGAGCCAAGTAATAGTTTTGTTTAAACCCTCACACACAAGTTGATTTCTTTCAGCCTATATGCAACATTGAAGGTACCATTGAGATCACAGGGTCTGACTAAGAGGGACCAGCAGGTGGTGTCATGTTTACAATGCTGGACTCTCATATGCCAACCACAGCTCTGAGTCCAGGACCCAACAGCTTGAAAACCATGCCGGGTATGTGTACATGTGTGCTCAAAATCCCTACAGGAGAATGGAGAAGGGATTGTGGTGTGACCATACCAACTGGGAGGAGATTTCTCTCTTTCTCTCTCTGTCTCCCTTCATCTACAGCAAGCATTCCTTATAGCAAAAACAAAAACAAAAAAATGCAAAAACCACCTCTCTCTCTAAAAAGAGTAGTTCAAATATAAAAGTGTAAAAATATTTACCACTTTTTTCTCAAGGTTTATAGTTCTGTCAGAATTAATGAAATCCCATTCACAATAATAATTCAATTATCATTGACATGAGACCTCTAGGACTCAGAAAATCCCTTCCACATATCTTTAGGTAGCCTCAGAGGAGTCTTTCTTAGTGCTCATAAATTTAATACTGATCAAGGTGTAGCTAATACAGAATTTCTTAGTGCCCCCGTAAAACTAAGCATCACTCAATAAATGTTTTGTGATGATGCCTAATCTTTTCTTATTCTATGTAGTATTTTATTAAATATGCCTCAAATGAGTCTCACTTGCACTCTACTCCATTATCTTAGAGTATCTGATGAAACAGCTCCTTCAGTTCTGAATTGTTTTGTCATGTATATCTGCATTTATTCCCGGGACCCACCTATGTAGTGTTGCATTAGGCCAGGTGAAAATTTTCATAGGCGCCACAATGCTATGCTTGGAATCATAAACAAATTTCTGCAGCTAACTAACTCAAAGTCTTTGTACTAAATTCCTTCTGCTCTCAATATATTGGTATCATCTGAGAAGATCCTACAGCTCCTTGGCTAACAGCTTCCATTTGGCCCACACTATTAATCATTCAGATGTGTCCAGACCTGACCCAAACTAGCCTGAACTCAATGTGGAACAGCTGACAAATAAATCATGCAGTTGTGTTCATATATAAAAGTAGAAGTTACCAAATAGTTTTTGCACTTTTAAGACTAAGACACTATGCTATGTAAAATATCTGATTCTCTTTCTTAATTAATGGCTATTAATCTGATCACTTTCTGAATCTGCACATTCCAAAGAGATCCAATCTGATGGGTCCTAAGGAAAATATTACTATAGGAAGCCATGAGCAATGTTGCTTTTTGCTAAAGTATCCCAATGCTGCCTGGAAGAATGAACTGAAGACCACTTTTAATAATTATTTATTTTATTTTATTTATTCACTCATTTATTTTAATTTGAATCTTCTCTTCCTTCATCTGGGTAACATTTACCAGTCTTTCCATGGGGAGAAAAAGGAATAACAGTTGGCGTTCTGGTCTGCTGAGACACATAAAGCAGGCACACATTGAAGGTCAACCCTACAGTCTGTCAAGTTGTGGGACACATGTGGGGAGGAGCATTTGTTTAATTCTACTCTCATATTAAAGAAAGTAATCATGTCCCCTTGAGCAAAGGGAGAAAAAAACTTGGAAAGCATCAGTGTTCTTTGGATCACTTGACAGCGCATGAATTATCAACATATATAAAATTATTCATTTATGCAAAACTGTAATTTGTATAGCCTCTTATTCAGCATGGATACTACCCATGTGTGCCAAACATACACAGTTGTAACTTCATTAGAATAAGTATTCAAGCCAGAGATGGCCAGCCTCTAATTTCTTCCCCTGTTGAACACACACGCACACATAAATTGCAAGAAAATGTCCCCATCTCCTTGTTATACACCCCTTTGTTAAAAGCAGTAACCAAAATGAAATGTAGAAAATATACAAATCTCCCTAGAAGATATTTTTCAAATACTATGAGCAGAATGAAGACTCTACAGCAATATCTGAAGGCTATGTGATTCCTTGAAAGGGTCAGGAATTTCACATTCTTTGAAGAAATGTTACAAGGTAACAACAGGAAAAAGGAAGCAAGGAGGAAAGAGAAAAAACTGAAAGTTACCATATTGGGCTAAATAAATAAAACACAAAACTAATTAATGGCTTTTTCTCCACAAGCAATCCTTATGTGCTTAAAAATAAGATTTATATTTGTATTTTTTTTCAGAGATTGTTGAGTGAGAGACCACGGATGGTGGTTCCAGTAGTCAGTGCTTATTCTTTCTCCAGTGCCTTTTCTGCAGTGGAGGTGGTGGTGGCAGGGTAGCTTTACAACACTCTTTGTGGACAGGCACAAAGCAGGGGGTAAATGGGAGCCAAAACTGTTCAGTTGTGGAGCCTCATTAGTGTCTGAATGTGCAGCCCCAGCAACACAGCCTTTTGTGGACTTAGTAAATGCCAGGAAAGCGCTCTGCTTCCCTTTTTCTTTCACACAATCCTTACCCTAGCTCTTAACTAAAGAACCATTTATTGATTTGATTTTTTTTTTTTTCCAGCAAAGGAGAGAGAATGGGACTCCCAGGAAATTTGAGCAAGAGGCTTAACCCCACATTTATTCTTCCAGAAGAAGAAAATCTTTGACAATCTGCTTTTCCAATCACGTCTTCTACACCTCCAACCACTGTCTTGTACAGCGCCTTGTACTGTACCCCCTTGAATCTTCAGAACTAATAGCTAACTTGGGGAGTACCTAACAAGACTGATTGTTTAGTCCAGGGAAGATGTTACTCGGAAGAGTATAGAACTGACAAGCCAGCTGGTTTAGATTGTATTATTATTATTATTTACATGGAGGACAGACGGGAGAAACAAAGTTGGACAACGTTGCATGAAATCTCTTCAATTCATCATATATATCTCAGATATACAGCAGTTTTGTTTACATCAACCAACCACTGAACACATTGAAGTGATATTTCATTGTGAAAAGGGAAGAAAGATGTCAAATATTATTTGAAAAGAATAAACACTAAAGTCCACTGGAAGGTTTTGTGAAATAGTGTGAGCAGAATGAAGACCGTAAAGCAATATATGAAGGCTATGTGATTCCTTCCAAAAGTCAGGAATTTCACATTTGTTGAAGGAGTGCTGCGAGGTAGTAGCAGTACAGAGTGGAAGAAGAAAATAGATACGTTCATATCACATTCTAAGCAATACCACGATGAAGTCACAAACACTAATCCATGCTCATATAAGCTAGCTATGAAGATAGCTTTTTAAAATTATTATTAGAGATCCAGTCATGGTAGTACAAGCAGTAGGATACTGCTGCTTGAGGCTGGGTCCACACAGGATGTCCAAGGCTGCATCCAGGAGCAACCTGAACAAACTGGGCATGGTACTATGTGCCTGTAGTCCCAGGTAATGGGGAAGCTGGAGCAGAGGGTCTCACTGAGGAGATTCTGTTAAAAGTAACTGTCTCTCTCTTCTCTCTGTTCTCTTTCATATATGTGTGTGTGTGTGTGTGTGTGTGTGTGTGTATGTGTGTATATATGTATATATATATATATATATACACATATATACACATATATACACATACACATATATCTTTATAGTTTACATATTGTATATTTTTTATATTTTATATAAATACATAATATAAGAGTCTTCTAGTTTCAGCTATGAAATGCAGAGGTCATGGAAATGGTCACTCCTTTCTATTTTTAAGAATTATCTAATTTGATTTGTCATTATTATTATTTTTAAATGTGTTACAGGGCACATGCACTCACTAGAGAAAGACACAGAGAGAGAATGAGAAAGAGTGAAAGTTAGAAAGCAAGCCACCAGGCCTGGGACTCGAACCATGGTCAGCCATGTGGGAGTCTAGCATCTTAACCACCATGCCACCTGCTGGCCCTGGTCACTTCTATTCTTAGAAAAAGAAAAGTTGGACAAATTAAAAGTGAATCATTCTTTTTGGACCTTCAGAACACTGAAATTGTAGGGTGAACCAATTCCTGAAATTGGGAGAAACAGGTTCATGGAGATAGTAAGAATTGAAATCAGCTGATGAGGAGCAGAAGCAGCTGAAGCTCATAACCTGGGAAGACACTGAAATGTTAGCTTCGATGAACTGATGAAGTCTGAGTGTGGCCTACTCCAAGAGTGAGAAACTTTGGGGGCTGTAGTACTGAGGAACCCCAAGTTTAACTACTTCAACTCCAGGAGCCATGCCAGGTTGTCTTTTATTTTTTCTCTACTTTTTTCTTGCCTTGTCTTTTTTCTTCTCTTTCCTCTTCTTTTCTTTTTGTAATTTGCCAGAGAGCACATGCACTTGCAGGGGTGGGAGTAGGGGTTTGGGAAAGCATCTCTATAAAAGATAGCCATGCCACAATTTCTTCTCTTCCTATTTATCCGTTCTTCCATAATTTGGGACACACACATACACACATATGCCATACACACACACACACACAGTTGTGTTTTTCAAGCTGCTGAGTCTAGCTCTTGAACTGTGCAGTCTGCCATATAAGATCCAGTCACCTAAATCACCACACCTCAGGCTGACCCACACACCAGGTTTTTACGATACATAGTTGAGATCTCATAGCTCTAATAAGAGGGAAAAAAATAAGCAAATAAATTGTTTCAAAAATTGTGTTTAAAAAATAATTATAAATGAATATAGAAAAAAAATCGCCAAAATGTCAACATTCTAAAACAGCCACTGTTAATATTTTGAGGCATTGCCTTTTAACCCTATTATCAATTTTTCTCAAAATTAGGACCATATTGCACATACCATTGAAAATCTTTTTTCACATAAAAAATTCAATTCATTAGAAAAATTGATATTTTTATCATAATATTTAATTGTAACAAAATATTTTATTGTACAATGTACTTTATATAATCAGTCTATTGTTAGGTTATTAGTTGGAGTCAGGTTGAGGATAGGGTTCTGGTTAGGGTTAGGGTGTAGGACTAGGGTTAGGGTTAGGTCTACTGTATGAGTTAGGGTTAGGGTAACATTAGGTTTGGGGTTAGGGGTATGGTGTAAGATTAGGGTTAAGTAAGATTTAGGTTTAGTGTTAGGGTTTGAGTTAGAGTCCGGGTTAGGTTAGGGTTGGGGCTAGAGTTAGGGTGTAGGACTAGGGTTAGTGTTAGGTCTAGTTTGTGAGTTAGACTTCGGGTTAGGTTAGTTTTTGGAGTTCGGGTTAGGGTGTTAGATTAGGGTTAGGGTTAGATTTGGGTTTAGTGTTAGGGTTTGAGTTAGAGTCAGTGTTAGGTTAGGGTTGTGGTTAGGGGTAGGGTGTAGGACTAGGCTGAGGGTTAGGTCCAGTGTTTGAGATAGGCTTCGCATTAGGTTAGTTTTGGAGTTAGGGTTAGTGTGTTAGGTTAGGGTTACTGTTTGATTTACGTTTATTGTTAGCCTTTTAGTTGGAGTCACATTTAGGTTAGGGTTGGGGTTAGGGTTCGGGTGTAGGACTAGGGTTAGGATTAGGTCTAGTGTTTGAGTTAGGGCTAGGATTATGTTAGGTTTGGAGTTAGAGTTATGGTGTAAGATTAGATTTACAGTTAGATTTAAGTATAATTTTAGGTTTTGAGTTACAGTCAGGGTTAGGTTAGGGTTGGGGTTAGGGTTAGTGTTTAGGACTAGGGTTAGGGTTAGGTCTAGTGTTTGAGTTAGGGTTAGGGTTATATTATGTTTGGTTTTAGGATTAGGGTGTTTGATTAGTGTTAGGGTTAGATTTAGTTTTATTGTTAGGGTTTGATTTAGAGTCAGGTTCAGTTTAGGGTTGGGGTTAGGGTAAGGTTGTAGGATTAGGGTTAGTTTTAGGTCTAGTGTTTGAGTTAGGCTTCGGGTTAGGTTAGTTTTGCAGTTAGGTTTAGGCTGTTAGATTATCGTTAGTGTTAGATTTAGGTTTATTTTTAGGGTTTTGGTTGGAATCACATTTCGTTTATGGTTGGAGTTAGGGTTAGTGTGTAGGACTAGTGTTAGGGTTAGGTCTAGTGTTTTGAGTTAGGGTTAGGGTTAGGTTAGGTTTTAGGTTAGGTTTATGGTGTAAGATTAGGTTATAGTTAGATTTAAGTTTCATGTTAGGGTTTGAGTTAGAGTCAGGGTTAGGTTAGGGTTGGGGTTAGGGTAAGGGTGTAGGACTAGGGCTAGGTTTAGGTCTCGTGTGTGAGTTAGACTTTGGGTTAGGTTAGTTTTGGAGTTAGGTTAGGTTTGTTAGATTAGTGTTACTGTTACATTTAGGTTTATTGTTAGGGTTTTAGTTAGAGTCAACTTTAGTTTAGGGTTAGGGATAGGGTTAGAGTGTAGGGCTAGAGTTAGGGTTGGGTGTAGTGTTTGAGTTAGGGTTAGGGTTAGGTTAGGTTTGGGGTTAAGGTTATGATGTAAGATTAGGGTTATGGTTAGATTAAGGTTTAGTGTTAGGGTTTGAGTTAGAGTCAGGTTTAGGTTAGGATTGGGGTTAGAGTTAGGGTGTAGGACTAGGGTTGGGGTAATGTCTAGTGTTTGAGTTAGGGTTAGTTTTTGAGTTAGGCTTTGTGTTAGGTTAGATTTTTTAGTTAGATTTATGGTGTAAGATTAGTGCTATGGTTAGATTCAAGTTTAGTGTTAGGGTTTGAGTTTTAATCATGGTTAGGTTAGGGTTGGGGTTAGCATTAGGGTGTAGGACTAGGGTTAGGGTAATGTCTAGTGTTTGAGTTAGGGTTAGGGTTAGGTTACGTTTGGATTTAGGTTTAGGGTGTTAGATTAGGGTTAGTGTTAGATTTAGGTTTAGTGTTAGGGTTTGAGTTAGAGTCAGGGTTAGGTTAGTGTTGGGGTTAGGATTAGTGTGTAGGACTAGGATTAGGGTTATGTCTAGTGAGAACGAGGAGACCATTTCATGACCATTGGTTGTCTATATGTTAATTCCACTTAAAATGTCAAGTAATTTGGTGATCTGCATGTTCAGATGCTAACACATATTAAGATCAATTGATCCTCCTTTGTAGGTAGTAGGTTTAATGCAGGTCAAAAAGTATTTTCTCCACACCAGTCTGCCCTAATTGCATAGTGGGAGCAGGGGTAGCCCTGTGAAACAGATCAAATACTTCCTCACTCCCACAAGCAGACACACTCTTCTGTACATCATCCATTCTTTTCTGCTGTGGAGACAAGTTCCTCTGGTTAGGAAATGCTTTAATCAGGTCTCTCTGCTATCATTTAACATTTTGAGAACTCTATTACTATTCTATTCTGCTAATAGAAGTACCTTCTTTTGTGGGGACTTAGTAACCAGTTAGAATTCCAGTGGTAGACTCACTAAATGAAATTAGCAAAATTCCAAGGATTTAAAAAACTAAGCAGTAACAAATGACCCACTGTATTAATGGTAAGGTTGAATTCATAGATGAAAGGAGTTTTTTTGGTTTTGTTTTGCTTTTTCTTCATCTTATCTTCCTGATTGTTCTATATTTTCTAAGAAAGTAGAATTATATTTTTGAATTTGATGCTTCTAATATTGATAGTCGCATGTTCCCTTTACATACAAGACGTCTAGTGGCTAAGAGTATGAATGGCAAGCCATAGTCCCTGGATTCAAATGCTGGCTCCACTATTGCTAATAAAAACTACATAAAAATGGGAAATAACGCAAAAGGATCACAATGATTTTTTAGCATTATACTGGAGTATTGTCCAGGAGGCCCACCGAAGGTCTGTTTAATTACCTAGATGGTCTAATTTCTTTGATTTACAACTTACACCAGCTGCTTTCAAACATTTTATTCTTAGGTCCCTGTTATCATTTAATACATTATTGAGGATGCCAAATACCTTTTGTTTGTGTGAGTTGTTTGAATGATAAAAATGTATCAGTTTTTATCATATTAGAAATTAGAAGTGAGATTATTTTTTATTTCATGAAAAAATAAAAATGGATTACATGTTAATAAGAATACCATGTTTTAAGAAGAAAACTATATTTTCAAAAAAAATAGTGAAAAGAAACATGAGAGATTCTTGACTTACTACTACAAAATACAGCACCTCAGCACTGAGAAATCAACAGAAGCAGGAAGATCTCACTAATTTCCCACTCTACTCCCCTGAAGCAGGCCATAAAAGAATTCTCTGGTGCCCCTGGTGGTGTGGTAGTGAAGGCACCTGAATCTCATATGTCGGTGCGATTCCAGTTCTGGACCCAGCAGCTTAAGAAACACACTGGGTGCATGTGTGTGTGTGTGGCCAAAAGTTTGCAGTGTGTTTGCCCCCTGGGGGAAATGGGGTTGCTTTCTCACTTTCCCTTTTTCTCTTTGTCTCTAGAAACACACACCCTACAGAAAATAAAAAAAAAGGAACTCTCTGATCTTCCTCTAAAGCAGGTCATAAGACCTTTATTTGATGGGACCAGCAGTTGACATAATGGCTATGTCGCTGGACTCCCATGTAGTTGACTGCAGTTCAAATCCCAGACCCTGTGGCTTAAACTCAAGTTGGGCGCCTGTGCGTGTGCACCCAAGATCCCAAGAGGAGAATGGAGGAGAAGGGACTGTGGCATGACCATCCCCCGGGGGATGATTTGTTCTTTTCTTTCAAAATACAGGGATATAGAGATGAATCTAAACAGGCTATGCTAGGTTCCCTTCAGCTTATTACCATTAGATCACACTTACTTTGTCCAATCATACTTAACTGCAATAATTCACATCTTCATCAAATTTAGCATAAAAATATTGGATTGTCAGAAAACTTATGAGTTATTCTTTCTTTTTTGCGCGCCTTTACTTTTAGAACAACCCAATACATGGGATTTTCTGTTTACTTAGATCTTTATTTCTTTGTGAAGGCTTTGACATCACTTAAAACTTACATAATTAAATTCCTATGCTTTTATTTTACTAAAATGGGGACCTTAGGTATGAAAGTGGTGATGAATGAGAAAAGAAATTACTCGTTCCTTATACATTGCTTTACATTTTGTAGTTCTCCCTAGTTTTTTGCAAATAGAAGAAAACGAGATTTTCAAGTCTACTTCTGCACTTAATCTGTTCCTATAAATTGTTTTGGTTGAAGAATATGAAGTAAACTTGATGTCATAAAGTATATAGCTCATAATGGAATGAGTCTTCTTTTTATATTGCCAGAGGGCATGTGCACTTTTTCATAGTCTGGCTTACTTTGCTTAGCAATAAATCTTCCATATTCATCCACTTTTATCAAATGCCAGGGTCGTTTTGTTATGGCTGACCAGTATTCCAAGTGTATATGCACCACAATTTTTCAAGTCATTCATCTGTTCATGGACATTTGTGTTAGTTCTCAGGTTCTTTTTAAATTAGCTGAACCACTCTGCAGATCCCTTCATTTATAAGTTAAATATGTAATTTATATTTTCTCATTATATATTTAATAAGTTTGTGTTTTTACCTTTAAAAATGTATGCCTGACACCATTTACTCTGTGCTGCTAAGTTGCTTAAATTTTCAATGTGTTATCTATAAAATGGACATATTAATAACTACTATATAGGGTTACAGTAATAATACAATACAATAATTTAATACTAGGAGATTTCTTTTTTTTTTTTTTTTTGGAGAGGTTTTTGCTATAGGGCACATGCGCTCGCCAGACAGAGAGAGACAGAGACAGAAAACGAGAAATCACCCCCCAAGGGGGATGGCCACGCCACAATCCCTTCTCCTCCATTCTCCTCTCAGGATCTTGGGCGCACATGCACCTGGCGTGAGTTTAAGCCACTGGGTCTGGGAGCCAAACCACGGTCCACTACGTGGGAGTCCAGCAACATAGCCATTACGCTAAGTGCTGGTCCCAATACAAGGGGATTTCAAAAGTTTGTGGAAAACGGAATTAGAGTACAAGTTTATTTTGCTACAAAAATTTTTGACATTCATGCAGTTTTTTCATAATATTCATTTCCATGAGCTTTTGGAAGACCCCTTGTATTTTTCTCTGCTTAAAACAGTGCCTAGCATGAATGTTACATGCTAACTAAGTATAACATAAGTATGTACTAAATAAGTAAAACCTATTGCCATTTACATTATTAAGAGTGAACCCTCTTGGAGCCAGCAGGTGGTATGGTGGTTAAGGTGCTGGTCTCCCACATGGCCAACCACGGTTTCAGTCCTGGACCTGGAGACCTGCTTTCTCACCTTTCCTGTCTCTCCCTCTCTCTCTGTCTCTGGTAAGTGCATATGCCCTATAGCAAATTTAAAAATAAAAATAATAAATAAAACTAAATCTTAAATAAAAGAACTCTCTCTAAGAAATGTTTTGAAATAGAAATTTCCCCAACCCCAGAGAAAAATCAAATTAATTTTGATGTGCCTATTTTGGAGAAAAATACAAAATTTTTATATTTTTACAAATGTCTAAAATGAACCTGACATTTCAAAAGGCCTATACTTTTTTCAAAACAGGATGTATGGTAAAGCCAAATGATTGCAAAATCTCTGAACTGGGTGACTTTTTCCCACATAGACAAATATTCTGTAAAATAAGTTCCAAACCAAGCTGAAGGGGTCAATAGGATTTTGTGTTTAGACAGTTCTCCCTTCAAGTTCTGCTTTGTGCCTATTGGCTTCAATATTTGCCAGTTACCGGGTGAGTGCAAAAAACCTAACCACGACACAAACGACCTCTCAGTGGAGTCATATAGTTTCAGCCAGAATTTAGTCAGGACCAGGAAGTGCTGCAAAAATTAAATCTGAAGCATTGCCGGACTCATTGCTGGGCCAAGGTTGCAAAGTTTATTTGGATTGATATCCATGAAAATAGTTTAAGTATTAACCAGGGACAAGCCACTATTTTAAAGCTGTCAATAACTTCTTTATGTTGCTTAAGACTGAGAGAAGTAGACAAATGAAAATTATTAAAGCAAGAATATTCTGAGTTCTGTTCCAGAAAGAGAAATTGTCATGAGGTAGATCTCTCCTTCCTTATTGAAGGCATCATTGTACACAGGTTTGTTTGTTTGCTTGCTTGATTTTTCCCCTAAAATGCAAAGATATTGTGCTGGGGAAAGCAAATCCAAATGTAGGCACTGCAGGTGGATATGCTCTTCCATTACTGACTCAAACTACTATCCTGTCCCTCCTAAGATGAGTAAAACTAAGTCTACATGTTCTTTATTTTCCAGACGCCTGAGATAGGGCAGAGCTCTTGAACTTCAAAAGGAACAATAAAATAAAATAGATATAGGTCTAGGGAACAATTCAATCTTTTAAAGAATAAATAGATGATTCAGATTTTGTCTTAGTTTCATGATTCCATGTTGACAATGCTTCGTTATATCTCAATAACCAAATTTGGTAAAACTTCCATTCAGTTTGCTCATGCTTATAAGATTTCAGAGTATTTCAAATTTTCTGAGCAGTAACTTATTTCAAATACTCTTTGAATTGATAATACTCATTAACCAGTTTGTCATCATTATTCTCATTCCATGGTTTATTATGAGTTTTATGTTATGTGATATCTTTCTGTCAAATCAAAAATTTAACTATTAAAATTTGTTCACAAGATTCCTTCATCCCTGCTAGTGGATTTATCAATGAATCCAAGGATCTTTTTAATACTGTTTTTAAAAAAGTTATCATTTCCTCTAAATGATTACAGCTTTTGGTATGACCTGAAAAAATGTTGTTACAATTTACTTTTTAAAGTCAGAATAATTTCTACTGATTGTATTGCTCCTGTGTATTGCTTCAGTTCAATATGCCACTAATTTTTTAATCTGCATTTTCTCTAGAGTGTATAAAATATAAATTTAAAAATGAAAAGACAAGGTGTCCTTCATATGTACTCAAATCAAAATTCACTTTCTTTTTATTAAAAAGTCCCCAGATATCTATACAAATTGCTATTAGTTGGCATAATTGAGTTTTGTCAACTTTGTGAATTTCATAAATATATTCTAGATGGTAGTCTAGAACATTGCAACATTTTGCAAGAACTTAACTTTTTATCTAGCAGAAACTTCCTTTTTTAAATTTATACTTGGTGAAGAAACATCAAGGTTGTAATGCATATTGAAAAATATTATATTTGCAAGAACTCCAAAGAAAACATAACTATTGCAAAAATGATGAAATAATCAGGTATTTCAACAATGGCTAAATAATTAAATAGCATTATGATGGAATAGTCAACTTTAAGAAATCACAACTTTAAGTCTGACTTTGTAGCCTGTTGGTTAAGGAAACCAGATCTTACTTGGCTGACTGTGCTTCAAATACCAGCCCTGGCCTCTGAAGAAACAAGCCAGGTGTACACATGGAGAAATGGGGAAGAAGGGATGGTAGCATGACTGTTCCCCATTGCAGGGGGCTGGGGTGTGTTTTCTTCCTCTCTGTCTTTTTGTCTCCCTCTGGCAAGCATACACACTTCTGGCAATTAAAAATATAACAACTTTAGGTACTGGAGAGGCAGAATTTCTCCAATGAGATTTAGGGAATGGTCTGTATATGACGATGCTCATATTACAACATGACCTTTGGTCTTGTTCTTTAGCATCATGATATACAGTAAATTGGCACAGAAGGTTGGGAACTATTTCTCTACCAGAATGACTAATACTTATTTAAATATACTGGGCATAAATAGTTCACTAAGTCACTCTAAATGGTTCCCTAAATCACCTCGTTTCTTAAAATGCTCATGACTGCTCCAATATCTATTGTATGTTACCTACTGCAGCATAACGAAAGTACCCCAAGATAACAGCAGCCTAAACAATGAACATTTATTATCTCACTGTTCTTGTGGGTGAGGAATCTGGATGTGGCTTAGATGCCTCATCTATAGAATCAACTTGTTGGCCAAAGTTGTACTTCTGTCTGAAGTTTTGCCTGGAAGACCATCCATATCCAGCTCACCCAGAGAGCTATTAGAAGGCCCCAAAAGATACTGACAAATTTACTCCACAGAGCTTCCTCGTGACATGGCAGCTGGCTTCCCCAGAGTGAGTGAGGCAAGAGAAAGCAAGAGAAAAACAAGATGGAAACCAGTCATTTCATTATCTAACCTCATAAAAGAGGTTAACTTGCAATATTCTATTTGTCTGTAAGTCCAGCCCACATCCAAATGGAGCTGATTGCACAAGTACCTGCATAAGAGATGGAACTCCCTGGGCACTATTATATAGGGAGCTTCCCACGCATTCCAATATCAGGCAAATATGATGGAAGGAAAGTCAGAATAGCAAAAATAAATAAATAAATAAATAAATGAATAAATAAATTGGACTGAGGTGTGTGTCACACTGGGTAAAGTCTCTTTACAATCTAAATGATGTATAGTGATTAAATGTATAAATAATAATTAAAATAGATAAATAAAAAGTTATTTAAAAATAAAACCTGGGACCAGCAGTTAGCGTAATGGCTATGTCGCTGGACTCCCACTTAGTCGACCATGGTTCAAGTCCCAGACCCGGTGGCTTAAACTCACACTGGGCACGTATGCGTACATGCCCAAGATCCCAAAAGGAGAATGGAGGAGAAGTGATTGCAGCATGGCCATCCCCTGTTGGGGGTGATTTCTTGTTTTCTGTCTTTCTGTCTCTCTCTGGCTCTCTGGCGAGAGCATGCACCCTATAGCAAAACCCTTTCCAAAAAATAAAATAAAATAACCCCGTCTTTAACCACCCCCAAAAAAATCTTATGGGCCAGCAGATGATGTGGTGATTAACACTAAACCCCCACATGGTTGATTCCATGGTTCAAGTTCCCAACCTGGTGGCTTGAAAAACACTCTTGGTGCATGTATGTGCATTTGCAAAATTCTAAGAAGAGTATAGAGAAGAGGTTGCAGTATTGTCATTCCCCCCTGGAGGGGATAATTTCTCACTTTTTCTCTATCTCTCTCTCTCCTGAGAGTGCATATGGCCTATGGCAAAAATATTAAAAAACAAAAAGGCTTACGATAATACATGGTGATATGACCATGTTATTCAGGCAACTCAGGGTTTGGACGCGGCACAAGAGGGGGCCCTGAAATTTTAGTCTTATCAATGTCTTAGTAAATAAATCCCCTTCTAAAGATACTTCTCTTATGGCAGTAGTGGGCACTTGGTACATTCATGGCAGATGTTAGTCCAAGTTGCTAATGTTAATATACTTCTACTATTAGTACTCATGAATTTTCTGGCTAGGTAGGGGGACACTGTATTTTTCAGGTAACTTTTGCTTTACGTTTTAAATGTTTTGTTTTCATTTGCGTGATTTACTCTTCCCCCTTTTCTGCTTTAGACTCTATTGTGTCATTCCATATGTTTCTTGATGACTAACTTCTCCCCCTTAATGATGCCACATGTCAAGCTCGACTTGTCAGCATTTAGTTGGAAATTCACTTCAGGGGGAAAAAAAGTATAAAGTTAAGTGCCAACACTTAAGATGGAAGAAAAGCAGGTCCTTCAAGGTTTTATTGGTCTCTGAATCCAGGCTCATCCATCATCATTTCCCAGGTCACGTGAAATGCTCATCCAGGGACTCTGGTCCAACAGGCATCTGAAAATGCCCATTGTTACTATCAGAATATGTTTATGTAATGGCTTTGAGATCATATTCCAGCACCACTGCACTTTATATATATTAAAGTGCAATAAACTAAATATTTGTGTTCCCTAAAATTCAACACCAGTCCTATGGCCCATGGTTAAGGGAGCTGAATTCCACATGACCAGTCATACTATCTGCATTCCTTGTGGCTTGAACTACACACCCAATACATGCATGTGTGCCCCAAATCTGAAAAGGGTGGAGAAATTGAAGAGAGATTGTGGTGTGACCATGTCTGATTGGAGGATGTTTCTTCCTCACTCTCTTTCTTTCTGGAAAGCCCTTTTAATGGTATTAGGAAATGAGGCCTTTGGGAGATGACTAGGTCATGAGGGTTAAATCCTTATAAATAGGATTAGTGCTTTTTTTTTTTTTTTTTTTTTTTTTAGAAATGTTTGCTATAGGGTAAGTACACTAGCCAGAGAGACACAAATCAAGGAAGTGAAAACTCACCCCCCAGGAAGATGGCCTCACTGCAATTCAATCTTCTCCTCCATTCTTTCCTTGGGATTTTGAGCACGCAAGCACACATACCAGGCTTGGGTTTCAAGTTGCCAAGTCTGGCACTTGAACTGCAGTTGGCCATGTGGGAGTCCAGCACCTTAACCACTATGCCACCTGCTGGCCCTAAGGGATTAGTGTCTTTTCAATTTTTTTTTTTTTTTCAAGAGAGATTTTTGCTATTTGGTGTGTATGCTCATCAGAGAGACAGAGACAGAAAGCAAGAAGTCACCCCCCAGAGGGGATAGCCATGCTACAATTCCTTTTCCTCCATTCTCTTCTCGGGATTTTGGGCACACAGGCATATGCACCTGGTGTGAATTTTAAGTTGCTGGGTCCAAGACTTGAATTGTGGTCAACTATGTAGGAGTCCAGTGATGGAACCATTACATCACTGCTGGTCCCTAGTGCCCTTGTCAAAGGAACTCCAGACAGCTTGCTCCCCCTCTTTCTACCACTTAAGGCTATACCTAGATTTTGACAGTCTACAACCTGGGAGAGGCTCTTCACCAGAACCTTCCAGTGCTGTCACTCTCATCTCAAACTTCTAGCTTCTAGAACTATGAGAAATACAGTTAATGTTTCTTATAAGTCATTCAGTCTATGACATTTTGTTTAGTAGCTTAAATTGAGTCCTCATGGCCATCCTATAAAGTATTATTGTTATATTTATTTTTTATCAGATGTAGAAACAGTGGTTCAGAAAGATAAATGACTTGCCCATCATCACATGGCTACTACTTTAGAGACAGGATTCATTCTCAGACAGTATAATTATAGAGTCCATGTCCTTAACATAGTTCAGTAAATATCACAAGTTTCATATTCCAAATAAAGGATACCTAGCAAATCAAACCCATTGTTAAACATCTTCCCAAAACAGATCACATGCCTCATTCTCATAGGAAGATTGTAGTGTAGTTCTCTTTTATACTAATTGGTCACGACCAAGTTGGACATCTTCCAAAACAAGTTCATGCTCTATGGTGAACTTCTGGAAGTTTTACATATGCAGATTCACAGGGCCCAGCACTGTTCCAAATGTGTTTTCTTCTCTTTTCCCTTTCCTATTACTCCACCATCCAAGCTCTTTAGAGTAGTGACCCCTCTTTAGGTCCTCCAAAACAAAATAAATAAGTCAGTGTCTTTCTTTACCCCTCTCCTCCAAATTGCTTGATAAGCATGAATAGTAGAACAGACAACTTGAATCCTTCAGTTTAAGGACACAAAAATTAGCCTAAGGATGCCTACAGTTCCAGGATTTCCTGGAAAGATACACACAGGGCACTGTCTGCTCTAACACCAAAATTTATATCTCCAGGTGACTTCTTAGCTACTCACCCTGTAAGTTAAGTCTTTGCTACCGCATTTCGCTCTTCCACATTGTTTCAAACTCTAGTATTTGGGGGCCAGCAGGTAACATGGTGGTAAAGGTGCTGCAATCCCACATGGCCAACTAGGGTCTGAGTCCTAGACCCACTGGCTTGAAAATCTTTATGGGCACATGTATGTGAATGCCCAAGTTCCTGAGAGGAGAATGGAGGAGAAGGGATTGCAGGGTGTCCATCTCTCCTGGGGGATGATTTTTTACTTTCCCTCTTTTTGTCTCACTCCAGCAAGCACATGTGCCCTATGGCAAAAATCAAATGAATGAATGAATAAATAAATAACTGCAATATTTTATTTACTCAAGGCACTGTTGCATATTTCTATACAGAACTGGATCTGGCACACTCTTTTCTCACTATTCAAGCTGAGTGTTTGCTAGAGAAATATTCAAAAGAAAATAGTTCCAACTATACTCATGTTCATGTGTGGGAACAGAGTTGAAATAAAAATAAAATGATGTACATGGTTTCTGCTTTTTTTTTTTCTTTCTCTCTTCCTGGAGTGTGGAAGGAAGCAAAGCTTCTTCCATAGTTTCAAAGACTCTAGGGGACTTTTATGTAATCACTGATTCTGACAGTTTTTCATAAATCTCTGAGAAAAACACAGGAAAAAGCTTCAGAGTGGGTCTTTGGGGATGCTGAACTTGGAAAGATGCCTGAGACTTCATGTGACTCAGTAGAGACACGTGTGGCTGATTTATCCACACAATTACTTTCTTTCCTGTGTGCTCTCTACATGCCAACTTCAGGGGGTTCCTTCCACAACCTTTCACAAACCTTATCAGAGCTTAAGGAGTTGGGTAGAACTGTCCCTAGGAGACAAACAGCACTGTACTTCTGATACTTAAGTGGAAGGGAGGTTATCTTTAAATTTTCCTTGGGCAATGACAACCAAGAAGATGAGTACTTTGGGACTGAACTAATATAGAACATTTCCTTATGTAAAACATCTGTCTGTAGGGCCCTGAATTAAATTTTCTCTTTTATTACTCATTCATAACGAACCTCAAAGATTTTAATGAGATCCGTTTAGCAACTGCTAACATCACGTCCATTGAAAATGTTTGATCCTTTGTACCAAAATGCACCCCCTAAGGCCTGCACAGGCCTATCCACAGTTCTGTTGGCTGTATCACCCCTCTGCTGCTCTAATTTCTGGATTCACACGGCTCACTCAGTGTTCACATTTGACAAGCTTCCTGTCTCAGTTTCACTGCTGCTTTCACATCTGTTTCTCACTTTGTTCCAGAAACAGATGTGACCACTCCAAGAACTGATTTGCTAAATGCAATTCTGTTTTCATGGATGTAATCCTTGAGCTCTGTAAATCTTTATGAAACCCTTATGAAATAGTATTTTCATTTCAATGCTTCTTCTTCAGATGTTTTCTGGAGCTGTGTTTGTCTATTTCTCACACACAGGAAAGTTTTTTGTTGATAGTGGGGATTGGTTCCATTAGCAAAATAGTTCCTCAGGTGAGAACTAAGTTTTGAATTTTAATAGCACAAGAAGATCTGGGAAAAAGAGAAAGCTTGGTTGGGAGACAGGGCAGTGGGGTAGAAGAAAGGCTAAGGGAGACAATCTGGTTGGGTGTATGCCCAAATGAGACAGCATCTGGGTTATCTCAACTGCTGATTCTACCATAGAAATACAGATTTATCGTTCTCAAAAGCTGCTGGGAGAGATCCTCCGGCCTGCTTAACCTTTCATGCAAAAGTATAGTAGTAGTTTATCCACTGGGCTTTGATTAAGGATTCTAGACACTTTGCAGCCAAGACCAAGCAAGAACAGGCAGGTTCTAAAGCCTTGGAGGGCTTGGAGAATGGAGGTGGCAAAGCAAATGACCATATCAACACTGAGGACAGGGCCTGAGGAAATGGCACAGTTTTGAAAGTGGGAAAAAAAGGTAAAATGGTGGTGGAGGACATAAAAGCAAAAGTATGTGCTTGGAATCAGACTAAACATCCAGATTATCGATGCTAGGTTACCAATTTCTTAATGATCCTTTATTTGTTTTTCATCCACAAAGACAAGTTAACATAGAAAGAGGAATTCACCCCTTCTTGAAGTAGTCTACTAAATGTATCAGAGTGGAAAAGTAAAGATCCTTAGCTCAAAACTCCTTCTACCTTCTCTTCTTCCAGGATTACTGATTTTTGTGCCAGAGCTCACCGGCCCCTGTTCTCAGAAGAACTCATCAATCAAGAATTTAGATTAAGGTGGGGCGAAGGCAGGAGAAGTACAAGAGAAAAAACACACCCTGTGATCTTACAAAGGGCCCCTTCTTTCCTGTCCACAACCCAGATAGTATTTCTGTCGCTCTTCCTGGAAAAGGAACTCCTTTCTCATTCCTCTTGGTCCACTCTCAACTTTTCCATGTCAGGATCCCAAACCAGTCAAGGAGATGTGGAAATGAAATGTAACATGTTAATTGCTTCCCAGTGGAGGGAAGAAAATAGAAGCTATAACCCACAACTGGGGCAAACTGGGTTTTTCCAAGGGAAAGAGGAGTTCCATTATCTAACAAAAGCAGCATAACTTTGAGAAGTTTTTCTGTGCATCAAGCTCAACTTTGTGTGCACTGAAATGAGTGCTTGGACCCTTCTCAGCTTCTGTGCTGTTTCCACATGTTTATAACTGTTGCACTTCCATGCCAAGGTCATGCATGTTGACACCTACACTGGGTGTGTGAGTTTAGTGCAGCTGTCCAGCATGTGTTTCCAATGGTCTGGGGAATGTTCTAGCCAGAGCATGTCCACAGGAGTCTAGTAAAATGCTTTATCCTGTCTTTTCTTTTAGTTCTTCCTAGCGCATGCATGTAGGAGTTATGAGATGGTGTGTGAAACAGGAGGGGTAAAATTAAATCTGCCCTTGGAATTGATGCAAGTTATTTTTATATAGGGTGGTGAGGGGTGGTACACACGAAAACTTCTGGAGTCTTCAAATGGGGCAATGAGTCAATGGGCCATTGAATTGTGGCCTTGTGGGTGTTTTACGATTGGTGTCAGTTGTACAGTCTTTCAATGGCCTAAAATTATTGCCCAAATCCATTCAGTATTGAGGATTTCATTCTTTTCTCTCTCTCATTTAGAAATTCTCCCAATCACCCACATAATCCAGACCCTTTCCAAGTTCCCTATGTTTCAGAAACATTCTTGAAGTGTTATTTAGCATCTGCTTCTGCACAGTGACACCATAGGTTAATCACTAACACAAATCACTAAAGAGCAGTGCCAGGGTGATGTGGAGCATCTTATCCCTGTTCTCCACCACGGAGCCCATCAAGTTCTCAATTAATATTTGAAATATTTATTTGAAAAATAAAACATCTCCCTTTTAAATTTGATTTCGAAATAGTGTTAAGATAACCAATAATATTCATGCAGCCATTATGTAGAAGACAGTATGTGCAAGATGTCGGCTTTCCTTGTTACCTTGGAGCAGCTCTCTCAAGATTTTGTTAGCCATTGTCCGGCCCACTGGAGATAATATTCTGCCTGCTTCCCTGGGCACAGAGCACAGGACTGTTTCATCCAGAGCAGCCTTCTGCGTAGCTGATGCAATCAAAGAAGACAGTCTCTGTGGTCTGAATGCCACAGTCATTTCCCCTCCATTCCCACGCTTCATTGTCATTTGTATCTTTATACGCTATGTTCTGCTTTGGAGTAACTTGAAACAAGATGTTTAAAACTTAATTACTTTGTGCTCGGTCTCAAAAAGAAATTTAACTGATTTTTGTTCTGTTCATGAAAGAAGACCTTTGTAACACATATCTGTTTACACTGTGAAAGAACAGAGAATATCTATTAAAACAATTTAAAATGTAAGAAGTAAAATATGTAGAAATGTTTCTTTTCAAAAAATACACATAAGGAAATTTTGTAAGTTTGATGGAACAGTAAGTTATATCTTTAAGAAGATAAGTGAATAAATTCTCCATTTCAAAAAGATTATAATAAAACAAAAGACATAATTTTGGTATTCTTCTATAAGTAATGATTGTAGAAAAATCTCAATTTTATTTAAACAGAGAAGAAAAAGTCACTCAATTGTCTCTATTTAGACAAGTATATATGTTATATATAGTCTATATGAAAATTATATTTAAAAAAATTTTAGACAGATTTTTGTTATAGTGCACATATGCTCAAGAAATCACCCCCTGGGGGGATGACCATGCCTCAATCCCTTCTCCTCCAGTCTCCTCTCAGGATTTTGGGCACGCACATACACTCACCTGGCGTGAATTTTAAGCCTCCGGGTCTGGACTCAAACAGCAGTTGGCTGTGTGGGAATCCAGCGATATAAACACTACACCATCTGCTGGCCCCTAAAAATTGTACTTATATGTCTTATAAGTTATATTATCTATATGTTTACATATAAATTATATAACATATAACAATAATAGTTAAATATTGTGGATAATTGGTACAGATTTAATTATATGCACCGTAAAGTACTATAGTAGTTACTTTTTGCACAACTTAATCTTCAGTTTTTGAAATAAGCAATGTTTTTCCTAATCTTTAACTGTTCATAAAGACTCAATATTTCCATTTCATTTCATTTTTCATTCTACTATTTCTGTTTTTGTCATGTCCACTAAAGATAAGAGCACCACCAACAAACAAATTGAAGGGCAGAATTTTCATTAAGTCCCCCACTTGGTTGCTTTGCCTATATGGTGATACATATGCACACACCCACACACCCACACCAATAGTTATATAACCTAAAATCTTTGGATTTCTTTGAATCAGTGAATATTTGGAATTCAGTTAGTATTTTTGCTGTCCCTTGACAGTTTAGTTGGAACTTCTTAATTTATAATCTTTCTTTACACAAAGGGAGACAAAGAAAAACTCTAGATCGGGGTACTGAAATTTTTTCTGTAAAAAGCCAGATAGTAAATACTTTCAACCTTAGGAGTCACACTGTCTCTGTAGATATTATTCGACTCTGCCATGGTAGTATGAATCAGCCCTAGACAGTGAATAGACAATTGGTCTGTGTTGTAATAAAACTTACCTATGAAAACTGGCAGTGGGTCATATGTGGCCCGTAGGCTATACTTACTGATCTCTATTACAAACCAAAACATCGCCCTTGCTCTCCGTTCCACCTGACCCTGTTGAAGGAGCTGCCATCACTTTTTCCATCCTAGTCTTTCATTTAAGTCAAGTCACCTCCACACAGACTGCAGTAGACCTTGAGGCAATTCACATCCCAGCACTTCCCAAAGAGTATTCCACAGAACACTAAGGCCTGAAAACATCGTTTTAAAAAAAAATAATAATAAATTTTGGAATCACCGCTTACTACAGCCTCCTAAAAGCTCAGTGGAAGGCTAAGGTACAGAAACATGTTAACCTCAGTTTCTTAAACTTGGAAGCCTTTTTGAATATATGCCATAACCATCCAAGCCATGCTCTGAAGGACTGTGCTGGGAATGCTGATCTAGGGAGTAAGACATTTAAAATTTTCTGTATTGTTCATTTGGATAGTTCCAGTGAACTTAAACCTTATTTGCATTATCCCAATACATTTTAATAGTCATTTATTTCACTGTGTTGTTCAAAATCTCTTAGACATCTAAAATTTTAAAAACAATTTGCATATTTTGATACATATGTATGATTACTTTAAATCATCTCTTTCTATGTATAGATGATTTCTGTCAAGGAAGTTGATATACAAATGTCCTAACATACCACTTTTATCTGTGAGACTGCTTATGGTCCATTATCTCAAGCGAAGGTAAAGATGACAATTCGCCGTCTTACTAATCAGAAGGATTTGACTCTAACACAGATGAACATAGTAACACAGTGGTAGTTACAATTAAGCTAAGCTATGTGCAAATCTCTGTGCTTAATACATTAGATGTGTAAAATGAGCAATTAACTGTCTTTTACAAATGAGGAAAGTGATCTTTAAAAGTTTATCAGAGGGGCTAGCAGGTGGCATTGCGGTTAAGGCACTGGATTCACACATGATTGACTATGGTTTGAGTCCCGGGCCTGGTGACTTGCTTTCTCTCACTCTCTTTCTAGTTAGATTAAAAATTACTTAATTAGTTAATTAATTAATTCTTTTTTTTAAAAGTTTATCAGTAACTTGCCCAAAGTTACACAGTTAATAAAAGCACTGAGGGGGAACCAGCAGTTAGCGTAATGGCTATGTTGCTGGACTCCCACGTAGTCAACCGCGGTTCGCGTCCGGTACCCGGTGGCTTAAAACTCACGCCGGGCACGTGTGCGTGCTTGCCCAAGATCCCGAGAGGAGAATGGAGGAGAAAGGGATTGCGGCGTGACCATCCTCCCCGGGGGGTGATTTCTCGCTTTCTGTCTCTAATGTCTCTCTCTGTCTGTCTGGCGAGTGCACGCGCCCTATAGTGAAAATCTCTCCAAAAAAATTTAAAAAATAATAATAATAAAAATTTAAAAAAATAAAAGCACTGAAGTTTGAGCTACATGTCATTTTTTTTTTCCTAATGAAATGTCTTTTGAAAACTATTTCAATTCTGGAAAACTAAGGTAAATGAAAAGATTTTATATAATTACCCATGACTAAAAAGTTTACCTAACAAAGCAACAGTGTTGACTTTTTCAAATGGGATTATCCTGAGATCTAAATCACCACATCTTCAAAAAGTGCTTTTCAGTTACTTTAAGGAAAAAGAAATACTAAGCACATCTTAATAAAAATTGACATGTGCATTTTAGATAAAAGCTATTAATATTATTATCTTTTGGGACCAGCAGTTGGTGCAATCGCTATGTCACTGGACTCCCATGTAGTTCATCGTGATTCAAATCCCAGACCCGGTGACTTAAATTCACTCTGGGTGCGTGTGCATGCGTGCCCAAGATCCTGAGAGGAGAATGGAGGAGAAGGGATTGTGGTGTGGCCATCTCCCCTGGGGGGGTGATTTCTAGATTTCTGTCCCTCTGTCTCTTTCTGTCTTTCTGGAGAGCACATGTGCCCTATAGAAAAAACCTCTCAAAAAATATATTATTATCGTTTTATGAGCCATAGATATACCTATAGTTTGTTAGAATCTTTGTATTGATTTTTAAATTACATTTCTATTCCTTTTATGGGATTCAAAATTGTAATTTTTTTAAACAAAACAAAAAGTTTTACCATTGTTTTGAATTTGTCTTTATCACATATCAACCTATATTTTAATCATGTGAGTAATTTTTTTTATTAAATCCTTGGTCAAGAACACAATCTCAATTGGGATACTGTTCTTAAAGTGACATAAGATCTCCTAAAGAGTGATTCATTTTACAACATTGTATTCAACACATAAGGGTATAAACAGAGCAATAATGCTAAGAAGAAACAGGAGGGGACATCAAAAAGTGTTTTAAAAAAATCTAAATGAAGTGCAAGTTTATGTCGGTGAAAAAGATTTGAAATGCATGCTTCTAAAAAAAAAATACACATTTTCCATGAAGGTTTTGAAGATCCCTTGTATATATGACTGTCTCTCTCTCTCTCTCTCTCTCTCTCTCTCTCTCTCTCTCTGTGTGTGTGTGTGTGTGTGTGTGTAGAGAGAGAGAGGGAGAGGGAGACAGAAAATAAATATGTAAAGATGGCTATATTCATTTTTAAATTTATTTTACATTTTTATTTTTTGCACTTACTGGAGACACACACACATAGAGACAGGGGGAGAGAGAGAGAGAGACAGTGAGAAATGACTTTCCAGGAGAGGTGACCATACTGCAATTTCTTCTCCTCCATTTTCATCTTCGGATTTGGGGCATGCACACACTGTGCCTGGTGTGTTTTTCAAGATGCCTGATCTGGACTTGAACTGCACAGTCAGTCATGTGGGATTCAGCCACCTTAACCCCCTCACTATCGGACATCTCCATGGTGGCTGTATTAGTTTCCAAAGGTTGCCACTATCAATTATTGCTTTATGGGTGACATAAAATAACAGAAATGTGTTCCCTTACAGTTCTGGAGGCTATTAGTCTGAAATCAAGGTGTTGGCAGGACTGTGTAACCTCCGAAGGCCATGGACGAATCTTTCCTTGCTTCTTCCAGCTTCTGGTGGCTGTCAGCAACTCTTGGCATCCCTTGACTTGTGGCAGCAAAACTGTAGTCTCTGCCTACCTTTGCAGGGCGACTTCCTCTCTGTGTGTGTCTATGTCCAGATTTCTTTTTCCTCCCACGATCCAGTCATTGGACTAGGACCCACTCTAACCCAGAATGACTTCATCTTAACTTGATTACATCTCCAAAGACCCTCTTTCTGAATAACATGTGCACAGGTCCTAGGACCCAGGACTGCAACATATCTTCTGAGAGAATACAAGTCAGCCCAGTACACTGGCCAATAAAGAAATAACTGGGGTATAAATATCGAGCAATTCTTATTATAAAACAATATTAATTTATACCTCTATATTTAGCATTTGTTTTGAAGACCAGCTATTTGCTTACTTATGTAGTGTTCTGTGATTCCGAATGACCAAGATGTGCTATTGAAAAAGTGGCACTGGCTGTAAAACGAACAAAACTCATACCAGATAACTTGAGAAATTCTCTCACCATGACTTGATCTGTAGCAACAGCTCTAAATAACTAAAAATAATTTGTCTTTAGGCTTTTCAAAAAATGTTACTATCGGGTGCATGTGCTCACTGGAGAGAGATGGAAAGAGAGAAAGTGAGAAATCACCTCCCACAGAGGGTGGCCAGGCTGTTATCCCTTCTCCTCCATCATCCCCTTGAGATTTAGGGCACAAACAGAAAAGCACCTGACTGTTTTTCAAACTGCTGGGTCCAGGACTGGAACTGCACAGATAGCCTTGTGAGATCCATCCACTTTAACCACTATGACACCTAGCTATCCCATCATTTGACTTGTTAATTGAACTCAAATTTTACAAGAGTATGGAATAAAATTCAGCAAAAATTAAATTGTCCAATCCTTAATCTCTCTTTCTGTTTCTGAAGTAACTTATCTGAGGGTAATCATTACAAATTACAAGTGGTGCATGAGTAACCACTGTGTTTGAGTGTGTATGTGGGTGGGTAGGTACGCATGTGCATCCATGTGTAAAAACTCTTTTTATATATTTAAACTGTACATATTTCTCTGCATTTTTCTTTCTCCTTTGGAGTTAATCCATCAGTATGCATAAATCCCCCTGATTTATTTAACCTCACATAGTATTTCCTTACAGAGAAACTTCATGTTTTAACTTAAAAGATGAATTTCTGGGGACCAGCAGTTAGCATAACGGCTATGTCGCTGGATTCCCATGTAGGCAACAGCGGTTCGAGTCCCGGACCCAGTGGCTTAAGCTCATGCTGGGCACGTGTGCGTGTGTGCCCAAGATCCCGAGACGAGAATGGAGAAGAGATTGTGGCATGGCCATCCCCCCTGGGGAGTGATTTCTTGCTTTCTGTCTCTCTGTTTCTCTGGCGAGTGCACACGCCCTATAGCAAAAAGCTCTCCCCCCCCCCAAAAAAAAAAAGATCAATTTCTGTTTTTGATCAGTAGACTCATCACCTCATCACTTGGGAATTTTGCTAGTTTATTGTTAAATGAAATAGTACAACAAATATTATTTAAGTCTTTTCTAAATATATGGGCAAGTATGTCTAGGGGCCAAATTCTTGAAGGTAAAATTGCTGGGACAAAGGATATATGAACTTTAATTTCGATGTGGGTGAGTTGTTTTTCAAAGGGATGACAATTTTCACTCACATAGTTGTTGTTACTTCCCAACTATCTTAACTCAAATACTATCTAGTATTTTCATCTTTGCTAACCTTGATCACCATTTTACTATGCATTTTCTTTTTTTAAATTTAATTTATTTCTTGAGAGAGCGTGAGAGAAAGATACCCTCACCAGAATCTTG
Organism: Tupaia tana; assembly: GCA_026018925.1. Lineage (NCBI taxonomy): Eukaryota > Metazoa > Chordata > Mammalia > Scandentia > Tupaiidae > Tupaia > Tupaia tana. Next base: position 94,931,415 of record JAKSZU010000001.1, on the reverse strand, counting down.
TCTTGCTGTGATCTCCGCCCTTTCACCTTCCGGCAAGGCCAAATTGTGAATGCACCACCTGACATGTTTTGGGTCGAACGTACCATCCAAACCATGGTCTTGTCTGTGGCTCCAGCATTGCAGAGTGGTCCCTACTGCCTGTGCCACTGGCACCGAGACTATTTGACATTTTCTTAATCACGAGTGTGATGGGCCCTTTATTCATCTAGTTAAAAGTCATCTGAGTAGTAAACTATGTGTTATGTCCCTTGCTCCATCTTATTTTAGGTTGTTAATCTCTTTTAAAGTCATTATTTTAAGAGACTAAACTAAGAAAGTTCATCTTTTATCACATTTTTTGTGTTTTTACAGCTTGTTATTTGTCTTTATTAAATATTTTCCCATTCAAGAATGTTTAACTTTGCCAATTTATACTATTACAGCTTCTGGTTTGTGATGTGATTGGAAAGGTTTCGCTACTCTATAAATGATCTATTTTAAAAACTCTTCCATGTTATATTTTAATGTCTTTATAAAAGTTTTTTATTGTGCTATTATTTCACCTGCCCTGGACTGAGTTTTGGATGAAGAAATGAGAAGTTATCTTTTTCTCCCTAGATAGTTAGCCCAGTTGTTGCATTCCCACGTTGTCCCCACCACAAATTAGAAATGTTCTGTTCATTGAGAGTGCCAATGATTTTAAGTGTTCTAACTTTATAAGATGTTTTCATCTTGATAAACCTATTCCTTTTCACTATTCTTTCTTTCTTCAAGATTCTTATGAGTATTTGTGCAGGTTTTTTTGCTATATGTAAGCCTAAAAATCATCTTTTCTAGTGCACAAAAGAAAATCTGGTTGATGTTTAGAATAACTATCCTATTAAACATTTATATTATTTTTAAAAAAACTAATATATAGTAACATTAAAAAGGTAAGCTAGACAGTCAATGTCTTTATATTTACATTTTCTTTATAGTCTCCTAGTTGCCACTCCTGTTTCTTTTTCTTTTTTTTTTTTTTCCTTTGGAGAGGTTTTTGCTATAGGGCGCTCGCCAGACAGACAGACAGAGACAGAGAGGTAGAAAGCGAGAAATCACCCCCTGGGGGGGATGGCCATGCCGCAATCCCTTCTCCTCCATTCTCCTCTCGGGATCTTGGGCACGCACGCACACGCGCCTGGGGGAGTTTAAGCCACTGGGTCCAGGACTCGAACCATTTTCGACTACATTGGGAGTCCAGCAACATAGCTATTATGCTAACTGCTGGTCCCTCCCTATTGTTTCTTTTTAGGTCATCTCTATTGTTTTTTTGTTTATGTATCTTTACTGAAAAAAATAAATCAATTACTAGCAGAGCTGTTAGTTGATAACTCGTCCATTGACAACTTGCATCATTTACTAAGTGCTATATTAAACAGCATATTGGAATACAGATTAACTAATAGCTCCAAGCCTCCTAAGAATTTAAATGAAAATCACAAGATGTTTGACTCTGTTTTAGAATACAAAGGATGTTCGACTTCCAGTTTCCATTCTTTGTAGAACAGGAACAGGTCATTCCTTTATTGACATGCATAAAATACATCACATTTTCTGTTTTATCGATGCTACAAATTCAATACCAATTCTCCAGTCACGTAAGTTATGAGCATAAAGTAGATCATGTAACTTGAAATGTCTAAGAGGGTAAGGCTTAATTAAACAAGAATGGACGCTGCTAGAGTGCTGCTGTCTCCTTTGATGTGACAGCAGAGCATCCATTTCCCTCGCCCTCAGAAGATTTCTTCAGCATGTTAGAGTAGTCTGGAATGGTTTAGTCTCATAACCAAGTTAGAGTGAAGACACTGAACACATAATACACATACTCCATTTCCTAAACATTTCAGAATTTTGGGCAACTGTTCTCTTGTAACTACAGTTTTTCTCTTTCTTTCTTTCTTTCTTTCTTTCTTTCTTTCTTTCTTTCTTCTTTCTTTCTTTCTTTCTTCTTTTTTCCTTTCTTTTTTTTAAGAATGATCTTATTTAATTTTATTTGTTTCTTTTAATTTGACCAGAGAAGGACAGGGTGAGAGAGAGAGAGATGGGAAAGTGAGAAAGCAAGCCACCAGGTCCGGAACTTGAACTGCAGTCAGCCATGTGGGAGTCCAGCGCCCTTAATCACCACGCCACCTACTGGCCCCCTTAACTACAGTTTCTAAAAGTAGTTATTGTCCAAAGCTGGAAGAACAAGTCTTCTCAGATGAGCATGTGAATGAATGGAGGGAGATACACAGAAAAAAATAAAATTAAAAAAAAATAAAAACATGAAGTCTGATAGGGGAGCAGCTGGGTAAGGAAAAAAGAAAAAGAATAATAATTTAATAATTTAAAGTTTATTCCAGTTATAATGAGGTTATTCTGACTTTGTGGGACCATCATATGGCATACTTCTGATTCCATTCCTGAGATATTCTGCTGTACTTATCTCTGTCGGTTTTGTAGATCTGTGCAACCGTCAGCACTATGGGGTCATCTGGGTTTGGATAACATAGCAGTGAACAAATGGATAATAGAACTTTAGAAATATTAAGACAAATGTTGCTATTACTGTTACTATTTGGATGATAAATTCTTCTTGTAAATACAACCTTAGGTGGTTTGAAAGTATAGTCTGTAGGAAAATGAATTGTCAAAAGAATACACTGCCTTGATATGGGGTATCATTAGGTCCCATGAGTAAAATTTGCCGATGAAACATATCATCCCCAACTGGACCTGCAGAACACTGTCCGGGAGGGTGATGGGCCAGACCACTAAGTTCCTTATTAATCTGTTTGAGGGCTGTAGTCTGTGCTTTCCATCTGACTACTCACTATCTTGGTGTGTGCTCAAACGTCCCGCCAAACTCTTGATTATCCCAGTGGCGGGAAAAGATAGTCTCTTGTCTCATGCTGGTTTTGCCAGACACTGGTGCAGGGGGCCTGGGCCTATGTCAAGCAGTGGCCTCCGCCTCCTTCTTGCACTGCAACGAGTAATTAGGGGTGCCTTCTCAGCCCTGCTGGGCTCACAGGGACGACTCCATCACAAAATCCATACCGGTTGTTAGGTCTATTTCTGTATATTTATTATATTTAAATATTTCTGTAAATAAAGTAATTTCTCACTGTTTCAAAATGATTATTTTATTATGCAAAAAAGTTATGTTTAAGTCTTATGAAATTTATAAATAAGGCAACGGACTTAATGTTTTATTAAGAGCCATTGTTTTTACTTGCTTGTCTTGGCTTTCTAAGTGCACCATTTTATCATCTACAGATAATGATAAGGTTATCTTCTCTTTTCTAATTTGCTTTATACTACTTAATTTCTTTTTCTCTTTTTAAATTATATTGACTAGTATTTTCAGAATAATGTTAGATAAAAATGGTGACAGTGAACATCCTTGGCTTCTTCCTCAGTTAGATGGGACTTTACCTAATATTTTGCCATTTAATCTGATATTAGATTAAGACATGTAAATTTTCAAGAGAAAAACCAAAATAATCACCATGCTCATATTTTACTAAACTTAAAAAAAATAATAAAAGTCCAATTACATTTTTTGAGAGGTTTTCTATAGGGCATGTGCACTCTAAAGAAAGACAGAGAGAGACAAAGAGACAAAAAGCAAGAAATCGTCCCCCAGAGGGGATGGCCATACCACAATCCCTTATCGTCCATTCTCCTCTTGGGATCTTGGGCACGCACACACACGCGCCCAGCACAAGTTTAAGCCACTGGGTCCAGGACTCAAACCGTGGTCGACTACATGGGAGTCCAACGACATAGCCATTATGCTAACTGCTGGTCCCCCAATTAAATTTTTTTAGGACCTGATGTATATCATGTATTTCTCCTTATTATAGTACTAAGGTGAAATATTTTACTAGTTTTACTAATATTGCATTATTCTTGAATTCCTGGTATTAATCCTTTTTCCATGTATCATTCTTCTAATGTGTATTCTAATTACTGACATTGTACTTAGAATTCTTTGCCTAGATATTCCCAAGTGAGATTTGTCTGTAGATCTGCCTTACTGTGTTATTTCAGATTTTTATGTCAATGTTTCATTAGATTCTTCAAGACAATCTATGTGCTCTCCTTTTCTCTCTGTACACTAGAATATTTTGAACAGCGTAAAATTATTCTTCCTTAGAAGTTTAATATCATTGAGACCAGCAGATGGTGGACCCTGTGGCTTAAACTTAAACCAGACACGTGTGCATACATACCCAAGATCCCAAGAGGAGAACAGAGGAGAAGGGATTGAGGCATGGCCACCCCCCCGGGGCATTATTTCTCACTTGTCTCTCTGTCTCTGTCTTTCTGGCAAGTGCATGAGCCCTATAGCAAAAACCTCTCCAAAAAAAAAGAAAAAAAGAAGTTTGATATCACTTGTGAGACTTCTTACACTTGTAAGAATTAATTTTATTGACCTGAATTTTTATCTTTGACACTAAGTGATGAACTTGCTAATTATTCCTCTTCTATATTAACATATCATTCAGCTCGGGTTATTTATTTATCATTATTTTTTAAGACAGGATCTTGACATGAATGAAGATTCCTATTTTAGCCTCTCAGCTAGGACTACAGACCCACGCCATCATGCCCTTGCTTTTATACAGGGTCTCACCATATTGGGCAAACCAGTCTCCCATTCACTATCCTGCTGCCTTAGCCTCTCTGGTTACTGGGCTTAACTAGAACTTGAATCTCGGCCTTCCATGTGGTGCTGGCCTGTGAGCACAATGCCTTAGCAGGGAACCACTGTGGTTGGGCCAAGAACATAATGTTTATACAACTGAAATATGTCATGAAATTCAGCTCAGCAGACCTACTTTCTGCTATTTCTGAGTAGACTTACATCACTTCATGGTTGATGGAATTGTTTCAAACTTTGTCATTAACAGAGCTGTCATTTTCAAGTTAATTCTACTGTCATGGGATTGATCATATGAAACTATTTTGGTGAAAATGAGAAAACTGTACATATATTATCTCTTGGGGGCTAATAAGGATTAAATGTGAATATCAAAATAACTACTTTTCAGTTCTATTGACTAAATAGAGGCAGGGTAGGAGAATAGAAGAAAGTGAGTGAACCCACTCTCTCACGCTCTTTCTATAACATTAATCTATTCATGAGAATGAACTCTCATGACCTAAACACTTTCCATTAGGCTCCACTTCCCAGAACTGTTGCATTGGGGATTAAGTTTCCAACAAATAATTGAGGGATGACGCATTCTGAACATCGCGGGCCTGAAGTTTCTACCATATGGCAGCCCTCTTTAAGAAAAAGAGCTTGAGGTTAGCAAGTAATGTTGTAGGTAAGGTACTAGACTCTCACATGGCTGACTGCAGTTCGAGTCCTAGACCCAGTGGCTTGAAACTCATGCCAAGTGCTTGTAGAAACATGCCCAAAACTCCTGGGGGAAAATGGAGGAGAAGGGACTGTGGCATTTCCCTGAAGGATGATTTCTCACTTTCTCTCTTTCCATCTCTCTGGCATGCACATGTGCCCTATAGCAAAAGGAAAAGAAAAAGAAAAACCTCCCAGAAAGAAAGAGAAGGAAAGAAAGAAGAAAGAAAGAAAAATTCAAAAAAGGAAGGAAGAAAGAAAGAGAAAGAAAGATAAAAAGAAAGAGAAAGGAGAAAGAAAGAAAGAGAGAAAGAAAGGAAGGAAGGAAGGAAGGAAGGAAGGAAGGAAGGAAGGAAGGAAGGAAGAAAGAAAGAAAGAAAGAAAGAAAGAAAGAAAGAAAGAAAGAAAGAAAGAAAGAAAGAAGAAAAAAAGAAAAAGAAGGGAAGGAAGGAAAAGAATAAAAAAGAGAAAGAGAAAGGAGAAAGAGAAAGAGAAAGAGAAAGAGAAAGAGAGAGAGAGAGAGAGAGAGAGAGAGAGAGAGAGAGAGAGAGAGAAAGAGAGAGAAAGAGAGAAAAAGAGAAAGAGGAAGAGAAAAAGGAGAGGATCTAGTCCTGCTGTGGTGGCACATGGTCTAAGTGTAGTACTCCTCCATGAAGACTGAGTTCAAACTTGTCCAACCTAAAGGCCGGGTGCAGTGATGTATGCCTGTAATCCCAGTATTGTGGAAGCTAAGATAAGAGAATTGTGACAGTGTCACAAGTTTAAACAACAATTTCAAATAACCTTGTAATTAAAAAAAAAAAAGAAATCGTAGCTCAGCCAAATGGTACAGCAGTAATGCTGGGAGCCATATGGAAGATCAGGTTTTGGTATCTGGGTCAACCTGTACAGGCTGGACACACACATACTTGTGATCTTGTCTTACTGGGAAGGCTGAGGGGGGCAGTGAGGGCAATGACAATATAAAGCCCTGTTGAAAGTGCTTATCTCTTTCTTTCTCATGAAAGAAAGAAACATTTAAAAGAAAGAAAGAGAGCAATTTAATTTGAAAATACATTAAGTTAAAGAAAAAAAGAAACACATGTTGAAAAAATTAAGCTGAGATGCCATTAAGCTGAGCTAGTATCAGCACCTTGGGTTGTTAAGTAAGCAAATCTAATGTAAGCCAATATAAACAGTAAAATTAAACTTAAGTTTATCAGTCAGAAACTATCAACTAACCTTCAATTAGGAACTTACTGTTTTAACTAACCAAGTCTATTTTCCTCATCTTGCTTCTGTGAACACAATATAAAGATTGTCCTCTTGCTCCACGCCCCCTGTTGGAGTACTGAACCTCTTGTAATCTGGTGCCATTCCATCCATGATTTACTGTCTGCTCAAGAAAACTCCAACAACAAAAAAACATATTTTAAGATTTTTGCCATAGGGTTCAAGCACTTGCCAGAGAGAGACAGAGGAAAAGAAATCACTTCTCACAGGGGATAGCTACACGGTAATCCCTTCTCTTCCATTCTCCTCGTAGGATTTTAGGCATGAACGCACACATGCCTGGTTTGATTTTCAAGCTGCCCAGTCTGGGACTCAAACCATGGTTGGACAAGTGGGAGTCTAGCACCTTAACCACTGTGCCTATAAACTCCAAAATTTTAGTGTTTGTCCTTTAACACACATGGTCATGAAAACACACTGCTAAAGATTGTCAAAGAGCCATGGAACAGACCAGTGCAATGTGGCCATCTCCTCTGGGGGTGATTTCTCATTTTCTCTCTCATTGTCTCTTTCCAGTGCTATACTTTTATGCAACTTGTAGTGAAGTAGGTGTATTTACACCAGCTTCACCAAAAACATGCAAGTAATGCATTGTGCTATGACTTTAGGACAGCTATGATTTCACTAGACAATAGGATTTTTTCAGCTCCATTGTAATTTTTTTAATTTAAATGTATTTATTTTACATTCAATCACTGAACAACATTACAGCATACAAAATGTGATTTCCCATCCAAAATACACTGTATAGTAGCTTGATCATACATGTTATTGTCAACAAATAATTTTGCATTTCTTGTTTCATAAATATATATCCCCCCCCATTTCTTACCCTCAGCCATTTCCCACCCTCCTCCCACCCTGTCTCTGGTATCTATAGTTGCTTTCCATTCCTTTTTTCTTTCCTACATTTTATTGATTCACAAAATATCTTAATTAAACTAACTGCTTTCAGTAGCAAGTTCAGCTGGTATATAGATATCTGTAAACACAAGTCTGACTTTACGCATGAAGTAAAATGGATATATTATAAAGTAGCACCTGGCTGAGGATATATATATATATATATATATATATATATATATATAGCTTACTGTGGTCATTAAATAGGTATTTTTTAATATATTCTTAATTTCAAGAAAGGCAGTTTTAGCTTTAATAAGTCAAATCAAAAAAATGTTAAGAGTACTTTGCTTTAGACTTAAAGCCAAGGGACAGGTTAGGATTCTGTTTAAACAATATATACATGAACCCATTGGCAGCTCAAGAGAAGACAAAAATCCCCAAATCTGTATAACAAAGCATAGAGGAAAATCAGTATGTTTTAGTCAGAAGTCATAAAACTATATTTCTCCAGTTCACTCTCATGTACTTTGTCTTCTGCTGTGGTCCGATCTTTCCGTTTAAGTTCCAAAGGATAATATTCAACTCAGGGTTTGTCCCTATCATTAAGTTGGCCTTTTTTTAGTCATTTATGGAATTTTATTTCTGTGTGTCTATATGTAGTTTTTCTGATATAGTACTCCCTTCAGAATTTCTTGGAGAGCTGGTTTGGTGTCAGTAAATTACTTCAGATTTCATTTATCTGAGAATGTTCTTGTCTTTTCTTCCCATATGAAGGATAATCTTGACAGGTAAAGTATTGTTGGTTGAAATAGTTTTTCTCTCAACACTTTGTATATATTGTCCCATTCTTTCCTTGCTTGCATAGTTTCTGATGAGAGGTCCACTGTTAGCCTAATGAGATATCCTTTGTAAGTAACTTGACATTTGCCTCTTTCCAGTCTTAGTATCTTGTCTTTGTCTGTGGTTTTGCTCAATCTGGTTATAATGTGTCTTAAAGAAGACCTTCTTGGGTTGATTCTATTTGGAGTTCTTTGTATTTCTTGAATCTGAATCTTTGAAGGCCTCTCTAGGTTTGGAATGTTTTCTTCCAGGATTTCATGGAATAGATTATCAATGCCTTTATTGGTCTCTTCATCATCTAGGATACTGATTATCCAGATGTTTGGACGTTTAATGGTATCAAGTATTTCTTGTATATTATTCTCATGTTGGGGGGCTATTTTCTCAGCCTTCGTGGTGAATTTTTCTATACCAGCAATTCTGTCTTCTACATCTGAGATTCGATCTTCTATATGATCTAGCCTGATTTTAATACTTTGAAGGGAGGTTTTGATTTCCTGTATTACAGCCTTTATTTCTATCAGTTACATTTGTTTCTGTTTTATGATGAGTATTGCCTCTTTGAGATCATGCAAGAACTTCCTCACCTCCTGGAACTTATTGGCTCTTTTCTCCTGCATCTTCTGGAGTTCATTGAATCTCTTCTCTTTTATCTCTGTTAGCTTTGCCACTGTGAATATTCTAAATTCTTTTTCAGACATTTAATTGTATTTAATCCATAGTATTGTCTATGGATAAAGAGGAGTTATTTGCTTTCCTTAGGGGAGAAGTATTTCCGTGGTTTCTCATATTTCTTGTGCCTCTGCAGTGATGTCTGGTCATCTGATGGGTTATACATTTCTTCCTAATATCTTGAAGTTCAATCTGAGTGTTCAGAGGAGTGCAGGAGGAGGTGATCTGCAAACTCACTGCCATTCTGTTTTTCTCCCTATGGGCAGCAGATTCAGTGTGAATTGAAGAATATTCTGACCCTAATAGTATTCAAGTGTTTGATTTTGGTTTACTTAGACCTTTCTAGACACTCAGTGCATGGAGAATAAGCAGCAAATTGGTAAAGGTAAAAGAAAAAGGGAAAGAAAACAGAGAAAGAAGAGAAAAAAAAAGTACAAAAAAACTTACAAAAATTTTTATATATTCAAGAAAAAAATGAAAACCACAGGAGGGATAAAGGTGAGAATTACCAAGAGAAAGGAGGATCTGAAAGCCAAGAAAATGCTTTACCTTAAAAAAAATTTAAGAATTATTTTTTATTTTATTTATTCATTCATTTATTTTAATTTGACCAAAGAGAGACCCAGAGAGAGAGAGAGAGAAAGAGAGAGAGAGAAAGAGAGGGAAAGCAAGCCACCAGGTCCAAGACTTGAACCGTGGTCAGCCACGTGGGAGTATCCAGCGCCTTAAGCGACACACCACCCGCTGGTCCCACCCTTAAATTGTTTTTTAAAAAAATGAAAAGACAGAGAGAAGCATGGGGTGGGTGGGGGGCCCCTACCCACTCATGGATGGGCTTTGGACAGTGAAATCTCAGCAGAAATTCTTCATTAGTTTAGTCCCTGAAAACACTAGCTCCAGCTCCAATGGAGTCTTTGCCTCTCCTAGATGTGAGGGGGAAAAGGGTGAGAATTACCAAGAGAAAGAAGGGTCTGAAAGCCAAGATAATACATTACCTTAAAAATTAAAAAAAAAAGGACAGAGAGAGATAGAAGGATATGGAGAGTGGGTCCCTATCCACTTGTGGATAGGCTTTGGAGAGTGAAGTCTCAGCATAAATTCTTCATTAGTTTCAGCTCCATTATGATCTTATGGGACCACCAAAATAAACATAGTCTGATGTTAACCAAAACATTATTGTGTGGCACATAATTTTTACATTTTGTGTGTGTGTGTGTGTGTGTGTGTGTGTGTGTAGAAAAAGAGGGTTTTACTCTATCAACAAGAATAGTAAGGCAATTTCCACCTATTACAAGTGAACATTTCTTGTTTATAAAAGTTCTGTGTTGATTCCTGGAGATCTGTATCTTGTGTTTTCTATAGAACTTTCATTGTAAAGTTCAAGAAATTAAACTTGTTCTTTGCTTTTCTTTAAGTGTTTACTGATTTTTCTTCATCATAAGAAATTATTTATTAAGGATTTCATAGGGTCTGAATTAGTATTATACCAAACTGTCCTTCTTGCTAGGTAGAAGAACAATAATAACTAACAAGAATTTAAGAACAGATTTCAATGGAGCTATAGCAAGACAATATAAAAGCATTGAATGAGATAGACACAGAAAAAAGAGCAGAGTTTAGATTGAACCACATATCTACTAGTGTATCACTTTGGACAAGCCATTTAACCTCAATGAAAGTAAAATATACTCTATGTACAGTCAAGTGCTACATAATGATGCTTTGGCCAATGTCAGACTACACATAAGTCAGTGATCCCATAGATTATAACAGAGCAGAAAAAAGTCTTATTACCTAGTGACATCATAGCTGCCCTAAGGTCAAAGCACAATTTGTTACTCACTCTTTGTGATGATGTTGGTGTAAACAAGAGGGAAGAAGTGTTGGAAGGAAAGAGACAGCATGTAAATCTCCTGATACACAGTAAATTCTCAGTAATAGTGCTTCTATATTGTAATCTCCTGCCCCAGTGCTTAGAGTCACTGGAATTCCTTCTTATATTAATTAATGTTTGGATTACACCTGCTGGATGAGCTCATCAGTCTTCCCTCAATAGCTCTATCAGTTATTGTGGAAATCCCCAGGACAACAGTGTTGAATCTGAGCTAAAAAACACATCCCCACATGTTCTTCCACCTCATTCACATATTTACCCTAACTTCCACTGCCAATGGCTTCATGAGAACACTACATTATCTTCTCAGGCCCAACCTCCAATAATATCTAATCTGAGCCCTCTGGATACCAAAGATGCAATGTGGAGTGGAGCAATGGAGGGGGAAACAGGCTAGTAGTCAGGACTCCGTGTTATAAAAAAGGAACCCAATAAAAGCTTGCTCTTACAAAAAAAGAATTTACTAGCTCACATATTATAAGTGACTAAGGTATTTGACTTTAGAAACAGCTTTGTCTGAAGATCAAAGAGCGCTAGCAGGGCTTTGATTCTTCCCATCCTTGCCCCTGCTTCCCTTTCTATAGACTTCATTCTCAGGTAAATTTTCCTCATAGCGCAGTCCCCATAGTTTCAGGATTAAATCATCTAGGTCCTATGTGTTAAAAAGGAGAATTTTGTTTTATCGTTTGTCCCCAAAACGACTTGTAAATGCATCCCATTGGTTTGGGTTTGTTTGTTTTGTCTGTGGAATAATTAACATGAACAAGAAGAGACCCAGGATTGGGTCACTGCTGCCCTGGATATACAGGATGGAGTCCATAGATTATGTAAGGGGAGAGAGAGTTCCTTGAAGCGCCCTTTTCAGAAAGGCCAATTGAGGACAGAAAAATATCATGGGTGTTCATTTCAGATGGTTCACCTAATGTTATGTTGGACATTGTCTCCAGGCCTTGAACTCTAGTGCTTATGCCAACCTAGTCTGGCAATCTTTTGCTGTGGAAACTTATTCAGTCTATGGCCCTAAATCCTCTTTCTATACAAGCCCATTTCTACTTCCTAAGCAGCAGAGGCAGAGATGTTATTCTCACCAATGCCCCAATATTGTTATTGTCTCTCTGTTTCTTAGTCTGCCTCACATAGTCAAGGCCAAAACTCCTTTGAGCCAAAAAGTGTGAATCCTCTGAGCTTATCAACTAATAATCACAGATACAAAAGAGTGTCAATTGCCTACTAGTTCTGCAAATATCAATTCTGTTAAGGCTGATTTAGGCTCTATATCCCATTATCCAATTAATTAATTTATTAAATTATATTTATTTATTAGGTGTTTGCCATAGGAAGCTTGCACTCACTGAAGAGAGACAGAGAGGGTAAGTCAGAAATCACAGGGGGGGGCGGGGGATGGCCATGCTGCAATCTTTTCTCCTCCTGTCTCCTCTCGGGATTTTGGGCATGCACACACAAGAACCCAGCATGAATTTCAAGCCACCAGGTAAAAGGCTCGAGCCACTGTCAGCCATGTGGGAGTCCAGTACCTTAATCACCATACCATCTATTGACCCTTCATCTTCTTTTCCTCCTCCTCCTCCTCCTCCTCCTCCTCCTCCTCCTCCTCCTCCTTCTCCTTATTATTATTATTACTGTTATTTTAGATGGCTGATTTTTTCAACCACATATTCTCTTCTATTGTGTATTTAGATAGGCATGGGAGTTTACTCAAGATCTTCACTCTATCTAGGTATTCTGAGGGAGTAAGAACAATTGCTTCTAGAGACATAGATAGTAACATCAATAATATAGAGACAATAGCCATCATTATGTATACGACTGTCTTGTGCAAGAGGAATGCAACACCATAAAAGTAGCTTAAAACATCTAGTATTCACTTTATCTTCTGTGTCCCAAGCTTCCATTACACTGGGGAAACAGAAAGAAAGTAGCCTGCCAAGCTCTTATTCAACCTTCAGAAATAGAAAGGAAGTAATATCAGCTACATTTACCTTATATCTGACTCTTAAAATACAGTATGAGTGATCAGAGTGTAAGTACAAGAAAGACCTAGCAATAAAATTCTCTTCCCTCTGCATTCCCAGAGATAACATTCCAGAGCTAAAGAGGAAAATTGAGCTCAGTCAACGAAATATTTAACAAGGGCTACATTTTATTTCCTGAAGGCTAAATTCCATTTACTTAGAAAAAGACTTAATCCAAAATATCATTACTTTCATATCAATGTTCTCTTCTCTGACCATGGTACATGAATCAGAAACATCAAACTGAAATTCCAACAGAGTGTGACTAGTGATGGCAACAGAATTTGATATAACCTCCTATTCAATAGGCTCCATTTACTTTATACCTTATACAGGAACCTTTCGTCAAGTGGTAGAAGCTTTGGAATGCCCTTCTCAATGGGGCTATTTTTCAGAAGCAGAGAATGGTCCCAACTAAATTTCTTAGATATGTCTGATTTTATCATAATTACAAAGGCACAGTCAAGTTTATTTACACATTCAAAAATTTCCAGAATACAAATAATAAAAATATTAATGGCCTTTTCTATCTTAGACATCTCAGTATGCAGGCATTGAATACTGATCTTGTTAGAAGATACGGATCAAATTAAATTTCGTTCTTAAGCTTGGGGGAAGAAATACAGTTTATAGAATGAATAGATTTTGGAGTTGTTTGCTTGGTTAGAGAACTTCAAAACCATTAAAATATTTATTTTTAATAAATAATTCAAATGACAATTTATAATCAACCAGAAGTTAATTACTAATGTACTGAAATTTATCAATACAGCATACTGAAAATATTTTACTTTCAATGGCATGCAACTCCAAAATTGTAAATATGTGGTTAAGAAAATGCTTGTCTGTATTGTAAGGCATAACAGGAAAAACTAAATTCTTGGTCATGCCTTCTTAGTGTTTTAAGAAGAAAATCTCAGAATCTTTCATAATTGGCCCCTTGTTTTTGATATAATGTCTTATTCATATTAACTTAGAGTTCTCAATCTTTTGAATGCTTTTATGAACTAATGTAATAGAAGGAATATGTGAGCAGTATGTTGCTTTCTTTTAGCTATATGCATGTGTATATATTCTTATGAAAAAATAATCTTTAAACATTAATTAAGATATTTCTCTGAGAGATGATTGATTAACAGTTTCGCAGAAATCTGTTTAGGCACTGCAGCTAGAGTCATAATCAAGTTTTTAGTCGGTTGACCCAGTGCCCAAAAGTTTTAGTCCCTTGGTGAAATGCCCAAGTTAAATGGCCATTTGATTGAAATACATGGCTGAAAGCATGAGGGATCTGGCAAAGCAACACCACCGACAGCATGACGCTCTCATATACATAAAAGAGGCAGAACAAAAAGATACATGCGCTTGGCTTTCCATTCAACACAGAATTTCAGTCTCAAGTGGAAGGACAGCCAGTGCTTTCCCAAAGATAAAAAAGAACCATCATCTCACTCCTCTAAATGGAGTCATTGTTTAATATGCACAGATGCAACACTACCACACACACAAACTCACACGCCAGCAGAGGAAATGATTAAATTCTGGCTTGAGGAAAGAACTATACACGGACTTTCATTTTTATTTTATTTTTATCTTGGCTGATTTACACATTGTAAATAGCCAGTGAATCTTCTGTGTCTTTCACAAACCCCGTTGTTAAATTGCCCAGAACTCTGACATAACTCAAAGGCCTTGAGAGCATTCATGTGTGCTTTTATTATATTTTCTAGATATCTGAATGGCTGATCATCAGGCATCAATCATATCACCATGTGGTCAGCCTAATGTGATAATTATCCCAAAATAGAAAGTCCATGGTAAGTTCATTAGTAACCAGTCTACAAATAGCCCAGGATTTTAGCTACGGACTCATCTCCAAAATGGAGGCAGTGTTTGTTGGATTCTGAAATTGTTGGTATTTGAAAAAACTAAGATGAAATTATTAACTCACTCTGGTTTTTAGCTAATTTAGTTTTGGGAGGGGATATTTGTTTTGTATTGAAATTAATCGATTTCTGTGTGATTTTTGTCAATTCCTTCCAATTACTTTCTTCTGATTTCCTTTGTTGTTGTCTATTAGAGTACTAAATTTACTCAGTTGAACACTTAGAGTATTTTCACATATTTCGTACTTAATTAAAATAAAATACAAAGCAGTGAACCTTCTAATAAGTTAGATTTTAGCTGTCTCCACAGATTGTGATAAATGTTATTAGCTTCACTTTCTTAAGAAATAATTTCTAGTATCTGTATTATTTTTTCCTTTGATCTGAGAACTATTAGAGTAGTGGTTTTAAAATTGTTGCTAGTAAAATTATTTTTGTTCATTTAAAAATTTTAATAATTATTTTTATTAAAGTATAATATACAGATAAAGAGAAAAAATAATAAGGTCCCAGCTTATTGATCTATAGCAAAATAAACACACTGATGTAATCATGACCCATGTTAAACCACATTATAACATTTCCCTGTCTCCTCCTAAGAATAGCCACTCTTCTGACTTCTAATACCATAAAGTCATTTCATCTGTTTTTCACCTTTATATAGTTTGAATCACACAGTATATATTTTTGTAAATCTGAATTCTTTTTTACCCTAATTGCCAGAGGGTACATGCACTCATCAAAGAGAGAAAAATAAAGCATTCCCCAGTGGGATGTGGTCATGTTACCATTTCTACTCCTCCATACACACTGTTTTTCAAGCTGACAGAATTGAGATTTAAACCATATGGGATCTGACTCTCTTAACCACTGAACTATGGGTTTGGCCCTGTATCTGGCTTCTTTTGATTGATATTAGTTGTTGTCTTAAACTGTACTTTATTCATTTTTGTTGCATGAATCAAACAAAACATATTTCTTCTGATGGTGATAGACAGTTCTGTTTTCTGTTTCAGAACTATTTTTTAAAAATACTGCTATGAATATACATTGTTTACATGTAAGTGTTCATAAATTTCTTTTGGCTTCATACCTAGGAATGAAATGGCTGAGTTGACTTTCATTAAAAAAAAAAAAAAAAAAAAAAAAAGAATGCTACATTATTTTCCACTGGGCAATAGATGAGCTATCCCATTACTCTTTATTTTCACAATCATGTTTTATTTACAGACTTTGTAATTTTCAACACTCTAGAGGATATGTAATGTTTCTGTGGTGGGCTTAATTGATGTTTTCCAGAGGACTTTGTGAAGTTGAGTACTTACTCAAATATCTATGGTATATTTATCTTTTATAAATGGTTTTTTCAATTTTATTTCCCTTTTGCCTGTTTGGTTGGCTTTTTTCTTATTAATTTGTAGGATGGTATGTGTGTGTGCATACATGCACAAGTGCAATGAATAAGACACAAATCTCGTGTTTGTTGTATTTTTTGCAAACAAATGCTCCGACTCTGTGACTTTTACTTTTACTCTTTTTTTTTTCTTAGGTGTTTACCATGAATGCATGTGCTTGGGCATACATGCACATGTGACCTGCATGATTTTCAAGCTGTCAGGTCCAGAATTCCAACCACAGTAAGCCATGTGGGAGCCCAGTGCCAAAATCACCACTCCACCTGGTTGCCCCTATATTTACTCTCTAATATGGTTTTTTGATAAAGAGAAGATCTTGATCCCAAGTACTCTATATTTTCTTTGTTTTCTACTTGTATGTACTTTTTAGGAAATCTTCAGCTACTTCAAAGACATAAAGATATTTTTCTACTTGTATCTTCTAAATACTTTATTATTTTACCTCTTACATTTTGAACTTGTGAGGTAGAGGTCAATTTTTCCTTTTTCCAGTTGGATATCCAGTAGACAGAGCACCACTAATTGGCAAGTTCATTTCCTCAGTGCTGGTAGTGCTACCTATATCAGAAATGAAACACCCATATATCTATAGGTCTACTTCTCTACTCCATCTGTTTAAGTCATCCCTTTATTTGTCCTTAAACCACTCATACATTATTTAATTTCTATATCTAATATCTTCTTGAGTATGTTCTACACCATCTTGTATAATTAGTTATTCTCGTCATTTTATTTTCTTCTTCATCCCCTCACATTTTCTTATATATTAGAATGAACTTAATAAATTTTGTTGGTAAATGGTTTGGATTGCAGTGAATCTGAAAATCTGAGTAGAGCAGGCTATACCATACAAACATAGTATATCCTTTCCTTTATTTGGATTTTCACTAATTTCTCTTTATACTTTATTGCTTTCTTAACTAAAAACTTTGCACATTTATTTGTTTTGTAACTACTAAACTAATGTTTGTGTAACCACTAATGCATGTTTATAGAAGTGTAATTTACTGTTTGTATATGAAAATATAAATTTTTAATACTTAAACTATGCATTTATTAACATTGTTATACATATGTATTCATTTTCCTATGTGCCTAATCATGTTTTGACAATAATTAATTTTATTTATTCCTTTGTAATAATTTTTTCTTTTGCATTATTGTGCTGCCTAGGCCCTCAGAATAATGTTAAACTGAACAGATAATGGGCCATATCTTGCATCATTCTAATCTAGTAGGAAAATTCTTCAATATTTTACCATTTAATATTATATTTACTGAATATTTATAGAAAATCTTTTTGAAATTAAGAAAATTCCATTCCTCTAGTTCAAAAGAAATTCTTACAACAAATGATTACTGGCTTTATCATATGAATTTAGTACTCTATTGAGTTGATCATATATTTTTAAAAAAATCTTTTATTCGTGACCAGCAGTTGGCATAATTGCTATGTCCCTTCCTCATGAAGTTTTAGTGAGCCTCATATAATGAAGTGGTTAAGTTTTCTCTTTTTTAATTATCTGAAGCAGTTCATCTTAAATCGATGTTATTTTTTACTTAATATTTGACATGGTTCACCAATAGAACAAATTGAAGTCTACAGTTTGCCTTTGAAGAGAGTTTTCACTGAAGATTTACTTTCTTCTATAATTTTAGAACTTATCTATTTTTTTGTTAGATTTTGAGAATTGTATTTTTCTAAAAACTTATTGGTTTTTTCATTGACTTATAGTACTTTCTTATCATCTTTTTTCTTTTCTTCTTCTTCTTCTTTTTTTTTTTTTTTTTTTTTTTTTTTTTAGAGAGGTTTTTGCTGAAGGGTGCGTGCGCTTGCCAGAAAGACAGAGAGAGAAAGAGAGACAGAAATCTAGAAATCACCCCTCATGGGGAATGGCCACACCACAATTCCTTCTCCTCCATTCTCCTCTCAGGATCCTGGGCATGCATGCACATGCGCCCAGGATGAGTTTAAGCCACCAGGTCCAGGACTCGAACTACGGTAGACTACATGGGAGTCCAGTGACACAGCCATTATGCTAACTGCTGGTCCCTTATCATCATTTTAATATCTCTTCCATCTGCAGTGGTGTTACCTTTACGTTACTCCTATTATTTGTGCCACCATGTAGCTTTTAAATAATAATTATTGCAAGGTTTAATCGATTTTATTAGCCTTTCCAAAGAATCCACTTTTCACTTCTCTTACTTTTGCTATGTACATTTTTTTCCTTTTTGTCTTAGTTAATATTTGCCTGTATTGTGAGCAGTTCTTTCTTTGAACTTTTGAAGCTTGATTTTCTGTTCTTGAACCAGAAACTTAACTCACTGATCTTCAGTCTTTCTTTCCTTTTTGTTTGGAAGAGAGATTTTTGCTATAGAGTGCTTGCACTTGTTGGAGAGATAGAAAGAGACAGAGAGATGGAAAGTGAGAAATCACCACCTAGGGAGGATGGCCATGCCACAGTCCCTTCTCTTCCAGTCTCCTCTTGGAATTTTTATCATGCACACATATGTACTCAGCATGACTTTAAGCCACCAGTTCCGGGACTCAAACTATGGTAGACTATGTGGCAGTCCAGAGATGTAACCATTACACCATCTGCTGGTCCCGAATCTTTTTTATTTTTCTAAGACATAAATTGAAGTTTATAAATTTGTCTTCAGTGCAAAGATTTAGTTACATCCTACAAGTTTTGAAATATAACATTTCTATATTCTTTTTTTGATGAATTATTTTATTTTATTTTATTTATTTTAATTTGTCCAGATAGGGACACACACAGAGAGAGAGAGAGAGAGAGAGAGAGAGAGAGAGACAGAGAGAAAGAGAGAAAGTGAGAAAGCAAGCTGCCAAATCCAGGACTCGAACCACGGTCGCCCCTGTGTGTGTCCAGCATGCTTAACCATCATCCATCATGCCACCTGCTGGCCCCAGTATTTCTATTTTCATACACTATAAATTATTTTCAATTTCCACTGTGATTGCCCATTAGATTCACTTGGTATTTAGAAGTATGATGCCTAATTTTCTAGCACATGGGATTTTCAAGTTACTTTTTTCTCTTTATTTTTAGTTTAATTTTATTGTAGTCAGATTTTATTTTTTTCTAAATTCAATAATTTGAAATTTGATAAGACATGCTTTCCAGCCCAACCTGTGGTCAACCAGTTGAGAACCACTGTCGTAAAAAAAGAGCCCTTCAGGGTAACCTGTGGGTCCCTTAATGGTCAAACATGAACCCTATTATTTTCTTCTCCTGGCCATGTACTTTAACAGCTTGCTCAAGTTCTCAACTTTCAGCCATGTTCTGAAGAATAAGATGTCAACTATAGTATAAAACCACCCCCAGATGTTAGCCTTAACTCTCTGGATTTCTTTTTTTCCTAGATCTTGGCAGATGCTAATTATTATTATTATTTTTGTACACCTTTTCTAGTTTCAATTTTAGGTTATTTTTCCAAATTTAAGTCCTTTATTACTATAAGTCTTTTGTCACAACATATAACACTTTTAATGTGTTTTTTTTCCCCTAAAAAATCATTGGTTACATATATAAAAGGACATTATAGTTTTACTGATGTTATTTAATTTTTGCCCTTCATTAGATATAATTGTCAGTGTTAAAAAAGTAGTGATAGATGTTGTTAAAAAGGAGTGATAGATGTTTTCATAGATTTCAGTTATACTGAATAATAAGCTGTACTTCTCACAGAATTTTTCTATGTACATTAATAAGTTAATCTGAGCATCATTATCAAACCTAAAATTAAATCATTCAATTTCCATAGAAAAAATAGTCATTATATTTCTAATTTGGCTTTAAAAAGTCTAGATTATAATTGAATCTCAATGTAATTTATTTGTTAATCATAACTTAGTACTAAAATAAAACATGTAGATCTTATGAGAATATTAGATTTTTAAATGGACAAAAATGATTTAAGTAAAATTATTAAGAAAAATTAAACCAGTATTTTCCTTAGATGGAACTAATTGATTTTGCTAAAAGGTTTTAATTATATGATTATCAGAGAGTTATGTGCTCAGTATTCATGATTCTTTTATTAATAACCTGTGGAAAAATATGGAAGATTTACTGCTAAGTGAAGCAAGCCATACTATGAAAGAGAGACATTGTATGTCCCTGCTTAATTTATACCGAATGTCTGCACTCCACGGCAGAAACTGAAAGAATAAATAATATAAAAGCATGGAGAACAATTGCTGATACTAGATAAAGTGTGGGAAGAGGGTGGAAAACAGGGGAAGGAATCAAGGAGAAAAGGAAAGAAGCAAAACCTTTAAGGGACCTGAAAATGGAAAATTACCTGTTGATGATCATGTGTATGATAATATCTTTAACTGGACAAATATACAGTATATTTATGCTGGGAAAAATTCATTTTGCAAGCTGTAATAGTATAAAATGATTGAATATATAAAAATTTAAATAAACAAATAAATAAATAACCTGTGTGACTATGGTCTATTCCTCTGGTTTCTCTGGGGCTCAGTTGTGTTTTGCATAAAATAAGTGCTAGCCCACACTTTTAAATATTTAATTTATGCAAGACATTACTTGTATGTATTTTACATTTAAAGGGATTTCAAAGAGTTCATGTAAAACATGTATTATGAAAAAAATGAGTGGATTTCAAATTTCTTGCATCCAAAAAAACTTGTACTTTCATTACATTTTCCATGAACATTTTTATGTCACCTGGTATTGACTTGAGGAATCTTCATAGCAACCATATGAAGTTAACACTACTATTATTCCCATTCTTCAGAATAGAAAATAGACTTATATCCCTATTATAAATATAAATTTACTGTATACATTTAAAGGAATATGATTGGAGACCAGCAGTTGGACCTGATGGCTTAAACTCACGCCAGGTGCGTGTGCATGCATGTCCAAGATCCTGAGAGGAGAATGGAGGACAAGGGATTGTGGTGTGGCCATCCTCCCTGAGGGGTGATTTCTCACTTTCTGTCTCTCTCTCTGTCTCTGTCTTTCTGGCAAGTGCACATGACCTGTAGCAAAAACCTCTACAAAAAAGAATATGATTGAAGATTAGAATTGACAGTTTAACATAATGGATTCTATGTATCTTAGAAAGTTATGATAAACACCTTCACTTATATATAACTGTAAAAATTCATATATTAGAAATAACAAACACCTTAATAAATGATATTTTAAATCATTGGTGCCTTCAAATGTTTGGATTTGCCCACATACACGAATTTAAAACTACTAGTATAGTTTTATGCTTTTTAGCAAAGAGTGAGCTAGTCTATGTCAAAGAAGTTCTTACATTCTCTTAATCAGACTTATTTCTCCATAACCAGGGATTTTGAAATAATCTACTGTAGTTTGTCAATTATAATCAGCTACTTTCTGGGTTCTTATGCTTGAGCTTCAAATAAGTCCAAAAAGGAAACAATTAACTTAAAAATTTTCTCTACTAAAAATTATTTAGGCGATTTTTAAGATCTAATTTTTGAAAATTATAAAACTGTGTTTTAAAAGTATTCATTTGTTCACTAACAATTTTTACAACATACATAATTCTAAAATTATAAAATTATGTATGTGTAACCATTATAAATGGTTAGTATATGTTCATGGTACCAAATTTAAAAAGTAGGCAATGAAAAGTACATTTATATCCTATCTCTTTTTTTCAGACATTAAGTTTCTCTCCCTAGAGTCTTTCACCAGAAATAAGGCATATGTGTTTCTGTATTCGATAATCATATGTTCAATGTCTAATAGTTCCAAGGTGATGACTAGGTCAATGTTTTTCAATCTGATACATATTAGATTCAATAGGAGCTTTATTTTTTTTTTAAGTTTTCTATAGGGAGTGCATGCTTGCTGGAGAGACAGAGAGAGAAAGGGAGAGAGGAAGAGTGAGAAATCACCTCCTCTGCTCTACTCCAGGGCAATGGCCACACTGCAATCCCTTCTCCTCCATTCTCTTCTTGAGACTGCATGCATATGCACATGCTCAGCATGAATTTCAAGCCACCAAGTTTGGAACTTGAACTTCACAATCAACCATGTGGGATCCAGCCACCTTAACCTCCTTGTAATTGGCTGGCCCTCAACAGAAACTTTTTTTTTTTTTTTTTTGAGAAGTTTTTGCTATAGGACACGTGTGCTCACCAGAAAGACAGAGACAGAGAGACAGAAAGCAAGAAATCACCCCCCCCCCCAGGGGAGATGGCCGTGCTACAGTCTTTTCTCCATTCTCCTCTCAGGATCTTGGGCTAAAGCCACTGGGTTTGGGACTCGAACCACGGTCGACTACATGGGAGTCCAGTGACATAGCCATTACTCTAACTGCTGGTCCCTCAACAAAAACTTAAAAAAAAAATACTTTATTACCCAACAGAAACAAGTCAAAATATTGGAAATGGGCTGTCTAGGCATCAGATTTTTTTTTTTTTTAACTCTCCAGTGGATTCTAATATGCATCACATCATCAGATTAAACACTGCACCTCACACACTGGGATATACAAAGATAAGTTTGGCACCAACTTTCTTCTCAAGTTGATAATAATCAAATGGGTGAAACACCCATAGTGTATTATAATTGTTTAAAGCAGTCTATCTGAACAGAAAGTCCTGATTTATAGCATTTGCTGATTTCCATAGTATAAATACTTTCATCACGGCCAATTCCAAGCTCCAATCATGACTTCCCGAATACCAAGTTGGACCGAGATGTGAAACAGTGCACCATTACTCAATGTTTTCTGCCACACAGATGTAATACATGTAAATAATCACAAGAGCATAGGTAAGGATAAAATGTAGTAAAATAATTAGGAAGTGGTAAGGTTGATTATTTGTTGCCCCTGTTTTTGGTTATTTATTTAACTGTAAGTTTATCCAATTTAACTTTTAATAATGGCTGTGTTTAACAATCATTTCGCATAAGCCTGTACAAGCCAACTCTAGCATATCACTGCCTGTAATACATAACAGTATGCTGACAACAATAGACTGCTAGAAAGAAATAAGCACTAAGGAAGCTTATTATCTCCTTTTCTCATGAAAACCACTTAGAGGAAGTGACAGAGTACAGATTATCCCCTTCTTACCAATGAAGCTATCAGCACTCAGAGAGATCCCAATTTGTCCCCTCCTGAGTAAGCCAAAGATCTGAACCAGAATATTATCATCCAATTCCCAACCATGGTCTTTACCAACACGCCTTTCTTTTTTTTTAATTGACGACTAAAATACATACACAAAGAGCATGAAGTTCACTAATCTGACAGTTTGATGCTTTTTTTAAAATTTACATTTAATCTTTACAGTGTACAACAGTTTCCCCGGCATGAATACAGTGCACATTAGGCAAGTCAAAGATTACCTTATACTTTAACATCAACAGATAACTTTTTCTTTTCTGTGTCTCTTAAATGTTTTGTTTGCTTTCTTCCCTAATACTCTCCATTTAACCTCCTTGTTACCTACCCCTATAACCACCCCTTCTATACTGTATCTAGTATCTACAATTGGCCTCCCTACTATTATACCTTCCGATCATTCAGTTTCTGCTGTAGAGTGCAGACATTTGGTATACAGTAAGCAGGGACATAGAAAGCCTCCCTTTGATAGTCTGGCTTGCTTCACTTAGCATTAAATTTTTCATATTCATCTACTTGTATCAACTCTCAAGGACTCATTGTTTTTTATGACTGAGTAGTAATTTTTTTGGCGGGGGGGAGAGGTTTTTTTTTGCTATAGGGCATGTGCACTCACCAGAAAGACAGAGAGAGAGAGACAGAAAGCAAGAAATCACCCCCGCTCAAGGGGGATGGCCACTTCACAATCCCTTCTCTATTATTCTTTTTGGATCTTGAGCATGCACACACATGCATGCAGTGTGAATTTAAGCCACCGGATCTGGGACTCAAACAACAGTTGACTACATGGGAGTCCAGAGACATAGTCATCACACTATCTGCTGGTCCCGGCTGAATAGTATTTTATAGAGTACATGTGCCACATTTTTTAATCCACTCATCTGTGTTTGGACTTTTGAGTTGATTTCATGTTCTTGCAATTGTGAATAATTCTGCAGTAAACATGGATGTACAAGTGTTTTTCTGACTGAGAGCTTCCCTACCTCTCAGTAGATACCTAAGAGTGGAATTATTTGTAGGTCTTTGAGGAAACTTCATATTTTTTTTCCACAGTGGGCTGTTCTAATTTACATTCCCACCAACAGTGAAGGGGGCTTTTCACTGCAGCCTCTCCAGCACTTTTCACTCTTGATTTTTATTTTTAATATTAGCCATTCTGACTTACATTGATACCTCTTTGTGGTTTTAATTTCTATTTTCCTTATGATAAGATATTTTGAGCATTTTTTTTTCATATAATTTTGGGGCATTCACACATCATCCTTGTAGAGTTGTCTGTGCAGTTCGTTTGCCCATCTTTTGATTGGATTCTGTATTTTTTAAGGGCAAGTTGCTTGAGTTCTCTGTATCTAACATGCCTTTTTTTGTACCGTCCTGATATGAATTTGAGCACTTTTTCTTTTTCTAAGAAGCTTTTAATCATTGGCATAACTATAGTTAAAAGTTGTCTATTTACTGATTGTTTAACTGGCTTCTTTTTAATGATGAAACTTGGAATAATACTTCACACAGGACTTTTCTGCATTACTAACTAATAAATACTCACCAAGCAACCTTGTGTTCTGCTAGAGATGTGGAGGTTGCAAAAGGAATGTAAACTTTGGTGCCTACACTCAAAGGGCTTATAATTTTTTTTTTAATCACCAAAGCAGCAAAAACATGAAATGAGTCAATTCAATTCTTTAAAGTAAAGGTATTAATTTTGAATGTGAAGGACACATTCTAGCAAGACAGAATAGACTCAAGAGGTCATGCTTAATGGAGGAGAGAGGATTTGAATGTGGTCTTCTAAAATGGGTAGAGAGAGACAATGAGGAGGAAAATAAAAAATCATCCCCACCCCCAGGGGGGGATGGCCATGCTGCAACCCCTTCTTTTTCATTCTCCTCCTGGGATTATGGGCATAAATGCACACATGCTGGGTGTGATTTTCAAGCCACTGGGTCTGGGACTCAAACTGAGATAAGCCATGTTAGAGTTCACCACCTTAACCACCATGCCATGTGCTGGTCCAACTACATAGGTATTTCTAAACAATGACAAAGAGGTAGTGCGGATAAAATTGATTTGCTTACAAAGCTGTGTGGCTGCAATCTTGAATTTTTCTGCACTTGATTTCACTTTGAGTAATCCTGGGAAATATTTACTTTTGCCCTTATTCCAAAAACATTTTTCTAAAAAAATGCCTCCTATTTGGAAGCAGTGAGTCAGTCAGGTTTCCATGCTCTCTTACCTGTGTTTGGAACACCCTCTCTGATTTCTAGTCAGTCTGTATTAGAGAGGTGGCAACAGGAAAGTGCACGGTTCTTATACATCTGACTCCTATAGAGTTCGTTACCATGTAGAAAGGGCAAAAAATGAAACCACCCAATCCCCAAAGGAGGAAAATATGACAACTTTAAAAAGCTAACACCAGGAGACTAAATAAGAACCCTAAGTTTCTGGTGCTTTGGAGAGATTGAACAAGGAGCCATTACACAAAGAGCAATAAATAAACATGCTTTTCATTCTTTCTTGACTTTTTTAATATCTGATTCAGACTCTAACCCTCAATTTATTCATAGTTTTCCTGGAACTTTCTGTTCTCACCCTCTGAGTTATTCATGACAGAAATACTAGCTTATTCATGTCAACCTGACTCTAAAAAGGATTCTAATCTCTGTACCAGCATATCCACACACGTACACATGCACGTACACAGTAGTAATTTCCTAAGGAAGCAAGTGACTAAATTTTTATATTCTGAATAAAACTAGTGTTTCCATTATGGTTAAGCAGTGACCCTTGCAATTTGGCTCTTGGAACGGGTCACATTAATTTGAGCTGGAAAAACTTAATCTTCAGCTTGGCAATTGTGTAAACTTCAACAAGCTAGTCAATTTCCTTAAGCCTCAGTCTTTTTATTTGTAAATTGAATATAAAAATTGTCTCTTCTATAGAAAAGTTTTTAGGTAATTTAAGTAAAGTATTTATCACCATGGCTACCATATATACAACTACACATACGTGCAGTTGTCTCCCCGTAACCACAGGGGAAGTATACCAAACTCTCAATGGATACCTAAAACCAATTATATGTAGGTTGGTGCAAATGTAATTGCAGTTTGGGACCGTGAATTTTAAACCACTATATCTATGCTCAAACACATCATTATTAATCAAAATAAGAACCATTTCAGTCAACACACTTTTGCCAATGATAAATACATTTTTTTATTCCTGTAACATAAAAATCATGCCTCAGGATTTAACAAGCTCTTGGAGAGCATTGTCTGTATCTTGCTAGTTGTGGAAGTGTAATTGCTGAAAAAGTTATCGAGCTGTTTAAAGAAGTGGTAGTTGCCTGAGAAGAGGCTGGATGAATAAGGTGGATGAGGCAAAGTGTCGTAGGCCAATTCGTTCAACTTTTGAAGCACTAGTTCTGTGACATACAGTCAGACATTATCATGGAGAATTCGGCCCTTTCTGTTGACCAAAGCCAGCTGCAGATGTTGCCTTTTTTGGTGCACCTCATCAACTTGCTGAGCATACTTCTCAGATGTAACGGTTTCACTGGGATTCAGAAAGCTGTATCAAATCATACCCCACAAAACGGTGACCATGACCTTTTCTTGGGGCAAATTTAGCTTTCAAAAGTGCTTTGTAGTTTCTTTTTGGTGCAACTACTGAGCTGGTCATCACCAGTTGTAGTACAAAATCCACTTTTTGTCACAAGTCACAATCTGATAAAGAAATGACTCGTTGTTGCATAGAATAAGAGAATATGATGACTTTTTTTTTTCTGGTCAGCTCATGAGGCACCCATTTATTGAGATTTTTCATCTTTCCAATTTGCTTTAAGTCCTTCACAATCATAGAATGGTCAGCATTGAGTTCTTTGGCAACTTCTCAAGTAGTTAGAGGGTCAGCTTCAATGATTGTTTTCAACTGGTTGTTGTCAACTCCCAATGGCTGGCCACTATGCTCCTCATCTTCAAGGCTTTTGTCTCTTTTGCACAGTTTCTTGAACCACCACTGTAATGTATGTTTGTTAACCGTTTCCAGGTGAAATGCATTGTTATGTTGTGAGATCTCTCTGCTGCTTTATAACCCATTTTGAACTGGAGTAGAAAAATCACTCAAATTTGCTTTTTGTGTAACATCATTTCTTCCTTCTTTCTTTCTTTCTTTTTAATATTTTTAGAGATTTTTGCTATAGGGCATGTATGCTCACCAGAGAGACAGAGAGATAGAAAGTGAGAAATCACCCCCCGGGGGGATGGCCATGCCACAATCACTTCTCTTCCACTCTCTTCTTGGGATTTTGGGCACCACACGCACATATGCCTGACATGAATTTTAAGCCACTGTGTCCGGGACTTGAACTGCAGTAGACCACATGGGAGTCCAGAGACGTAACCACTATGTCATCTGCTGGTTCCTGTGTGACATAATTTCTATAGTCTGAAATAAACATAAAATAAACAGCAAGTAATAAGTCATTAGCAACAACATAAAGCAAGAAATGTGCATTAGAATGATGAGTAACAGAGTCACATTTATTTAAGAATGGATTCCAATATCAAACAGTAAATTTAAACAATACAAAACTACAGTTACCTTTGCATCAACCTAATATTAATTATGTTTTCCCCTATATATATACAACTATGATAAAAATTAAGTTATAAATTAGGCAGTGAGAGATTAACAACAATAACTAGTAATAAAACAGAACAATTAAAACAATATATCAGCATCACTCTCTTGCACTTTGGGTCCATTTCTAAATAAAATTAGAGCTATTTGAATACAAGCACTTTAGTACTATGATAGTCAATCTTATAACTGAGATGGCTATCAAGTGACTAATAGGTGGGTAGCCTATATAATGTAGATATGATGGACAAAAGAATGATTCACATTCTGGGTGGGACAGAGCAGGACAGTACAAGAGTTTATCATGCTACTCAGAATGGCACAATTTTAAATGTATAAATTGTTTAGTTCTGAATTTCCTAACCATGGTTGACTTATGGGTGTTTGAAACTGCAGAAAGCAAATCACATACAGAATGAGGAAGGAAGACTACTATATATAAAACTATATATAACTGTGTATATATAATAGTTATTTTTCACATGTTATCATCAGTACTCAAATAAAAATAATTGGGGATATAAGAAACAAGACAATTTAACAAAACAAACCAAGAGTAGATTCAGAAATTTGAATCATCAGATGTATACTTTAAAATAACTGCACTGTATCAGTCACTGTCTAGGTAAGAACACACAAAGTACACAAGGGGTTTTGTTATGGAGAATTGAATATAAATACTTATTCATACAGGTGCTACAGAAATGGGAATGTAAGAAGGGACCTCTGAAATAACACTAAAAGAAAGGTTGGGAAAAAATGTTTGATTTTCATCAGAAAAAATGGAAATATGAAGACAGCAGAATGACAGCATGAATGCAATGAAAGCAAATAACTACCAGCTTAGAATGCTGTTACATGGGGACTGGCAGGTGGCATAGTGATTGAGGTACTAGACACCCATGTGGCCGACCACAGTTCAAGTCCCAGACCTGGTGACTTGCTTTCTCACTCTTTCTCCCTCTCTCTCTTTCTCTCTTGCTCTCTGTTCAAATAGAAGAATAATACTAATAAATAAAATACAATAAATAGTTATTCTAGAAGAAAAAGAATGCTGTTATCAGTTTAAAAATCCTTCAAAAGATGAAGGCAAATGAACACATTTTATTGACAATATTCCTGCATAGATACAAATAATAGATGTTCGTTAGGTAGAAGAAAAATGGTCTTAGATGTCAACTTGAATAGACAGGAAGGAATGAATGGCAATGGAAGGGGGTACAATGTTAGATATCTTAATGAATATTACATATATAAATTAATATTAGTAATAATGCATTAAGAACTTCAGAGCAGATGGGGCCAGCAGGCAGCATAGTGGTTAAAGTGCTGGACTCTCACATGGCCAAGCAAGTTTGAATCCCAGACTCAGTGGCTTGAAAATCATGCTGGGTATATGTGAGCGCCCAACTTCCCAAGGGGAGAATAGAGGAGAAGGGACAGCAATGTGTCCATCCTTCCTGGAGGGTGATTTATCATTTTCTCTCTCTCTCTCTCAGCTAAGTGCACACACTCTATGGCAAAAATCTTAATTATATATATATAAAAAAAACTTTACAGTAGAGGTTTTCAATAACATACGTGGGAAGGTGACAAAGGATCTGTGTTCAAATGTGCACTTGTTGACAGAGAAGTAGTAAAGGTACTAATTTATATCTCTATATTCTTTCCTTTTCTTTTCACATGTGTTCTTCTACTGTGAATGTTTTGCATTCCAAACTTTATTTCTGTATTTGTTTCCTGGAGAAACTAATCTATGATGTTTTATCTTCAACTTTAGAAGATAGCACCATTTTTATTTTTCCAAATCTACTTTCATTAACACCATATAAGGGTACTTCAAAACATTCATTCATGAAAAAGTTGGAATAAAAGCACAAGTTAATTTTGGTGAAAAAATATTTTTAAATCCATGCACAATTTTTTCATAATGCACATTTTTCATTAACTTTTTAAAGTATCCTTGTATGAGTGATCTAATTGGTCCACATTCTTACAAATTGCTTGGTATCATCAGTCACATTAATTTTAGTCACATTGATGGCATGTAGCAATTATCATTGAAGCTATATTGTGTATTTTCTTAATTATTCATGGAACTAAAGTTCTCTATGGAACACACTTTAATTTCTTTGGGCCTTGTACCAACACTGGATCATTGCAAACTAGCAATTAAGTTTAAACAATTTTAGGCAAGGCAGTGAAGTCAGTCCATTGTCAGATCAAAGTGAGTGTGGACTTATAGCTAGAATCTCTCAAGTTAGATTTTTTTTTTTCTTCTTCTCTCAAAAATTAAAGAAAAGTCAGACAAATGTCTTCAGAATCTTTCTCCCAGAGCAACTCTATTTTCCTAAATTAAATCTAAGTGTGTCATTCCTTGGGATATAAATTTCCAGGAGTCTTCAGTCCAGCCCTCTCCCTGATTGACCCACAGATTTTCTTTTCCACTCTGATTTGTGGCCATTTCAACAGAACTTGGCTACCAGAGATTATGAGATAATCTCCAGGAACATTTCAGGTCCAGGACTCATCAAATTTCTTGAATTTTGTTGTCTTAACACATCTGCTCAGTGGGCAGTAGTAGGCTGATAAATATTTAATAACAAAACCCTCCATTAAAAAAAAAATGAACAAAAGGAGCATAGGGGTAGTTAGCATAGTAGTCCACAGCATAGTAGTAAAGGCAGCTGGATCTTACCTGGCTCACTGTGCTGTCCTCATCCTAGATCCCTCAGCTTAAGAAACATGCCAGATGCAACCTGAAAATGCCAACCCAAAATCCTGAGAAGAATGGAGGATGAGAAAGGACTGCAATGTGGCCACCCCACCCCCCACCCTGGGGTGATTTCTCACTTTCTCTCTCTCTTTCTCTCTATTTCTCTCTGTCTCTCTTTGGCAAGCACAGGTGTCCTACAGCAAAAGTGAAGAAGAAGAAGAAAGAAGAAGAAGAGGAAGAGGAGGAGGAAGAAGAGGAAAAAGAAGCAACTTTTATGGTAGATATTCAGAATGCAGACAAACAAACAAACAAAAAAGAAAGAAAAGAAAAACATGGCAGTACATCATGCATGAAAATGTGGTTGGAATTATGAAAGAATTTTCCAGTCAGTGGTTGAAGGAAAAATGGTAGCCGGTGGTATGGTGGTTAAGGGGGCTGTATCCTACAACTACATGGTTTAAGTTCTGGTCCAGGTGGCTAGAAAATATGCTGAGTGTGCATGTGTGTGTCCCTGAAATCCCTACAGGAAAATGGAGGAGAAAGGATTGCAGCATCGTGATCCATTCTCAGGGGTGCTTTCTCATTTTCTCTTTCTCTCTTTCTCTGGGGAGTGCATGCCCCCTGTTGCAAAACTTAAAAGAGAAGTAAAATAAAAAGCCCTGGTTCATGGTATTTGCCAATTTCCATGGTGGAAATAGTTCCACTATGGTCGATTTCAAGATACTAATGTGGTCTCAATGAACACAGGATTGATAAGGAATGTAAGCAGTACACCGCTATATAGGCTTCACACAGACAAAATAGAAGTAAAAGAATTTAAGAGCTTAAGTAATAGTACAATTAATAAGACAATTAAGAAGTTATAAGTTTTTAGTACTTATTTTTTGTTTTTAATGTAACATATTTCATTGTAAGTTTATATAATTTAACAAATGGCATGCAAAGTTCCTAAAAATTTGAAAGATAGCTTTTTGTGAACCAATACAAACCAATTCTATAACACCACTGACTGGAAAATGTTTTTGTAATTCTAACCACATTTTCATGCCTGATGGGCTGCCATGCTTTTTTTGTTTTTGTTTTCTGAATATCTAATATTCCATAAAAGTGTCCTCCAAGTACTTTCCAGTATAATGCTACTTGATCCTCACCAGTAATGCCAGGAATTTTGTAGTATTTTTATTCCCATTTAATAGATGAACAAATGAAAAATATTAAGCCCCAATGATCTCAAAGAGAGTAAGTAGGATTTAGACTCAAACAGAATTTGAACACCAACCTGTAATTATATGCTGTCTTTCTGCTCAAATGAATGACTGAGGGATGCTTGTTGTTGAATTTCTTAGGTTTCAAGGAAAAAAGAACAACATTCATACTTTGCTACTTTCGCAATAAAAGTTAAGGAATATACATCACTACAAAAAGGACACACAAAAAATCAGCAGCAGTTTGGCCAAGACAGAGAAAGTGAAGATCGTTTCTCACCTGAAGTTCTATTCATAACGTGGATCCAATCATGAGTTAACATCAGCCATATCCCAATCAAAGGATATTCTGTAAAATAACTGGCCTATTCTCTTAAGAAATACCAATTCATAAAATACAAAGACTCTGAATTGGTTCCAGATTAAGGGAGACTGAGAGATCTATTAAAATGCAATGCATGATTTTAGGTTCTCTTTTGCTATTGGAGCAACTGGAAAAATCTGAATATGGTCTGTTAACATTGATTAACATATTAACCAATGTTAATTTATCTATTTTGATAATTATACTATGGTTATATAAGACAATTTTTTTGTTTATAGGAAATACATAGTCATTTAAGTACTTAGGGATAAATGGCAACATGAAGCAACTTACTTTTAAATAACTCAGAAAAAATAATATACAGTTAAATGTAAAGAAAGAAATACACATACATATGTATTTATATCTACACACACACTCACATACATAGAAATAGAAAGAGATAAAGCAAAGAAAGTAAAATGATATGCTTGAGAAAGCTAAGCATCTTTCTCCTGCTCTTGAATTTTTTTTTATAAACCAACAAGAATGTTCAAATAAATGGTCAAAAGCCAATAATAAAAGAAAAAAGAACTAATAGAAATTTGTTCTCATGCTCCATCATAAATATGACTCAACTAACCTCCTTGTGTGTGTTCTTCTGTATGTGTGTGTCCACTTCAGCTTCTTGACTTACTTGCTATTTGCTGTGGACTTCCAGCTTTTTCCATTTCTGAGGAGACTTTGGATTAGCCCAGTTAACAATTGCCAATTTGGGTCACTGACAGGTGTCTGGATTGCTTGCCTTGGATAGGTTTCCAATACCAGTTTCGGCCTTTGTAGCAAAAGTTATGGCAGAATCACTTCCTCATACATACGTTATGGGCAGGCAAGCTACAATGCTTGGCATGTGTACCACAGATAGGATAATTATAGAACTGCAAAAAGAAAGATGCACAGTTTCTAATGTTCAGTGTTTAGCTAGTGATGTATTGAATCAGAAGGCATGGCTTCATTCTGAGCAACAAATGACTTGCCTGAAGTTGCCAAGTAAATTAACATTAAATTCCAAAACTCCAGCATAGGGAAAGGGGTGAAATCAATAGTACTATTCTGCTAACCAACTGATCCTAAACACAAGTCTTTATGTTAATATATCACCCCCATGAACATATCTTTTCATTTAATGAGTTTTACATCTTTTTGTTTTCTTGTTCAGTGGCTATATTGTGTTTTGGGGTATGAGTTCAAAGGTCAAGAATTTGGTTTGGTTCAATCTCAATTATTATTGTTCACTTTGGTTCCATGCACAATTTCCTCTTTTCTGTTTTGACCATATCTGAAGAGGCCTACAACTTCTATAACTTTTTCCAAAAAAGCTTTCCCAAAAGAATACTGGAATATTTGGTTTTATGTTATTCAGGTCATTTAATCAGGAAGCAAATCATGTGTCTTTGATCATGCCCTTGCCAGAAGATCCCTAACTCATTAGCCTGCTATTAATGAGGCTGGATTTTAAAGCAGGTGTTGTTAGTGCAATCAGAGCAGCTTTATTAAGCCGCAAATTGTCTTGCTATGACAAAGAAAGTCAGATTGGTCCATGCTCAGTTAACCTTTGTCTATATGCATGACTTGGCTGATTAAACAGCAATTGATAATGACCTTCAGTCTGGCAAAGCCAGAAAAAGGTGATGCCTAATGTTGGCATTCATTGTATGTGATGTGAGTGGCAGGCAGGCCATCGCTTTAATTTAGAAATCTATAATGCAATTTCAAAATTAACTAATATTGCAGTGCAACAAACCACTAATTTACGTGTATTAAACTGGTATTTTGATGTGCATGTTATTTCAGAGTAGAGTATTAATGCAGATAGAGCATTAACTCTAAGTTCAAAGTAATTTTGACTGGCCATCCTTAGTAGCTAGAAAAAGAATAGTGTGGAAGATAAAAGAGAATTATCTTTGGAGATTTATTAATATTTTTAACCAACATACTGAGCTTCTAATATGTTGAAGACACTGGCCTGATGAATTAAGTACAGGCCCTGCCTTCTGAAAGCTCACAATAGGGTGACAGACAGGAATGCCAATTTCATTACAATTTATTCAGTGCAACAGCAGTTTATCATTAGCACCTGAGAAGAATGCTTTCTGTCATTCTCAGGAGCTCAACTGATTCCAAAAATGAAAAGGAGATGCAGCAGGCTGTGGGGAAATCTTAATTTACTGGGTGTCTGTATATGCTAGACATTTACTTCATTCAAGTCATTTCATTGAATCCTATAACAATTCTTAGGTAAATACTACTGACTCATTTCACAGATGAGGAAACAAAAGTTTATCCATGGGCTAAGTATTTTGCCTGAGCACAGTCAACTGCTAAGGATCTGAAATCTGACTTTGTGCTTTAAGACCACACCATTCTAAAACACCCTGTATAAATAGCCAAGATAAACAGAGTAAGAGTGAACGCCTTTTTTTTTTTTTTTTTTTTTTTTTTTTTTTTTTTTTTTTGTCTGTACTATGTGTGTGCTCTTGGGTGCATATTTTAGTTTGTTGCCTGGTTTGGAGGACATAATACATAGGTCACATTAAGTTGGTATCATTTGTGAACACTAGCCTCTGTCTCATGACATACATTTCTCTATATTTTTTGTAATTTTATATACAGACAATATAACTTTATCATTTAGCACAGCATCTGGCCTTTGCATTGAGAAGGACTTACAAAGAACCCCATTAAAATATAAATGCTGCAGAGATGGTCATAACTTGAAGTTTCGCTAACACGTACTTCCCAGCTTGGGAATTCTCCCACATGTTAATAGATGTGACAAGAAAAAAGTCTATCATGGCTCAGATAGGTTTGTTTAACTGTAAAACAAAGTTAGAGAGGTTTCTTTCTTCCTGCAGGACCTTTCAGGGCCTTTAATATGCTAATGGATTATAACTTTCTAAGGAGAGAATTTGGTATTCTGCATTTCCCAAGCTTACTTGACCGCCAGGCTCTTTGTTCATTGAGTGCCAATTAACACTCACAAGAATCAGTGTATGTAGAACACAGAGAATCCGAGCTCTGTAAAACATTAGCAGCCAAGTAACAGCATAGAGAAGGCAGAGAAAAGAAATAAGAGGTAAGGACACTGATACAGGAAACAGGAAAGTCCAATGATCGATTTACCTTTTTCACAGCTTTGCTAGAACCTGCTGTGTTTACTTAGCACTGAAACAATCTTAATAAATGGTATGATCATGAATCTTATAAATACAGATATAAAATAATATTCACCTCAATTGCCTAAAGCAAACATCAATAGTTGCTATAAATATTAGTTGAATTTCCCTGGCTCTTGTATCTCTTCTGAATGACCCTTGAATGAGCTAGCCATTTTCAGATTATGTAAAGGTAATTACATAATTAATTGGGCCAAATGAAACATGAGATCTTGAAATAAACTGTAGATTTATTATTAAGAGTTGATTAAAATCCATAAAAGTGTACATCATTTGCAATTTTATTAGTTGCATTGTTCTAGGTCAATCTCGGTTGAACTTTTAGAATCATTTTTTAAAAAGTACATTCTCAAACCTACCTCCCAAGATCAAATCTCTTATGGAAAGTCAGGATCAACCGTCAATTTTTCCTCACTAGGACAATATCCTTGTGGTCCCAGCTACAGTTTTTGTCTTTGTTCTTAGACACTGTTTCTGCCTCCTTGTTCACACTACTGGCTGCCTTCTGGTAACAGTGCAACAAAACCAGTAACACTAAACTCTTAAACTCTCCATCTACAAGTGCGAAACCTTAAGTAACAGGTTATGTCTACCATTCCAAGTTCATTTGCTATGTTATAATTGTTTATGCTATAATACTTCCTGCTCTTGTCCTGTGTTGCGTTAATCCAAGTATCTTAGTAACCGTGGGAGCTGACCTGCCGTGTTATTCTCCTTGAAGCCTCTGGCATGTTTCCAAGCATGCCCTAGAATAGTATCATTGCCTGGAAATGCCTTCTGATCACAGAAAATGAAGGCTGCCTGAAAGAATATCTGAGGATTGTTATATTTACAAAGGCATCAAGTTGATTTGCTACAACTTCATAAGTATTTTTATTCATGGAAGTTTTCCAGACTTTATCAGAAGACCACTTGGTTCTACCTACTTTAAAGAAATCTTGTTTCTTCCTATTTTACATCTAATCTATTACTCTTGCAGCAAGTAGCTCCTCAAATAACAAGTGATAATAATGATAATACTAATGAAAATGACACCACCTGCTCAGCTAAACGACAATCTCAAGTGGCTTTCACATACAGGCTGGTCATGAGCAGATAGATGGTAATGATGCCTGGTTATTTGCCCATTGGATGAGACAAGCTTGGAATGTGACCTAAATGGAAAGTTTTGTAAGACAGAGCAAGAGGTATCGAACTTTCCCTCCAAGGTCATTCATTTTCTTGTCAAATAACAAACAGTTTGAATAAGGATTATTTTACGGGTTGAGCAACCACAGATTATGATTTTGATAGGCGAAAATTATTTTAGAGAAGAGGATAAGAAAATCACACTTCGGCTGATAGATATTTCAACTTCCTTGAGAAAAGAATGTATTTACCAGATCATAATCATTTTGGTAAATTACATTTCAGTGCTGAGTCATCTGCACAGCAGTGAGGCAGTACACACCCCTTTAAACGATAAATTGTGCAGCTGTATTAGCCACATCCCTGTGTTAGAAATAACTCAAGAAGAGCTGTGAAAGGAACCCTTAGCTCATGCAGGGAAAACTGGCTTTTGTGGTTATCTTTTAAAAAGGAAAATGAGTCTAAAGATCTTAGAATCTGCAAGAACTGCTGCCACTGGAAGTCACATTGTCGTAAATGACTATCTGTTTAGTTTTCATAGAAATTGGTACTGTGATAATCAGATAGATAAGAATAATGCAAAATTCAATATGACACATTTAATAAGCTACTTGTTAAATAATATTGAATAAACTTTCAGCTATTTGGCTGCTCAATTCACCCCATACTTGTTATCACGGTTTTTTCTTCACAGTTACTTGAGAAGCTGTGTCATCTTCAAGGACAGTGATTCTCAAAGTGTGGTTCCCAGAGCAGCAACAGCATCCTCTGGGAAATCATTGGAAAAGCAAATGCTCAGGCTCACTGCAGCAGTTACTAAATCAGCAGTGGGATCCAGCAACCTGTGCATAACAAATCCTTTACATGATTCTAATTGCTCTGTAGTTTAATAATGTCCTGCTAAAACCTCTGAAATGAGAAGACTGCACTTCACCAAATCAGGTGAGCATAAAGAAACCCTCTAACTTCCCTGGATTTTAATTTCATACCTGCAAATTGAAGAGTGTCGGTCACATAATTCTAATGTATTTTCCAGTTATTTAATCCTACATTTAAACATTAAATTAATTAATACTTAAACATCAAATTAATACTTAAACATTAAAATTGAAATTCTACCTTAATAGCTCAGTGTTGAATATCCAAGAACCACGATTTCAGGGGCAGGTGGTGGCACAGTGCCAATGCAACTGGCCCCACATGAGTAAAGATGCAGACCACATCTCTTTTGGAGACCTCCCTGGGCATGCCAGCTGTGAGTGCTTCTTGATCCCGGCCGGCTGAGAATGGAGGCTTGAGGACTCTGTTGGGAGTGACCCTCTCTCTCATGCAAGAAATAAATAAGTAAACTGAGGAAAGAAGAAAGCCATAATTTCAAATTCTGACCCTGCTCCTAATAATATGTGTCTTCCTTATATTTAGCTTCTCAGAGTCTCAGGTTCCTTATCTGTAAACTGTAGATAGTGATAGTGCCTACGTCATAAATTTTTGAGAGCCGATAATGCAAGCAGAGTATTTAGTGTGGTAGTTGGCACACAAGGCCTCCACAGAGGTGATTACTATTGTTTGGAAATGGAGCTCTGAAAAAAGATGCTTAATTGTCAAATCATGGAATTAGAAAAACAGGATTTCCATCTGAAAGTCTCTGCAGCGATGAGTAAAGACTAAGATTCGAACAAATGGGTATATTCAGCCTCAGTTATTTGTGGCTAACTGATTCAAGCTATTGAAAAATGTATTGGCACTTTAGGCTTCCATTCCTCTATGAAACAAAAAGACTATTTTTTTCCTCATTATTTAGTTATACTGCAATTATTTTAAAATACATAGGTGTGGTGAAATTTCAAGGGAACAATGAGGTGCTCAAAACAAGATGATGGGATTCTTTTCACAGTGTGGGAAGCCAAAATATGGCACTCAAAAAGGTACTTTTTAGCATATTTCAAGATGGGTATTGAGAGGAGTCATAGATACAAGGTTAGCTCTACATAAAAGCTAAGCTTTTTGCAAGAAAAGACGTACACTTCTAGCCAGGTTGCAGTAGAGTGTAGACACTACTGCTGGGCCCATTGAGGTTACGTGGGAGTCAAGGGATTGATTGCTTGCCCACCCTAAAAGCCAGGGGCAGTGATGTTTGCAGGTAGCTAAAGCTACTGAGGAGGCTAAGGCAAGAATGATCTGGACCTAGTGAGATCCCATTTTTAAAAAAGGATGAAGAAGGAGGAAGTGGGACCAGCAGTTAGCGTAATGGCTATGTCACTGGACTTCCATGTAGTCGACAGCAGTTCATGTCCCGGACCCGGTGGCTTAAAACTCACGCCTGGCGCATGTGCGTGTGTGCCCAAGATCCTGAGAGGAGAATGGAGGAGAAGGGATTGAGGTGTGGCCATCCCCCCTGGAAGGTGATTTCTCACTTTCTGTCTCTCTGTCTTTGTCTGTTTGGTGAGCACATGCGCCCTATAGCAAAAACCTCTCCAAAAAAAAAAAAAAAAAAAAAAAAAAAAAGGAGGAGGAGATGAAGAAGAGAAAAAGAAATATCTATCTATTGACATCAGTAAAATAAGCAGCAGATGCAAGCATTCTTTCATTCCAACTCCCTTTATCTGCCAAGGAAAAATTGTATCGTGGGAAGAAGGTGATTAGAAGTCTGATACCTGGCCCCCCAAATCAAAGCCTTTACATTTTTCTCCTTTCACTATTACTGACTTAGCTTCCAGTCTTTTCTTTCTTTTTTTTTGGTCACCTGGTCCTCCTCTGAGTCTTACACATACTAGACTCCCAAGTACATATGTGCATATTTTAATAAGTTATTATATGCCAGGCTGTTTTGCCTGTTATTCTGGTTGTCAGCTTATTTCACAGACTAAACATCGTTGAACATTTAGAGGGAAGGGAGAAAATATAAAATGTTCTCGCAGCAGCTTTCATTATTATTTATTTATTTATTTTTGGTAAAAGAAAACACAATTGTTTGCACTGTATTTGCAAACAATCAACAGGGAAATCATGCATTAATTGTTCAGATGAAAGGGTGAGGCTGTTCATATCTATCTGTGTTTACCAGGCATTAGGTGATCTGATTGGGAAAGTACTCGGTAGCAGGAGAGCCCAAGACACAGCAGCTAAATAGATGCCTCTTTAATGTGAGGTGTTCCGTATCAGATGGGACTTTGTTGACCTTGTTCCTTCACACAATGAGTGTGTGGAGGTCTCTGTGCAGCAGCACCCAGGCCTCTGTTTTAGTTCTTAATTTCTTTCACAGCATCAAAAGGCTTTTCTATTCAAAAGCTTTTCTTTTTCTTTTACTCCTGAGCCTCTGCAATTGAGGCAGAGCCACAATCTACCAGCAGCAGCCTTTGTTCTGGCCTTTCAGGAGTCTGGGGAACAGTGTGAGTCCTTCCTAATTAGCCTGTGGACCAATGAAATCCTTCTCCAAGCCAAGAGAGGCTGCAATCCCACAACCCAAGTGGCAGAAAAGAGGGGAAAGGCCTCTTTAATTAAGGCCCAACAAAACCAAATGAAAAAATGGTATTTTGCTCTCTACAAATGTCTTTTTTTCAATCCCTGTAAATGCTGGCACATGCACATGCTTTTAAATTGTACCTTCACTTTTGCCAATGTACTGGCACTCGGCTTTGGCTAAAGATTGCAGAAATTATTGGCCCATAAGAGTTTAGGACCCAGCAGCCTCAGGCGGGGCCCGGGTTTGCGTTTGCACAAGGAGCAGTCTCTGCTAGCAGCAAAGAGCTGATAATCAGGGAATGGTCTCCACTTATAAAAGTGATGCATGACAGCCACACCTCACAGCCTTGGCATTTACACAGTGCATTCACAAATGTCACTGCACAAAGACCCTGCCATAGTCACAGATGTATTAATGTATTAGTTTCTTCTGTTGTTTGTCCTCCTTTTATATCTTTTAACTTCAATGCCTTTACTTATTTATTTCTTAAGTGATTTCTTTAGTGGCTTAACTGTCTTAGTGAGTTAGTTTTAGATGTGACATTAGTATTATCCTTCTGGTCCACCTTTCATATTTATCACGAGTGTATCTTACCACCCTTATAAGAATAATTAGGTTGTGCTTCTTTATTTTTAAAGCAAAAATACTTTCCCTTAATTTTAAGTCTTATAAACATTTCATTCCAAAAAATTTCTATGATATGTATTCAAGGCAGATAATTAAAATAAGGAGGTTTTTAAAAATCAAAGCTCTTCCACTTAGAGATGATCACTATCAATGTTCTGTGGTAAATTAACTCACCTGCATGTTGCCATTCAAGCTTACATGAATAAAATGTTTTCATACACACTATGTCTGCTTGACAATATATGTGGCTATATTTCGAATTTAGTACTTCGACTGAACCATCATTTCTTTTTGTTTTTCTTTCTTTTTTCTTTTTTTAATTTGTAATTTGCTATAGGGTATGTGTACTTGCCAAAGAGAGACAGAGAGAGACAGAGAGAGAGAGAGAGAGAAACAGAGAGAAAGTGAGAAAGGAAATGGCCAGTCCATAATCCCTCCTCCTCTGTTCTCCTCTCAGGATTTTGGGCACACACACATGTGCCCAGCATGTTTTTCAAACCACTGGATTGGGACTCAAACTGTGCTGTTGGTCATATGGGATCCAGGTGCCCTAATTACCACACCACCCGGCTGGCTACCTGGCTGGTCCCTGGATCATCATTTCTAATGTCTGTGTATTATCAGTCTTTTGAGGAATAAAAAGCCATTATTCAACCTAATTTTAGTATTTTCACTTATTTAGTTTTTGATTAGATTCCTTTGAATACGTCACAACTTTAGACGATTTCAAATTCCCACTGTGATAAAGTTTTTGTCTTTGCTAGGCAATGTAATATAGATAGAAATGTATATGGTGAAATAGAAAAATTGCATGTGTTATATATGATGGAAATCAGAAATACACATGAACATAAATGATGTTTTTTTTATTTTTATTTTTTCATTATGAAGAATTATTTATCCAATCAGAACAACTGCAGATAATTTGCTTTTAGTCAGGGAATGCCTTTGCTCTCCTAAAAGCTCTTATTGTGAAGATCTCAAAATAACTTGTTTTGCTTTAAACCTAGCCCATGTGTATATGACATCACACATTCATTCAGCTTACTACAAAATTGTTCAAACCTGTTTTTTGGTAGATTTTGTGTTTGAATTGATCATGAACTGAGATTATGTTGACAAAGTCTGAATAAATGAGACTAGAAGAAAGTAGAATACCTCCTTGAACTCTGTGTTGTTTACTCTCTAATGTGATCCTAAAATAGTAATATGTATGCTTCTCACATAGACCACATAATAAAAAACATGATACACTAAGAGAAAGGCTAGACTTAAAAGCAGGCCACTTAAGATCAGTTGTTTCTATCCACAGTCAACTAATACTTTGTGGCCTCCATGGCATTAATCTATAAAAAGAGAAAATGTCTCAAAGGAATGCTGTAAGGATTTAGTGTGATAATATGATAGCTACTACTTTATATTTTATCACATTCAGAAAGATTCTTTAAGTACATGATATGTTTCAGGCTTTGTAAGAAGCACAAAGCCACTTTTTATTTTTGTAGTAGATCACAGCAGAAGACTTCACATGAATGATCACATTTTTCACTGGAACTCTGAGTCATCACTACAATTATCATCCCTATTTTGCACTTAAGGGATAAAGTTCAGAGGTAAAATAATTATTTAAAACCTGAAAACTCCTTAAATGTCACAGTTGAAACTCAACCTTGAATCTTATTTCTCGCTTCAGTGTTTTCTTCTTTAACTGTCTTTAACAAAGATCTCAGAACGACCCAATGAGTGTCTACAATAGTGGATTTATAAACATCTAAATCTTTTCTTTATTATGACCATGTCATTGATGACAGTGTCACTGGGTATAATGATGCAGTTACATACTTTCACATACATGATCCTGTTTGATTTTCTCAATTACCCTGTGAAGTCCAGTAGAGCTGAAAAAGTTTTGATAATGTGCTCATGATCCTGCAACTCATGGATGCTAGAACTCTCCAGTTGAAATCCATCTGACTCTAGGGTCCAAACTCAACTGTGTTTAATTCATATGCAGAAATGTCCAGAAAATAAGGTAAAAAAGAACACCAAAAGTTAATTTTGAGGCCACTAGTATTTGAGGATAATATTTGTTTCAGTAAAATAAAGTGTAAAAAAAAAAAAAAAAAATATATATATATATATGTATATATATACATACATACATATATATATATATACATACATATATATAGGGTATATATATATATGTGTGTGTGTGTGTGTGTGTGTATATATATATATATATATATATATACACACACACATATATATATAGTGGGATGTCAGGAAAGTCAAGATGCACTTTTGCACAGAAAAATAGAAAAACTCATATGATTCTCCCAATAACTTAATAGCAGTAAGGAAATAGAAGCAATGGTAATAGATTACATAACCCTAAAAGGTAATTCTGAACACAAGGAAAGAGCCGTGTATTTTTTTTTTTTTTCTTTTTCTGGAGAGGTTTTTGTTATAGGGCATGTGCGCTCACCAGAAAGACAGAGAAAGACAGAGAGACAGAAAGCGAGAAATCACCCCCCAGGGTGGATGGCCACGCCACAATCCCTTCTCCTCCATTCTCTTCTTGGGATCTTGGGCACACATGCACACACGCCCGGCATGAGTTAAGCCTCCGGGTCCGGGATTCAAACCATGGTAGACTCATGGCAGTCCAGCGACGCAGCCATTACGCTAACTGCTGGTCCCAAGAGCTGTGTGTTATTAACAACAAGAACAACTCATTGTCATTTAATTATTTCAAAACAGTTCAGAATAATTTAGAAACAAACAGTTCATGAGGGGACATGAATTATTTCTTGAGGCTTAATGCAATAATTGATTTAATTTTTATATAAATTTAGAATATTATACTTTTGCCATTGGCTCTTCTCTTTAACAATTTTCTTCCTAATTTTCTTTTTTTTAAGTTTATTTCTTTATTTCCTTCATGAACTGGAGACAGAGAGTTAGAGAAAGACACCCCAAAAGAGTCTCCATGTGGCACTCACCCTTAGTCTCAGCCTGCCTGCATCACAGCCACACACATGCACACCCGTGCTCAGGGAAGTCTCGGGACACAAACTCAGGACCTTTCCCATATGGATCCAGTTGTGTCACTAGCTGGCCTCTGATTTCTCTTTTTTGTAGTGTGATGAACAACTCAGTTTCCTTTCTTTAACAACCTTTTTACTAATTCAAATTCTTAGCTAGGACCAGATGGTGGTGCAGTGATAATGCAAAATATTACATCATTTTTCTCATCCAAGCTCCTAAATGCTCACCAAATTTTGAAATCCAGGAGTTGCCTACAAGCTTGAGGTCACTATTGAGAAGGAACAATCCTAAGAAAGGATGAAAGTTAATTTTGAGACCACTGATATCTTGGAATAATATTTGTTTCAGTAGAAAGAAGTGTAAAAAAAATACGTATTGGGATGTCAGGAATGTCATGATGCATTTTTGCATAGAAAAATAGAAAAACACGTCATGACTAAAATAGAACTAAAACATTAGCCTTGATGTGCTGGGTGTATTTTTTTTTTTTTTTTCCAGCAGTTCTTCGATCTAGAGCAAGCAAAGATCACAGTTTAATATCAGGTCATTGGAAAAGT
This sequence comes from Tupaia tana, assembly GCA_026018925.1. Classification (NCBI taxonomy): domain Eukaryota; kingdom Metazoa; phylum Chordata; class Mammalia; order Scandentia; family Tupaiidae; genus Tupaia; species Tupaia tana. The sequence continues at coordinate 94,887,097 of JAKSZU010000001.1, read as the reverse complement.
CATGATGTATTTCTTCTGTTGTTGTTTTTTTTTTTTTTCCTATGCAAAAATGCTTTATGACTTTTCTGATGACCCAAGACATAAGTGTATCTGGATCAGACTTGCTACTGTATTTACACAGGTGAGTACAGTAGAGTCTGAAGTCCATGGTGAAGCATCCCCAAATACTTCCCCTAGAAGAGCAACAGCATCTGAGGTCATGATAGCAGGGAAAATTGTGTAGTCTTTGGATCTCATTGAGATTAGGAGCGGTGTACTAATATGATCATACAGCTATGGACCTGCTTCTCTGCTGCCCCAAGCAAGTGGAATGAAATTTGGCACATAATTCCTAATATAAGACTGCCAAGCTCTCATCCAGAAGAGAGAACTATCAGAAGAAAGCTGCCAAGAAAAACATGGCAGAGGGGCCCTCTCCTACACATGCAAAGGTATGTCAGCCTATCACAGAAGGTGAGGCCCAAGATAGCTCTTACGTAAAAGCTTGAGTAATGTGACCATTTCCATGGCACAAGGTTCTAGACATGTTAGGATTAAGTAGATCTGGTTAAAGCAGAATCTTAGGTTTTTTGCTTATTTTGTTTTGCATTGTGTTTTATGTTGTGGAATGCCTTTGCCCCCCCTTTTTTTTTTGGAGAGGTTTTTCGCTATAGGGCGTGTGCGCTCGCCAGACAGACAGAAAGAGACAGAGAGACAGAAAGCGAGAAATCACCCCCCAGGGGGGCTGGTCACGCCGCAATCCCTTCTCCTCCATTCTCCTCTTGGGATCTTGGGCACGCACGCACACGCGCCCGGCGTGAGTTTTAAGCCACCGGGTCCAGGAAGCGAACCGCGGTAGACTACGTGAGAGTCCAGCGACATAGCCATTACGCTAACTGCTGGTTCCCCCTTTGCCCCTTTTAGACATTGACTTTATATATCTGTGTTCTGTTTATTTTTGTTTGTTTTTTAAATTGAGAAAAACACTTCCTCCTACTTTACAGTCAGAAATGGGTGACCACCATTTCCCAATAAAGGCAAAAATGAAAATAAATTATGATTCTCAGCTTTAGGCTGGAGTCAAATTGGGCAACAGTGCACTTGCTGTATCTTGCTGGTTCCCTTTAAATTGAAATATATTATGTGTAACAAGAGAGAAAGATTAGAAATAAAACAGCAGCTAAAGGAAGGACAAATTGGCTTCTTTATTACAGTCTGTCAAAGTAGTAATTGATATAAAATTTGGAAAGGCTGTTGGAAATTTTTGAGCGAAACCAGAATACATTTCCAAGTGAAATGAGAAATAAGTTAAAAGAAATATTAGACTTGAAATATTTCAAAGGGCCATTTTGTTACTAATATTCTTTCGCTGTAATTTTTATTCAGTTAACTCTATTGCACTTTTTTTCATAACTACTATAATATAATTCAGTCTTGAATGTATAGAGATGATTCTAGAGCTGTCCTTGAGAGTACATCTTACAATTTATTTGACAAGTCTTTGTTTCCTTTAGAGATTTTGCATAATAAATGTTCAATAAGTGTTTTTTCGACAAATAACTATGTGTAAGCATATTGAAAAATAGGTCCTGACTTTCCCAATGACCCAATATAAAACAGGGAATTGATGGCATGGTATATAAGTCAGAATTCTTGAGAGAAACCACCAACAGGATATGCATATAGATGTATTTAAGAGGAACATTATGGGAATTGGCTCATGAGATTATAGAGGCTGCAAAGTCCCAGCACACACTGTCTTCAAACTGGAGTTCCAAGAAAGCTGATGGTTTAATTTATTCTGAGTCTGAAGGCCTGAAAAACAGGAACTGCTATAGGTTTGAGTCAGAAACTGCAATCCAAGGACAGAATAAGATGGATGGCTCAGTTTAGGGGGAGAAAAGAAGGAAAATTCACCTTTCCTCTGCCACTCTGTTCTATTTGCCCACACTAGAGAAGGCAGATATTTCTCTTTTTTTAATTTACATTTAATTATTGTACATTTTCCTTAAAGATTTTTTTGCCCAAGGGCATGTGTGCCCTCTGGAGAGAGACAGAAACAGACAGAAAGAGAAAAAGTGAGAAATCACTCTCCAGGTGGATGGTCAAACCGCAATCCCTTCTCCTCCATTCTCCTCTTGGGATTTTGGGCATGGACACACATGGGCCTGGCATGATTTTCAAGCTACCAGGTCCGTAAGTCCAACCATGGTTGGCCACATGGGAGTCTAGCACCTTAACCACTATACCACCTGCTGATCCCAATCATTATTCATCTTTACAGCTTGCTACATGGCTTTTCCCAGCATGCATGCAGTATGTGCCAATCAAGTCAACGATATTACCATATACATCGTCATCAAGAGAAAACTTTCCACTCTTGTGTCTGTATAGTGTGTTTTTCCCCACCGAACTCTCCTCCTACTGCCCCCTCCCCCCCCCCACACACACTACTCATCTCTTCCAATGCAGTCTCTGTTATCCATGCTAGGAGGGGAGATTTTTTTTTACTAAACCTTCAGACACAAATGCTAATCTCTTTTAGAAAATCTTTACACATAAACACACAGAAATAAAATTTAAGCAAACTATGTTTAACTATGAGTCAAGTTGACTCATAAAATTAACTGTCACAGGACTGGTCCTACAACCTAGTGGTTAAGACAGCTGGATCTCATACGGCGCACTGTGGTTCATATCCTGGCTTTGGTGGCCTGGAAAATATGCTGGGCATGTGTGTGTGCATGCCCCAAATCCCTACAGGATGGAGAAATGGGGGAGAAGGAATTGCAACATGACTATGTCTCACTGAGGATGCCTTCTCTCTCTCGCTCCCTTTCTGTTTCTCTCTCTTTGTCTCTCTCTGGTGAGTGCATGCACCCTCTAGAAATTAAAATTTAATCATCCATGGCTTCACTGAGTGGCCCTCAATATAATTATTACCAGTTTATGTCTTCCTTCCAGTTGTATTTCCTTTATTTTTAAACTCTGCCCCTTCCTTTCTTCATCCCTTCCTTCCTTTTTTCTCTCCTTCCTTTCTTCTCTTTTCTCTAATTTTTCTTTTCTGACTCTTCCTTTTTCTGCTTATTTTCTATCTACCTTTCCTTATTCCTTTTTTTCTTTCTCTCCCTCCTTTTTTCTCTTTCCTTCTGTTTTTCCTTTCTCTCTTCCTTTCAAGAATGTTTAGTTCATTTGCCTATTGTTTATTTACTGATCCTCCAAACCCTGATGGACATTCTGTGGTGCCACTGAGAGTGCTGGAAATTAAACTGGTTATCCTGTGTGCTGGATGTACTGCTCACAATCATAACTAAAACAACCAATATTTCCATAGCTGTGTTTCCCGGGAGTGAATTTTCTTAGCATCCTAAATATTTAATGTGTTTCCCTTGATGTATTCTGCAAGCCATTTACATTTGGATAACTGTCCACATTGGAATTCTGAAGCGATTATGACAATTGAAACAATACAGGGCAAAATAACACATTTTACAGGGGATAAGACTCTACTAATGGTACAGTGTAATCTATTCATTGTATGATAGTCCTGTGTTCTCTAAGGAGCTTCTGAAATCAATGAGATATCCCTATATCCAAATTTACATTGGTCTTTTAAATGCTCTCTGAAAGCATTACTTGCTAAATAGATCAAGGTCCCTCCTTGATTTCATTCTGCTTGCAGCAAGTGCTCAGGGAGATTAGATTTCTCTGGCTTGAATTGCTGAAGCCAAGAGCTTAACATTCACCCAGGAAGAGTAACCAGTCCTTGGAGAGTCTGGCCTATGCATTTTGAATTTCAAAGGGCATGGGGAAAGGCCAATAATTTACTCAGAAGCTCACAAGCAGGATCTACTCAAAATAGACCTAGTTCTGCTTCTTTCTTGCAGTTTCTTTTTGTTCTCTTTCTGCCTCTTCTATGCCTACCACCTTCAAAATGACTTGCAACTCTACTGGTTCCTTTAAAGGGCATATTGCAATGTTGAACACAAGCTTTGAGTTCCTTCTAAACCCTCTTGTGTCATTCTTTCAGTGCACAGATCCCTCTCTCCCATTACCACCACTAAGTTACTGGGGTCATTAATTGGCCACAACATGAAGTCCTAATTGCATGTAATAGAATTTCTAGTCATACTTCGTAATTTGAAACACAATTGAATATAATATTCTATAGTTTCTCTCTCTCTCTCTCTCTCTCTATCTCTCTCTCTCCTATTTTACTATATGGCTCATGAACTTGCTGGAGACAGACAAGAAAAGGAATGTGAGAAATCACCCCCCAAGGGAGATGGCCATGCTACAATCCCTTCTCCATTCACCTCTCAGGACTTGGGGCATGCATCAACACACACCCAGTGTATTTTTCAAGCTGCTGATCCAGTACTTAAACAACGCAGTTGGTCATTTATGATTCAGCGACCTTAACCTCCATGCCACCTACTGGTCTTGTAATTCCCTTTCTTGAAAGAAAATGCCATGAGCAAAAGCAAGCTTACATTTACTTATCCTGGGAACTCAGCTGATAACAGTTTTATGATTAAATGTCTCCTTTCTCTCACAACCCTCAAACAGTAATTCTAAGTAGAAAAAATTATTCATGTCAACAGCACAGCCATTTTTGAAGACTATTTGGTATTTTTTTACAAAACTGAATATATTTTTTTTGGGGGGAGAGGTTTTTTCGCTATAGGGCGCGTGCGCTCGCCAGACAGAGAGAGACATAGAGACAGAAAGCGAGAAATCACCCCCCAAGGGGGGATGGTCACGCCGCAATCCCTTCTCCTCCATTCTCCTCTCGGGATCTTGGGCACGCATGAACACACACCCGGCGTGAGTTTTAAGCCACCAGGTCCGGGACGCGAATCGCCGTCGACTACGTGGGAGTCCAGCAACATAGCCATTATGCTAACTGCTGGTTCCCAATATACTTTGACTTTATAATCCAGCAATTCTCCTTGATATTTTTATCCAAAAGAGTTTTAAAGTATGCCCACAAAAAAGCTTGCACATAGATGTCTATAAGGACTCTACCCATAATTTGCAAAAATTGGGGATTACCAAGATATCCTTCAGTAGATGTTCTGTTCAAACAGCTGAGTAGTCCATAGTGCTAAAAGGAAATGACATGTCAAGCTATCAGAAGACATGATGGAAACTTCAATTTATTTTACTAAGTGAAAGAAACCAGTCTGAAAAGTATACTTACTATGGAATTCCAAATATATAGCATTCTATATTAGAGGCAAAACTATATAGACAGTAAAAAGGTCAGGCTTCAAGTTACCAGGGTGAGAGAAGTGAATAGGCTGGGCACTGAGGATTTTGAAGGCAGTGAAGCTGCTATGGGAGACACCATCATTATGGATATATGTCCTTACACATTTGTCCAACCAGCTCTACATTATGTGATACTCATTGTTCACTTATTTTCTCCTCTTCACTATTGTTTAACCATCATTATATATATTAAAGCAATACACGTACATATTCAATGTATTTTAGAGTAGCTTCTACACACGTGTACATAAAAGCTGATATGTATTTTTAAAAGCAAATGCATTTTTGAAAATATCATATCTGCAGTGTATACTGTCCAGTAAAACACCCTGTGATAATAAATGTTCTATATTTCCATCTCCCAGTTGTCATCAATAGCCATATGTGCCTACTGATCCCTGCATATGAGTTGCTTCTTTTCTCACTTTTTTCTTACAGTGAAATAAATGTTAGTAAAGAAAAATGAGCATATTTCTAGAAGAAAAACAGTAATAAATCTACTTTATAATGGCATTTAGTACAATGGTAAGAAAGTCTAGAATTTGATATTTTTCAATGAAAGATCTGCTAGGGCAGGATGAATAAAGAAATATTAACCAGCGAAAAATAAATAACTAACAAACACGAAGTTTGTATGGAATTCAGACAATAGGTGGATCCAATTTTCAGTTTTGGTTAAGCATTGAAAACTAGCCAGAGCCCCATAATTTATGTTCAATAGATATTTTAATAATGATCCATCCAATTTATGCATATAAAACTAAACTGAGGAACTATAAGAATCTTGTTAATTTTGCAAATAATAATACATTATAGAGCAATTTAGTAAATACAACTTGACTTAATGGAAGCATGTCTGGGACTCAACGTATGGCACCAGGTGGAAGACCTGACAAAGATGTAAATACTCCGTAATTGGTCCATCCCCCAAACCAGATTTCTTCTTAATGCAAAGGCCTTTCTAACAGAATTCTGGAGGCTGATTTTACTCCCATTGAGTATTTATTATCGAGATCTCAATATGTTTCACAAAATACAAAGGCTAAAGATTCATTGGTTTTAGCATCAGTAGTCCTAGGATACCTATTAAGTTACAATTTTCAGAAGGACTATCGTTCATCTTTAACACTCAGACTCTGCCAAATAACAGCTGGAAATGAAAATTGAAAGCTTTAATGGGTGAGACATTTTATGAGCATTGTCTATGAGCTTTAGTTTTGCTTGTGAAAGAGTCAGGATGAGTTTGACACAGTGCAGAGATGACGATAAGACTACCTAGGACTTCAGTTCTTGCTGAGGTGAGTAGGTTAAACTGAGGCATGCCATTTAACCTTTCTATTATTCAGTTCATTCATTTGTAAAATAAAAAGTAAAATAAGTGTTTCCCACATTTACATTTCATGAGCCTGTAGAAGTTTAAATACATAATATGATAAAGATTATTAACTTTTAGCTTTGCCAACCAAGGGCATTAAAAAGGTGCCATCTATTCTTATCATCGTTTTATAAACCATACAGAATTTTAGCCCCCAAGAAGGCATCAAACCTAGCTTGGTTGGAATCTGTGTAGTTCTTATTTATCTAAGGCTTTATCACTGACTAATAGAAGTCTTTCGAATAAATAGCATTTGGAAACTTCTGAACTTTACAATCTTGATTTTGAACGAATTAATTATTGTGGTTTTAATATTTGTGATTAACTCCCCCACCACTCCACATGTTGAAATCAGAGATACAGCCCTTGGTAGGTGGTTAGTTAGGTTGTCAGAGCTGAGACTTCATGAATGGGATTTATGCCCTATAAAAGAAGCCTGAGGGAACTTGTTTACCTCATCATGTAATGGACATAGTAATGGACCATTTCTGAATCAGGAAACAGTCTCTCAGCAGACACCAGATCTGCTAATTCCTTGATTTTAGAACTTTCCAGCTTCCAGAGCTGTTGAAGATAAATTTCCTTTTTTGTTGTTGTTGTTGTTGTTTTGAGAGGTTTTTGCTATAGGGTACGTGTGCTTGCCAGAAAGACACAGAGAGATAGAGAGACAGAAAGTCAGAAATCACCCCCCAGGTGGGATAGCCACGTCGCAATCCCTTCTCCTCCTTTCTCCTCTTGGGATCTTGGGCACACACGCACACGCGCCTGGCATGAGTTTAAGCCACAGGGTCCAGGACTCAATCCGTGGTCGACTACATGGGAGTCCAGTGACATAGCCATTATGCTAACTGCTGGTCCCAATTTCTGTTTTTTATAAGCTGCCCAGTTTATATTATTTTGTTACGGCAGCCTGAACAGACTATGGCATTGGCAAAATCTAGCTGCTAGTTAGGCCTAGTCTCCAACTCTGTGGTACTCAGTGTTCATTGTTTATTTTCTTACTAGTTTTAATTCATCAAGTCTTTATAGAAATACTATATTGATAAATTTTTAAACCTTTCTTCCTATTTCATTGATTATCATTTATGGTAATTTTATTAATTTTTCCCTGCCTCAAACCTGTTTTTATTTACTAACCTTTTGTTTGACTATGACAAAGAAAAAAAATACTATTCATTTTAAGAGCTTAATTGTCATAGCTAGTGCCTGCTAAGTTGGACAGTGGAGATTTTAGAGTAGAAAATTCTATTGGACAAGACTTGTATAAGACTTGTATAAACATCATAATATGAGTTTCTTTTTCCTACCTAGAATTACTAACTGGAGAATTGAGAGAAAGAGGAAGATTTAAGCTTGATGTCATCATCAGCTGAACTGTATAGTAAAAAGTAGCGAGGTTTTGCTTTAGGGGATTTACTTAATTTAGTTCTTTATGGCTCTGCATAGGTCTGACATTCTTCTAATGTATCTTTGATGATTTCTTTCTTACATAATAGAGCAAGACCAAACACATTTTATGATTTTAGTTTCTTAAAATCTGCCTTCCAATCCAGCTCTGGGTTCCAATATCTTATGGGAGTGAAGGATTTTTTGGAAACATCTGCCCTATTTGGAATGTCCTGTCTCTCCCTTTCCAGCTCCCTGTCCCCTGCTGCTGCACCTCAAAGTCTCCATTTACTCAAACAGGCAAGCCCGCCAACAGGCTCAAATAGGCTCCATCTGCTTACCACCTAATCTCTATTTAAATCAAGCTAAATAAACACTGTATTTTTCTGGGACCACCAGGCATATTTCTGCAGTAGGATTGTATGGCAACATCTCTACTCACATCTTCCACAGCATTTGTTTCTGGGGTTTGTGAGTCTTTAAAGTCTTTTCAGACCGTGTTATAATTAGCACCACAGCGTTCGCTTATTTGAGAAATGATTGTCTACCCAACACAAAAAACAGAGAGGCAAAGCTAGAGGTTATTTGGTCAATTTAGTCAATGGAGTCAGTCACAGCAGACAATTATGCTTCTCCTTTAAGGAAATCATCCAGGGAATGAATTAGTCTGTCAAGATACCTACCTGCATTGATCTTATCCGGCAGGTGGTAGGTACTCCAGTGTTATCTAGAAAAAGACACCCACATTTCTATTACCTTCCACACCTGGCCTTCCTTTCCTGCCCATCCCTCTTCTCCTAATCCCCACTTCCCTTAAGAAAATGAAGGAAAGTGAAACTAATGTCACTGGTCGTTGTAATTGTCAACTTGAAACCTGTTTCTGTTTCACCTGGCAAATGTGAGGTGCTCTGACATTCCTAAATGAATAGGAAGGAAAGTGTGTCATATCACTGTTGAGAAGGATTTTAGCCGTTTTTAGGAAACATGACTAAAGCCCAAAATCTAATGAATCTTGAATTTCAATTTTCAAGATATTTATTAATATTAATCATGAACTTCAACAGAAGATTATACATGCACACACATGCCTAGATGTTCTGCATAGATTTATATTTATTTATTTAATCCATGAATGAGAAATAGAGAGAGTGAGAAAGAGACAGAGACAGAAACTCCACAGGGCCTTGACTGCAATCCAATCCCATCCTCAGCCAGCCCCAGATCACAGGTAAGCGTGTGTCCAACACATACAGAAAGATCTCTAGACACGAACCTGTAACCTTCCCCTGCTGGGCAGTCTTGTTTTACTACTCTGCCATTATCCAGCTCTTTCACAGATTATTGATGGCAACTTACTCTGGTCCTAAGGAAACAGGAGGAGTCACTTTTGGTAGTTATAATGATATGTCATGGGAGGTTTCTGTTTTCCTCTTTTTTAACTTTGAAGTGAAATCTAAAATTTGTGTAATTCAAAAACCACAGAGGAGTTGTAATCGGAATTTTTCTTTCTTTCTTTTATGAAGACAAACACCCTCAGTAGGGTCTCTGATCTGCAGTGCTCCCCGCCCCTCGCCCCAGGCCAACTCACCTTCCCAGACAACCTCCACCAGGGGTGCACAAGCCTGTTGTACCCAGGCTGACCAGGGAAGCAGACCTGTGGCTTTCCTGGTATATCCAGCAGCCCTTGAGCAGTGCGCTGCTGCTTTGCCACTGAGCTCGCCTGAGTTTTGCTCTTTATTTGATGTTTCCTTGATGAGCTTTTCTTAAGGACTATTTAGATTCTGTTTGGTCTCAGAGGAGTATCGTTCAGCTCTGCTCTGAGCACATGTGATATCGTGCTGCTTTGACTTCAGACCCTTTGGGGTATTTTAAACATCACTGGCAAATTTGATTATATCAGGCCCATTTTCCTCCTGAGTTTTTCTTTATTTTTAATTCCTTCTCTACATGTAATCTACTCCCTAAGTAGCTATCTACACACTCATGGTCTATTAAGATAACTGTTTTATTTCAACTTTGGATTATTTACACTCCCCAAAGTGCATCTTTTGGGAGACCAGAAGATGGTCTTGGTTATTGTCTTCAAGGATTTCACCAACACCTGCTTCATATGTTCCCTTGCAAATATTTCTCTGCATGTTATTGTGAATAATATGCCATGTTGACTCAGTTTAACAACATTTCTCAGACTTCAGGTTATTGATATAAGCAAAGCAGTTTGTCCTTTTACTTTATTTGTTATTAGGAGAATTATGCTTAATTACAAAAACACTGACAATTCTTTGCACTGGAATACACCCTGTGGCATTGAGAAAGCATGAACTTCATTGCCTATCAGACGACTTGGACTTGGCTCCCATTCTGGCCTTGCCATCTTTTGGCTGCATGACCCATCTTTTTATTTATTTATTTATTTTAGAGGTTTTTGCTATAGGGCACATATGCTCGCCAGAGAGACAGAGAGATATAAAGCGAGATATCACCCCCCCGGGGGGATGACCATGCCGCAATCCCTCCTCCATTCTCCTCTCGGGGTCCTGGACATGCACACACACGCGCCCAAGTGAGTTTAAGCCACTGGGTCCAGGACTCAAACCTCAGTCGACCATGTGGGAGTCCAGCAGCATAGCCGTTACACCAACTGCTGGTCCCTGTTTTTAAACATATATATAATAACCTATAAGTCATATGGTTGTGGTATGAATGAGAAGAGATGATGTCCTTTGAACACAAGAACCATCTTTTTCATCACAATCACAGTATCTCCAGGGAATAGGAATTAATTGAAATGGTAGTTGGTGTGTCAATGAGTGTGTAAAGGGATGAGTGACTGAATAGTCAATGGGTATGAAGGTGCTATACAGAGACGAAGAGAAGTTTCTTGATTTTATCAAAACAAAAAATATGATGTTTAGCATAGGTGTCTGAATGTCTTAAAAGGAAATCAAAAGTCACTATATAGTTTTAGGCACTTTTTGTTTCCTAATTAATATGTGCTAACAGACTTCATGACAGATTTCTTTCAAAGGATTACTTGACTTACTAATACTGTTATCCACCATAACCAATAGTAGCGAACATTGGCAGAACACTTACAACGTGCTGGTATTCTGCTGGTACTTTATATGGTATATTTCACTTTATCTTCAGAATGACCCTGAGAGGTAGGTACCAACATGTCCCTACATACAAGCAGGAAGAATTACACATCCAGTCATGTAGCAACATGTGGTCAAGCCACTGCTGAGCCACTGTCTCCTTATGATCGTTCAAAGTCACACGGTAATATAATCTTTAGTTTGTTGGTCTCAGTTGCTTGATAGAAACTGCAGGATAACGTAGACCATAGCCTGCTTAATTTATGAGTCCTCAGAATCTAGACAGTGCCTGGCCCACCACAGGCACTTGAATGCTGAATAAATTTATTGACAATTCAGCACATACATAATCTTTGTTTTTAGACATTCCAAAGATCTCAGTTGAATGAAATCTCTTTTGTCTTCACTTACCTTCTCAATCTTCTATGCCAGCCCACTACAAATTGTCCTTTCTCTTCAGTCAGAATTATGGTTCTCTCAGCAAGATCAATTATGAAAATCTCAAGCCCAATCTACAGTATAATGGAAATAGAAAAAGAAAAAAACCTACAGTTCATTTCACTCCAAAAATACAGACAGCAGTATTTTTTTATTGTCCTTCATTTTTTTATTTCAGGGCAACATTCTATACTGAGAACAGCTTTGGAGTATTATTTGTAATATGTGTGTTTAGAGTTTGAGATGTACTTGGAGATAGGAGTTAGTTTGTCTTTTTTGAAATCTTCAGTAGGCCAAATCTACTAGAAAATCAGCATCCTTCATGTCAGCCCATGATGTTTGAGGGGGCTGGATCCCACCTGGTCATCAGTGTAGCTGAAGTCCATCCCTGAAGCTTAAGAAACATGCCAGGCATGTAGGCATGTGGGCATGCGTGCCCAAATTCTTGATGGGGAAGAAATGGAGAGGGGATTGAAGCATAATCATTTCCCAAGGGGGAGGATACTATCTCACTTTCTCTGTCTTTCTGGTAAGTGTATGCAAAAGCAAAAAAAAAAAAAAAAAAAAAAAAAAAGAAGTGTAAAACGGAAAGAAAGGATAAAGGGAGTGTGAGAGAGAAACAGAAAAAGAAAAGCAAAAGAGAGAAAGAGTAAAAAAGAAGGAATGAACATCCTTCTTACTAGAGACCCTGCCTATGCACTATGGAAAAGGAATTATGACTATTTGGGGAACAGCTACCCTCAGCCTTCTAATCACTTATTCTTAATATCTTATTGATTACTAGACTGAGCAAAGCTCTAAACTCTTTTCCGTCTTGCCTCTTGGCATGCTGTGTTCTAGGAACCTTCTCTATATCCCTTGATAACTAAAGCTCTGCACAGGTCAAGTTCTCCTGGCTGCCCTTATGATTTTTCTACTCATTATAAAATTTTACCCATCAAGCTTCTAATGCTTAGGTACTGTCATTGAGAACTCTGTTATTTCTTGGACCTGCCATCCTCATTGCTGTTAGGAACCCAGTCTGAGTGTTTCAGAGTCAGTTTAACATAATAGAGAAGGGCCATCATTGAGCAACTCGCCAATGCAGGTGAGCAATGCATTTCTCATTACTTTAATAAATGGAGTATCTGCTGGGCCTTGTTTCAGAACAGAGTTGGCTATTGAGCCTTCCAGCCTTATCTGACTCTGTCCTCTCTGGCCTGGCACTTTTCTAAGCCTTTTGAGACCTTCTAATATCAGTCATGGAGGTTCTGACATTTCTACTTAATATTTTCTACTTCAGTATGAGCAATCCACTTTTTTTTTAACTTCCAATCAAACAATTGCCCAGTCTTCTGGGGTACTTTCTAGGATATGAATTCCTATATTATGAGACAGTGCTATTATATTGATTTTAAAAGATTTTCTTTTCTCATTTGTATTCTGTTCTTAACCAACATCCACAATCCTAACTCTCCTGGCTAGATTCTCCAGTATCTTTATGGTATAGACCCTTTTTCCTCTTAACACATTCAGGATTTTCTCACGTGTATTAAGTCGTGACTTAGTTATACTTCTGTGTCCAGGAAGACAGGTGGAGGGATATCCTGAAGGACGTTCATGGTGTCATAAGGCAAAGCCCTCTGTATTGACTACAAACAAGGAAAAGGGAGAGCTAACTTTTCACAGGGAGAAGTCAATCTGGAATTAAAGATTATTGAGTACATTGGCCTTGAGGTCCCCATACAAATTTCAAAGTCCTACTCTTTCTCAGTTAGCACCCTGGCGTTGGGCTGAACTGAATTGCTAAAGGTGGCAATTCAATATTCTCTGAAATTTTATTCTTCTAGTAATAAAGTCAAGGCTAGATCCTTACCTTTTTCTGCTCTCTGATTTCTTTGTTCAATGCCAAAGAGACCATTTGGCTTTCATTCTTCAGTTTAAACTGTTGATTCACATTTTTTTTTCTCAAAATGATTTTATTGCAATAAAATCAATCCAATTAAAATTGTACATTTTGATGAATTTCAAAACCTCAGTATTTTTACATTCCATTTAATCCAAATCAGATTCCTCGTGGAATTATTTTTGTAGAAATTGACAAGCTTTCCTTAAGTTCACTTAAAGATGAAGTGGGAACATGGAAGAATTTCACAAACATAACATTGAGAAGCCGGACCCACGGGTCTGCCTGATTCCACTGATGTAAGGCACAAAACCAGGCAAAACTGATTCAGGCTGTTAGCAGTGAGGACACTATCCTTGGCCTGCCACTGTCTTTTTTTCAGTGCATCAGTTGCCCTCTACAGAACTCTAATTTCATAGTTCTTTAGTAATCCTTTTCCCGAATTGATCCAAGACCCTGTACTGCCCCAACAGTGCATTATTGTCCATCATTATTCAATCCTGCTTTACCATCTGTGAAAGTGTGACAGTTGAACCGCTATGCATGCCAGGGCAATCAGTATCCTACTTACTAAGTGATGGGGGTATGTTTTGCCAGCTTCAAAATGACATTTTAGTTTCTGCTTGCTAGTACCATGCATGGTATCTTGTTATACACTGGGTTTCCTGCTGGCCTCTGGGGTGGTTCTTTAATTTTCTCCCACCTTAGGGCAAGGAAGCAGCAGCTTTACACTCTTACTTCAGCCAGCTGCTCCATGAAAGTAAGCTTGACTGTAGACAAGGCCGCTCACTACAGCTGAGAGCAGTTCTGGAAGAGAACACATCCAAGGAGAGCCAGTTCTGAGGGGAATCTTGGTGACACCCTCATCCACTTTAGATTCCTTCAGGTAATATGTCACATTCGTGTTTATAAAGTCAGCTCCAAGGATGGTGCTTGGCGTATAGTAGGTATAAAAGAAATGTGACTGGCTATATGAACATAGTTGGGATGGTCACAAAAAGAACGAGAAAGCTAGGGATGAAATTCTGGAGTCTAGACACGTGTTTAAGAGGTCATTTTCATTTTCTTATGTAGATATTCAACAATCATTTGTATGAATGAGCTTAAATCCTGAGGTGAGGTCAGAATTAATAGTTTGTGGATAATCAGAATATAAATGTTTAGAGCCTTTCTTCCTTACCAATAGAATTGTAATGTTTAAATAAAACACATCATGTTTCCCAGTTTCTGTTGTAGATAGTTAAAGCTTTGTGACAGAATTTTTAAGTGCATATTATTGAGTGGAGAGTCTTTAAATACTTCAGGGGAAGATGACAGGCCCAATTACCTCATTCCTTTCCTACACTCCTGATACCTGAAGACTTACAGATTTCACTGTTTGAAAGATAATAGTCAATGGACCACCAGTAGGAAAGTCAAAGACATCAGTCCTAACATTCTTTAGGCACCACACCAGCCAGAACAGCCTTCCTCAGAATTCTGTCATATGGAAGGAAAATCAGCACCTGTCCTATGCACACCTCTTTCTTCAGATTTTCTTATGTTCCAAATGAAATCTATAACTGATAATGATCGTGGAAAAGATGGCCCCAGGAAAGAAGTCACAGTGAGAGAAGCACATGCTGTGCTAAAAACATGTATGTTTAAGGAGTAAACAAGAGAAGAGTTGCCTATAGAATATGGAGAAGGTAACACAAATCAGCCATGGAGTCTGGAATAAGCCCTGAAAAGAAAGGCATCAGTTAGGACAAAGGAGTAATCAAGATTCAATACAGCAGAGCTGATCAAAAAAATTAAAATGTGTGCATTGGATTTGGTCTTTAGGAATCTCTATAGCATACTGCTCTGGCAGAGAAAGTAAATAATAAATTCTTACTGACTTTGACTATAAGGGTCTACTTATTCAAGAAATAATTATTGAGTGCCTAAAAAATGCAAGGTACTATATGTACAATGATTATCAAAACAGACTGAGAGCTTAGAGTTTCATCATTTATAATGATACTTCACACTCTACTAATGAAAATGTGAACATTTACAAATTTAATTTTGTCTTATTAAAATGCCCAGGTTAAATTTCTGTCATGATATTCTTTAAGCAAGTACCACAATACAACCCATGTCATACAAATATTTTTTCACACTCAAATCTTCTAACTATAATACAGATGCTGAAAGCAGCCATAGGGTAAAACTTACAGGTATACCTCCGGGAA
This sequence comes from Tupaia tana, assembly GCA_026018925.1. NCBI lineage: Eukaryota > Metazoa > Chordata > Mammalia > Scandentia > Tupaiidae > Tupaia > Tupaia tana. Next base: position 94,871,446 of record JAKSZU010000001.1, on the reverse strand, counting down.
AGAGCTATGAAATGAGGCCATAAGTCAACTACACCTACTCACACAGAGGTCCTTGGTCTTGCGCTATTTCATCCTTCTGAGAATAACTAAAATAATGGAAAGATATGTTTGAATCAAAGAATGTATCTAAATGTAAATCTAACAGCAACAAAAGAATACTTACAAAGTATTTTTGAAATGAAATAGGCTACCATCAAGATGCATGTAAAACTCAATTTTTTTTGTTTTTAATCTTTTACCTATTATAGAAATAGATTATTTGCACATTTGGAAACAAATCCAAATGCATAGGTATTGGTACATTACATACTTTAACCTGATTTTGGCAATTGTTAAAATTCGCTTGCACTTTATGGTGGAAAAAAATATTTCATGGAGTAGGTGTAGCTATCACATTTCACACTAACACATACAACGAAGACCCAACCCATTCAGGAGAACTGGGTTGCTGGGCTTGAACTCTTTGACAGAATAAATGGATTTCCATTATTTCTTCAGGCCACTCCAACTCCTCAGATCAGTAACATTGTCCATTTAGAGGTGGTTACAAAACAAGTCAAAGGGGGACCAGCAGTTAGCGTAATGGCTATGTCGCTGGACTCCCATGTAGTTGACAGCAGTTCGAGTCCCAGACCCGGCAGCTTAAACTCACGCTGGGCGCATGTGCGTGTGCACCCAAGATCCCGAGAGGACAATGGAGGACAAGGGATTGCGGCGTGACCATCCCCCCTGAGGGGTGATTTCTCACTTTCTGTCTCTCTGTTTCTCTCTGTCTTTCTGGTGAGCACACGCACCTTATAGCAAAAACCTCTCAAAAAATAATAATAAATAATTTTTTTTAAAAAAAGAAAAGATAAAAAACAAGTCAAAGGGACAATAGAAATTGGTTATTACAAGAAGAGAAATGAAAGGGGCTGAAAAGATTAAAAAAGAAAAAAAAAAAAAGCATGGGCCAGAAAATATGTATTATTTTGCACAGTGGGTTTATAGCTATAGATTTACTGGGCAGGAGGAGGGGTGATGACAAGATAAGTAGATTTCAGCTATTCCTAAGTACTAGTTTGAGATAGTTGAGTGAGAATTCTTTCTGTTGGGGCCACTACATTTTCAATTTCTAACCCTTCTAACTCAATAAAAGTTTTCCCAAAGGACTTCACAGAATAAAAATATGTTTCACGAGCTTTGAAAATTGCTGTTTCCTCAAGCTATCTTGTTCTTATTGTTGAGAAGTATGGAAAGCATAATGTTCAGAAAATTATAGTAAGATAATGTTACTATTCATAATTGAGCATCTTTATGTGTTTCTTTCAGTGTCTACACTAACAAGCCATATGCAAAATAATAAAAACTATCTGAAGAGTAATGGATAAAACATAATTTAAATTTGATATGATACACTCAACTTGAATAAATGATTACTATAAGGCATATATTTCAAACGAATAGTATGCTGAATACAAAAGTCTGAAAAGATCACCAAATTTCCTTTTAAAGTATGCATATTACTGATTTATTTATTTATTTATTTATTTATTTATTTATTTATTTATTTATATTTTAGGTTTATTCAATAAGATGTGAGTGCTTGCCAGAAAGAAACAGGGACAGGGGTAAGGAAATTGAAAAATCACCCTCCAGTGGGATGGTCACACTGCAATCCCCTCTCCAGTCTCCTTTCAGGATTTTGGGAACACACACACACACACACAAACACACACACTCACACACACTTGCCCAGCATGATTGTCAAGCCACTAGATTCAGGATTTGAAATACATAGTTGGCTATGTGGGATCCTTCTCCTCAATCTCCATACCACCGCCGTGTAATATATGTTATATCACAGCATGTAATAAAAATAAGACTATATTTATGAAAATATTTAAGAGGCTGTAAAGATGAATGACAGTTAACAATTCTTATTTTTGAGGAGTGGGATTATGACATTAGGGAGAGGAGGAAGAAGATTTATTTTATACAGTTCAGAAGATTTTATTTTTGAATGAGCACATTTTATATAGAAATTAAATTTCTATATAAATAAAAATTTCTATGTTAAAATTAAAATGAGACATTGTAAACTAAGTAATATTTTCCTTCATACTGAACTTTGTTTACACACAATCTTAAGTATTGTGTATGAATTTTGAAACAAGTTTGTCAAATCATTTATTTATATTTGGAGGTTGCTTTGGGGAAGATTTAACAGAGAGATGCACAGAAACAGTCTGATCAAGTGGCATATTTGATGAGGTTAAGTGAGATCATTACACATAAAAGCACGTTGCACATTTTAAAGTGTAGAACAAATGAATGTATTAATTTTCACAACTTCCACAAATATAGGCAATTAGTAAACAATAACAAATGGGTAAATGGCAGTGCAGGGACATGTCCTTTTCAAGATGACCCAGAACCATTCTTTTTACAGGATGACCTAGAATCACACAGAATTGTCTATCATTTAAATTCATCTCTAGACAGCTAAATGTTTGACTACTGTGGGCCTTAGAATCAAGTGTAGCATTTAAATGAATTTCAGCACCCCTAAGATGAAATTAATTGTTTGAAAAATGTTTTCCTTTGATTTTCTATAGCTAAGAACTGAATACAACATTGGCTACTTTACAGAAAAAAAATGAAAGTTTGGGCCAGCGGGTGTTGTGGTGGTTAGGGAGCTGAATCCCACAGGGCCAACTCAGCACTTTTAGTCCTGGGCCTGGTGGTTTGAAATTACACTGGGTGCACATCCGTGTGTGACCAAAATTCCGACAGGAGACAAGGAGAAGGGATTGTGGCATTGCTGTCTCCCTTGGAGGAGTAATTTCTCACTTTCCCACTCTGTCTCTCTCCATCAAGTGCATGCACTCTAGGGGAAAAAAATTTAAAAAAGAAAGAATAGATATTTATTTAGCTTACAATTTTGAAGGCCCAAGGTCAAGCGATCACATTTGATGAGGATCTTCTGGTTGATGAGGACTCTCTGCAGACTTCTGAAGTAGTACATGACATCACATGGAAAGAGCTTTCATGCATCTTTGTGTCTGCTCCAATAAAACAACCAGGAGCCAATTATGGGACCCCCATCCAAGCCAATATAAGTGGATGACTTCATTCAATCCAAATCACCCCTCAACAATCCCCCTTTTCAACACCTAATCATAATAAGTCCCAACTTCTCCACCACCCTAACAGCTCACCAAATTTTGACATATGAATTTTAGGGAGACACATTTAAACCATAGCATTCTTCCCCTGACCCTCCAAATTAATGTCCTACTCACACACAAAATAGACTCATTTTATCTCAATTGTTCCAAAACTATTAACTCATTCCATAGCAACTCTAAAGTCCTAAGTCCAACTGTGAGCCTATAAAATCAGTACAAATTATTAGGGTTGTCAGAAAAGTCATGAGTTTTTTTGTTTGTTTGCTTATATTTTTCTATACAGAAATGTGTCATGACTTTCCCAACAACCCAATACATGCTTCCAAAATGCAATGGTAAGTTATCATAGAGAAGATAGTCCCATTCTAGAAGAGGAAAGGAGTAACAGATCTCAAACAAGTTAGAAATCCAAAAGAGCAGGTATTAAATGTTAAAGTTCAAGAGTAATCTTTCACTCCATGTGTCACCTTTTGAATACACTGAGGAGGTTTTGGGCCTAGAAAGCATAAGCCTTCGGGCTGTCCAAGATATCATTTGGAATCTAAGCAGAGGTCACCACACCTCCACAGCTCTGGAATTTTGCAAACCAGCAGAATTACATTAATGTGTATGCCACCAAAATTTGCTGTTTACAGCTTTGCTCTCACAGCTTTGCAGGATTCAACCCACATAGCATTTCTCACAGTTTGGCGTCTCCTGTTTGCAGTTCTCCCAGGTTAGTGTTAAATGCTGGTAGCTCTATAGTTCTAATGTCTCCAGGGATGGAGGAGGGAGGAGAAGAAGGCAGCAAATGGCAGTGGTTAAGTTCCTTGACTCCCACACGATTGACTACAGTTTGAGTCCCAAACCTGGCAGCTTGAAAGTCAAGCTGGGCATGTTGACATGCGTGCCCAAAATCCAGAGAGGAAAATGAAGGAGAAAGGATTGCTGCATGACTGCCTCCCCTGGAGGGGGTGAGGGTGATTTCTCACTTCCTCTCTGTCTCTTTTCTGGTGAGTACATGTGACTTATGACAAAATAATAATAATAATAATAATAATAATAATAATAATGATAATAATAATGCCTCTAGGGAAGCGCCATCTCTGTAGCTCTGCTTGGCATTGCTCTGCCTGGCACTTGCTGTGGCAATCTTAGCCTCATGTCTCTACTTGGCATTGTCTTCATGGGAATTATCTTCAATGGCTTTATCCCTGTGATAACTCTTTGCTTATGCCTTCAGGCTGTTCAAGATATCATTTGGAATCTAGGTAGAGGTCACTACACCTCCACGGCTCTGGAATGTTGCAAACCTGCAGAATTACATTAATGTGTATGCCAACAAAATTTGCTGCTTGTATGGTCTAAAGAGGTACATGGAAAGGCAGCCTTAATAATAGGTCAAGCCACACCTGGAATTGCTTAAGTCACAGCTAGGACTAAGGGTATTATAGTGAGATGTGATGAGTAGTCCAAGATAGTGGATGGGGAGTCTGTTCTCTGAAACCATTCTGCTTTCTTGGGGCTCTAAGCCTCTGATGGGAGGGGAAGCCTCAAAGATCTCTGAAATAATTGTGCTTTTGTCTATTGTCTTGACAATTAGCATCCAGCTCCTTTTTTGAGCCATGCTAATTTCTTGAGCAATTTATTGTTTGGCCACACATTAGGCTGATCACATCTTTTTACTATTTATGTGGTCAGGCTATGAATTTTTAAAATCTTTCTACTCTGTTTCACTCTTCAATTATAAATTCCACCTATAAATCATCTATTGGACTGTCAGAAAAGTCATGACATATTTTTTCTATGTTTTTCTATGCAAAATGCATCATGACTTTTCTGACAACCCAATATTTGTTACTGTAAATAAACCTAAGTGGTTAAAAGTAACCATGCAGCTACTTCTATATTTTGCTCAGGAATTTCATTTGCCAGATATACATTACTCTTTCTTTGTTTTTTGTATTTTTTTTTGTGAGATGTTTTTGCTATAAGGCATGTACACGCACCAGAAAGACAGAGAGAGACAGAGAGACAAAAAAGCGAGAAATCACCCCCCAGGGGGAATGGAAATTTAGGCATGTATGCACATGCACCTGGTGTGAGTTTTACCCACCAGGTCCAGGATTTGAACTGCGATAGAGTAAATGGGAGTCCAGCAACATAGTCATTATGCCATCTGCTGGTCCCAAGATATGTAAATTCAGCATTCCAGAAAGTTCTAGAGCATGGATACAGTGCAGCCAAATTCTTTGCTTTGGTGTAAAAGGAATACATTTTCTCCAATTTCCAATAAGATATTCTTCATTTTCACTGGAGACTGCCTCAGAATGGTTTCACTATTTATATTGCTATCAGTTTTCAGCAACCAAATAACCAAGCCCTAAGCAATTCCATACTTTCCTACTCTTCTCATCTGACCCTCCTTCATAATTGCCTTTGTCACATTCTAGGATTTTTATAGTCTGTCTCTTCAAATTCTTCCAACCTCTGCCCGCCACTTCCATATTTTCAGGTATTCATTATTAGAAATAGCACTTCTGGTACCTATTTTCTATTTTAGTCCACTTTTCTGTGACTAACAAATGAGGAACACACTAATTTATAAAGAGTGAACATTTACTTAGTTCACAGGTTTGGAGGTTCAAGGTCAAGGGGCCACATCTAGTGAGGGTCTTTTTGATGGGGACTGTCTGCAGAGTCTAAAGGAAGTATAGGGCAAGTAAGGCAAGACAGTAAGACCAGAGCATTTGTGTTCATGTGTCTGCTTTTCTTACAAAGCTACAAGAAATCAGTTGAGGGGATCCTACCCTGAAAATCCCATGCAATTCCAATCATTTTCAAAAAGTTCCACTTTTTAACACTAATCAGGTTAAGTTTCTACCCTCTCCATTCTATTACAATGGCTCTCCAAATTTCAACATTTGAATATCTTGGGGATACACTGACGTCAGAGCAGGAAGCATGTGTGATTGAGTAGGTTGCTCAAAGAACTTACTTTGATTTCCAAGTGGGTTAACTGGCCTGGTCCTGTGCCTTAGTTGCAGACTGTACTCCCTAACCCAACAATCTTAGAGTGCATGCATTTGTCAGCAAAGGATACTAGATGGAATATTGTGCTTAATCCATGCAAATACATGCACACTATAAAAGAGTTTATGTAACTTTCTACTGTATTAGATAACTAACAATAAGTTTCATAAATAAGCAACATACTATTATTTTTTCTTTGTGCTGCTGAACTTCTGCTGCTGGTGAAGTTAGTTCTTCAACACATTTACTTTTTTCCTGGATAAGCTATTTAGAATCTCAAAATCGGAAGGGACCCTATAGATCATTTGAGTCACTCCACTATATGATACAGAACTTCTCTCTGCAACATCTCTGGAAGAAAGAATTGAGTATCTGCTTAATCATTACTAGTGACTGAGGGAGTAGGTGGGACTTATCATAAGTAGCCACTCTTTGTATGGTTGGACAGCGACAGTTGATAAAACTTCATCTCCACTGGTCTTGGTTTTGCTCTCTGGTAAAACACTGATCATTTTCACCTTTCTTTGAATAGCTGTTCATCAGCCTATGTTCTGTGCCTATTCTAACCCTGATGAAACAGTGTATGTATTTCCAAAGGCCCGTTTCACATATTCTTTATGATTCTATTATGTGTTGGATTCTCAGTGACCCACTGAAAAGGTTATACCCACACCTGAATATAAATCATGAGATGTGGGTCAGCCAATGGCATAGTGGTGAAGGGGCTGGATTTCACATGACTAGCGGCACAGTTTGAGTTTCAGACCTAGCAATCTGAAAATCAGGCTGGGAACATGCACGTGTGTGCCCAAAATCTTAAAAGGAGAAATGGAGAAGAAGGGGTTGTGCCATGACCATCCCCCATGGGGTACTTTTTCACTTTTCCTTTCTCTCTCTAGTGAATGCACATGCCCTCTTGTGTGAAAAAAACTATCTTGAATACAGTTCACCTTGGACAATACCCTCTTGCTCTGTGTAAGTTTTTGCCTGCATAGTTCTATGAAGGTGTTGCAAAAATGAAGAGATTTAGACTGTTCTGCTCCCAGTGTTGTTTATGTTGGTTTCCTGAAGGACACCCTGTCCTTTCCTTTGGAATCTAAAAATGACCAAAGTCACAGTCATGGACCAAACTGATATATAAAGCACATTTTGATGAAATGAATAACTTTAGGAGCAGCTAACAAATTATTTTGTAAGTTATGTGGTTTCCAATTATTATTATCAACAAAATTGAGAGAGGGCCTCATCTGGTTATCAAAGGATAGATCACTGAAAGCAATTTTTTTTCTATGATAGCTCTCTATGCAACACTCAACTCAGAAAATGTGAAATCAATTGAGTAATATTTTATAATAAAAATCCCCTAATTTTCATCTACTTATTTTTGTGAACAAGTTTTTCTAGTGCTTACAGCTATAAGAACAACAAAAAGTTATGATAGTCAACCTGAATTTTATTTTATTCTAACAATAAATATTTGTCCATAACCGTATGCACTAATTTTTAAAAGTTCAATTCCTCTTACTAAGAAGTATATCTCTGGAACCAGATAGTAGCGCAGAAGTGACATACCACTCTTAGAAGTGAAATGCCACTTTCTGTGAGACAGTCTCACAGACAGTTTCCCAGTTCAAGTTCAGAAACCTCCATGGGTATGCCAGGCCCATGTGTGCTCATGATTCTGGGGATGGCTGAGGCTCGGGGTAGATTACAGCATCAAGACTTTGCTAGGAGTGCTGTATCTCTCTTTTTCTCTCATCACAGAATAAATAAATAAATTTTAAAGATACATCTCCACCACAATTTTGCTTTTAATACTTAATAAATATATATTCAAATTTGAAATAATTATTAAAGGCAAGGTGATGAAAGGTGAAGCAATACACTTCATAGTCAGGACAGAGGGGTGGAGTGGTAGGGGCAGGGGCAGAGCCAAGAGCGGAATATACAGGGTTACGCATAGCTTGTCTCATTACTCTTGCATACAACAATAGACCAGACCTACTAGACTTTTCTTAATGATATGGAACTGATATTTCCCCCATTTTCTCTCCAGGAGCAAATATTGGATGTTTGTACTTCAATTTAAAAAGTACTTTAAACACAGTTTCAGCAGTATATATATTTCATCTACTTGTGTGCCTTTTAAATTGTCAAAGGTTTAATGAGCATCAGAATCCCATTTGTGAGTGCGCCATGGCCAATTTCAGTTGCGCTTCACTTAAATGATTGAAACCACTCCTTGTTTATTGATTTTTCATACCACATGAAATGAAATTCTGTCTCTCACAGAGTTTTGGGAAAGTAGATAAAGATGCTGCCACAACAACCTTTGATTTAATTTGAGGGCCTTATTTCCTGCCTGATTGAGCTCATGTACTTTTATGAAAAATTATTCAGCCTCATCAGAATAGTTTCATGAGTCAGTTCTTCAATGAAAAGGGGAGTGGTGACTAAGCACCTCCTATCCAAGAAAAAGGATGACAGGGTCCATCAATGATGGGTCCCGCAATGACAGAATGCAGCTTGGATGGGGGTGACTCAGGTATGCCCTCCTCTGAATTCAGAAATGGTAGAGGGTGACTTGGCAATCAAACAAAAAAGCATTTCAGAAATTGGTTGTCTTTTTACCTGATTTTGCAATTGCTTTTAAATAAAGTTTTAATGCCTATAGTCATTTCAAGGCTTGACTTTATCTGAACAAATTGGCAGACTCTGACAAACATTTTATATTTGTATAAAGTATAAATAGAGTCCCATAGCCCAGCAAACTGGCACAGGCTGTAGGATGCTGCTACACAATTCTGGAGCCCTATGGGAAGGTCTGGCATTTGGATCCTAGAGCAATTTGAACATGCCCGTGATCTTGGCTGGCTAGAAGAATGATGGGGAGGATCGTGGCATGGCCTGTCAAGGTCCCTCTATCCTCTTCTTCTACTTTTCTCTTTATTTCTTTCACAAAATAGACTTAATTTTTTTTAATTGAAAAATAAAATTTTCTCACCCTAGCACCAGTATAACAATATTTCACACAATAAGGGGGTAAGAGACAACTACATTGTCTCCATATTTCTCCTGGATTCATCAATGATCATCTAGATGTGGCAAAATCAATAAGAAAAAAAAAACTATCACTGTAATTATAAAAGTACCAAGAAATAGCCCATTGATAATGAATTAACAAAATCAGAGAGTTTCAAAGTTGAGGTAGCCTGAGAGGTTATCCAGTGCCTGGTTACAGAAGGGGGAAATTGCCTAGTCAGGGATAATAATGGCAAAACTAGAAGTCTAATCTTGTTCTAATAGTTTACCACTTTTCATATCTGTTTCTACCATCTTTGTACGTGAAAGACTTGTGCTCTTAAAATAATAGAAGAATTCTCTCTTCTGCTGGCAGTTCTGTTCATTAGAAAATCTAATGAACCTCACTCTGTGGAGAGTACCAGAGAAGCTAAATACTCCATTTCTCGTCACCACTAAGATTAGAGATGTTCATGTGACATGGATCTGCTCAATAGAATGTAAATGGAAGTCTGTCAAGGGCTCAAGGGAAAACTTCTTTTGCTTTTTTGGATAAAAGATATATAAAATAATTATTGTCTTTTTCTTCCTTCCAACCTTGAATGTGAATTTGTAACCCACTACTCAAGGAGATGGGAAAGTGATAAATATGAATTAATGTCGAAGAAAATTATAGAGACGACCTGAAAAGTTAGGGCCATTGAACCCTTACCAATAGTTGCCTATTTCTGGTGACATGTGAAAGATTAACTTCCTCTTTGTTTAAGCCACTATGTTTGTATTTTCTGTTCTCTGTACTTAGAAGTATTCCTCACTGATACTTCTGTTCCCTGTTTTGTGCATAAATGTGTACTATAGAAAGGTAATCAAGGATACCAACATGGAAGTCCAAAGTGAGATGGCAGGCCTGATAGCTCAAGTAACTGAAGAACATTTGGAAGTAAGTCCCCCCCTCTGCAACTCTCTCTTGAGTTCTCTCTCTTACTTTAAAATCACTCTCTATTGTGAAACAAGTAGTGCCTCTCCCAAAAATATATCTGACTTTTAACCCTTCGTATTTATAAATGTGACCTTACTTGAAACTATATCAGGTTAAAAATCATGAGATTAGATCCTCCTGGATTTAAGGTGGACTCTAAATCCAATCGCTAGTGTTTTTATAAGAGAAAAGAGAAGAATGATATTTGACTTTCAGACTCAAAGAGAAATAGACCTTGTAAAGATGGAAGCAGAGATTAGAGGGCAACCACAAGCCAAGTGACACCAAGGATTTCCAGCAGCTTCACGTAGCTAAGAGAGAGGTATGGAATGAATTCCTTCTCAGAGCCTTCAGAGGGAGCCCGACCCCACTGATACCTTGATACCAGATTCTGATACCTGTACTGACACTTTGACTTCAGACTTTTACATTAAGAAGTGTGAAAGAATAAAATCCTGATATTTTAAACCACTAAGTTTGTGGCAATTTGTTATGGGAGTCCTAGAAAACTAACCTATTCCCAAAGACACTTAGTATTTTGATGCTGTAGGAGAACAGAAGAGTCAACTACACCCAATTTTCACTTAACATAACATAACATATCATAGAAAAGGGGGATTTTAGACCTTAATAAAATGTTCTTTAAATCACATCCAGAGCACCGGTCAAGCTGTCCTAGCTGACATCCTCATCTTTTATACAACTGTACCCTTAGAATATAGCATTAGGGTTAAAAAAACTGGCAATTGATGAAAAAGCTGTCATTTCACAGTAGCCTAGTTACCTGGGGTTTTTGTTTGTTTAACTGTTTGTTTTTTGCTGTTTTTGTTTTGTTTTGTTTGTTTGTTTTCTTAAGAATAAAAGCAAAGAATAGTCAGACAGTCTATCCAAATTCTAGGCATTATGTAGAAACCTATTTAATTTCACATAGTTGCATTGAGGGGAGATTTGGAAATGAGTGAGGGAGTATGATCTTCATTGTTACAGCAGTAGAAGAATGAGTGAGGGAGATGGGAGACTGTGCTAATTGTTCTGCAGATCTCAGGATTCCATATAATCTAACAAACTTTCTTCCAAAATATTCACAATGCTTATTGAAAAAAGTTAGAGAATCCTAGAGAAGCATTCCCACTTCTAGTAGGCAGGCTGTGAGACAACACACATCTTGTCTCTGTATCCACAGTAAATGACATACCACCCTTTTTTTCTGCATTAACTTTTGGTAGATTGACTAGTACTATGGACCTAAGTTTTTGCCAGTGCAGCTCTCCCTCACTTGACTAAGGAAAGAAGAGAGAATTTATCAAATTAAACAACTTTCTCATATTAGACCAAGAATAAGGAGTTAGCTAGATTTTATTTTTAAAACCCACTCCTTCCATCATAAATTCTAGTACAGGCCATATCAGAATTGTAATTAATGAAAGAAATGCTAATTCTAGTTATCTATTGTTTAATGAGTTCATGATTCATTAACTTGAAAAGAATCCATTTATTTGCATAAAATGAATCTCAGTGGTAGAACTATATAATTATTTATTATGAATGATGATAGTACATTGAATAAAATTAGGAGAAGTTTTGGTAAATTTTACAGATAAAAATTAATAACAGTTTTATGCACTATGTGTGTGTATTATAATAATTAAAATGTTTTAATGTAACAACAAAAATTGTAGAACCCTATTCTACTCTTACACTAAAAGTTTTCCAACTCACCACACTGAGTCAATGAAACTAAAATTATACACCTACTATCAGATCTGTTTCTTTAACAACTGCTGTATGTAGCAGGAAAAGATATGGTGATTTTACTTCACTTGAGCAAATATACTCTTCAGTGATCACAGTCACTTTAAAGTCTGTATTATGTTCTTTAGAAATAAATACTACACATAATAGTTTGTAAAAAGGGTGAACTATAATGGTAGTTTTTGCCTCCTGAAAATAAGTAGCACTGTAAAGAAAGAAGAGGGTGACTGAGAAAGACAATCAGAGACAACTGTAGCTCTTGGAGACATTATTTGGCTCAATTATTTTCTCTTCCAACATAAAAAGAAGAGTACCCTTTTAAAAGAATTGATAACAAGTTGCACATAGTCATAGGTATTCCAGTCATCATATTCCAGAGAACTATTTTGTCTTAACAGCATATTTGGATTAACAGAAAATTAATTTTCTCATGAGGCTGTCAGAACACATGGGTCTGCATTAATGGCCAAAGAGGAAGACTATTTTACACCAAGTATAAAAACTGGGGTACAGATACTTCAGATGGTATGCCTCAGTTAGCTATAGGACTAGGACTGGAACCCAGGGGCCCTGAATCCCTGCTAAATAATGCATCCTGGAAACACTAGGAAGTTCCTTCAGAGAGAATGGGAAGAAAAAGAGACATCTCTATTGAGAGAAAGAAACATTTGATAACCCTATGGCAGATGTTACTCATTAACAAGGAAAAAGTCAAGCAAATGTGTCATGATTTTTCCAGATAACATGACCTCTGTTCATGGTTAAAGGGTTTTTCTTTCTGATTGTATTGCCGTTTTGGGTCAACATCCTTCAGATTGAGGCCAACTCAGTGTATTTTCAGCTGCAACAGTATGTGAACCTTTAGTGAGTTCATGGAGCCTCCAGTGAATGGGGCCTTTTCACGATTAGGCTGTCCACTTGTTGATGGGGAAAAGGAAGTGCAGATTTGGAACTACACCTTGCAAATTAGGCAGTCACAGAAACGCTAATTGGGAATGCATACTCTCTAGAAATACACACTGGTGTCTATGTTATTTGGATTTCCAAACTATAACTATACTGCCTAATAAATTCCAAATATCTATTCTAGGGCCACTGAAAGACTCAAGCTGAGGCCTGTTGTGTACATAGCAAGTGAATTAAGTCATAACTCAGAAGATCCTTTCCTGTGGTAGTTTATGAAACACACTGAGTTAATAATTCCACGAACACAATAACAAGCACACTAAGATTTTTTTCTACCTGTTCTGAGTATCACCAATAATTCTATTAAATTCCATATGGGAAGCAATGTTATGATTAGTTAGTTGGTTAATAAATTTATTCTCTTAGCCATTTATTCAACAAATACTGATTGATCCTTTGGTGGAAAAAGCTTGGATAAAAGTATGCATGAAGAGGATACAAGGATTTTATCCTTAAATAGCTCAAGAATTTAGGGAGACAGACAATAATAGGTAATTAGAACAGCACAATAATGACAAGTTCTGGGGCAGTGGTATGGGGATGCATAGAAAAAATACTCAACCTTGCTTGTGTAAGTCAGGGAGTATTACCAGAGAGGAAGAGATATGACATGTGTTTTGCTCTGCTATGAATCTTGGGCAAGGGGACTGTGTTGAGTTTGACTTTTAGTGCAGTTCAGGGAGGAAGCCCCTGGGTATGAAGCAGACATCACTGAAGCATAAAGTCTGTGGCTTGGCAAGGCTGGCTTCTAGCCCAGGGAGGTTTCATTTCTAATGAACAAGCTGTGACAGAGCCAAATGCAAGCTGTTGATGCTGGTAAGAGGGAAATTGGCATCTGAGACTTTTCCCTCCAAATCTGACCATTGTGACCTTAAGTGACCACCATGACCAGTGTGCCCTGCACTGATAAGAAATTGGCATCTGGGGACCAGCAGATGGTGTAATGGTTATGTTGCTGGACTCCCACGTAGTCAACTGAGATTTGATTCCCGGACTCAGTGGCTTAAAACTCATGCCAGACCCGTGTGCTTGCATGCCCAATATCCTGAGAGTAGAATGAAGGAGAAGGGATTGTGTTGTGACCATCACTTTCTGTCTCACTTTCTGTCTCTCTGTGACTCTGGCAAGCACACATGCCCTATAGCAAAAATCTTTCTTATAAGAAAGAAAAGAAAAAAGAGAGAAAAGAAAAGAAAAGAAAGAAAAGAAAAGAAAAGAAGAAAAGAAAAGAAAAGAAAAAAGAAAAGAAAAGAAAAAAAAAGAAAAGAAGAAAAGAGAGAAGAAAAGAAAAGAAAAGAAAAGAAAAGAAAAGAGAAGAGAAGAGAAGAGAAGAGAAGAGAAGAGAAGAGAAGAGAAGAGAAGAGAAAAGAAAAGAAAAGAGAAAAGAAAAGAAAAGAAAAGAAAAGAAAAGAAAAGAAAAGAAAAGAAAAGAAACGAAACGAAACGAAACGAAACGAAACGAAACGAAACGAAACGAAACGAAACTGGTATCTGAACTTTTTCCCTCTTGAATTCATGCCTGAAGCCCACTAGGCCATTAGGGTTATAACTCTAAGTACCATTCAGCCATCTCCTGAGATGCATCTTGCCATTGACTGCATCCTATGAGAGTGTTCACTCTACCACAGCAGAGGCTGGAGACTCGGTCCCTGATCACATCACTGGTCATTTGACAGCATTCATTACTTAAGTATTACCGCCAGGGGATTGGTCTTCCAAAACATGCTGGACTTTGACCTTTCCTTCCTTCCTTCCATCTTCCCTCCCTTCCTTCTTGTATTCCTTCATTTCATTTTTCATGGGGAATGCATGAGTGTATGAGAACATGCAAGAGAGGGAAGCATCCTCAACAGGATCTCAATGTCATAATCCCTTCCCCATCCTTCTAGCTCTTCAAGATCTTGAGCACCCAGTATGATTTCAGGCTGACACAGGAATAACAATCCATGGTCAGCCTTCCAGCTTCCAGCACTGCAGTCCGGGGAACCATGGGCTGTATTACCAAGGCATCCTAGACTTTTTTCTATGGTCATACAACATTGGTTCTTGTAACAAGCACTAAGTGCTTGCATGATTTATTTTGCTTTCAATCCTTTTTAGCTAGTTTTTGCTTGTACTTTTCTACTTCTCCTTTTTTGTCTCTGTATATGTAATACTATAATAAACTGATTCATTCAGAACTGCTTTATTCTGTTTGGCTTACCTTTTGGTTTAGATAAGGATGCCCCATCTTTTAGAGAGGTTAACTTACCACCAGGTTTCAGTAACAGCAGCAACTTTGTGGTCCAGTGCAATGGGCGATTACAATTAAACAAGAATAAGAAGACACAAGGAAGGGGAAGGAAGCCAGGGCATTTCAGACAAAATGCCATGAAGAGTAGGAAGTAATGCTCTAATATATTTTCTGAGAACTTTCTGTCAGCCAGGAACTATTTTAATTATTCTCAGATATTGATTAATTTTATTTCCACAATATCTCTATGAGGCAGATGCATTTCTTCTTCATAGGCTATGAAAAGTCAGGTTCAGAAAGACCAAGTCACTCTCCCAAGATTTCAGAGGTGGTGGTGGCATAGTTGGGATTCTGGCCCAAGTGGCCTCTCCTGCAAGCCCTCATAGTCCAACCTCACACTGCCCTGATCAGGATAGTGTCCTGATTTTGAGTTTGAACATAGAGGATAGTTTGATGTGACTAACTCATAGTTTGTATGAAGGAATACAGAAGGAGCCAAAAACAGAAAAAGAGCTTAGGAGCAGTTGATCACAGCCTCAGCCCTCAACAGCTGACAAGCAGAGGTAGCCAGAGCGGAAGAGCTTTGAGAGACAGCCATTGTCTGGTGCTCCACTATCATGAAGGCCAGATAACCAAAACCAAGTATTGAAAAACATTTATCACTTGTCATAATGCTGGTCTAACTACACAGAGAGATGAGTAATTCTCAGCCACCTTGGAACACTAGTTTTTGTTTTTCTGTGACATTTTTATTCTCCAGTCAGCCCCCCTCAAATGTTATATGACATGCGTTTATTTTCAATACAGATGTTGTATTGGGAATTTTGTGATATTGTGTAACATACCAGGAGATAGCTTAAAGTGTGCCAATTACGAGAATGTATGGCATAGTGGTTTATTGCTCCATTTCTTGCAGCAAAACACAGATGCCCACTATCTCCTTTTTCTGTAGGCATTTCTTCTTCTAAGTCACATAAGAGCAGAATCGGCCTGTGTAGTTCTCGACCTCGGGAGGTACCCGGTGTCAGCAGGAACACACACAACTCCATCCAGTCACTATTTCCCTTTAGGCAGTGTGTGTGTGTGTGGGGGGGGGGGGGGTGTTACCCAGCAGGCTATGAGGGTTCTACAGCTAATGGCTGGTGTCTAGGCTTTTAGCTACAAATATGTCATGAGTGTTTCATGCGTAAAGCAGCAAATTGAGAAAAGATGTCAGCCACCTGGGATTTTCATCAGCAGACTTCGAGGACAAAAGTGTCCTCTGGGGCTCCTGGACTGACAGACCTCATGGTGTTATCGCAGTGACCCTGATGATGAAGTTAGTTCACGTGCATCAGAGCACATGACATTTTCTTTTGTTTATTCCATGTCTACTCGTGGATCAATACACTTTTCTTCTCTTGCTTCCTTCCATTCTGGGTAGAAACGTCTCTAGGGTGTTAAATTTATAGGAGATAAGAGCTTACAAGATAGAGAGCGATATTTTTTTCCTAGTCTCTCTAAGACTGTTTCATCTTTGGAGCCTAATATTTGAGGAAAAGGGAGAGAGAAATACACACACACGTACATACATATGTGTGTGTATGTGTGTGTGTGTGTATATACATACATATAGAAAGAGAGAGGAGGGTAAGAGGAGAGAGAAAAAATGATCTTGCTATTAGGATTAGGACTGTTTGAATTGTCTTGGTGTCTGTCACCCTGAAGGCCAGAGCATCATCTGGCCACCAACCGAAGCCATATGCCTGACCTGCAGTCCAAGGCTCCAGGTGAAGGCTGAGGGAAGGAAGAGCCAAGTTCTCAGAAAACAGTAGAATACACAGGCCAACTCCTCCAGCATCTTGCCCTGGGCTATTTCTTACATCTTTTTCATCCTGAGAGCACTTTTAGAAGGAGCTGACCATGAGAGAAATAAGACTGTTTTCCAGGCTTTCCCATTACTAAAAGATAGTGGAAAAGGATGTGTACATTGTCCCCATCAAAAACCACAATGAGACTGAGAAACAAAGCATGATGCTACAGCCTAGAAGAAGCCTTCAAAGACTTCTCGTATTTGCTTTATTTTTTTAGCTACCAATACTGAAGCATTTAAGTTGTTAGCCACTGAAAACCTTTCTATGGTTTATCTAACTTAATTTAACCTTCAAAACAATTTGGTGAGATAAGCCTAAATATTCCATACCTAGGTAGGGTCTTGTAGAATATAAAGTGATTAGGGCAAGATCGCTGTTGATTTTTCAGATCTGTTATTCAAACCTAGACTCCAAAGTCAAGGCCTTCAGCCACTTGGTGACCTCCTAAAACTTTCTGACAAAGTCATCGTGCCATTCTTCGGGTGACTATCATCTGCCTTCTATGATTCGGGGGATCATTCAAAATACTATAATAAAAATATTTATGATGTGGAAGTAAATACAATACCTAGGTTGGAGCCTCATTTTTGTTTTTTATCAGACACAGGAACTTTGGGAAGTGCTCTCACACTCTCAAAGAATCCCTTTGTCCCTCCACAGACTTATCTTCATGAGGTTGTTGGGCAGTACACAGGTCCTCAGTTTATGTGCATGCCAGGGATGCACTCTAGGCTTTTTCTCCCCTCCAGAGCACTTTGACAACATCGAGTAACAGAAAGTGATAAAAGACTCCTTCAAATTGGATTGAAATTTCTTTAAGAGGTTTGTGCCATAGGGCACATGCACTCACTGGAGAGAGAGAGAAAGAGACAGTGAGAGGGAAAGTGAGAAATCACCTCCAGTAGGGATGGCCACCCCGCAATCCTTTCTCCTCTACTCTCCTGGGATCTTGGACATGCATGCACCTGTTCCCAGCATGATTTTCAAGCCACTGGGTTCCAGAATCAAAGTACAGTTGGCCATGTGGGAGTCCAGTGATATAATTGCTATGCCATCTGCTGGCCCCTGGATTGAAATTAAATCCCAGAGAGGTAATCAGCTCACAAAAGATTCATAGCAGAGAATTGATTAGGGTCTATGTAGACTCCTTTTGCTACTTATTCCCAACTATCTCAAAACAGCACGGACATGGACATTAGGTATAGCTAAAAGAATAGAGTGGATCATGCAATGTTGCATGTATTTTGTTAGAATACTGGGCAAAGAGTGGAAATTATTTTAAAAATTAAAGTTTTAAAAACATATTTTGGGGGACCAGCAGTTAGCGTAATGGCTATGTCGCTGAACTCCCATGTAGTCGACCGCAGTTCAAGTCCTGGACCTGGTGGCTTGAACTCATGCCAGGCATGTGTGTGTGCGTGCCCAAGATCCCAAGAGGAGAATGGAGGAGAAGGGATTGTGGTATTTTCTCACTTTCTGTCTCTCTGTCTCTCTGGTGAAAAAAAGAAGCCACTGAACAAAAAAAAAAAAAAAAAAAAAAAAAAAAAAACATATTTTGCGGACCAGCAGTTGGTGTAATGATTATGTCACTGGACTCCCATGTAGTCATATAAGTCCTGGACCTGGAGGTTTGAAACTCACACTGGGCTCATGTTCATGCATGCCCAAAATCCCAAAAGGTGAATGGAGGAGAAGGAATTGCAGTGTGGCCATCTGCCATGGGGGGTGATTTCTCACTTTCTGTCTCTGTCTTTCTCTGTCTCTCTGGCAAGCTCACATGCCCTATAGCAAAAATCTCTTTTTAAAAAAAGTTTTTGTTTTGTATTGTTGCAAATAAATGTGTGACTAGGATATAGGAAACATTAGATATAGAAACCACAGGCAACATCAGGCTGCAAAGAAATTTAACAATTAGGTTGAAGCATAAATATAATAACTTTATTTCTCAGTGTTAAAATTTTAATCCAGTTCACATTCGTTAAATCTATTCCTTTATCTATGGCATTGGTAATGTGGTCTAGGAATAAGATAAACTGCATAGACCATGTGGTGGTGTCCCAGTGTAACTGCTGATGACAGGAACTTACGTACAAGCTTTAGAGTTTTGAATCACCTAGAGCTCTCTGTCCCAGACCATAAATGTGAGATAAGATTTAATGTCCTTCCCAAGATAGAAGGTCTGGAGTAGAAGGACAATTACATTTTGATTGCATTTTCTTCAGTACTGATTGATAGTTTACCTTCTTGTGTTTATTTTCTCAGTTAATAAATGAATACCTGTTAAAAAATGTACATCTTCTTTATTCAAACAGGTTGACTTTTTGAGCCCCAAATATGATGGCATGTCCCTCAAGGAATTCCTCAACCCTAAATTATCAATATATCACTCACATAGGCCCCTTTTACTCTAAAAAGTCTCGAACTTTCACATGCAGCACCTTCCACCTCTCTATAAATCTGTGCTCCTCTTGCAGCCTGCTTTGTTCTTGCCTCTCTCTTCTCCACTAAATCTTCAAGTATCTCAAGGACAGGGACCTTCACTTTCACCTATGCACAACACTTGCATGGAATATACTTTTGACTGAAAAATAACATAGTGCATTATCTTCATATAGTGGCCAGGAGACCTCCAGGTGTGCAGGTCCTGAAGCTCCCACGAGTTTTCCTGAACATGGAACTATAGACTCTATAAAGTTTTCTGCTGAAACATCACAGGGACATTGAGAATCTCTCTTTACTTCTCTTTAAGGGTCTTCTAAGTAGTTTTGCTTTGCTAGAAACACAACGATCTCAACCATCTCTTTCAATCAAGTGTCTTAGTCCAAAACTGAGTATATTAGCAGATATTCAATACAATACTGATAAAATAAGGTAATCAATATACCTCTTCCTGTTTCTAATACCTATTTTTCTTCCTGGCTCATACAGGGTATTAAGGAGTTTAATCATGCTCCCTCCAAATTCACATGTTGAAGTTCTAAACCCCCCTTACTTTAGAAAAATGGCCATAGTAGTTATAATTAGCTAAGATGAGGCCTTTAGGTGGTCCCTAATTCAATATGACCTGTGAGAAGGGAAATTTGGGTAGAGATGCTGCATATATAGGGGAATGTCACATGAACATCAAGACAGCCATCTCTAAGTCAAAGAGAAAAGCCTGGGATAGATCTTTCCTTCATAGCCTTCAAATGGAGCCAACCCAGCCAACACCTTGATTTCGGACTTCAAGTCTCCAGAACTAAGATACCTATTAATAGTTGTCGTACTTCATTACGACAGCTCTAGAAAACTATTACACAAGGTCATAGTGCATTTTCAAGCTTCCTTCTGGCTCTGCCTTTGAAAACTATCCTGTACTTAGAGATCATTGAAGAAGTGCTGAGGAAGTCTCATACCAATGTTTCTGTCCACTAGTGTTTCTGTCTTGTTCTCTCATCTTCTAAATTCCTGGGATCAGTTCACCTTGACTTGAAAATTTGTTTAGATTACTCTACCTTACACGTTTCCTGAGTTCCTATTCTGTTACTAGCTTTTGAAAGCCCAACTGTCATATCTTTCATGTGGCTGAGATAAGAGTTCAAAAACTCACAGCCTGTGGTCCAATCTGGCCAAGAGAGAAGTTGTTGGTTCTACATAAGAGTTTGTTTGTTTTCTAAATTTGTTTTTTAACTTCTTTACGAATCTAAATTTAATTGCAACATTTAAAATTTTTTACATAAAATATTTATTTCTGTCTCAAAACATAAATTGGAGAATTTGACAATACTAGGTTAATTTGTCCCTTTGTGACTATTGCCAAATTGGTCTAAGCCAATCTGGTCATGTACAGCTCTTGGATTTTTTTGACATGTATATAGTAACCATCAAAAACTTTAGACAAGCTGACTTGGCTACTCTTCCTAGTTTTACAATAAGTCTCAGACCAAATTCTGTCACAATATAGCATTTATTAAAAGAACACTTGCTAGCATGTTGTCTGTTCTGTGAAGTTGATGAACTCCCACCAAGCTCTCTGCCTTTTTTGGTACTGCACAAATCTTAAACAAATATTTCATCCAAGAAGATGCGAGGGGATTTCAGAGGCAGGGTTCTAGTACCCTTGATCAGTGGCAGGTAAATTTCAATACTCTGACCTAATGTCTGGATATGGGGTCTGACTTTGGGTACCATACTTACAGGTAACAGGCCATAGGTGCCACTAGATTCTTGTACAATATTCATACAAATTTAGAACATGTCTCCAAAATATTCTTTAGTTCTACCAGTAAGAGCCCATTTCTGGAATTCATTATGCTAATTAGAAGTAAGTCATAGAAAAAAAAAATCAAGAAAACAAAAACCTTTGACATTCAATTTGTTGCAAGCAGAAGTACATATTACTATAAATGAGTTGTCTTCCCACATTGTCAGACTTATTATTTATTTAAAATTTAAACAAACTCACATTATCAGTCACAGCCAATGGGCAAGGTGCAAGTTCTAGAATGAGAGTTGGAGCTGGAGACAAACTAAAAACCAAACTTCATGGGGCCTGCAGGTGGCATGGTGGTTGAGGTGCTAGATTCCCACCTGGCCTGGCCAACCACAGTTCAATTCCTAGACCTGGCAGCTTGCTTTTCACTTTTTCTCTCTCTCATTGAATTAAAAAATAATAACAATAAATGAAATTAAATTAAATAATTATTTAAAAAAAGAAAACCAAACTTCCACACACTTATACAAATAGTAAGGTTTAGCTAGTATCCCACTAGGAACTCAATCCTAATGAATATATATAATTATATAACTATATATACCTATATACCAGTTTATATAATTGACATCAAGATACCACATATAATAGTTGACTGGGGACATAAAGACAAGAAAAGAGAGGTTACTAAATCGAATCTCAAGAAGAATCCAGAGTCCTGTGATGAAGTCTGGTCTTCATACACTCCCCATAAGGCAGTCTCAAAAAGTTGAGTTTCTTCTCAAAATGATGTAGCAATGTGAGGGGTTCAATATGGAAGATCCTTTAAAATGAATGCTCTATACTGATAATATAGGCAGGCCTTGGTCTATACCTTTGTCTCTCTCTCTCTTTCTTTTGTTTTTTTTTTTTGTTGTTGTTGTTGTTCTTTTAAGTTTTTGCCATAAGGCATGTGTATTCACCAGAGAAAGACAGAGAGAGGCAAAGAGAGAAATAATCTCCTGGTGGGGATGGCCACAAGGCAATCCATTCTCCATTCTCCTCTTGGTATTTTGGGCATGCACACATGTGTCTCATGTGATTTTCAAGTTGCCAGGTCCAGGACTCAAACCATTCTTGGACATATGGGAGTCCAGTATCTTAACCATCATACCACCTGCTGGCCCAGTGCCTTCCTTTCTATATATCCTCAAAAGAACAAGCTCTATTGTTTATCCAAGGTGGCATCTGTGATTTATTTGCATGTTGGGTGACAAGAGCAGTCATGAAAATGGGGGTCAAATCACTCTTACGAACAAGTCACACTCAAAACAAGTATTAAATATGGAGTCACTCTTGCTCGACACAATGTTTATTAGCTGAAATTCTATGTTTATTTGATAAAACACACTGGTAGTAGCCACTGTTAGAGTATGGCCTCATAAATGTAATATTGGCTGACTGTCTGTGTAGCATGTATTATTTACTGATAATACTTACCGTACCTGGTTTGTAGTTTAACCTGACTCCACACACACATATCACACTACCTGGGTTAGTAGCTCTTTACCCTGGTTGCTACTGGAATCACACAGAAAGGTTTAAAATTAATTCCAATGCCCAACCAACAACTGCTTCCCGCTCCCCATTTTCCAAGAGATTCTGATTTAATGGGTTAAGAATCTAGACATAAGGTATTTTAAAAGATCCTCAGGTGATTTTAAGGATGAGAACTGAACATCACTGGTTTCTGCTAAAGTATTTTGAAACACATTACTGTCAGGGTAACAACAATTAGCTGGCACTAAGTGTAGGCCGCTCTGTTTCAATGAGGAATGTGTTCTTCTGTGACCCTGTAGGCACTTACTTGAGTTAACCTTGTTTGGACTTTTGGCAGCCCTGGACCTACAAGTCCACCCCTATCCTTGAAAATACTTTTAGGCTCTCCCGGGTCCACTTTGAGCATAATCAAGCCAATCTTTACTACCCAGACCATGGTAAGATAGAAAACAAACATAGAGAAGTAAAAACAAATAAGAAAGTCACATTTTTATTCAAAAAAAGAGCAAATATTTTACTCAAAGGAATTCACTTAAAAGATTCCATGCATGAGAAGTGCCAGGATAGCTCTAAAAAATATTTTTAATTTTTCTAAGACATTCCATTACTTTACACATTTTCCTCAGGAAAGTTGACCCCAGGTAAATGACAATGATGTAGCAATTAGTATTATTTCAGTGGTGATTAAGCAATAAAGAGACATATGAGACATAGTCTGCCATTAACTTGACTAAACTTTTGTAAAAGAGAAGTATTAATAGAAAAGAATATAGGCATCAGCAGATGGGGTAATGGTTACGTTGCTGGACATTCACATAGTCGACTGTGGTTTGAGTCTTAGACCCAGGTGGCTTGAAACTCATGTGGAGCATGTGTGCATGCACGCCCAAAATCTTGAGAGGAAAATGGAGGATAAGGGATTGCAGCATGACCATTCTCCCTGAGGTATAATTTTTTGCTTTCTGTCTCTGTCTCTCTCTGCTTCTTTGGCTAACACATGTTCCCTATAGCAAAAATATCTCTAAAAAATTTTCAAAAATGATAGGATATGAGACTTCAAAAAATTCATAGAAAAATGCAATTAAAGTATGAGTTTATTTGGGTGCAAAAGTTTTTGATATCCATACATTGTTTGTTTGTGTATTCAATATTAAGAGCAAGAGAAAAGAGGTTTAAAAAGCAAGAGAAACAGGATCCCCAAGAGGGTCCTGATACTAATCCACCCCAGCCTTCAGCCAGCCAAGATCACTGCATACACACGACCAGTGTACTCAGGGAACTCTTGGGACTTGAACCTGGACTTTCCTAGGTGGGATTGCTTCACATAGTATTTTTTTTTTTTTTTTTGGTTCTACACCATTGGATGACCCAGGATTTTCATAATATACATTTTCTATGAACTTTGCAAAGACCTCTGTACTTATCAGTTGTTTATATTATTTATTTATATTAATCACTTATGTTGTCAGTTCTACTAATGAAGCTCTTCACCAAATTTGAATAAATGTTGACCAAAAAAGCCCTATAGATCAATGAGTTACATAGTTGTGTACATGACTATGTACAAATGCTGCTTATTTTACATATTGTTTATTTTCTCTCTCCCCTCCATTTGATTGTCTGAAACTATTTTGAATTCATTTCACTTTTTGTCTTAGGTTATTATCAGTTGCTGGTTAGAATAATAGTTTTTTAACATTTGGATTAGAGGATGAAGATTAAAGAAAGAAAAATTTAAAATTTCTTGGATAAGGAATGGACTAGATTTACTAAGCATGAGTTCTTCAAAAGAATTTCCAGAAGATTCTAATATTTAGCTTCAATCTCTCCCAGTCATCCCAATCTCCACACTTCAACTAAACAAATGGATAGATAGATAAATAGATAATCACGGACTACAAACCCTAGGGCGTTAGTTATTGAATAGTGATTTATTAGTGACTTCCATGGTCATCCAGAACATTTCATATCCTGTTTCAAGCTTACCATCATCCACTTATAATCAGAATCTCAGCAGTCTCGCCACCATCCTTTTCCAATCGTGATCCTCAAATTTCATTGTATCTTCAATGATCAAAGGAAATTTGTAAAAATGCCCAACACCTTAGATAAACCACAGACTGGTTAAATCAGAAACTCTAGAGGCAAGGCAGGACCCAGTGATGATGAAAGCTGGTGATTTCCATGACTGAGAAGCACTGCTCTGACTTCATAAGTAAGTAAATCACATCTAATCCACTCATCAAATTTTCATAAATTCAAAATGCAGTGATTCTTCATCTTGATTAGGCTTTTATTCTCCCTAAGTAAGGGGACCAGACTGGCAAATAAAATTACAAATTCAGTTATATTTGAACCTGAAATATACAAAACACAATTTTTAGTTTAAATATGTTCCATTTGGACTATCTGAAATTCAAACTTTACTAAAAAACAAACAAACAAACAAACAAACGCCCCCTCTCTTTTATCTAACAATCTTGTCCTAGGAAGTTTATACCAGTGCAATTCCAGGACTCTAACCCTAATCCAGTAGATCAAGATTGGGACCAGCAGGTGGCATGGTGGTTGGGGCGCTGGACAGTCCCACATGGTCGACCAGGGTTCAAGTCCTGGACCTAGTGGCTTGCTTTCTCACTTTCTTCTCTCTCTCTCTGTGTCTCTCTCTGGTCAAATTTAAAAAATGAAGGAATGTGAATGAATAAATAAATATTTTTTAAAAAAAGAGTGGATCAAAATAACTGTTTTTAGGAAGCTCATCAGGAAATTTTATGTCTAGATAATGGGCCCAATTTTAAGATTATTATTCATTGTGTCACCTCATTTTTATGTTGGTCTCAGTGTCTAAGTCATGAGCCTCTTGAAGGCACTAAAATAAAACACGAACAAAAGTTGAGAAGTTGAATGCTGTCACCATCCAACTAATCCAAGGACTAGAATTGGAGTTTAGTCACTGAGGGTGTAATTAATTCCTTTTGACATTCTGACAAAAAACACTTTGCAAGAACCTACTTACTTTATATGCTGATATGAGCTGGATATTCAGAATGTTGAGACTGTCTATGCTCTCAAGAAATGGTTTTGCCAAGCACTATTGGGAGTACAGCAGAGAGAATAACACAGATGTAGAGCTTGCAAGCAACAGGCTAGATTTAAAAACCAAACAAAAAAAAAATCAGTCATTCAATTATTCATTCATAAGTTTTGATAGGAGTCTATAATGTGTCAGGCTTTGTGCTGAGTGTTAGAGTGAAGCAAATTCAATGTAAAACCTGCACAAACACAGCAAATCTCAAACTTTTTAGTCCACAGTATTCCCTTACACTTTTTTTTTTGACAGAGATTTTTGTTATAGGATACATATGCTCACTGGAGAGAGAGAGAGATAGAAAGTGAGGAATGATCCCCCAAGGGGGATGGCCATGCTACAATCCCCTCTCATCCATTCTTCTCTTGGGATTTTGGACACACATGCACATGTGCCTGGTATGAATTTTAAGCCGTCAAGTCCAGGACTCGACCGGAGTCAACTACATGGCAATCCAGTGAAGTAACCATTTCACCATCTGTTAGTCCCTCCTTTACACTCTTAAAAATATTAAATTATTAAATTAAAAAGGGATCCCATTTGGTTCGAATTTCAGCTCTAGTGGCTTGTAGAACATACCAGGTGCATGAGCATGAGTGCCCAAAATTCCAACAGGATGGGGAAATGGAGGAGAAGGAATTGCGTAGCAATTATGACTCATTGGGGGAGGGTGCTTTCTCTCTCCCTATATCTATTTCCCTGTCTCTCCCTGGTGAGCGTATGCATCCTCTGGCCATTAAAAAGAATCACTGAGAATGTCACAGAGCTTTATCTTATTTCTTTTAAACACTTATTTATTGATTCATTGAAAATTAATAATTATAATTTTGTATAAATTGGGTCAACAGGTAGCATGGTAGTTAAGGTACTGGATCCCACATGGTGATTCAAATCCCAGATCAAGTAACCTAAAAAACATGCTGGACATATGTGCATGTTCCCAAAATCCCAAGAGAAGAATGGAGGAAAAGGGACTGCGGTGTGGCCATCCCCCAGGGGATAATATCTCACTTTCCCTCTTTCTCTTTCTCTTTGTTTTCCCTACTACCAAAAAAAATTGTAATTAGCATGTATTAAAATATTTTATAAAAAATAACTATATAAACTAATGAAATGAGTATAATTTATTTTTTAACAAATTTGAAAAAAATAATTAACTTAATGGAAGTCAGCTGGAATCTTATATCTGTTTCTGCATACAATGTTTTGGACTATGTTATTTTGGTTGAAGTATGTAAAGAAAATCTGGCCTCACACAGAGACACAAGATCATAATAACACAAACTGCACTGAGGGAACGTACAACGTGGCAATAAGGTAGATGAGACCAGGATGACATCACTGACTCTACCAGTGGTTCCACACACATTTTTTTATTCTGCGTTTTTCCAATTAAATATTTTTATTATGAACACAAACCATATACACACACGCGCATACACACCCACCCACACCCACACACACATACACACACACACTACTATCACTCAAAGTAAAAAAATCCATTTATGGTGAGGTTCTCCATTAATTTTAGGAAGCATAAATCTGTACAGTCATTTCTTACTTAAAGACTTAGCATTTTTAAACCACTGCAACTTATGACCAGATCTCTAGTCTTGGGGAATCCTCTTTCTCAGTCTGTCTCCTTCCTGCAGTTGATTGGTATTCACTACACAAAGTGTTCACAATCATGAAAGACTAAGTATTTCATTGAGAAATTTGTACTTTGGAGCCAGTACATGGCATAGTGGTTAAGACACTGGACTCCACATGGCTGACTGCAGTTTGAGCCTCGGACCCTGCAGCTTGCTTTCTCACTCTCTCTCTCCTCTCTCTCTCTCTTTCTCTCTCTCTCTCTCTGTATCACTCAAGTGAGTACACATGCCCTTTAGCAAATTTTTAAAAATAATTAAATAAATCATTATAAATAAAATTAAATAGGTAATTCTTTAAAAAAAAATCCTTATCTTAAAAATAATACATACTTCTTGGGACCAGCAGTTAGTGTAATGGCTATGTCGCAGGACTCCCACGTAGTTGACCGCAGTTCGAGTCCCGGACCCGGTGGCTTAAAACTCACGCCAGGCGTGTGTGCGTGCATGCCTAAGATCCTGAGAGGAGAATGGAGGAGAAGGGATTGTGGCGTGGCCATCCCCCCAGGGGGTGATTTCTCGCTTTCTGCCTCTCTGTCTCTCTCTGTCTGTCTGGTGAGCGCACGCTCGCGCCAGGCACATGCCCTAGAGCAAAAACCTCTCCAAAAAAAAAAAAAAAGTACTTCTTTGTGCATGCACAGTAGTATTCAGAAAAAATAAAACAATTATGTTGGATTTATATTATTGTGTTGCAGGTCTTGTTGCTTTCTGGTACTTATCTAATGTATGTTTTTTGTATGGATAGACTTACATTATTCTAGTATGGTATCATGTGATATCTATTGAAAAATTCCTACCCTTTGGCACCATACCATGCCACAAGACATCCACTTTTAAGCTCCTCACTTATAAGTCAATTTTTTTAATGACCTAGTCATAGGAAGGAAACTCAGTAGTGTGTAAAAAGTGCTGGTATTTCAAATAATCTTGAAGTTTTCACTTTTTAACTCCCAATTTTTTTAAAAAGTTTTAACTGTAGTGCATGTGTGCTCGCCAGAGAGAGACAGTGAGAAGGAAAGTGAGAAATCATCCTTGGGGGTGGGGGGCGGGGCGGTGACCATGCTTCAATAATATTTCCCCATTCCTCCTGGGATTTTGAGCATACATGCATACACGCCCAGTGTAATTTTCAAGCTACTAGGCCTGGGACTTGAACCACAGTCAGTTATGTAGGAGTTCAGAGCCTTAACCACTGTGCCACTGATTGTCCTACCATATCTTTTATTTTTGAAGTTTATTCATTTATTCTATGACAGAGAACAAGAAAGAAAGAAGAAGACAGACAGATACTCCAACAGGGTCTCTTGCCCCAAACTTTCCCAGCCAACCCAGATCGCAGGTGTGTGAATGCACTCAGCATGTACAAGCTATTGCTAGAAACAAATTCTGATCTTGCCTATGGATCCAACACTGCAGAAGTCATGCTACCACTATAGCATGGCTGTAACACTCTGGCTGGGCCTTTCTCCCAAATCCTGACAGATCAGATATAATTTGGCTGATAGGAGTAAAAGTGTCAATTCTGCCTTTTTCTTATTATTAGCTTATGCTTCCATTATTAGTATATGTTAGTCTGTGATTTCTGCTTAAGAATCTTTCTAAGCCATGTGTCCATTTTATTAACATAGGAGATATAATCCAAATTCTACTCATCCAGACCACATGGAAGACAAAGAGACCATGTTACCATAGTTGCCTCTATCATTCCTGAAGAATCACATGATTCTATTTTTCTCCTAGAAAATCTTGAGCAGCAGAACTCACACATTATCATCTGACAAAGGGGCTAAAGGAAGATACCAAGATTGAGCAATATATTAGATCTGAGTCATGTTTTTTATTAATTATTTTTATTTCTTACTTATTTTCTTTCCAAAATGTAAATTCTAGTACTTTTCTCTGGTACGGGGCACATAACTTCAAGCCAGATGACCTTGGAGACCACTATGTTCATGGAAGTCAGGTGAAATGAAGTGCTCATTAGGAACATTAGGGCAATGTTGGAGCCTCAGGAACAGTTTTCTGGAGGAATAAATACCTACACTAAGGTTTTGAAGAACAAGAATTGTTGGTGTTGGTGGAGTAGAGCATTCCAAATAAAGATAACTTACACATTGTTATTTTAACTAGAATGATTCTGGAATGTTCTTCACATGGAAATCTTGAATAAAAACATATAACATTAATTGACAAAGGGTCAAATCTAGCTGGATACTATGTTACACTTGAAACTGAGGCTCAAAAATATGAGGCACCCAAGGCCACACTCATCAAGCCACCAGCAAAATCTCAATTACAGGGTTCATGTTCTTATTGACAATATGACAGTGCCTCTTAAATAACTGGCCAAACAAGTCTAAATTTTTATCATTGGTACGTCATGAAATGTTTTCCATCTATTCATTAAACAAGTGTGTATGTAAATATCAATAAGAGGGATGAGTGAGTCCCTGCCTCCATAGAGCATATGATAGAATGAGAAGGAAAGCAAAAGTAAAATGATTTCATTAATTTCAAAATGTGATTAGTTCTATAAAGGAAAAATAATGAGCTGATATAGAAAACAACAGAAGAACCTGTTGAGTAGTCTAAGGCGGCATCTTCAAGACGGTATACTTTTTTTCATAAGACGTGCATTGTTCAGAAAGACAAAAAGTGAGAAATCACACCCTCCAGGGGATGACCACGCCACAATTCCTTCTCCATCCTCTCTTTACAATTTTGGGTACTCCAGCACACACACCAAGTGTGATTCTCAAGCCACTGGGTCTGGGGCTCAAACCATGGTCAACCATGTGAGAATACAACACCTTAACCACCATGTCACTTGCCAGCACTGAGGATAGCATTTAAGTTGAGATTTAAAGGCTGAAAAGGCTGTATTCGTGCACAGAGGATGTAAATAGCTATTCTGGGAAGAGGCAAGGACACATGCAAAGGTCCTGATGTGGGATAGAATCATCCAGAGAAACTGATTGTGCTGCCTTTGGCCAGCCACATGGGGAAGTGGATACAGAAGGTGGCAGGCCATGCCAGGGAAGAGCTGTAGTTCTGGGGTTTGTATTCTGTGTGTTATGTCTCATTTGATTCTTCTTTAGTGATTGGGATATTAAAATATAAGCTTGCCATCTGAGCCATGACCACTGCATTCTCATCTAGACATTCATTCTGTCTTGATACAATCACTCAGGCATGACATGTGAACAAGGAACAGCTCGACCAGTGCACAAAGGGAAAATCTGATACAATTTGCAAGGTAAAATACAAGGTTGGGCAATCAATTAAGAGTACAGGCATGGAAATTCAAGGTTATGTGAAGAGATAGAATGATTTTTTGTTTAAGATACATAAAATAGTACAGTATATTATCCACTGGTTATGTTTTCATACTATTGTTATTTCTGAAAGAATCTAGAAATAATAAGTAGGACTTTGCTGTATAAACTTACTAAGCAATATTAAAAATACTACATACATTTTTTTTGTGCTTACTAGACTGATGATGATTATTAGATAATGCTCACAGCTGATTTCTTAGTCTTGTAGACCTAACAGTTTATATCCAATTTCACTTAAGCAGAGTCTACTGGGAACACAGAGTCATAGCACCAAAGAGAATGGATTTAGATGTGTGTAGGGTACAGTTTATTTTCCTGGTCTCTGATGCTTACTTAACAACAATCAGTGAGGCACTGATAGCATTATTGATTATAGTGATGGCATTGTTGATTTTAGGAGTCATTCCAAGCCCTGCAGGGCTCTGAACAAGGGATCTTGTTTCACAAAGGAGAGTGATTTGCAAGATGCAGTGAGTCTGACCCTTTACCCTCTTAAAGGATGAGGAGCATGTGGTTAGGAATTAGTATTATCTTGAGACTGAACCTTAGACTTAGTAACAAATCAAATTTTCTTATCATTAAAGAAACTTTAGGCCTTTGACCTGACTCCGAACCATGGCCACCCTTCTAAGACTCCATTGGAACTGGGGTGCTGTGCACAGAGCACAGTTTGTAAATTCCATAAAGGGCCATGCCCAGGAATGGCTACACTGCTGCAGCCCTGTCTTTAAAGAGAGAAGTTATTATATTACGGTAACTGTGGTGAACAAACGCAACTTGAGTTATAATCAGCACTCAGCTTGTGTATTTTGTAACTGTTACTTTAAACTTATTCACATCATGCCTTTTTAATTTTTTCACAGTTGTATGATCCTGTTAAAACATAAATAAGAGCCAGCAGGCAGTTTGGTAGTTAAGGCACTAGATCCCATGTTTAAGTCCCAAACCTAGCACTTCAAAAACATGCTGGGTATGTGTACATGCCCAAAATCCCAATAGAAGAATGGAGAAGGGACTACAGCATGGTCATCCCCCCTGGGGAGTGATTTCTCACTTTCTCTCTCTTTGTCTATCTCTGACTCTGTTTGGTGAGTGTACATGCCCCATGGCAAATACCTAAAAATAAATAAATAAATAAACTCTCAAAGCAGAAATTAGAATCTAGTCCAATATATTAACAAATTAATATATTAATTCTACGTCAGATATTTTTCTTATCTCCAGCTCAGATCAGCTTTAGCTAAAAGTCTAACCTGAAAAACTGGGAGAACAGAATTGGCTTCTCTATTTCTCTGTGAGCTTCCCCTTCCATCGCCTCTCACCCTAGTCCACTTCCTGCTAACCAGTCTCTAATCCCTCCCTGAGAGAGAAGAGTGCTACAGGTGTGGGAACATCCTTGTTGTCTCTGATGCCTTTATAAGTTGGCCTCGTGCTCTCTTTTGATGGCATATGCTTAGAGTAGACACTTTTGAGAACCCATGGAGACTCTGGTCTTTCCTGTGCCTAGCACCTCTCATGTAGGCTATCTTGTGAATAATATGTCCTCGACCTGACTGCATCAGCCCTGTTTTTTAAAAGAGATGTTATTTGAGCCTAATCAGTAGATTGAGTTGGCAAGATTTGAATAAGAAACAGAACCTAGTTCAACTTTTTGTATTGTCTTCCAACTTTGATGATGCGAGCGATGAGCATTTCCTTTGAGGTGACTTTTCTCTACCTGCCCTCAGCTTTTGCTTTGCATTGGTTTTCCTCACTCAGACTTGGTTTTAGGGTGCTCTTGCCAGCTCCAGGTGAGCTCCTCCTTAAATGCTCTTCTTCTGGGTCATAGACACATTTGGACATCTGTTGCTACTGCTGAGCTCTAACTAATCTTTCTATCCTGTTGCCATAGGCTCCTTTAGCTTGTTGGGGTCAAAGTCCACCTTGCTCTGGTGTTTCCTTGAAGAGAGAAGACCTAGCAACTATCTGAAAGATTCTCTTGAAGAACCTCTTCACTAGGTTGGGATTAGACTGTACCAAGTTCTTTTCACCTCCGAGGAGATGGGGAGTGGAGGCACTATCTCTCTCTACAGCATCACGTTTTAGTAGACATACAATGTGAGCCACCATTTTGGCTTTCTAGAACCCCCATGAAAAGCAAATAGGGAGAGCCAGTGAGTGACATGGTGGTTAGGATACTGGACTCCCACATGGCAGATGGCAGTTTGAGTCCCAGATCTGGCAACTTGAAAATCACACCAGACATGTACATGCATGTCACAAATCCTGGGAAAATGGAAGAAGAGGGATTATAGCATGGCCATCCCTTTGGTGAGTGATTTCTTACCTTCCCTTTCACTATTTCTGGTGAGTACATGCATGCACCCTATGACAAAAGCCTGAAAAAAAAAACAGGATAAAAGGGAAAAAATACCGTTAAGAATGTGAGCACTTCAACATGTGACTAATATATAATTTTTTTTTTGAGAGGTTTTTGCTATAGGGCGTGTGCGCTTGCCAGACAGAAAGAGAGAGACATAGAGACAGAAAGCGAGAAATCACCCCCCAGGGGGGATGGTCACGCCGCAATCCCTTCTCCTCCATTCTCCTCTCAGGATCTTGGGCACACACGCACACACGCCCGGCGTGAGTTTTAAGCCACTGTGTTCGGGACGTGAACCGCGGTCGTCTACGTGGGAGTCCAGCAACATAGCCATTATGCTAACTGCTGGTTCCCAATATAAAATTTTTTAGTGAGATTACTTCTAATCTTTTCCCTTTATAAGTCTTAGAAATCTAATGTGATTTTACATATAAAGAATATCTTGGGGACCAGACCCAGTGGCTTAAACACATGCCAGGTGCACGTGCATGTGTGCCCAAGATCCCAAGAGGAGAATGGAGGAGAACGGATTGCAGTGTGGCCATCCCTCCCCCAGCCCCCGGGGGGTGATTTCTCACTTTCTGTCTCTCTGTCTCCCTCTGTCTTTCTGGAGAACACATGCGCCCTATAGCAAAAACCTCTCCACAAAAAGAAAAAAAAAGGACTATCATATTGTACAAAAAAGCATTAATGAACATTTCTATTCTCTTTCCTTTTTAAAGAGTTTTATTAAAGTATAATTCATATATCAACATATTCCCACATTTTAAGTATACGACTAAATAATTTTTATTAAATATGCAGAGTTGTGTAATGATTACCTCAATCTAATTTTAGAATACTTTTGTCACCCCAAAAAGTCCTTTACAATCACTATCAATTCCTATATCTAGGTCTAGGCAACCACTAATCTAATTTCTCTCTCCATAGATTTGCCTGTTTTAGACATTTTCTATCAATAGAACCATAAAATATGCATTCTTTTTTTCTTTTTGAGAGGTTTTTGCTATAGAGTGCATGCACTTGCCAGAAAGACAGAGAGAGACAGGGAGACAGAAAGTGAGAAATCACCCCTCAGAGGGGTTGGCCACGTCGCAATCCCTTCTCCATTCTCCTCTCGGGATCTTGGGTATACACGCACAAGTGCCTGGAGTGAGTTTAAACCACTAGGTCTGGGACTCAAACCATGGTCGACTACATGGGAGTCCAGCGACGTAGCCATTACACCAACTGCTGGTCCCAAAATATACACTCTTCTGCTTTCCGTTATCACGGTATTTTTGAGGGTTATCCATGTTTCAGAAATTTGTTTTTTTCTATCACCAAATATTTCCATTGTATGGATATACCACTATTTGTTTACCCATTCCAAGGTTGATAAACATTATGTATGCTTTCACTTTGGGGCCATCTATGAATGATTATTTAAAAGTCTTTGTATGGATATATGCTTTCATTTTTTCTTAGTAGAGTCCTAGGAGTGGAGTTGCTAGGACAGGTGGTAAATTGATATTTAACTTATTAAGAGACTGCCAAATTGTTTTCACCATTTCTTTTCATTGATTTTTTTTTTCAGAAAGTGCAGATAGAAAGGAGATACACACACATACACACACACACACACACACACACACACAAAGATTTTATATATATATGTGGAGATTATATGTACATATATGGAGATTATATATAGAGAGAGATTTTATATATATATAAATATGTGTGTGTGTGTATATATATATATATACATACGTATATATATATATATATCCTTGATATTATAAAACTCAAAAAGCCAAGAAATAGATCCTCTATGATCTCTATGATTTCCTTTGAAAAATTTGTATAAGTTCTGCATATTTGGTGTTTAATAGTTGTTCATTGTCACATGGTCATGTTGATATATATTGCCTGAAAGCACCCCATTTTAACATCTTACAACATAGAGATTGATTCTCAGCATAAGGACCTCTTAGGAAAAGTTAAGCACTTCTTAAAAATGGTCTCCTGTGCTTCTTCAGGATGAAGGAAAGGACATATGTTTCAAAGGTACTGGGAAACATGGGCTGTTTACATAGCGTTTTAAACATGTGGCTACTGGGAACAATTAATTAGTAAAAGGTAGACTTGGGCAGAAAAATTTTTAGCTTATGTTATTAGATAACAAGAAATCCTAAAAGCTCTCCTAGTATCTGGTAGAATCATAATTTCTGGAGAAAGATCTTTAATGGGAAGCCTGACTCTGAAAGATTCCCTGTCTCTGTCACCGATGTATCTATGACTGCTACATTTTCAATAAAAGGCCCCCTAAAGGAGAAAGAATAGAGAGAAACACTGGACACAGATTCTGTGTAAGTTAGAAGGAACAGTTTTGTTGTTTCTTGTTTTTATCAGCTTAATAATCCTGTGGGGGCTTTCAAGAAAAGTTGAAGCCAAAGTCTTATGACGCCAGTGATTTTTCCTCGTGTTCACTAGGGGGCATGGGAAAAACAATGTGCAGATCTAATCAGCATTGGATTTTTCTCAATCCCTTTGCAAGAGAGGAGCAGCTGGTTGTAGGTAATCTTGCTCTTGGGAATTATCAAGTAGAAGAAAGAGACAAGCAGCAGAGTCTACAAAGGCAGTTTTTATGAGGCTGAGCTACAAGCTCACCAGGGAAGCAGCTGGGTTCACCGTTTCCATCCAAGTAATTACTGGAAGAGATAGATGGTTTTCAAGGTCAGTGGTAGAAAAGGAGAACTAATGGCTAGCCCTTCCTCTGGGAGAGTATTCATAGGAGAGAGGATGGATGAAGATGTCAATTTCCCAGCCTGCCTAAAACAAGTAAGAGCAGTGCTTAGAATCCAGAGCTTTTCTTGTTCAGTGAAAGAGACCAGAGTTCAAATCCTGCCTCTTAATGACTTTTAGCTCTGTGACTTTAAGCACATGTCTTAACCTCTCTAAGCTGTGGTTTCCTCAACACAGAGATAATAATACCTATCTCACAAGTGTTTTGTGAGCATGAAATGAGATAACCTGGTAGAGCTGACTTGCATCTCCTCTTCAATAACTAAGTCAGCTAATTTATCTAAAAGTAACCATCAAATGCAACCCACATCTAGATGTCTCTTTTCTTACATAGACATGTGAAAAAATATATATCATTGCTAACAGGTGAAGACGGAAGGTGGGAAACACCCCTCAGTGGGCTGTGGTCATGCTACTTCCTTTTTTCCATTTCTTCATCCTGTCAGGATTTGGTGCACACAAGTGTGTATATATATATATATATATATATATATATATATATATATATATATATTACACTCACTATATTTTATATTATTCTGGAAATGTTTTAAGCTGACAGTTTCAAATCATTAAAGAAGTCCCAGATAGTATAACTTTTTTTATGAAAAGTAATCTTATGCATGGGAACATAAAACAGTTTTGTTATTGATGGGAAGAGAGAGACCTGAGTGATGACAAGTATGTGTGTCACCTGCTCCATTTCCATCAAAGATGGCTACTATCTCATTTCAGAATCTAACCTCCAGCTGCATTTTTTATATTCCAAAGGCAACAATGATTGTATTAGTAGAAGAGTTTTAGAGTTGATTTAACTCAATTTTGCTTGCACTTTCTTACAATTATCTATCCTGCTCTCCTTCCTTTATTTTTCAATGAAAACCTTTTATCTTGTTGCTTTTGTTCTCATTAGAGAATAATTGATATCCTAACTTCTTTCCTTTTTATAGACTTAAAAAATCAATTTCATTACACATATAATTAATTCTCAATATTTGGAATTCAAGCCCATTTGGTCTTGTTTTTCTCTCCCTGGACAAGGCATCCCCCCCAAGGGCTTATAAATGGCTCCGGCTGCAGTTTGCAGGTGCAGTCATTTTGCTAGAGACCAAGTCAAGATTTACATATGCAAATGTGTATAGATGTGCCCAAACTGAATAATTGTGCATGCAAATAGGTGATTAAATAGCCAATTACCAAATCTGCATGAACAAATGGAAGCTGTGCATATTCAAAAAGCAGGGGGCACCTGAACATTATGCAAACAGGCAGCTCTCCTCAAAGCCAGTGGAAAGTTGGCCCCTGGGGCCTCAAAGTTGCTTAAATACCAGAACAAACTGGGGTCTCAAGTTGCGCAAGTGGAATTTACACTTTGACCTCAGCTACCATGGCAATGACCAGATCTCTGACAAGGTTGTCTCCAGGAAGTACCATGGGAAAAGGTTTTGATTTCTACGTTTTCTTCCCATATACTGAACTTAAAGCAGAAATTCAAATTAAAGTTTTTCTTATTAATGATCAGGAGCAAGACACGAGCTTTCGCTGTTTCAGTTGACTATACTGTATTCCTACCCTCCAAACCAAAACCTCAAAACAGGTTTAAAGAACCCAGTCCAAGTTAAACTACCATACCACAATTAGACACAACTTCATAAGGTTCTTTCTCACAAAAACAAGAATGTGTTTAAGTTCTCATAGGAGCAGCTTTTGGCTTGTTTTTGTGGACTAAATAATAACACCCATTGGTTTTAATTCTTCACTTCTTCACATTTCAAGATCTCAGTTCTTTTCCTACCACATAACGGTGATGGATGATGTTGTCAGCAGAGTACATCAATGAGAAATGACTTCACATAACCAGGGGGCTTTTCTGACAAAAGATTAGTGGCAATACCTAGACTAGCTCACCAGGAGCAAGAGATAAGTAGAGCTGGAGGCAGCCGAAGAGTACTGATTACTGAAATCCTCATATTTTTTAGGAAGATATTTTATCTCTAGAATAGTCCACCTTTCTCATATTCAGTTTTATACAAACCACTTCAAGCCTTTTAGTTTACCAAGTAAGGAGTGGTATTACCACAGACCATAAAATCAATCAATTCAATCAATAACCCAGTTAAGTGGAATAGTTTCTTAGCACCTGTCAGGAGGAGATTTCAAAATATTCTCACTGGGAGGTCAGAAGTAGATGGAATTAGCAATGTTCTGCAGATGAGGTAGCCAAGTCTTCTCTGCAGAATATTAAGCATGCAGGTACAGAGCAGTATTGATCAGTAATTATCCAAGGCTACATCCTGGCAAAGGGGATACCATAGTAATCAACTCCCACAAGCATCTCTCCAGCATTCTCTCTGCACAGGTGTACCAGAAGCTAACCAAGGACTCCTTCAGGACTACAAGCTGTGTACATGGAGGCTTCCAGAAGTTCATGGGGCAAGTGTAGTATGAAAAGAATCCCGTGCCAATTTCAGACCTTTTTTTTTTTTTAGAGGTTTTTCGCTATAGGGCGCATGCGCTCGCCGAACAGACAGAGAGAGACAGAGAGACAGAAAGCGAGAAATCACCCCCCAGGGGGGATGGCCACGCCGCAATCCCTTCTCCTCCATTCTCCTCTAGGGATCTTGGGCACGCACGCCCACGCGCCCGGCGTGAGTTGTAAGCCACCGGGTCCGAGACGCGAACCGCGGTCGACTACGTGGGAGTCCAGCGACATAGCCATTACGCTAACTGCTGGTTCCCCCAATTTCAGACCTTTTTGACACCAAAGTAAACTGGTACTTTATTTTCATTTTCCATAAGCTTTCTCAAGTTCCCTCATGTACAGAGAACATTGGCCAGGAATGCATTTAGTGAAGGAATTGACTCCACCAGCATTGTCTCAGAACCCAAAGAACCCAAAGAGAGTTGATCTTTTCTCCCTAAGTATAAATGGAATGGTCAGTTCTCAGCTTTTTTTTTTTTTTTTTTGAGAGATTTTTCACTATAGGGCGCATGCTCTCACCAGACAGAGAGAGACATAGAGACAGAAAGCGAGAAATCACCCCCCAGGAGGGATGGTCACACCGCAATCCCTTCTCCTCCATTCTCCTCTCGGGATCTTGGGCATGCACGCACACGCGCCCAGCATGAGTTTTAAGCCACCGGGTCCGGGACGCAAACCGCGGTCAACTACGAGGGAGTCCAGCGACATAGCCATTACGCAACTGCTGGTTCCCAGTTCTCAGCTTTTCATTCGTAGTTAAACTTTTTTCTTTTTTTTTTGTCAAGTTCACAAAAATCAGTGGCACAAATACTGCAAATCAATATATATGTATACACATATGTTTACACCCATTAAAGTGAGTATATAGCAATAGTAAAATATCTGAATAACAATCTTCAGATCACCACATGTTGGAGTGATCTACCAAATTCTCTTTAGAATAATTCTCCCATATACTCCTGCCTGCATT
The DNA here is from genome assembly GCA_026018925.1 of Tupaia tana. NCBI lineage: Eukaryota > Metazoa > Chordata > Mammalia > Scandentia > Tupaiidae > Tupaia > Tupaia tana. Next base: position 94,832,050 of record JAKSZU010000001.1, on the reverse strand, counting down.
TAGTTGGTAATAATGTCCCTTACTGCTAAATTCCAGAGCACTTAATATATGACCCTGTTTGGGGAATTAAAACTATTTCTTTGTATTGAAGTTATTTATAATTGTGTTTTTCTCTTGTTATACTGTAAGATAATTGAGGGGAGTTGCTGAGGTCAGATGGGAGGGAGATAAGATTTGTTCTACACTTCTGACATCTCAGGCACCATGCCAGACTACATGCGTTTTCTCTTCCACACTTTACAAATGTTATTTAGGTAAGTGCTATTTCGTATTTTATACATGAGGAGAATAGTATTTGAGAACTTTGGTAACAGTTCAAGATCTGCTTTCTGGGTTCAAATCTCAGCCCCAACACTTACCAACCATGTGAATGGGACATCAGAGTCTTGGCTCCATAATTGAATCCTGGTCGCATTTACAAAGGGGAAATACCACAGACGCAGATACATTCTTGCTCTGTCTCCCTGCGTGATGCTCTCGGGACTCCATGGAGAGTCCCACCAACAGGAATACACTTAATGGACAAGTCGACCTAGGACTTCCAGTCTGTTACTAATTAAACTTTAATTTTTTATAAATTGTCCATATACAGGTATTTCTGTTACTGACAACAGAGACTGGATAAAACCAGGTGCCCTGAGAAAAAGCACTTTTGCAGTTGTCTTAGTTGCAAGCTGAACTAGACACTCTTTCCATGACTCTTCTTGAGTTGTTTTGTTTTGCTTTGTTTTGTTTTCTCATTAAACTTGGATTTAATGGATCTCAAAATTCTGAGGGCCAGCAGGTGGCATGGTTAAAGTGGTAAAAGTGCTGGACTCTCACATGGCCAATCATGGTTCTAGTCCTGGACCTGGAAGCTTGAAAATCATGCCAGGTCTGTGTGTGTGTGTGTGTGTGTGTGTGTGTGTGTGTGTGTCTGTGTGCCCAGACTCCCATGTAGAGAATGGAAAAAAAGGAACTGCAGCATGGTCATCCCCTCTTAGGGGTAATTTCTCACTTTCCCTTTAACTAACTCTGTCTCTCTCTGGTGAGCACATGCACTCTATGGCAAAAACCTTAAAAACTTTTAAAAAATTAAACTTTCCAGAAAACATGAATACTCACCAGAGAGAGACACAGAGAGGAGGAGAGAGAGAGAAAAAAAGAGAGAAAGCAAACACCTCAAATGGGGTGTGATCATGCCACCATCCTTTCTCCTCCATTTCTCTATCCTCTCTGGATTCTGGGCACCTAGGGCTTATTTGGCAAGCTGCCCGAGTTGTTATGCATATCATGTGGTTGACCATGAGGGCAGCCCACTATGAAATGCCCTTAACTTGAAAAAATGACAGACAGACAGACGATGATTGTTTAGACATGCGTCTTTTGCACATACTTTTTGATAGTAAAGTGAGTCTGTTACTTGAAGAAAAACAGCTGGTTGTATTTGTTGCCAATAATAAAATTAAAGCTTACAGGCAGAAATTAGAATTATGAAAAATGTGTATCCCTCACTGTAAACTTAACAGTTTCTAATATTTAAAGATTCTATTTCTGATGAGATTGGTGGTAATAATAATAATGAACTGTTTTTTTAATTTTAAAATGATGTGTGCCAATTTGAAAAACAACGTAACAGCACACCCTGAATTTTCAGATGACCAATGCATGATGTTATAAAACTATGTATGGGTAAGTGAACCATCCAAAGTGTAAGACGGACCAATATTTTAATGTTATAGAGTTCAAAATGTTTATATGATTTTAAATTTCATATTGCAGTTAATCATTAAGAAACTGCTAATTGGTGCTAGATGGTGGCACAGCAGTAAAACACAACATTCTTTGAGTCAGTTTCACAGTAAAGGGTTTATGGCTCAATTCCTGAGACCTCCCTAAATACACAGAGCAATCATTTCCCATGATCCACAGCTGACTGAAGGGTGGGGATAGATCTCTGGCATTGCAATCCTGTTGGAGATTCTAAATCTGTCTTATCTCTCTCTGTCCCCCTTGATCATGGAAGAAATAAATGGATAAAGTGGGAGGAAAAAGACTACTAATCAATGAACTTTGGTGCAGTGTCAAAGAATAACATCCACAATAATCTGGAAAGATTATTAAAATACTCCTCCTTCCAGTTACACATCTCTACAGGGTTGGCACATTTTTTTCTTATACTTTAACCAAAACTCAACATATCATGACAGTTTTAGTGCAGAATCAGGTATGAGAATTCATCTGTGTTCAACTAAGTCAGACATTAAAGAGACTTGAAACAATGTAAAACACTGCCTTTCTTCTAATTACTTCTTGGTTTGAAAAATATCATTACTTTTCATTAAAAATGATATTTATGTTATATAATGGTTTATTACTGTAATTTTAAATGAATTTATAAGTATTTTAAATATTCTCAGTGATAATTTCAAATACATTATATGTCAGAAGATAATATCCATATAGATAATTGTTTTTAAAGTTCTCAATAATTACAGAAGTAAAAATGTATCCTGAAACCAAAGGGTTTAGAGAACTGCTAGTTAAAAGCACCTGTAAGCCTGCCTGTGGGTTGGTAGTTAAGAGAGCTGGATTCCCTCAGGGCCAAGTGCAGCTTTAATACTAGCCTCAGTGGTTTGTAAAGCATGCTAAGCATGATATGTGCCTGTCCCAGACCCTAACAGAACAGAGAAATGGAAGAGGTGGTTCTTTGGTGTGACTATGCCCCCTTTGAAGGTGCTTTTTCCTTCTACCTATCTCTGTGTCTCTCTTTGACACACACACTCTGGCAAAAGTTTTAAAAACATAAATAAAGCAGTTGCTATGGTCTGAATATTTGTGTCTCCTGTAAGGTCTGGGGGAAAGGAAAAGAAACATGGCAGAAACATTCCCGCCGGCAGGAACCGTTCCTGTTTTCGGCATCTGGCCCGCCATCATCAACAAGACTTTCCCGCCCTTCAGCATTTGGCACTCCCGCCAAAGTTGAACAGAAACAGAGAACTTCATCGGCCAGACAAGGACCCCTGGCAACCACCTATTGGACAACGGCCCTTTAAGGACGAGCAGCACCCACCCTGCCTGTGACTCCCTTGGCCTCTGACCAGATGGAAGGACCTCACCTGAGAGCTTTTCGCAGAATAAATTATATTGGTTTTATTAAACCCCAAGGCCTGACTCTGGTATTTTCATCCTTACCACGTCTGACTCCACTGCCATTCCCAAATCAAACCTAACGTCTCCCTAGTATCCCGATTATGAAATCTTAATCCCTAACGTGATGGTATCAGAGTCAGGACCTTTGGGTGGTGATTAGTTCATGAGGGCAGAATCCTCATAAACAGGATTATTGCCCTTGTGAAAGAGGTTTTAGGGAGTCTGTTGCCTCTTCTTCTTTCTGAAAATCCCAGCGAGACAGTGCCTTTAATGAGCCAGAAAACAGACCCTTACTAGACAAATCTGCCTTGATCTTGGAATTCCTGTCCTCCAGAACCAGGAGAAATAAGTTCCTGTTTTATAAAAGTCACCCAGTTTAAGATATTTTGTTGCAACAGCCAGAACAGACTAAGACAATCATGATTTATAAACTTGTTTGTAACATTGGCAATATTATATAAAAGAAGGCAATATTATATAAAAGAAGAATTTATAAAAGAAATAAACATTAAAGTTTCTCTGACTAAACATGGAAAAGAGACTCCAGCTATCCCAGTTTTGCTCCTCCTCCACCTTCTCCTTCCTTATTGCTCTGGTGTCCCAGCGAGAAAAGTCTCTGCACAGAAGCCTCAGTGCACCAGTGCATCAGGCAGCAAGAACTGCGGCATCCCGGGCCTTGTGGGAGTTGAGAGTAACGTTGGTGTGAACTATGAAGACAAGGAAAGGGAGAGCCTCAGATCCATTTGTGGTCACAGTACCAAGTCTGTCTGCTTTTCAGTCTGTCAGCTGGCGTGCACTCCGTCGAAACATTGCTCACTAGAAGTATTTATGACCACTGACCTCAACTATGTATGCAGTCAGCAGTGAGCACACTCAAAAGTGACTACTGTGACATGAAGAAAAAGTAACATCTGAGCACGAGGCGGAAACAGAAATTCCTGTGATGTTCTTTCCTCTGTATAATTAGTGTTGAGATTCGGTAATTGAGCATTCATTTCCAATAAACTATGAGACTAAATACCGTTTTGAATGACCTGGGATGGAATAAAACACAGGAATACACAGGAGGGTGAGAGAACAGCAGCAAGACTGAGCAGATATCTTCTAGGTGATTTTGAGTTCTGGAGAGTTAAGGGTAGAGGGAGTAAAATTTCCCATTAATAACCCCTTATCTTTGTTTTCAGTGCTGACATTTTCCTGATATTCAGATTGAAACCAACTTCTGTGATTTAATTAGATATCTCAAAGGTGTCTCAAATCTATTTTGACCTGGTCTCACTATTACATTCCTTCCCTTACTGTTACCTAGATCAGTTATGCCATCCTTATGCATTCTGTCACTAAGTCTAGATGCTTTGGAGTCCTGGATGACAGACTTGGCTTTAAAAAACAAACAAACAAACAAACAAACAAACAAACACTTCTCGTTGGGAGACTGTACATTGCCCAAACCTTTTTTTTCCAATAGGAAAAAATCTACCAGAATTATTGACAAGTATCCCCTTCCTTTCTCCTGCAGACAGAGACTCTTTGTTTCTGCACACTTAGGCTCAGCATCCAGACTACTAAATCTAGATTGTTTTAACATTGTTGAGACAGAGTGAAGACTCAGGGGCAACAGGTTCAAAAGAAGCCATACCAACTAGATGCAGTTACTCCAAAGCACTAGAGCCACATTTTTCTCCTGCTAAAGGTGTTGGAGGTCCTATCTGCTCCTGGCTGTCCAGAGTCTTCTTTGCTTTGTCTTACTTATTGCACCTTTTGTTAGTATGGTTGGCTTTATAAAAGCCTTTATTTGTTTATTTCTCTCATGAGTGAGAGAGATAGACAGAGAGAGAGAAAGACAGTATCCCTAACAAAATCTTGATTCTGCAGTCTACACTCTGCTTTAGCCGGTCCCAGACTATGGGCATAAACATACCTGGCATACTCGCAGAGCTCTTCAGACATGAACCCAGAACCTTCCTGTGTGGGTCAGACTCACAGAGCATTGCATTTTACTGATGTGCCACCACATAGCCACTGGATTTAGTTCCTAAGCTTCCCGTTGCTTACCCAAACAATCCTTCTAAAAATGTCCTTCTACTCTTCAGCCAGGGTCAGTTTTTCTTGCTTACAGTCAAAAATTCTTGAACTACATCCTATCACCTTTTTTATTTTATTTAGAACATTATTCCCCTTAAATCTAATTGCCTTCCCTAATTCAAGCCCTTATCATTTGCACAAGAATAGCCACTGCACACTGACACTAGTCTTTCCTTGCTCCAATTCAACCTCTACTCTCATATTTATCTCACCAAAGATCCTACCATGGAATTCATTCCGTTGTTGAAGAACAACAGCAACCAGTTATTAATGACTCCCTTTTACTTACAGAATAATGTTGGAACGTCTGCATACCATTCGAGGCCTTTCAACTTATAGTACTTTTCAATATCCATTACTCAGTTCCTTGAGAACAGTAGCCAGTTCAAAATTAGCTGTTAGGACTTAGAATCTAGCACAATTTCTGGCTTAAAGCCCAATAAATGTTTGAAATTAATGAATAAATGAATGATGCATGCAAGACTTATTACTCAAAAACCCTGTGCATTAGACACAATTAAGTGTTTGTATTTCCCCAACAGTCATGTCTTTCTATGTATATGAAAAAGTATGTATTTATGTAATGTGGGGGGGGGGGGGTCTTTGTCCCACAGTACTTTGTTTCTATTGCTGGTATACACTTACCACAATGGAATACCGTCATTTTCACTCTCTGCCTTGCCCAACAATGCATGAGCTCGCCCAGTTCTAGCTCTTCATCCTCTCCCCATGTGTTCTCCCTCCCGCAGATGTATTCATAGATCATGTGAGGAGAAGGCGAAAAGATGGGTCGGTGCTACTTTAAAAACAAAACAAAACAAAACAAACAAAAAAAACTCTCATATTCCTCCGGTTCTGTCTCCTGAGAAGGGAGAAGAGAGCAAGATCTGAGTTTTATCCATCTTTTCACCCTCAATGCTTAAACACAGAGCAGATGGCTGATGTATCTTTGCTGAACTTGCCCCCTAGAGAGGCAATGTTTAGTATGAGAAGAGAGCAGGTAAGAGTTCTGCTTGACAAAAATTTCACTTTCCACAACTCACACAGAAACATTTTTAGTATTTCAACATTAATTACAACATATACTGTACGTTTTTTGTAGATATCCTTTGCCAGATTAAAGATATCTATCTTATGTTCCCTGGTCCTGATGAGGATGACTCTGAGAGTTTCATATTTGCGTGCCAGAAAACTTCAACATTTCCTCATATCTCTGACAACAGAGTTACAGGAGTATGGTATTCACTGTAAATTGCACAGACAAAACTGAAATAAAATCTCCAAATTATTTCTGATAATGAAGAAGGTTCTGAAAGTCTAGGAAAACATCTGTAATTATCTCAAGTGAATCCTTCTTATTAAACTTTAAGCCCTGTTCATTTTGGTTGTTGTCATTTATGTGAAATGGATGGATGGGAACAAAACCTGGTGAAATTATGAAGTTGTTAATCTTGTTTATGTAGATTTAGCACAGAGTTTGAGCTTAGAAGGTGGGGTGTGTGGAGGGGAGGCAATGGAAGCATCTTTATAAACTAAATGCAGTCAGTGTTAACAGATGCTGTGGCTTATTCAGCTGGAGAGAGAGAAGGGGTCAAGCGAAGGCAATGCATTTTCTATCCTCTTTTGTGGTGAACAACTTTGAAATGTGTAGCATGTCCATCAACCTTTATAGATAATCAAAACAAAGAAATGTGTTTTTCTCTTTATCTTACATAACTAAGCTAAGATATACTGAGTGATGTAAACGTCTCCATTTTACAGACTGGTTTCCAGTGGATATCATCCTATCTCACGAACCTTCATCTAAGTCTTCTCTTAGGTCCAGCAGCCCTTCTTTACAGATATCTCAGCCGGAGGAGTTTTGCATGAAGGCAAGAGAGGCGTAGACGAAGAGCAGCTTTGGCATGCCGAGCGGTGATACCTGCTCATCCATCATTCCATTTAGACAAATGAAAGATTGCAACCCTATGAGAAAAGGCAGTCACAGCCACACGATGCTTTGTGCGGAAAGTAAATTGCTAGTTTCCTGTGATCTTTCTGACAAGTAAATTACCGCAGAAAATAGCATAGATGGGAACACAATGACAAAAATGCAGAGACTTGGTCCTTCAAAGGAGTTATTAGACCTCCAATACAATCATTTCTAAAGAACCCCAGACCCTCATCCTTACTCTCAATGGAAAGAGGGTATTCTGCCTCATCTTTCTATAGCATATATTGAATAAAAATAATAAATGATGGGCAGGGTGAGAAGTACATTCCTCAGTAATCTAATATCCTCCTTTTTATGATCAGTAAGATGCTAACGAACATGCATAAAGAAAAGAGCTCGCTACAGGGAAGTCTGTGCCTATGATCACTCTAGTTTGGCACTGAAGACAACAATTATGGACTATCTTCTACGGAAGAAAATTAACCTCCAAGAAAGATCTTTTTCTAGCTTATCTATTTCAACTCTTCATATTATTTTTGTTCAGTAATAAATGTAAATTCTTATTTTATTTTTTAATAAAATAAGAAAAATTTGTCTCACTAAAATTTATTTCCCCATGCCAATGCAAAATACACACTCTCAAACATGTAAAACATCTGTATAAGATCCCACTGCAGAAAAATAAAGGCTTTATTAACTAAGGCAATTGGGGTCAAGTAGGAAATTATAATCAAAATAATAGAAGTAAAAGAATTACAAATATCATAAATTTATGAGCTTCAAATTCCTTAGAGAAATACCTTAAAGTTGATAGAGTTCACAAAATTATTGAGTCAAGTAAGATTTTATCAAGACTCAGTGGTGTGAGTCTGAGATGGCTACTGAACTTGAGCTATGAAATATTGGTTTCAGGGACTAAAAATAAGGATCTTCTGCTGAGCCTTCACCCTCCAGATTCATTTCTAGTGTGGTAAGGCAACCTCTGTATCCTTCTCTCTGTCTCTCTGTGTCTCCCTGTGTCTTTTAATTAAAAAGAAAAAAAATTTTTAAGGTTAAGTATTTTCAGGGCTCTCAAGCCCCTCTTATCTTGCTAATTCATGCCTTTCTCTTCTCCCATTTAGGAGAGGCACAAACCCAGGCCCATTCTCAGATGGCGACTGAACTTGGGCTGTGAAATATTGGTTTCAGGGATTTTTTTTTTTTCTTTTTAAAATTAAAATATAATTTTATTGTATTATCTTTCTTTTTTATTTATTTATTCATTTATCTTTTCTTCTCTTCTTTTCTTTTTTTCTTTTCTTTTTTCTTTTCTTTCCTTTTCTTCTTTTAATTTCATCCCTTGACTGCTCAGCCTCCATACACTGAGTGTCTAGACAGGTCTAAGTGAATAGTATACAAACATCTGAATACTATTAGGGTCAGAATATTCCTCAATTCCCACTGAATCTGATGCACAAAGAGTGAAAAATGGAATGGAAGAGAGATTGCAGATCACTTCCTCCTGCACGCCTCTGTATGCTCAGATTGAACTTCAAGAATTAGGAAGAAACACAAAACCCATCAGATGACCAGAAATCACTGCAGGGGCACATAAAATATGAGAAAGCAAGAAAATCCCTCTCCTCCAAGGGAAAGGAATAACTCCTCTTCATCCACAGACAGTACAATGGAACTCTTGGAAATGTTAGATAAAGAATTTAGAATATTCATAATGACAAAGATAACAGAGATGCAAGAGAAGAGAGACAATGAACTTGAGAAGGCTCAGGAGAAAAGAATTGATGATTTCCAGGAGGTGAGGAAGTTCTTGCACAATCTGAAAGAGGAAATTACACATTATTAAAAAATAAAATGGAGCTATTAGAGATGGCGGCTGTAACACGGGAAATCTAAACCTCCCTTGAAGTATTAAAAATAGACTAGATCATACAGAAAATCAAATCTCAGATATAGAAGACAGAATTTCTGGCCTAGAAAAATCCACCACAAAGACTGAAAAAAAGAGACCAAGAAAACCCAAGAATAATATATGAGAAATACTAGATACCATTAAACGTCCAAACATCTGGATAATCGTTATTGCAGAAGATGAAGAGACTACAAAGGGCCTTGTAAATCTATTCCATGAAAACCTGGAAGAAAGTTTTTCAAACTTAGAGAGGCATTCAAAGATCCAGTCCCAAGAAATGCAAAGGTCCTCAAGTATTATCAACCCAAGAAGATCTTCTCCAAGACACATTATAGCCAGATTGACCAAAACCACAGACAAAGACAAGATACTAAGATTGGCAAAAGAGAAATGTCAAGTTACCTACAAAAGATATCCCATCAGGCTAACAGCAGACTGCTCATTGGAAACAATGCAGGTAAGGAAAGAATGGGAAAATATATTCAAAGTGTTAAGGGAAAAGCAATTTCAACCAAGAATACTGTGCCCGGAAAAATTATCCTTCATATGGGAAGAAAAGACAAGAACATTCTCAGATACGCAAAACCTGAAAGAATTTATTGACTCTAGACCAGCTCTCCAAGAAGTTCTGAAGGGAGGGCTATGCCAGGAAAACTAGCTACAAACACACAGAAATAAGAGTTAAAATACAACTAAGAAAATGGTCAACATAATGGTAGGGACAAGTATGGAGTTGAATCTTATCTTCCAGAATTTAAGTTGGAAGATCAGAGTACAACAGAAGATTGATTAAGTACATGAAACTGAACTGGTAAATAGAATCTTATGACTTTTGACTAAAACATTACTGATTTTGTTCTATGCTTTGTTTTCCAGGTTTAAGGATTTTTGCCTTGTCTTAAGCTGCCAATAAATTCATGTATCTACTATTTTAACAGAATCCTAACCTATTTCCTGACTTTAAGTTTTAAGCAAAGCTCTCTTAGCATTTTTTAAATTTTGATTTATTAAAACTAAAATTGCTTTTCTTGAAATAAAAAAATTAAAAATGTTTATTTAATGACTACAATAAACTATATAGCATCAGCTAGGTGCCACTTTACAGTATATTTATCTTACTCAGAGTTTCATGCCTAAAGTCAGACATGCATTCACAGATAAATATATACATACCAGCTGAATTTGCTATCGAAAGTAGTTAGATTAATTAAGATATTTTTTGAATCAATAAAATGTGGAGGGGAAAAAGGAATGAAGAGAAACTGTAGAGACCAGACAGTGTGGGAGGAGGGTAGGAAATGACAGAGGGTGAGAAATGGAGGAAATACATATATACATATATATGAAACAAGAAATGGACAATTATTTGTCAATGATCACATGTACGATTAAGCCACTATGCAGTGTATTCTTTATGGGAAATCACATGCTGTATGCTGTGCTGATGCTCAGTCAATGAATGTAAAATAAATAAATTAATAATTAATTAATTTTTTAAAATCGTGGGGAAAATAGCAAAAAAAAAAAAACAAAAAAGAAAAAAAAAAGCTTCAGTGGTGTAAAATATCCTGCCCAAACCTATGACACTGTATTGTGACTGACACTAGAATGCTGATATTGTAGTCTGTTGAGTTTTCCACTACTGCAGGATGTTGTAGCCATTGCAGGAATTAATAGGAAGATCTGATTCTTTATTTTTTTCCTTAAGAATTATTTTCTTTAACTTTATTTATGTATTTTAATTTGACCAGAGAGGACAGAGTGTGTGAGAGAGAGAGAGAGAGGGAAAGTGAGGAAGCAAGCCACCAGGTTCAGGACTTTAACTACAGTCAGCCGGTGTGAGTCCAACACCTTTAACTATCACGCCACCTGCTGACACCAGGAAGGGCTGACTCTTAATTCAGCTCACTTGATAAAGTGTGGTATCATCTTGAGCAATAGGTAAAAACTGTTTTGGTATCACATGGAGAATGAGGGTGCAGATTGGACTCAGAAATTTTCCAGTGTCAGCAGCCAGAGAGTGCAATCAAAGAGCACACATTCAAGACTGTCTCATAATTTTACTTTTTTTTTTTTTTTTGGAGAGGTTTTTGCTATAGGGCGCATGCGCTCGCCAGAAAGACAGAGAGAGACAGAGAGACCGAGAGAGAGAAATCACCCCCTGTTGGGATGGCCACACCGCAATCCCTTCTCCTCCATTCTCCTCTCGGGATCTTGGGCATGCACACACATGTGCCCGGCATGAGTTTAAGCCACTGGGTCCAGGACTCGAACCACAGCCGACTACATGGGAGTCCAGCGACATAGCCATTACGCCAACTGCTAGTCCCATCATAATTTTACTTTATTACTATTTAAAACAATAAAATTAACTCTTGCTGATAAGATAAGAAATGCAGAAAACAATTGAGTCAATTTGGCTATTGAAGCATGTGTTAAATGAATTAAGAAACACAGGAATAAAAACTGAAATCTTTCCAAACACAGCAGCTGCTGTGGTCCCAAGTGACTGATGACAATTTCTTCTTGTTCATGCAGTGCTGCCTCAGTTTCTGCTTCCTTATTGTATTTGGTGACACTGAGTCCCTCTTCATGATCTTGGGGAAACTGATCAAAGAGTATAAAATCACTGACAGATTTTTTTTTTTTTTTGAGAGGTTTTTGCTATAGGGCGCATATGCTTGCCAGAAACACAGAGACAGAGAGACAGAAAATGAGAAATCATTCCCCCACAGAGGATGGCCACGTGGCAATCCCTTCTCCTCCATTCTCCTCTCGGGATCTTGGACACACACACACATGCGCCCAGCATGAGTTTAAACCACTGGGTCCGGGACTTAAACTGCAGTCGACTACATAGGAGGCCAGCGACATAGCCATTACAACAACTGCTGGTCCCAAAATCACTGACAGATTTTTAAATGTCAATTATATTACTTCTTCCATTACAATTAAACACACTATTCACATTTAGTTCAACAAACATCTTTGTTCCTTTACTGTGTAAATAAGACTTTGTCCCTGCCTTTGGCTGCAGATAAACACATTATCAGAGAATGACCTTTGGGACTACACTTCCTTTTAGGTCCTCTCTTTGTCTACTTTATCCCAAATAATCCTTCATTCTCAAACATTTTGGAGAATGCACGTACACAATAAGGGAAGATGCTGTCTTCATTCAAAAGAGCAAGCATAATGAACATTTTTGAAAAGGTGAAATTCTTGGTAGTCTTTTCTGAAAGACTTAATAAATATTTGTGGAGCAGAGAAATTGAGTGCTTACTTGACTACAGTGAAGTGTTCCTGTCTGACTAGGTTTCGTACACCTCACTGTCTGTTTCTAAGGCAGGGGATTAAGCATTTGCATTTATTTATTTTTTTAAGAATTATTTATTTATTATCATTATTTTTCAATGTGACCAGAGAGACAGAGACAGAGACAGAGACAGAGAGGAGAGCCGCCAAATTTGGGACTCAAACTGTGATCAACAATGTGGGAGTCCAGTGCCTTTAGCCACCTCTAAGAATTTGCATTTCTGGGACCAGCAGTTAGTGTAATGGCTATGTCGCTGGACTCCCACATAGCTGACCGCAGTTCGCGTCCCGGACCCGGTGGCTTAAACTCACGCCGGGCGCGTGTGCGTGCGTGCCCAAGATCCCGAGAGGAGAATGGAGGAGAAGGGATTGCGGCGTGACCATCCTCCCTGGGGGGTGATTTCTCGCTTTCTGTCTCTCTGTCTCTCTCTGTCTGTCTGGCGAGCGCACACGCCCTATAGCAAAAACCTCTCCCAAAAAAAAAAAAAAAAAAAGAATTTGCATTTCTATCAAATTCCCAAGTGTTGTTGATATTGCTGATAGAGGACCAAACTGAGATGTGTGTACATGTAGGACACAGTAAGACGTATTCAGGAACAGTTTTAATTCAGATCAATTCCGGATGCTCAATTTCTATATTATTCTTGCCTATTTAATAACATAATGTATCAGGGCCAGTGGGGAGCATGGTACTTGAGGTGCTGGACTTCCACTGGCCTACTGCAGTTCGATTCCCAAACCTGGAATCTTGAGGTTCACACTGGGCACCTGTACATGCATGCCCAGAATCCCAAGAAGGGAGTTGGGGAGAGGGAATTTTTGTATGGTCATTCTCCCTGGAAAGTAGAGAAGAGGCAGCAGTTTTTGAAATTTTGCATTTTAGATCCAAATTCTTTCAGCTATTTTACCTGCCTCTGTTTTTCCATTCCTCATTGCTATGTGCCATTTTAATCAGCTACCATCATATTCAGCTTCCTCAAGATTCAATAAAAGCTGTCTCTGGCATTCCACTGGTAAGTTATTATAGTTTATTTTAAATGCAGTTGTTCAAACAACCTAAATGTATTAAAATAATAATTGCAACAAGGAAAATGTTAAAAAGACTCTTGACTTCTGTGCTCTGCTTGAGAGTGTCACCAGCATTTCTGTGGTCCTCTTTGGTTATCATTAACTCCAATCACCTCTCACAGAGAAGTTTATTGGAGGTTCAATGATTGGGCTAGACATACGGATATTCTTCAAAGGCTATAATTTATCTTCTGTCTCTTAATGGCTTTCTTGAACACAGAGTGCTATTAAATTATTATGTAGTCATATCTATCAAATAAAATGTGTTTTTATAATGTGGCAGGGATATTTAAAATATAAAAGTTTGGGAGACCAGCTGGTTAAGTAGTGCTGGTCTCACATGCTTGATGGCAGTTTGAGTCCCAGTCTCGGTGGCTTGAAAATCAGGCTGCGTGCGTGTGCGTGTGTGCCCAAAATCCAAGGAGGAGAATGGAGAAAAAGAGATTGCAGTGTGGCCGTCCCTCCAGGGGTGATTTCTCACTTTCTTTCTTGTTGTCTCTCTCTGTCTCTCTGGCAAGTACACATACCCTGTGGCCAAAAGTTTTTTTAAATCCTTTAAAAAAATGAAATATAGCAGTTTTAATTTTGGTAAGTAGTAGAAGAAGGCTAAGTTCCACCTTAATAACAACTTTGTATATGAAAGATTTAAAAAAAAAAACTTTTTGCCACATGCGATTTTTATGTATATAAAATATTCTACAGTAGAGAATGTTACCAGTAAAAGTTGTCCATGTGCTGTGTATGTAGGATGAAATTTCCAGTCCAATTTTGAAAAGAAGTGGGAAGACCACACATCCTTGTCTTGTTCCTGCTCATAGGAGAAAAGTATTCAAATTTTCATCATGCAGTGTAATGGCAGGCATAAGTTTTCATAGGCACCCTTTATCAAGTTGAACACATTCTTTTCTGTTCCTAGTATGCTGGATGATTTTATTATGAAGGGATGTTAAATTTTGTCAAGTGCTATTTTTGACATCCATGGATATTATATTTCAGTTTATTTATATCTGAATTACATCAAAGGTTGATGTAATTGATTTTCAAAGGTTAAACTGACCTTGAATTCCTGGATGAATCCCTCTTGGTCAGGTATATATTACACTTTTTATTTAGTGTTAGATTCAATTTTAAAATGGGCAAAGGATTTGAATAAACACTTCACCAGAGAAAATATATGAATAGTAATTAAGCACACTGAAGTGTGTTCAACATTATCAGAGAAACCCAAATCAAAATTGAAATGAGATACCACCACTCCACACTCCTATTAGAATGGCTAAAATTTTGCAAATTCTAAATCAAAGTTGTCAATAATGTAAAGCAACTGGGACTCTTAAACATTACTGTTAAGAATACAAAATGAAATTTTTAAAAGAAAAAGAGAATACAAAATAATATAACATCTTTGAAAAAATGGTAGTTTCTTAAAAATGTAAACATAAACATATCATATGAGTAAGCCATTCCACTCTTACATCTCTGTCTAAGAGAAGTAAAAGCATATGTCTTGCCCATCTATGTTTGTAAAGGCTTCATTTGTAATGGCTCAAAAATGGCAGCAACCCAAATTTCCATCAGATTAATGGGTAAACTGTTTTATATACATACAGTAAAATACTACTCAGCAATAAAAGAGAAATAAAATACTGACATGTGTGCAAACATGAATGGCTCTCCAAACAAACTATGACTGGATGAAGCTAAACGAAAAAGGATACTATGCGATACCACTTTTTGAAATAGAACTAACCTATAGAGACAGAAAACAAATCAATGTATGCCTGGGGACGTTGTAGGTGGCAAGAAGGGGTGGAAGAAACGGATGGATACTGAGGGCTAAGAGAATATGTTTATGAGAGATGGATGTGTTTATTTTGTTGACGGATGATGCTTTTATAAGTGAAAAAGTATACTTTGTTGAGTTTATATCGATTATAATTTATTAAGGCCTTTTAAAAAAGGTTAATGTTCTTAATCTATAAAGAACTCTTATAATTCATTAAAAAATATAGGGGCTGGCAGATGGTGTGGTGGTTAAGGGCACTGGAATCTCACATGGTCAACCATGGTTCGAATCCCGGAACTGGTGACTTGCTTTCTCACTTTCTCACTGTCTCTCTGTTTTTCTCTGGTGAAATTAAAATAAATAAAGTTAAATAAATTAATTCTTAAAAATATATATAAACGCTGGTCCCATCCAAGTGACACAGGCTATAGCATGCTGAACTGCAATGCTGGAAGCCACACGACTGACCACAGGTTTGAATCCCCAGGCTGATCTGAAAATACAGTATGTTTTTGGGTAACCCCAAACCCTGAAGACATAGAGGGCTAGGGAGGTAGGCAGCTAGGGAAAGGGCATAATACCAAGAAGAGAGTCTGTTGAGTATGCTTTCTCTCTCTCTCTTTCTCTTCCACATGCTATTATATACATTTTATGCATCATAAATGCAAATACACACACACACACACACACACACACACACCAAGTAGAAAAACTGGCAAAGAGCATGAATAGGAAATTCACATACTAAAAGAAAAAAATAATAATTGCCAAAAGGCACGTGTGCTTGCCAGAGAGAAAAACCAATGTCTACCAGGATGTGATTACACTGAAATCCCCTTTACTCTGTTTCTCCATCCCAGCAGGATTTGGGGCATGCATGTACACATACCTGTGTGTTTTTCTTGCTACCAGGGCTGGAATTCCAACCATGGTCAGTCAGATGGGATCCAGTTCCCTATATACTGTGAGTAACTTCTGTGCTATGAAATTGGTCAAGAAATATAAATTGTTAATAGACATTTTTTAAATGCAGTCTCTTGCATAATTTTAAAAAATTGACATGACAATAAGATATCTATTTCTAAAAATGAAATAGCAATATCGAAAAATAGTAGTAACTTGTGTTAAAGAGAATGCTTGCTGAAACAGCATTCTTCCACTCTCTTACAAGAATGAAAGTTGATATAACCCTTCAACAGTGCACTTAGTCTATATGCATATCAGGAATGCTGGAAGCAATCTGACCTTTGAATGCAGTATTTCCACTCCTTGGAATTTGCCAAAAGGAAATAATTAGAAAGCAGAAAGATTAATGGAACAGAAACTCAATATATTATGATTTATAAAAAGAATTTTGGAAATACATTAATGTCACAAAACAGAGAGTTGCTGAAGAAATTAAGATTTATTTAAATCATTGAATTTTGAGCATTAAATTAAATTCAATGTATTAAATTATTAAATTTTGAGTTCAGCAAAGATAATGTTTTTAAGCAGCATATACTGATGCAAAAATTTACAGGATACCATACTTAGAATTTAGACATGCATGCAGTATGGTTCTCATACTGGCTTATATTCATAGGTACACACACACACACACACATACACACACATTATTTTATGATTAAAAGTATGCCTATTTCAATGCTCAGAGATGTTTTCTTTAGCCAGTGATAAAGCATGATGGGATTTTCTATATTCTATTTTTTATATGTTTTTCTATTTCTGAAGTTTTTTAATAATAAAATATATAATTTTATAAACATTTTAATGTTGTAATAAGTAATAACAAAGAATTTTTGCTTCCCATTTACCACCCATATATAATCAGATTGAGTATGGAATGGGAAGATGGGAGACTACAATCAGAAAGACTGCACAAGAAATAATTTGAGAGATTTCTTTGTCCCAAAAGACTAAAATAATCTTAGTTTTTTAAAAAAATAATATACATAAGCAAATACACCATCAGTTCTGTCTCCATCTCAGCCTCACCCGTTTATATATATTGTTTTCTTAGGCATCATTTCAAAGTAAATGAAATTTTGTTTTGGAGTTTTCTTTTTTTTTCTTTTTTTTTTTTTTGAGAGGTTTTTGCTATAGGGCGTGTGCGCTTGCCAGACAGACAGAGAGAGAAGAGAGACAGAAAGCAGGAAATCAACCCCCCCCCTCAGGGGGCATGGCCACGCCGCAATCCCTTCTCCTCCATTCTCCTCTTGGGATCTTGGACATGCACGCACACACGCCTGTCGTGAGTTTAAGTCGCCGGGTCCAGGACTTGAACCGTGGTCGACTACGTGGGAGTCCAGTGACATAGCCATTACGCTAACTGCTGGTCCAGTTTTGGAGTTTTCTTTAAAGGAGCTAGAGTGATGTTTTTTGCTTCAAGCAAAGTTAGTGCAAATTGACCATACAGAAAATAAAGAAGGAAATATAGGCAGAAAAATAGAAGTGAAAGAAGACTTTCAGGTTCAGAGCCAAATTTTTCACTTCCTCCAGAAAGTAAAGAGAAGGACCCTAAGAAAGGAAGAAATCCTGATGGATAGCAGCAGCTGCAGATGTTTTTCTTAAAAGAGAAAATGATAGTCACCCATATCATAAAGTCTTTTTCCTACTCCAGAAATGACTTATTCAAAGTCCTGCCTTGGTCCACTAAGAGTAGTGAGATTGGCTCTGTAACTCGAAAATTCTTATTTCCCTGAGGAGGAATTTTAGATTTTTTGACAGTTCTGAATTATGTCACCTCTTAAGATTTGGTGACCTTTATCATACATCTTATTTTATGGGCAAGTTAATCAGAACATTCTGTAATTATAATTCCATATTCTCTAATTTATAGTCTTTTTTTCTCTTACAAAGCAGTGCAACGTTCTCTCCCCCCTCCCCATATAAAAGCCTGGTTTGTGTTGTAACAGTTATTTATTTGATATATTGCTTTGATGTAAATGTTTAAATCTCACATCTGTGGAGGCCCCTCTAAGCTCCTTACATAATCTCAATGAATGACCTTAAAAGCATTTTTTTCTTATAGACAAATTGTATACTGCATATTTTCTGGTGTTTAGCAACCTGACATTCTTATGTGTCAAGGCTAAGTTGTGAATTTACAAGAGTGGACACAAACAACTTTACGTCTTTTGAGTTTTGATTGCTTAATTTGAATATTTTAGCTTTCTTCTGCTATGGTTCCTCAGCTATTCCTACCATGGGTTTCAGATCTGATGCTAAATACCCAATATTTTTACAAGATTCAAGGTTTCAAATGTTCAGACAGATGATTTTAATTACACATCTCCACAACTGACATTCAGCTTCTAAAACACAGGACTAACAATATTTACTGTTAAAAGAACAAAATTATATGACTATTAATTTTTGTTGTGTATAATACAAAAGAACTCTGCAATAATATACAAAAATTAGGTCCTTTGAAAAGAATTTGCGGGAGCCAGCCAGTGGCATAGTGGTTAAGGCACTGGACTCCCACATTGCCGTCAAGTCCTGGATCTAGTGGCTTGTTTTCTCACTTTCTCTTCCTCTCTCTCTCTCTCTGTGTCCCTCTCTGGTGTGCACACATGCCCTATAGCAAATTTTAAAATAGTAATAATAAATAAAATTAAATAATAAAATAATTTAAAAGAAAACAGAAAATGAAAGAATCTGCTGTTACAGTTTGGATCATGGTTGTACCCCAAAGTTTTATGTTTTGGAATTTGGTCTTAGTGAGTGGTATTTGGATGTCCACCAGAAATTCATGTGTTGGGAATTGATAGCATTATTTGTATTGTAATGTCATTAAGTGAAACTGAATTACTTCCTGTGCCCCAGGGTGAGGCATTTGGGTATGATAATATCATTCAGGTGGGGCTACTCTGTGTTATGATGGGTAGAAAGCAAAAGGAATTAAACCAAAAGGCAGAGAGAAACCCATGTGATGTCTTGTAGCAACTGGAAGATAATAGAATGGCAGTTTCAAAATCCTGATAAAAACTTATTTATAACTAAATTCCATATTCAGCTAGATAATCAGTCCAACTTGAGGTCCATGTAAAGTAAAGATATTTTCTTTTTTTTTTTTTTTTTGAGAGGTTTTTTGCTATAGGGCGCGTGCGCTCACCAGACAGACAGAGACAGACAGAGAGACAGAAAGCAAGAAATCACCCCCCAGGAGGCATGGCCACGCCTCAATCCCTTCTCTTCCATTCTCCTCTCGGGATCTTGGGCACGTTCGCACACGCGCCTGGCATGAGTTTTAAGCCACCGGGTCCGGGACACGAACCGCGGTCGACTACATGGGAGTCCAGTGACACAGCCATTACGCTAACTGCTGGTTCCCAGTAAAGATATTTTCAAATCTTCAAGGTCATAAGCAGTATACCTTTTCTTCATGATCCTTAAGAAGCTATCTGACAGTTTCTTCCACTAAATCAAGGAAGATAAAAGTGTGGGTTCCGAGGCCAGCAGGTGGCATGTTGGTTAAGGCGCTGGGTTCCCACATGACCAGCCTCAGTTTGAGTCTAAGACTTAGTGGCTTAAAACTCACACTAGGCATGCTTGTATGTGTGCCCAAAATCCCAGGAGGACAGTGGAGGAGTAGGGACTGGCATAGCCATCCTTCCCGGGGAGGGTAATTTCTCAGTTTCCCTCTCACTGTCTCCAGCAAGCATACACCCTATGGTAAAACCCTTAAAAAAAAAAAAAAAAAAAAGTGTGGTTTCTCAGGCAGAAGAGAGTGAAGAGGAACACAAAGATTATCAGGCAAGGAGTCCTCGCAGGACAGTAGGAGCTGCCATTGCAGACTGGGACAGTTTGGAGACTATCAGGAGAAATGTCAATGTCTTCAATCAGAGGTTCAGTGACCACCTAATACATCTGAGAATTACTGAGAGAGAATTTTAAAATTAGAGGAGAGTTTGAGATTTAGTTACTGATAAATATATAGAAATCTTAGAAAGGCAGAACAATTAATTCCAGGAAAAAATTAATTAAAAAAAAAGTTAAGTAAATCAAAGTATACTACATAGATCATAATTATGTCAACACTAAATATTGACCTAGCCAAAGTAAGATTTAACTATATTAGAGGACTGGAAAGGATGTGGGTAGGATAAGCACTGTTTTACAAGCCCTCTTTCAAGCCATGGGCATTGAAATATTAATATCTATTAATAAATAATTCTATTTATTAATAGAATTATTAATAAAAACTGAACAGAGAGAGGAGATGTAAACATTTTTTTTAAATCTGATGCCTAGCTTTTGTTCTTGATTTTTTTTACTTCTCATTAATTCTATTTAGACAATTATCTTGAGAACCTTCTTTGCGATTTTGGCACGCAGAAATATTGAATATAATCCTTGCCCTCGAGGATTTATGGTCTAGTAGAAGTGAGGTAGTATACACTATTATAAAAAGTAGAAGACTAAGAGTCATGAGAAATGAATAAAATGCCATGAAACTTAGAAGAACATGTATTGCATAATGTTAAGAGGCTCGGTAGAGGGAAGACAGAGCATCTCATCAATAGTTAGACATCCCTGGGGTGGAGAAAGCGCAGGGTGTTTGCGTGATGCTGTGTGTTTTCGTTTGTTGTAGCTCAGAGCACATGTAAGAAGAATTAAGCTGGGAAGGCAGGCTGCAAATATATTGTGGAGGCTGGTTCTGCCAGCTTAGAGATTTCTGGGACTTCAAATGCTTTTCCCATGTACTTTGACCCTTTGTTTTCAGAAATGTAAATCTACAGAAAGAGCATGGGGAAGTCTGGCTGTTGCATTATTCATAAAGCTTGCTGTCTCTTAAAGTTTTCACCTTCTGAATCTTCCTGTATCCCGCAAGAGACTTTACCAGTCTCCCTAATTAAACTTTCATTTCTCAAAGGATCTTTTTCATGTTATAGACACCTTTATAGTAGAAAATTCTTCCCCCAACTCAACCTAAACCTTTTTATCCCCAAAAAGTTAACAAATGCAATGAAAGTAAATATTACTAACTGCCTGGATTATTTTACATTTCTAGCTATTATTGAAGCAGTTTTGATTTTGTACTGGTTAGGCAGTGTGAATTTATGATGATCAGCTACACACACAAATCTTTATATATGATAGGACCCACTTGTAGTCAGGCCCTTTTCTGCTCTTCTCAGTTCTCGCTTTGCTATTGAGTCCTGGAAGGACAAACTGCTCTCCGATCCCGTGAGTTTATCATCCTGCATCTCTCAGCTGCAGGAATATGTTAAAAGATATTTAGGGTAGCCTGAATTAAAGTCTCCTATAGGGGCCAGTGGGTAGTGTGGTGGTTAAGATGCTGGACTCCCACATGACTGAGCATAGTTTGAATCCTAAACCTGGTGGCTTGTTTCTCTCTCTCTCTCTCTCTCTCTCTCTCTCTCTCTCTTTCTCTCTGTGTGTTTGTGTGTGTGTCTGTGTGTATGTCTGGTCAAATTAAAATAAATTAATGAATAAATAAAATTAAATATTTTTTTAGAAAGAGATTTTAAAAAATCCCCAACTATAGACAAGCAGCCCCTGTAAAACTGTAGAGTACGTAAGAAGACAGTCATTGGGGAAAATTTATCTGAATCCCATGTCTTAGTCTCTGCTCTGATTTCTATCCAAGTAGGTCTCTCTCTTCCTTTCTTGGCTTCTCCTCAGTTCAAATCTGTTGATTATTAACCCCCTATAGACAGTCTTCAGAATTGTACCATGAATCCTTTTCACTGATCCTCCCAGGATCTTCTCACAAAGATGACTTTCAGATGATGGATTCAACAGGACCTGTGATATGGAAATCTACTTAACAGTCCAAGACATCCTGAATTTTCTATGTAGCCTGCCATTGGGCTTGATAGAAGTAAAAACAAAAACAACAAACTGATTTAATGGTGAAGTCTCTTTAGCCAGTGTATGTATTGAATAATACCCATTCTTTAAGGGCAGGGTGTTTTATTTTCACCTCCTCCTTCTTCTTAGTTTCTATGGAGCACAGCTAAATATTTGGGGGCTGGCAAGCCCAAGGCTCCTCTCTTTCACATCTAACCAGAATTTGGGGCAAGAGAACTACCATTTAACCACTACTGTAATGCTGGAGACTTTAAACCAGCTCAAGGACCTTTATTAGGACAAAGGCTTGGGAGCAGCATTGATCCAATTATGTGCTCCGGTAGTTATGAGAACCGTGACAATGGCTGAAAATCTGAGTAACAGCTACATCTAGTTAATACTAGGTCTCAAATAAAAACCAGAAAAATTATAAAACCAAGAAAAAAAACACTGAGCATAGAGTGAAGACAATTATGTGTCAGATACTGGTTTAGTAATATTTATATCTCATTTAATTTATACAAAATCTCTATAAAGAGAAAGAAAAGGTTAAAAAACTTGAACACTGTATCAGTCTGCTTTTGCTATAGTAATAATGCCAAAATCTCAGGTGTTTTTTAAACAACAAAAAACATATTTCATTTTTGTTTTGTTTTGTTTTTAAGGTTATTAGCTTTATTCTTTTGCTAGTAGGGGGAAACCTGTACACACATACTCACATACATACAAATGCACATACATATATGTATCACATAGTTTAATTTTTATTATTATTTTAGAAAAGATTTATTAAATTATAAGATCCAGTTGTTTTTCTTTTATAATTATTTCTTGCTCTGCCATTTGCAGGTTGGTCCTGTCTCTGCTAGGTTCTGTTGGACTGAGACAGACTCCGTATCTTCTTATTCTGAGAAAACTAACTGGAATAGAACTTTTATGGTGAAGGAAACAATCACAAGAGGAGTAAACAGAATCACATGAGTCCTATAAAAGTTTCTTCTGGGGGCTGAAAGGTGGCATAGCAGGAATATGCAACACTCCGTGTGTCTGACTCACAGAGGAAGGATCTGGGTTCATGTCTAAGACCTCCACAAGTATGCTGGGCATAGAGGTGACCATAATCTGGGATTAGTTGAATCTGGGGATGGATGGTGGTATTGAGTCGCTGTTGGGGGTTGCAATATCTCTGTATCTTTGTTTCTGTTTCTCTCACTCATGGGAATAATTAATTATTTAAAAAAAAAAAAAACACAAAAAATATCTGCTTTTCACCCATGTTCTTTGGTTTGAAACAAGTCACATGGTCAAGCCACATAAGCCAATGGAATGAAGAGGTTCAAGTTGGTACAGACAAATCACATGACAATAAGTTGACAAGTTTTATCCTTATCAGAAAATAGGATGTCATTGGGGCCAATAAACCAATCTACCCCAGCTCCTGCCCACTCTCCCTACCTTTTTACATTTTTCTTTTTATTACTACAATAACATTAAGAAATTAAAGGTGTATCTTGCTTTATAAGTAAGTAAATAGAGACTGAAAAGTTAGATAATTTGTCCAAGGACTGGCAAGTATTAAATGAGGAATTTAAACCTAATCTGTCTGAGTCTCAAATGTATGCTCTTTTTACCATAATTTTGTCTAGAGAGACTTCAAGTTTAAGTTTTTCTGGTTTTGTTTTTTTGTTTGTTTGTTTGTTTTTGAGAACTTCTTGCTATAGGATGTATGCGCTCACCAGAAAGACAGAGAGAGACAGAGACAGAAAGTGAGAAATCACCCCCCAGGGGAGATGGCCACACCACAATCCCTTCTCCTCCAACCTTCTCTCAGGATCTTGGGCATGCGCGCACATGTGCCCAGCGTGAGTTTAAGCTACCGGGTCCGGGACTCAAACCTCAGTCAACTACATGGGATTTCAGCGACATAGCCATTACGTTAACTGCTGGTCCCAGCTTTTTTTTTTTTTTTTTTTAGATCTAAGACTACTAGAAAAAAATTTAAAATGAAGTAGAAATTAGGGAACTCATTTCTACACATTTAGATTGTATGCCTAATTAAGTTTAATGAATGTAAACATTAGAAACAATTTTCTTCTAAGTCTCCATTTGTAATACCACCCTTTTGAAGAATGGATGTGATGAGGTAATAATTAGAGTCAAACTTAAATAGAATTGTGAAAAAGTTTGTTCCATGTCCTTCTGTCTCTCCTTTATTTCTTAGCTCCTTTGAATTCCATTACTGACCTAGAGGCTGGCTATTAATGACTGTTGTTGTGATTCCTTCCTTTAGCCTGTTCTCCAAGTTGTGAATGTTCCTCTTTCCAGTACAACATAAAATATCCAGGACATCAGTATTCCTATCAGAGGCATGCATTTTGAAAGAGGATTCGTGAGGGGTACCAGCAGGTGGCATGGTGGTTAATGCACTAGAAGCTCCCACATGGCCAACCACAGTTCAAGTCTCAAACCTGGTGGCTTGCCTTCTCACCTTCTCTCTCTTTCTGTGTGTGTCTCTTTCATCAAATTAAAAGTAAATGAATGAATAAATAAAGTTAAGTAAATAACTCAAAAAAAAGAAAGAGGATTCCTGAAAAATAAATTTCTGACCTGAAAAAAATAAATTGTTTCTTGTATGACCAACTGACCTTGGGGACTATTGTTAAAAGAAGTAAATTTGAGTAGGCCAAACTTTCTGGTATCTCTACAACCAAGCATGTACCCTCCAATCAATCTGTAAGCATGACAAATTATGTAATACTTGCGAAGGGAGAAAAAGCCCTCCTTCCTCCTCATTCATGATCTGATGTCAAGTGGATTTTATGCCCTGGTGAAGATAGATGGGTGAGTGCCAGCTGAGATGCCTCTTATTTATTTATTTATTTATTTATTTATTTATTTATTTTCTCATGAGATGCTTCTTGTTTAGGAGAACTTTTTTTTTCTTTTTCTTTTTCTTTTCTTTCTTATTATTATTTTTTTTTTCCTGTTACCTTGGAAAAACTCTTCTATGCATATTGATTGTGAGGAATGGTCATAAAGATAACTGCTTTTATCAGTTATTCCAAAATACTTCTTCTACCTTCTCTACTCCACTGACATACTCTTCCCTCTAAGAGAGGTAGGAAAATAAAGGAAGAGAATGTCATGTGACAATTCTTGCACTTTTTTTTCCCTCCTGCCTTAGCCTCTGGAGTAGTGGAGACTCCAGATATGTGTCACTGAGCCTGGCTTTTACGATCAGCCAGGAATTGAAACTGGACCTTCCTCACCTGCTGAGCAGCAGTATCCACCAATATACACTACCATGACTAGGCCACCTCCATCTTTAATCCAAAGTATTCTTACAGTTTCTTTCTTTTGTCCATGACAGAGAGACAGAAAGACAGCACCCCCAACAGGGTTATGATGCCACGATGCACTCCCAGTTCAGCCAGATTGTGGGGAAGAACATGCCAGGCATACTTATGGAGGTCTCCAGATGTGAACCTGGAACTTCCCTATAAGTCAGTTTCTTACTCGTTTTACTGTTTTCCACTTGTTTTACTGAGGCACCACCATCCAGCCCGTGCACACCACAGTGTTCTTCTTGCATATCTGGTTCACAATTGTTATTCACCATCTACTAGTTCAATGAAGGAGGGAAGAAGGTGTTGGTGAATATTAATTAGGCTTTATAGTCTACTAAATATATCAGAGGACTGTTGTTTGTGTTTAATCATTCAATAGTTGCATATTCAGAATTATCAGATAAGTAGATCTTCTAAGCTTTATTTTTATGAATTAAAATGGTATCTGGAGCCAGCTCCATGACCTGTTGGTTAAAGCAAATGAATACCATATGGGCAATCACATGGTTGGAATCCTGGACCCTGCAGCATGAGAAACGTGCTGCAAAATTCTGGAAGAAGGAAGAAATGGAGGAGAAGGGGTTGTGGCATTACCATTCCTCTTAATGGGTACTTTCTCACTCTCTGTCTCTCTTTGGCAAGCACGTGTGCCCTCCAGCAAAAATAGAAAGTATCTGAATTATCATAAATTCTCTTGTCATCTGGATATATTTGTAACCAGTTTCTTTTAAAGTCACTAATATGAGCCATGAAGCCCTGTCTTTACATGTATGTGTGTATATATATATATATATATATATATATATATATAAAATATATAATATATATATGTATATATAATATAATATATATATTATATATAATATATTTTTTCACCAAAATATTTTATAAGGTGATAGAATTCTGAATAAATTATTAAGACAGAAACTACTGTCTTTATAAAGTGTGGAAATTATATTTGCACATTTAAAAGGACATTCCTACAGTTTAAGAAATCTTTTATTTATACAGAGTATCCTCATGTATGCATTTATCACAACATTTTACACTGCAGCAAATACTTCTTTCTAGAACTGCCTTTCAAAGCCTTGATCGACCAGCCTTATGGTTTGGCTTGGTGGAAAGGGAATAGAGTTCAATAACAGGAGAATGGTATGGTAGAGAGAGGGCAAGGAGGGAATAAGTGAATCATTACTAATGTCAGAATTCCAGAAATGCCTGGGATGCCTTGGGCATTCCTTATGGAGTTTGAAATAACCTAACAAAGTGACCCCACTTTGGGAGACTCTTGCCTCATTTATTTTGTACTGGAAAATAGTGGTTCTTAGCTTCACTTGAGAATGACCTACTCTTAAATTGAAAGAAACCAGTAATAGTTTTACTTGCAATCCCCAATGCCAATATGACTGAAAAAAATACGTTGTGAAGGAAAAAAAAAAGGTAAAAAATCTTTCATGAGCATAACTTATCTTTGACTGTCACAAAATCAATAGCTTTAGAGAGCAGAGGAAATTCAATAGCTTGGCATTCATAATAAAGATAGGTTTTGGTGATTTTTCTCTCTCTAATAAGGCAGGCTTTGGATCCCAGCTTCCCTTCCTCTAAAACTCAAAGGGGGTGGGGATTTCTTCATCACAGCCAAGTCCTCTCGCTTGTCTATTGTCAGGACTTCACAATGGTACTGCTTGTCTGGCCAAGCCTTGCTTCACCCAGGAGAACAAACCTCACATTGGGGCGTGGAGTAACAGATGCCCAGCTTTATACCAGCATTCAGCCTCCCTCAGCCTGCCTGACAGCCTTTTCATGCATCATGGATTCATCTGTTTCAATGAAAAACACAGAGCAATGCAGCAAGTATTTGGGTTGAATTTTTTTCCTGGATACTACTTCATAGAATGTGTCCAGATATTCACTCTGGAAACAGGGCCTATTGCAGAAATATGTGAAAAAGATTTTCATGCCCTGACCTGACCTAGCCCTCATTTGAGGAAGCTTGTGCCCTGGCACTCATTGATGTGTTTAGTCCAGAGGAGAGATGTAGGACAAGGGAAAATGAAGTGGCTGGCTATCACAGGTGGAGTACCACACCTGAAGCTTGTCAACCCAGAGGCTGTACAGTTCCCAGCACAGGTTCCTGAACACAGTAGGGATCAGCAGATGGCAACTGCTTTGAAGTAAACATCTAACATATCTTGAATTCAGTTCAAAGAGGTGAAAACTAAAATGCCCAAAGTCACACAGATAGGCAGTATTAAAAGCAGGAATCCAACCTCTACCTGATTCAAAGTCGATGCCTTTTTTTTTTTCTTACAAGAAGTTTTTGCTGTAGGATACATGCACTCACTGGAGAAACAGAGAGAGACAGAGAAACAGAAAGCAAGAAATCACCCCCCTAGAGGGGATGGCACACTGCAATCCCTTCTCCTCCACTCTCCTCTCAGGATTTTGGGCATACATGAACACATGCCCAGTGTGAGTGTCAAGCTGCAGGGTCTAGGATTCAAACCACAGCCTACCATGTGGGAGTCCAGTACCATTACATCATCTGCTGGTATCCATCCATGCCCTTTTAACTACTCCAGAAGACTTCTCTTAGCTACTTTGCCAGACCAAGGAATGAGCAAGCAGAGCCCACATTAAACAGTATTGCTTGAGAATTATAAGCATTAAAGGTTTCTGTCTTAAACTTAAGCCTACATTACTTTATTGAACCTTAAAAATGGGGTTTTGGCCAGCAGGTGGCATAGTGGTTAAAGCTCTGGAGTCCCACATAGTTGAACATGTTTCAAGTCCCAGACTGGGCAGCTTGAAAATTATGCTGGGTGTGTGTGCCCAAAATCCCAAGAGGAGATTGGATAAGGGATTGGGGCATGGTTGTCCCCCTAGGGGGGGTGATTTCTCACTTTGTGTCTCCCTGATGAGCACATGAGCCCTATGGCAAAAACTTGAAAAACAAGAACAAAACAAAGCTTGGGTTTTAGTATTGCTTTTGCATTGTGTGATCTATGCAACTCTTTTTCTGAGCCCATTTCCTTTTTGTTAAATGATGGTTAAGGGTCCTGATTCTACCTTCCTTTTTGCATGAATACATGAAAAGAACATAAAAACACTTGCTAACTCCTAGGTAGTTTAGGAATGTAGGACAGTAATAGTAGTTGGGACAGACCCCCATCCGGAAACAGAGAGAAAGGATGAAGGAGATATTGAGCAACACCAGTTGAGAGGCAGCTGTGTTTCCTTTCAAACCTACTCTAATGGGACCCAATGAGCATCAATCAGTCAGTCAATAAGTAACTATTCCATACTTGCTCAGTGTCCACCCTTCTTTAAGTTGAGAGTCATCTGCGGTAAGGACTAGATACAGGAGGCTGAGGACTTAATTGAAGAATAAGATGATGATACCTGGCTTGGTATATCACCAGAGTGAATATGTGAGGTAAGAGTTATATGGCCAGTCACAGTGGCACAGTGGTAATGCAATATTCCACGATGTTGATGCCACATGGAAAGGTCCTGGATCTGTATCCCAAGGTGTTCTTTTAAATGCCAGGTGTGGACATGTATGCCCATGATTCTGGCTGGCCGAGGCTGGGGGTGATGTATCACAGCATGAAGACCCTGTTGGGGGTGCCTCTCTCACATGCTCTCTATTTCTAATGGAAGAAAATAAATAAATTTTTAAAAAAGATAAAAACTACAGAGTCATTGGGCCCTTATCCATTCACGTTAGGAAGGAAGCCCTCTCCTGATTATTCCCACCTACATTCAGAGTGATCTGGCACAGAACTGCCAGAGCAGAGAATACAATTGGCTCTCTTCCCCAAGATGAGCAGCTGGCAGATGAGCTGAGTAGATGTTTAGGGGAAAAGATGAAACCAAGGCACAGAATCATGGAAACAGCTGTTAGTTCCTTGAAACATGATGAGTGAAGGATCATGAAGCAAATGCTAGAGTCAACCTGTTCCTCCACATGTTTAGAAACTTCAGAGTTTAGACACAGACATAGTTAGGGAAGGAAAAATGAAAATTCATGTGTGTTAAAGCCATCAATATCATTACATATGTGTTATGTGTTATTTCAAAGGTAACACAAATATTTTAAGGAAAGGAGGAGAAAAGAGAGGAAAATAAGATTTTCCCTTCACCACCAGCATATGAATTTTTAAAAATTAATAAAACGTGGCAATTGATTGAATCTGGGATTTTTAGTACCTACAAGTAACCAGACATAGATGCACAGATGTCCCTAAAAATCAATTCTTGACACCCCTCTAATAAATTCACACATACACATACACACAACTCAAACTCACATTCTTGCATGCTGCAGTAAAAATCCCTCATGCTGATGTTATGGGTGTATATGTAGGATTTGATCAGTTAAAGTGTAGTTGAGAAAGACTATCCTTTCATAAAAGATTGTTTAATAAATGCAACTTACATTTTCTTTTTTTTAGAGAGATTTTTGCTATAGGACACATGTACTCACCAGAAAGAGAGAGACAGAGAGACAGAAAGTGAGAAATCACTCCTCAAGGAGGATGGCCACACCTCAATCCATTCTCCTCCATTCTCCTCTCAGGAGTTTGAGCACATGCACCCGGTGTGAGTTTTAAGCCACCTTGACTGAGACTTGAATCTCAGGTTGACTACGTGGAGTCCAGCGAAGTACCCATTATATCATCTGCTGGTCCCTGAATGCAGCTTTCTTAGCACCATACTGTTCTTTGATCATCAACAATCAAGAATATGTAAAACATATTATCTATAATTTCCTTTAAAAGTGCAAAAGATAGATTAGATATAGAAGAAGAAATGTTTTTCTCTCTCTTCTGAGGATAAGGTTGTTGATAAGAATAAAATTATTTGGCTCTTACTTATAAAGAAATTTTTGGAATTTAAAGGCTGGTGACAGCTCTTTCACAGGCCCAGTGAACCAGCTAATCAGACTGCCAGGAAACTTTTGCTATGTAAAGGAAAAATGTATCTTTTCAGAGAAGCAACTTCTACAAAGTGGATAAGCTAGTGTTTGATGGAATATGATTCAAAGCACTCATTAAACAGAAAGCTCAGAAAACTTTGGATTGTACTGTAAATGTCAGAGCCAAAGAGAAAACCTGATACCTCTCAGGAAAGAATACATTTCACTGTTTATTTTAATTACAAATAGTGATGAATAAGCAAAAAAATTTGATTCTTTGCCTGGAAATAAGTGCTGAATCTTAGTGGACTAATTTAAAAATTGCCAATGTGGGAGAAACAGGATATATGGTAATGTTCACCAAGTATTCAATTTATTTCTCTAAATTTTTCAGGACCTTTGTCATTAGGCTGGGCCATTTGACTAATTTTTCCAATAAAATGTGAGCAGATGTAATCTAAAGATTCAATGTAATTTCTATAAAAATGCCAATGGACTTTCTCATAGAAATTTTTTTAAATCATAAAACTTGTATACAATTACAAAATAATTCATATAGTCAAAGTGATCCTTTGCAAAAATAACAAAGCTGGAGACATCATACCACAGGCATCATACCACCTGATTTCAAAATATACTACAAGGCTATATTAACGAAAACAGCGTGATACTGACACAAAAATATACACATAGACCATCGGAACAGAGTAGAGAACTCAGAAATAAATCCATGTACAAATGATTTTGGAAAAGATGCCAAGAACATTCACTGGGGAAAGACAGTCAGGTCTCTCCAATAAATAGCGCTGAGAAAATTGAATATCCATACCTAGAAGAAAAAAATCTAGATCCCTATCTCTCACTATACAAATAACCAATGTGAAATCAATTAAGCATTTAAACATAAGACCCAGAACTATGAGATTACCAGAAGAAAATGTAGAGAAAATCCTTCAAGCTATTATTCTAAGCAAAGGATTTTTTTGTTTGTTTTTAAGATAAGACCACAAAAGCATGGAATGCTCAGTCACAGTAGTGCTCACTGGTTGACACTGCTATTCAGTAGGCTGAAGCCACAGGAGAGCTCCAGGTTTTATTTCCAAACCACCCTAAAAGCTGGGTGCCGTGCAACAAATTTGTAGTCCCAACTATTCAAGGGGCCAACACAAGAGAACTGTGACATAAGAAGATGCTGTCCTTGGGACCAGCAGATGGCATAATGATTACATCACTGGACTCCCATGTAGTCGACCACAGTTCACGTCCCAGACCCGACAGCTTAAAATTCACACTGGCTGTGTGCGGGCAACCTCAAAATCCTGAGAGGAGAATGGAGGAGAAGGGACGGGACTGTGGCATGGACATACCCCTGAGAGGGTAGGAGATTTCTTTCTTTCTGTCTCTTTCTCCAGCAAGCACACGTGCCTTATACCAAAAATTTCTCTCTAAAAAAAAAAAAGAAAGAAAAGAAAGAAACCTGTTCAAAAAAAAAGGGGGGGGGGCACCAGAAACAAAAGCAAAAATAAGCAAATAGGATTATATCAAACTAAAGAGGAAGCATAGCAAAGGAAACACTTAAAAATTAACAAAATGAAGAGACTACCTATAGAATGGTAGAAAATATTTGATGCTACACATCTGACAGGGGTTAATATTCAGACCATATCAGAGTGCAAACAACTCACTAGCAAAAATAAAAATGAACAATAATCTTATTTTAAAATAGGCAATTGGGCCCAGTAGGTGGCATGGAGATTAAGATTCTGGGTCCCACATGACCAACTGTGTGATTCAATTTCTAGACTCAGTAATTTGAAAATCATGCCAAGTGCATGTGAATGTGCATGTGCATGCATGTCCCAAATCCTGAGGAGCCTGGAAGAGAAGGAATTGTGGTACTGTTATCCTTTCTGGGGGGATGATTTCTCACCTTCCCTTTCTCTGTCCCCTGTCGCTAGCCCATAGGCCCTTTAGCAAAACAAACAAAACAAAACAGAAACAAAACTAAATAAAATCAAAAGAAAAAATACAATCAATCTAAATAGATTGTTCTCAAAAAAAGAGATATATGGTAGACAAGTATATGAAAAAACTCTCAATATCACTAATTATCAGAGAAATGTAAGTCACAATAACAATGAAGTTTCCTTTTATCCCATTTAGAATGGCAATTATAAAAAATAATAATAACAGGAACCAGCAGATGGCATAATGGTTACCATCACTGGATTTCCACATGGCCAACCATGGTTTGAGTCCCAGACAAGGTGGCTTAAAACTCACGCCAGGTGTGTGTGTGCATGTGTCCTCCTAATTCCAAGAGGAGAGTAGAAGAGAAGGGATTGAGGCATGGTCATCCTCTCAGGGGATGGGGGAGTGATTTCTTGTTTTCTGTCTCTCTGTCTCTTTAGTGAGTGCACTCACTCAATAGCAAAAAATTTCTTTATAAAAATAATAATAATAAATACAGGCAAAAATTTAGAGAAAAGGGAATTTTTATTTATTTATTTTTAAATTTTGCCATAGGGCATATGAACTCACTGGAGAAAGACATAGAGGGAGAGAGAAGGAAACTCTTTAAGAATAATATTATTTTTAGGTTTTTGCTAGAGGGGTATGTGCACTCACCAGAAAGAGACAGAAAGAAAAAGATGGGAAGTGAGAAATCACCCCCACAAGGGGGGCAGCCACACCACAATTCCTTCTGTTTTATTCTCTTCTCGGGATTTTGAGCACACATGCACATGCACGTGGAATTCTTCAAGTGTCAGATGCAGGCCTGGAACCATGGTTGCCCATGTAGGATTGTAATACCTTAAATCACCATGCCACCTGCTGGCTCTAAAAGGGTAGCTCTTTTAACAGTTAATGGGCATGTAAATTAGAAGAGTCATTTTGGGAAATAGAATCGACCCAAGAAGATCCTCTCCAAGGCACCTTATACCCAGATTGACCAAAGCGACAAAGACAAGATACTAAAATTGACAAGAGCGAAATGTCAAGTTACTTACAAAGGTTATCACATAAGGCTAACATTGGACCTTTTGTCCTCAAAATAAAAAAGCAAAACTGTCTATGATCCAGCAATCCCACTACTAGGCATATAACAAAAGAAAATAAAATCAGTATGTTATAGAGCTATCTTCATTGTGTTGCTTATTGCAGCACTATTTTACAATACCCAAATTAAAAAGAAATCCTCTATCCGTTGCCTATAAAAAATGCACTTTAAGGATAAAGACATATATAGACTTAAAATGAAGGACTGGAAAAAGATAGTCCATGCAAATGGAAATCTAAAAAACACTGGAGTTACGATGCTGATTTCAGACAAAATAGGCTTCAAGAAAAAAACTGTAAGAAGAGACAAAGAAGGGCATTATGTTATAGTAAACAGGCTAATTCATCAAGAAGACATAACGCTTATAAATATCTATGCACCCAACTCTGGAGCACCTAAATATGTGAAGGAAAGACTCCTGGAGCTGAAAGGAGAGATAGGGAGCAACATTATAATTGTTGAAGATCTCAACACCCCTTTATCTCCTTTAGATATATCTTCCAGAAAAAAATAATAAACAGAGAGATACATGACCTAAATGATACTATAAATTGAATGGGCTTGACAGACATCTATAGAACTTTCCACCCTAAGACCACAAAATATACATTTGTCTCACCCTGGCATGAGAACTTGCAAAGACTGATCATATGATAGGACATAAATCAAGCCTGTAGAAACTATATCCAGCATCTTCTCTGACCATCGTTGAATTCAACTCAATATTAATTTCAAGAAACACCTTGAAAATACACAAACATATGGAAACTAAACAGCCTACTCTGAACAACTTCTTAACTACTGAATAAGTTAAGTCAGAAATCAAAAACTTTATGAAAACAAGTGTTAATGTGTACATGAGTTTCCATAATCTATGGGACACAACAAAAGCAGTCATAAGAGGGAAATTCATAGCAATTAGATTGCATGAAAAAAAAGATGGAAAGGTGGCAAATAGACAACCTAATATCATATCTCAAGGAATTGGGAAAACAACAACAACAACAACAAAAATACTAGGAGAAAAGAAACAATAAAGATTTGAGCAGAAGTGAATGAAATTGAAAATAAGTGAACTATACAGAAAGTAAATTAAAGCAAAAGTTGGTTCTTTGAAAAGATTAACAAGATCAACACCATATTAACTAGACTGAAAAAGAAAAAGAAAGTAACCAGATAAATCAAATATGTAATGAAACAGGCAACAAGGGACCAACAGTTAGTGTAATGGCTATGTTGCTGGACTCCCATGTAGTTGACCACGGTTCAAGTCCAGAACCCGGTGGCTTAAACTCATGCGGGGTGCGTGTGCGTGTGTGCCCAAGATCCCAAGAGGAGAATGGAGGAGAAGGGATTGCGGTGTGGCCATCCCCCTCGGGGGGTGATTTCTTGCTTTCTATCTCTCTGTCTCTCTCTTGTCTTTCTGGCGAGTGCATGAGCCCTAAAGTGAAAACCTCTCGAAAAAAAGAAAAATAAGAAGACAGACAACATTACAACAGACACAATAGAAATGTAAAACATCGTAAGAGGATACTATGAGCAACTATATGCCAACAAGCAAGAGAACATGGAAGGGATGGACAAATTCCTGAATGCATATAATCTACCAAGATTGATCAGGAGGACATAGAAAACCTGAATAGACCCATAACACACCCTGAAATTGAATCAGTAAGAAATAACCTCCTGACAAAGAAAAGTCCAGGTCTGGATGGCTTCACTCTGAATTCTACAAACTTTTAAGGAAGGGTTAACCCCTACTCTACTAAAATTATTTCTAAATATCCTCAAGGAAGGAAACCTTCCAAATTCATTTTATGAAGCTTCCATCATCCTCACTCTCAAAACAGATAGACATGATAGAAAAGGAAAACTACAGACCAATATCTCTGATAAACATAGATGCAAAAATTCTCAACAAGATACTTGCAAATCGTATCCACCAACATATAAAAAAGATTATTTATCACGAACAATTAGGCTTTCTTCCAGGGATGCAAGGGTGGTTCAACATATGCAAGACCATAAATATAACACACCACATTAACAGAAAGAAAGATAAAAACCATAATATCATGTTAATTGATACAGAGAAATCATTTGATTTACAATACAACATCCCTTCATGATTAAGACTCTCACCAAAATTAGTATAGAAGGGTCATTTCTCAACACAATAAAAGACTTATATGAAAAACCTATAGCTAACATTATACTAAATGGGGAAAAGCTAAAAGATTTTCCACTAAATCTGGTACTAGACAAGGCTGCCCACTTTCTCCACTGCTTTTTAATATAGTACTTTAAGTTTTAGCCAATGAAATCAGAAAATAGATAATATAAAAGGCATTTAAATAGCCATAGAAAAGTTGAAAATATCTTTATTTGCAGATGACATGATGGTATAATTAGGAGACCCAAAAGTTTCCATGAAAAATCTTTTTGAAGTAATAAATGAATTTAATAAAGTGTCAGGATATAAAATCAAGCAACATGGTGAATGAAGTAGATCTGAAGAGAGGAATCCCTTTTACCATAGCCACAAAATGTATAAGATACCTAGGGATAAACCTAACTAAGGAAATTAAAAACCTGTACAAGGAAAACTATGAAAATCTTTTAAGAAGGTATTGAAAAGGACACAAAAAAGTGGAAGGACATCCCATGTTCCTGGATTGGAAGAATTAATATAATCAAAATGGCAATTCTACCTAAATTAATCTACATATTTAACACAATTTCAATCAAAATATTGGAGACAGATGTCCTACAGATCTAGAAAAGACAATTATAGAGTTTGCCTGGAATTATAAAAGATCTTGTATTGCCAAAGCAATCCTGTGCAAGAAGAGTGGAGTGAGTGTGAGTTGCTTCTCACTCCCTGACCCCAAATATAGTATAAAGCTGTTATAATCAAAACAGTATGATATTAGTACAGAAATAGACAAGTGGTCCAATGAATAGACCAAAAAAATAAAACCCAAAGCTTACAGGCAACTGATTTTTGACAAAGGGTACCAGTCAATACTTTGGGAAAAGGAAAACCTCTTTAGCAAATGGTGCTAGAAAAGATAGGTATCCACCTGCAGAAAGATGAAACTGAATCCCCATCTTTCCCATTAACAAAAATAAATACTGAACCTAAAACCTCAAACTATAAAACTATTGATGGAAAACGCTGGGGAAACACTGGGAGACACTGGGGTGGGCAAAGATTTCTTAAATAAAACTCCCAAGGCAGGAGCAATAACCCCTAAAATAGGCAAGTGGGCCTATATTAGATTAGGAAATTTCTGCAGAGCAAAGGGCACAGTAATTAGTATAAATTGACAACCCTAGAATGGGAGTATATTTTTATAAAGTATGCCTCAGACAAGGGACTGATAACCAAATACACAGGGAACTCAAGCAGCCTCCCTCCCCCCCCCCCAAAAAAAAAGTCTAACCCAATTAAAAGATGGGAAAATGAGCTGAACAACAATCTAAGAATGACATACAAACAGCCAAAAAGCATATAAGGAAATGCTCAACATCCCTTATCATAAGGGAGATGCATATTAAAACCACAATGAGATACCACCTAACCCTGTCAAAATGGTGAAGATTAAAAATACAAAAAGTGGTAAGTGTTGGCTGGATTGTGGTGAAAGGGGAACTGTCCTATACTCTTTTTGGGAATGTAAATTGGTTCAGCTTCTGTAGAAAACAATATGGAGGTTCTTCAAATATCTACAAATATGTAGAGAGGATTTGATCCAGCAATCCCACTTTTGGTTATCTACCCAAAGGACAAGAGAATGCTCAATCAGAAAAGCGCTTGCATATCAATGCTTATTGCAGCATCACTCACGATCGCTAAGACATGGAACCAAACCAAATGTCCACAAACAGATGAATGGATGGAAAAAGTGTGGCACATATACTCTCTGGAATACCATTCAGCCGTTAAAAAAAAAAGACCCTGGCATTTATTAGAACATGGTTGAATATGGAAGATTTCTGGCCAAGTGAAGCAAGCCAGGCTATGAAAGAAAGATATTGTATGTATCCACTTAATATATACCTATGAAACCAGCGGTTGGCGTGATGGCTATGTTGCTGGACTCCCACGTAGTCAACTACAGTTTGAGTACCGGACCTGGTGGCTTAGAGTCAAGCTGGGCATGTGTATGTGCATACCCAAGATCCCGAGAGGAGAATAGAGGAGAAGAGATTGTGGTGTGGCCATCCCCCCTGGGGGTGATTTCTCGCTTTCTGTCTCTCTGTCTCTCTCTGTCTGTCTGGCAAGTGCACATGTCCTATAGCAAAAACCTCTCCAAAAACAGAAAAACAAGAAAAGAAAAAAATATATATACTGACTATCCACACTATATGGTGGAGATTGAAATATTGGAGGGCATGAAAGTAGTGAAATTAGTTATGGACACTGAAGACAGTGTTTAACAGAATTGGGGGGGAGAAGGGAAGAGTATAGAGAAGGATAGCATGAGGAAAAATAGAGAGGCATGACATTTGTGGGACCCCAAAATAGTTTATTACATGTTAATGATAACATGTACGATATTCTCAACTGGACTGGTCTGAGAAGTATCTCATGTTAGGTAAATTCTCTTTACAAGCCAAATGATATATAGTGATTGAATGTTTTTTTTTTTTTAAAGAGAATAAAAATAATAATAATAATCAGAAAAAAATGAAAAACTATTTGATGACGATGATGTGGGTAGTAATGCTTTTGTCTTGACTGATATATGTGGTAATAATGCTGAAAAGAGAAATGTTATACACTGTAAAGATATATGTGATTATATATAATATAAAAAATAACAGTAAAAATAATTAAAAATTAAAATGAAACAAAGGGGCCGAAAGGTGGTGTAATTGCTGGATTTCCACAGGGCTAATTACAGTGTGAGTCCCAGACCTGGTTGCTTAAAAATCACAACAGGTGTGTGTGCATGCATGCCCAAGATCCCAAGAGGAGACTGGAGGAGAAGGTATTGTAGTGTGGCCATCTTCCCTGGGGGCTGATTTCTCAGTTTCTCTGTCACTGTTTTTGTCTCCCTCTCTCTCTGGACAGCATATGTGGCCTATAGCAAAAACCACCAAAAAAAGGAACAAAAATTTCAAAATCTCAGGTTCTCATTAGTTTTCTAAGGAAAAATTTTGTTTTAATCATGTAGCATAATTGCTAAACCATTCTATCTTTAATATCAACTTTATTTTATCTAAATTGTTAACGTTTTTCTGAATTGAAAAGACACATTGGATCATTGGTCAACCAAGTCTACAAAATGGTTTTTGTTCATTTGTTTTTGTTTGGAGAGGTCCTTGCCGTAGGGCATGTGCATTCACCAGAAAGACACAGAGAGACAGAAAGAGGGAAATCACCTGCCAGGGGGGATGACCACACCATAATCCCTTCTCCTCCATTCTCCTCTCTGGATCTTGGTCGGGCACTCACATGCACCTGGCGTGAGTTTAAGCCACCAGGTCTGGGATTTGAACCATTGTTGACTACATAGGAGTCCAGCCACACAGCCATTATTCCAACTGTTGGTCCCTTGTTTTTTGTTCTTGCTGAGCTCTTTTACCATTGAGTTGAATTCCAGTTTGTATAAATTCCTTTGCTGAGTATCTGATGTGTTAGTGGTCTGATAGGATATTCAAATTCCACGGGCCAAGTCTTTGATAAAGAAATGTATCAAGGTTTGGGGAGAATTCATTTCTTACATTCTGCCACTGTAAAATATACTATGACCATGTGCTGGAAAAACCCTCAATTAGGACTCCAACTACAAAATGTTAACAAGATAAATTAAGGGGTAACAGTGATACTGAATTGACTGCCTGAAATAATGAGTTGATTAGGTCTGTGTCAAGTGCTGAGAGAGGGCTTATATTGTAATTAGCCTTAAGCGCCCAGGTGCCAACCTTAAGCACCTAAAGGTGCTCTGTAATTTTGTCTGCGTTTCAGAGCCCAGGGACTTAACTACCAGATTGAAAGAAGTAACATTTGTTGAACATATACATTGTGCTAATTTCCATGCAATACGTTTTCTACAGTAAATTTTTATTTTATAAATACAGAAACTGAGATGAGGAGTGGTAACTCAAGAGACAGGGTCAGGCTCCAAGTGAGTCCAGGCCTATCTATCATAGCACATGGCAATATTGACTAACATATAAATGGGTCCCCAAAGTGGTATTCACCTTGATGGAAACCTATTGTTTGGAAGTGTTAATAAATAATGATATTATTTTTATTTTTAGTGAAATATCTGAGTCATTGTATATAAATGCATAATGTCACAATCTTAATATGCAGAAGGTACAGATTTTGGTGAAATTCTACTTTTGAAGGGAAGAAGCAACAAGGCAGTTCCAGGAGACAAGATTTATCATCTTAAATTCATGCACAGTCAGTAGGAAGGAGAATGCTGGTGGAAAAATGTTAAAAGTTATAATTAAAAATAACATTGACACCTTGCTGGTGAGGACTCAGCACAGTGGAAAACATTTCTTTGTTCTAATCTCTATGCAAATTTTGCTCCTGAATAATGCATATTAAAATTTGTTTAGATTTCTGCCTTTCATTTTAAATCAGGTGTAAGAAAGGAACATAGAAAAGAAATCTAAGACATAGCACTCTCATCTCACTTTTTTAAAAATTAGAATTTGGAAACAAGAATTTTGTTTTCCTTTTAAGCACATTCTTAATGAATAATCTTTTTGATCATTGCAAATTTTACTTCTTGGATTTATTTTTCTTATTTTCTTAGTGGATGTATTACAATTGTATATGAGCAATATTCAACTCACCTTCACTTTCGGTTCTTACTTTATATATGCAGAAACCTACTGGGTGTCAGGGGAAGTCTTAGAGGATGGTCTTTCTTTCAGTTTCTTTTAACTCTGCCAAATATGTGCTGGTTAAGCAGATACGCCTCTATATACAGTACAGGCTTCTGGAAATCTGTGATCCCTTTAGCTCTAGTGGAAGGAGTAATGGGATGGGGTATTGCTGAGAAGGTTTCATTTTTCCCCTCAGGCTGACTGAAGCCTCTTCCGTTTACTGCCAGTGCTTTACAAATACTATCACTTTCCTTGTGTGTGGCATCTGAAAGAGTTTGGGAAGCATTGTCCTAGAAGACTCAATCCTTGATCTGTTTTCTTAAAAATTAAACTTGTAAAGTAACTTTACTTTCTAAATGCAAGGTAAGAATTTTATGTAAATGAACCTCATTTGACTTTAATAAAGATTGTTTTATCCATAAAAATATAGTTCAGTGAGCAAACATATGTTAGCTTTCTTACTTCTTTCCCAGTAAATGTTAATTTGTATCTATGTTAAATAATCACTAGAGTTTAATCTCCTTGAGGTCAGTAACCTTTTTAATTTATCTCAGTTTTCACAGAGTCCAGAAAAGTATCTGGTATATTAAATGTTTCTTAAATGAACGTCTATTTATTATCTGAGAAATGTTATAACTACTTTCAAATTTTCATTTTTTCCAATTTCTTGAAAATTAGAGTACAGTAGATAATATTTTTAGGTTTCAATGTCACCACAATCTTTTCTAATACATTATTTAATGTGATTTCCCATCTCACTGAAGTAATTCTCCAATTGCTCTTGACAGATGGCAAAAAAACATTGTATTCATCTTTTGCTCTAAATTCTTCCATAGAATCTGGTTTTGATGTGTAAAAAAAGGTTTCAAATGTTTCCTTCTATTATGTGTGTACTTATGATGTTCAAGATTCAAGTTACTTTTGCTATAATCCTGAAGAAAGAACTAAAATAACTAGTCATTTACAAAAAAAGAACAACAACAAAAAAACACAGTCATTGTTAGGTCACACTTAAAAGTTCTACTCTACAGAGTGTTTTTATTGCTGTTTTGTCTTCTTTGCTTTATATCATAAGAGAGCTGGAAATATAGTTTCCCAGTTATCAAAGAAAGCAAGGATTAACAAAATGATTGCAGTTTTCGAGCACATTGTAGACTTTTTCCTACTCTCTACTGTTTTTTTACTTTTCAATTTTCTTCTCTTTCCATTTTAACATTGTAAATGATCATTTTCTAGTCATTCTGAGGAAACATTAGTTCAAAATCTTTGTTCAAAAGCAAAGCAAGGTTGTAGGCTTGTACCTGCATTTATTCTGAGAAAAGCAAATCCAAACCAAACATTCTTTGCTCTTACCACTCAGTCTTGTCTGAAATGGTATACAGAAGTTGAGCTCTGCTTAGGATAGCTCTTGCTTTAAATAAAACTTATATTTATAATATTTGCATATGATCCCAAAATGGAGAGAAGGGAAAAAGAAAATTATATGTACAAAGCTTTATTTAATTTTTAGAATCAAAACCCAAAAGTAAGTTGGTCAACCAGAAGAACATTGAGTGTGCAAGAATGAGTTTAGTGCTGGCTTCTGTTTGTGCCAGGAGGTAACCTTCAATCTACTCTCAACCCTGTAGAGCAAGGGGCCTGTTGCTGTTCATTAGGAAAGTGTCCCAGGATGGTCAGCTCATTTCATCTTCATCAAGAAGAAATGGAGGAGGGGAACCAGCA
Organism: Tupaia tana; assembly: GCA_026018925.1. Classification (NCBI taxonomy): domain Eukaryota; kingdom Metazoa; phylum Chordata; class Mammalia; order Scandentia; family Tupaiidae; genus Tupaia; species Tupaia tana. The sequence goes on along the minus strand of JAKSZU010000001.1, from coordinate 94,790,094 downwards.
GTTAGCGTAATGGCTATGTCGCTGGACTCCCACGTAGTCGACCGCGGTTCGCATCCCGGACCCGGTGGCTTAAAACTCACGCCGGGCGCGTGTGTGTGCGTGCCTAAGATCCCAAGAGGAGGATGGAGGAGAAGGGATTGCGGCGTGACCATCCCCCCTGGGGGGTGATTTCTCGCTTTCTGTCTCTATGTCTCTCTCTGTCTGGCGAGCGCACGCACCCTATAGCGAAAAACCTCTCCAAAAAAAAAAGAAGAAATGGACGATGCAGAGCAAAATCATTTAGAAAGGTTCATTGAAAACTAAAGCACGTCAGAAGAGAATAAAAGAGCATCAGGGAGCTCTCAACTGATGAAAGCACATGAGCTCCAACTTACAAGTCTGTTCTAGTTGCCTCCTAACTGCTCATCTTCCTCCCACACGCTATCCTCTCCCACACTTACTGCAAGCACAAGATTGAAAATGTTTCTTCATGTTGCTGAACTCCCAAAGATGAAGTCCCAAGCTATTCTGTGTAATATATTTTTTGTAAATATATTTTGTATAATTTTAGTAAGTTGCTCCTGCCTATTTCTTGACTTTTATCTCCACCTACCACAAATTATTGTTCCAGCAACAGCGCTTGACATTGATAATGATTGATAGTGATATCCTAATCATTCTCCTGACTTTGACACCTGTTGTCCTTTAGTTCAAAAGGTCATTTATCCCTGTGCGTTACTAGGAGTCATTTACTCCCTTGTTTGTGCCATCTTTGTCCTTTGTGCATATTTTGATTATTATATCCATCACAGTATGGCTTAGGTTATTTGTTGACAAGTCTCTTCTCTACCACACTGTCCCACATAGTCATGCAAGTGTTTTCCCTTCACAACTCCAGAAAACACTACTCACCTTGTAAGATATGTGATTTGTCAGTGTGACAGCTCTATATGTACTATTAGTATTAATAATAGGTGCTATTTACTGAATGTAAGACAAACTTTACTTCTCTATCATCTCATATTATCTGAATAACAAAACCATAAAATAAGCACCATTTCTACCTCCAGTTTATGGATGAGGAAACTGAAGCCCAAAGGACCTTGTCCAAGGTCTCATTGTAAATTGTGAGAGCTTAGAGAACACGGTGTGGCTGTAATTCTCTTACATATCCTCTATACATGTCTAGCAAAGAATCTGGAACACAATGACACCCAATATGTGTTCAGATGAATGAATGTATAAATGAATGAATGAGAACCCCATAGGACAAGGTACTTACCCTCCTCAACTACTGGGATGACTTTATAGAAGCCCCTGCTATTTTGGTTACACAAAAGTCTAGAATGTGAATCGATTTAGGCAAAAAGGAAGTGATAAGCTTGAAGAATTTAAATATCATAAATGGGTCTCAGATTGTGAGCATTTTGTTACACACTCAACAGTTGTTTGTTGAGCATATACTCTTCATCAGGCACCCTCGGAGTTTGGGATATATCAGATACATGCCATTGTGGAGCTTACATACTAGCAGAGGGAGACAAAGAATAAAAATAGACACAATAAGTCATTAGGATACACGTGTTAAAGTGATATGGCTGTTGGAAAAGGAAACTAAGAGCAGGTTGGGGTATTTAGTGAAAAGTTTAGGAAGATGGGATACCCCATCAATGAGAAGAAAACAGTAAAATTTGAGCAAATACTTGAAGAAGAGGGAGTTCAGCGGGGTGGATATCTGGGAAAAGAGGAACCCTGACAGGCAGAACATGCCATATATACTCTGTAAAGTAAGAGCGCATCTGAAATACCAGGGGATAGTAAGGAAATAGTTTAAATGGAGTAAGGTTGCCAGATAAAATACAGTGTCACCACTATAGCCAGTAGTTAGCACACTAGGGTAGACAATATCTGTGGTAAAATAAAATTACGAATATTGCATGGAACAAGCTTATAAGTAAACAATAATTACTGTTTTATCAGATACTCAAATTTAACTATGTGTCCTGTATTTTTATTTGCTCATCCTTTCAACTTTAATCCAGATCAGAGTGAGAAATGAAAATATCTTGTCTCTCAGCCTCTGTCTGTGGTGGTTATTTTCCCACACAGCAGTTTGCCTTCCTCCACATGGAAGGAAACTTCAGATTTTCAGAGCTTAATCCCACAGACTTGGCCATCAAAGGAGTCGAATTCACATGTCCTATGGTTCTAACCTCAAGAATCCAGGGGGGAAGAATCCGAATGACACAATGAGTCAGGGACTCTTTGGTCAAGAGCACTACAGGAGAAATACTGGGAGAAGCTCAGCTTAGAACAAGTGTTCAGTCATGTTAGATGGGCGAAGCTTCCAAAGGACTGCCTGACTGTGGTTGGGAAAAGAAAAAATGCATGAAGGGACATATAAAAGCATTTACTTTGGCAGATCCATCACAGTAACTGCTTAATCAGATTTGCTGGTGGACAGAAGCAACAATGATATATTTTTAAAAATCCCCAAAAGTGAACCTCGCAAATGTAATTTGGATTTGAAACGTATTGCCCATATATTTTTGTTTGTATGTTTGGAAGTATTACCTTTCAAATTAGTATTTCATTAGTTAAACCAACATCATTCTAAATTGTTTTAACATATGCTAAGTGCCATTAAGGAAAGATGTTATACAAACATACTTGGTAAGAAATAGGTAGAACTTCCTAGGACTAATAATTTCTCATAATAACCCACCATCAAAGTTCTGCACATTTAGCTGATCACAGTGCTAAACTTCCTCTCCTAACTTTAGAGTCATGTGAAAGGACACGATTTCTTAGCATCAAGTTAGAATCCCACCTGGATTAGAGACGTGGGAGTCATGTTTAAAACATCGTGACTGGGTGCCCTCAAGGGCCTGCACACCTGCAGTTCTCTGTCTCAGAAGCTTTGGATAGACTGGTGACAGTACTTCATAGACTTGGAGCAATTTATCACCAGATTCTGCAATATATCTCGTCTGATAACTGCAATTATGAGGTGTCACCACTATAGCTGGTTGTCGGTTGGAGTGCCGGGATGGAGAAGTGTCTGTGATGAAAGAAATTTACAAGTAAATTTGGGTGAGAGAATGTTTTTCTGGCAGCAAAAGAAAAGGATGTGTGGGTTCTGGAGTTTAGGGATGTAGTAGGCTTTTTGTTTCCACACAGCTGAATAGAAATTGTGCCCAGTGGCTGCAGCCAAAATCTGTCAGAAACCACACAATATAGCTTGGAGTGTCCTTTCTGTGCTCCCTGGGGAGTCAAGGCATCTTCATTTCATACATCATTTATCCCTCCCGTGGAGGGATTTCACAAAGGAGTGGTCTGGAATAGTTATCAAGCTGCTTGTGACAGTAGCATATACAGGCCCTCTCTTTAGGGGACCGTATCTCAACCGCTCAGGTTTTGTACTGTCCCTTTCTTTCAAGACAAACCCACTTGTTTATTCATCTGTCTGTAAGTGAGCCTTTACATTTCTCTGGAGACCTATTTACTAGCCATACCCAAAGATGTGTTTGTATTTGGTAATGTTGCTAGAGTAACATGCAGGGGAGAGAATTGCTCTGGGCCCTCTCTGTCATAACATATAAACACATGCCGACATGAGGCAAAGCAAAGAAGAAATGTATTTACTGTCTTTGTCAGTATGACGACTTCCTGACCACTTCCACAGGCTCAGCTTAATCACTCCACCCACTCATGGAATATTCCTTAAAGATGTGCTTATAAAAAAGAATATTAAACTCTATCGTGAGATTTCATGGTTGATACTGCAAATGGTCTGATACACAAATGATATTCAGGACATTACCAGGTTTTTCCAAGAACGTGACTGAAAAAGCTCAAATGAAAAGAATTTTCTTTTTATTTCCAAAATACCAACATGCTACCCATTTTTTTTAAGAGGAGAGAAATTCTAAATAAAGCACAAAAGCTTCATAAAGGTTGAGTAGTGAGATTTGTTGGTCTCACGTTGAGTAGTATTCTAAATATTAATACTCGTTATTTTTTCTTCCACTCAGTTTAAAGATAGCTCTTCAGAGGACCCAATAGGTGACAGGCACTTCATGTGGAGTTGGGGAAGAGAGCTTTTAGAGCTTGCATCATATTCTTGATAAACAAGTTTCTTCAAAGACTTTCTTCCTGGTGCTAGATCCCTTTGTGGGGAGTTTCTGCTTTTCCAAACCCCCCATATGGCTGACCCACAAGGGGATAATACTGAGCTCTTCGCCTTTCTAGTCCTACCTTCACTGAAGATATCCCTAGGCGGGGTTGGGGGCTTGGAGCACTTTCCCAGAGTAGATGGTTCTCCTGGTCCATTAGCCAAGGCACCCTCGTGGACAGAAGGGTAGTGGTTATTCGGCTTGTTTGTTGGAATCTCTCCCCTCCCCATCCATTGTTCTCTGTCAGTTCAAACTCCTACCAGGACATACTGGGAGAAAAGCTGTCACCATGAAAGGTTTCAGCTGCCTTACAGTGCCGAGAGGTCCTGCCAGCTCCCCCGGCCTGGGCACTGGCATGCATTTTCCATTTAGAGAAAAATGAAAGGGCAGGATGAATAGACTTAAACCCTTTTGCATTCCCTTTTCAAGTACACCCCACCTCTAGGCACCCCCAAAATGGCCTCCTCAGGTTTTTCTGGCCTCCTTTTCTAGTAAGAAGACAATGGCAAAGAGAAGAAATAGTACTGCTAACACTTAAAAGGCTTCAATACTGGATTTTCTATGCAAGGCGAGAATGCCACTGAATAGAGCAATAGGGAAATATCCTCCTTTCACAATAGTAATTTATGTAGGGCCTGCCCCAGTTTCCTTCCTCCAACTCCATTTCAATTGCTTTCTACCCATTTAATGAAATGCAGATTATATTTTCATCCCAAAGATCTTTGTGAGTTTGGGAAAATGGGGCAAAGGAGGTGGACTAATCTATGCTGCCTTTGGAAACCGGCAGAAAGTGATCAAATCGGAATTTTCCAGTGGTGAGAGTAAAGCGTGCCTGGGTAAGTAAAGGCCTGTATTTGGACCCAGAGCTTTCCGGGGTGTCTGAGTTTTGCAAACTCATCCTCTTTCTTCAGCCTTTTTAGCAGGCTGCTGATTTTCCATTCACTCACCTCTTCTCCCTCCTGGGGCAAAGCGTCATCACGGAGTGCAAACCTGGCTGTTGGTTATTCACGTCTTCTTGAGAGGAGATGTAGATCATTGTTAGCCACAACTTACTTACTGCTTGTGTTGGTGGGGGTTAGGGGTAAAAAGGTAAATTAGGGGGATGGCATAAAATAAACCTAGTTTTATGAAATGCTACTGGTATTACAGATCATTTTACCTTACAGGGTACACCTGTACCATTGTTGCAGACAAGGAACTCCATTCTTTATATTATTTTACTCTTTTATTTCTTTTAATTCTTCTTTCTAAGTCTACTTTTATTGCTGTATTCTCACTTCAGTTTCTCTAACATTCATGTTACCGAGCATTTCTTGGTAACCATCCATTGTGTTTTTTTTTTTTTAATTTAAAAATTAGTAATCAGGAAGAGCAGAGCAAAATGGAGCCCAAGGGCATTATTAACACACCCATTTGAAACCCTTCATGGAATCCCATCACCCTCTCAACCCCTCCACTCACCTTTGTACTTGATGCTCCTAGTGATGAGTGTACTTATTCCCCTCTAACTGATGAACTCAAATTCGAAGTCATCGTTCAGTGCTCAGCAAGAAAGGACCCTCCTTCATCAAACTGTGTGATTTTTGCAGGCACATGTTTCCATTTCCTCTGCTCCCAAAATGTCCTGTATAAATGTGCTGTGAATAGTGCACAACTTTCTCCCTGGTCAGACCACCAGCTTCTGAAGGACAGGACTGATGTCTTTTCATCTTTACAGCTGAGGCACCTGGTACAGGGTGGGACATCGGGAGTTGGTAAGTGTTTCTGGGGTATGTTGAAGTACACTTCTCACAGCCACTTTCTCACCCAACCATTTTGCCTGAATTTTTACTAATTGACCCAGAACATTTCTTTTATCTTCATCATGTCCACTGAGATAGTGATGCCTACTACGCCTCTTGAAGAGTTTGGAGTAAGAAGATAAGACTATTAAACAGGCTACCTGTGAATGTGTTGAGTATTTTTGAACGTGTGTACCAAAATGTTACTATTTTGTAAATTTGATGCTGATAAGCTTTTTCTCCAGCCCAGAAACCGAATCCCTGACTCATACTGTGTTGAAGCAATTTACTTAATCAATGCATTCACACTGTTTTTACTCATCAGTGAAAGGCAGGGATTGAATGACAGTGAATGTCTCTAAAATCTTTTGCAGGTCGAGAATGCTCTGAGAGGATTAGCTTTATTGTCTGGGACAGGTAATGTTGGGTCGGGAAGCACAAGTGAAATAATGGATGCCCACTCAACCATCATGAACCTGAAGTAGCAAAATCCCACAAAGGGCTATTCTGATTAGTACCCTTGGCTGCCAGCTGGGACTGCAGTCACAGTGACAGGGCTGAGGGATAAATGACCATCCTCATTCAGAATTCAAGTTGAGACAGGCAGTTGGGTGAAGTCAGGTACAAAACTTGGAGCACTCATAGCCTTCTCTTTGACTAGCTATTATTTTTTTCTCCCCACCACTTGATGATTTCTAATGCAATAACATAATAGAGCCTATTTAAAAAAATAATGCATTGAGTTTTCATTAAATAATACTTGGAAAAATGTAACAAACATGTTCTTTCTTGGTCTAGGTATTTTTGGGGGCATTCTTCCAAAAGCTATCCAACAGAAATGAAGCAATAGAATACAGTCATAGCAAGGCTTATTTGTTTCAAACCAGGTTTTTCAAAATATAGCTATATGGGGTCAGCTTTTCTATTATAAAAGAATTAGTAACACAGGCAATAAAGCATTTATTATTATTATTATTATTATTATTGTTGGAGGGGTTTTTGTTATAGGGCACGTGTGCTTGCCAGAAAGACAGAGACAGAAAACCAGAAATCACCCCCAGGGGGAATGGCCATGCCACAATCCCTTCTCTTTCATTCTCCTCTCGGGATCTTGGGCACGCACACACACATGCCCGAAGTGAATTTAAGCAACCGGGTCCTGGACTCAAACCACAGTAGAGTACATGGGAGTCCAGTGACATAGCCATTATGCCAACTGCTGGTACCACGATAAAATATTATTATAATTATACTTTCAAAAAGGTTTAACAGTTTATAAGTAGATATGTTCTAGGTAAAAAAAAAAAATAAAGATCTTAATATATTTTTCAGTGGCATTTTTAAGTAAGTATGTTATGGCTTTTGCTGCTGTTGTTATATTTGTTTTGAACTTTTTTGTGTATTTTTTTTGTTAAGTTGCCACTTGCCAGAACATTTTTTTAAGTAAAAGAAGTAGATTAGTATACATTTCTCTCCACATATAAAAATATTTCACCTTTGCTATAAAATACCATTTGGGATATTTCACTTTTGCTCTAATGTTTTGATACTCTACTTGGGAAATTTTGGTAATAGAAATGGTTCATTTATTCTGTTATTCCATGCCTAAATTCTTCATGTCTGACTAACACAGACATGCAGATTATAATCAAATGTGCTTGACTTTGTGATTTATATATGAGTGTCATGGCTTTTCCCTGTGTCAACTGTAGCTGTAGCTGTACTGTTTCTATTTTTAAACACCTGAACAAATGCTGCACTCATGCTATTTTGGATTCCCTGCCAAATCCAATTTCTTTATTTCAAGTTAGTTGTAAACTCTAATCAGATATTTTAAGGATAAAAATATTTCCAAGTACATCCTACTTTATTTTTTTAAATAAAATTATTAAATGTAAAGAAAATGTGGAGCTTTATGGATTATTACTACATTTCATTTTGTGAGTCTTCTTCCCACCACGCTCTCCCTTCTCTTAATTTTTTCCCTTTCAAACACCCCATCAGTTCCTTCCTTCTCTTTCTGCACCCCATTCATTACCAAATACAGCAGCTTCTATGATGATCTTATGAAGAAGTGACACGAGGCAGTGATCAGCCTGTGCTCCCACCTGCCTGATGGTGACATCCGAAAGCAAGCCTCACTATTTACCTAACAGTCCATTAATGGGAGATAATTGACTTGGGACTAATTACAAATCAAGAGAATCTGTCTTTCCGAAGTAGGAAATATTTGTGTATGAGGCCGTGCATATGTGATTTAGAAGTGGCTGCTAACTTACAAATATCACAATTCTTGCGTTTTGTTTTATTTCGATTTAAAGCACTAAGAACTACATCTAGCTGTTAGGAGCTTGCTGATGACTTTCTCCATAACTGGTTTGTACCAAGAATGCTCAGAAAGAAGACAAAGAAGCTGCACCAGCTTTGGGAGGACTCGACCAACTAAGTGAAATCATCAACTCCCCAGGGAGGCATTAATAGTTTATTGGGTATGGAAGATGCATAGCTAAGTAAAGGAAGAAGGCTAGTAACCTTTAACATTAAAAAAAATAACTATTATTGTGACCAGTGTAGCATGAAGCACAAACAGAGTACTCTCTGGGCAACAAAACATAACATGTAGCCCACCAGAGCAATTAATAAAATGAAAGCACTGTTTCTTGCAGATGGATATGTAGGAGAATAATGGCGCAGGGCTGCGCTGAGCTGTCATGCATCAGATACTACATCTGTTATGGAAATTAGGGGAAGTGGGGGCTTTTGTTCATGCGAGAGCCCTCCCAACAGGGATTTGGCTGGAGTAGATTTTCTTGTTATTAAACATGATTTCTAGCTAGTCGAGAGCAGATGCTTCTGCAGCATTTGGAACTAATAACCAACCTTCAAGTGTATGCCACCCCTTAAAGAGGCTGGTGCTGTCGGAGACACCAATTTCAGTTCAGAGATAATGTGTTCAGTTTGGTTTCTACTTTGCACATGAATGACACTGATACCAGATGAGCCTTCTGGCCCTGGATTTGTTGGAGACAGTAAAACAATGACACAGGCCTTAAAGATCAGATTTGAATGCTTCCTATTTTTGCCTCAGAGAAAGGTTGAGGTTTTCCAGGTGTACAATTCAGAGTCAAAGCAGCAATGTAGTGGACTTATTCAGAAAGCAGGGAACGAGAGTAGAGGGAAACATATGAGGTCATACTGAACCTGGCAGGCACCCCTAGACCATGCCTTTCCCTGGCTCTGACCTCTAGGTTATGGCTTTGGCTGAATAATTCAAGTCCACAGGTCACCACCTAATTCACTAAAGAAAAGTGTGTCTTCTTGATAAACCACCTAAATTAAACTCAGCATCTCACCCCTGAGATTATTTTGGTTCTGTCTAAATGCAATGCATTAACATGACAAAAAAATAAAAATACATGGATCAGGAATTCATTTCATTCTAGCTACTGTATAGATGGCTGTTCCTGGATAGCAAATAGATATTTGGATCAAAGTCTTTGCAGTTATACATGCCATGTGAATTAAGGTAAGGAAGATTTATGGGCCCAGCCACAGTACAGAGGTGGCAGTGAGATCCTGGGACCATATGAGAATCCCAAGTTCTGACACTGGACCAACCTGAGCAGGCTGAGCACAGCAGCAACACATGTGATCTTGGGTGACTGGGGGATGGGTGCGGAGAACTGCAACAGCAAGACCCTACCAGAAATACTTCTCACCCTCAATGCCTCTCTCCCCTACCACACACTTCTATTCTCTCTCTCATTCGAAAATACAATAACGAGATTTCTGTCTAAAACTCAAAATCAGTATCTGGAAAATCTAAAATGCGAAGACTATAAACAGCAATGTAGTATTTCATATATTCAATTTATTATTTCAATGCAGAGAGTTAAATGTACAAGTATAGTATAGAAGTATGGAAATACAGTGTAAAAGAAGGTGGAGCTTTTTACAGAGACTCTTTCTCATTTCAAAGACCATCCTATGGTTCGAATTTACGTCCCAGAAACTAGGCAGTTATTCTGGAGAGGAGACTGCTGACAACGATGCAGCTTGAGATAGCAGTTTATCAGGCATTTCTAAATACTGAAATATTAGTCTGTACTTCCTTGTAATTATGTCCAATATTTAGAGGCTGAACTTGTTTGCTGAGTCCTTTGTTACAGTTTGAAACATTGTTCCTAAGTACGTGACTTCTGACTTTCTCCCGAATTTTTATCTGTGCTTCTATGTGGACTGCACCATAAACAGCTGCTTCAACCTGTTGCGTTCTCAATTGCTCCATAGGGTACCCTCTATGAAACAGATTCAGTTCAATATATTACTAATAAATTACCTTTGGGCTATGTTCACAGCTCTTTCAGGTGGATTGAGTGCTCTCCAAAGATTAGTTGATGGACTAAATCTTCTTTTGAGAAATTTGCCTGCCCATTCAGAGGTAAACCATTTCCACCAATGCTCTCCAAGGTTACTGCTTCCATGGGTTCTGTATAAATGAAGAATGTAGTGATGATGACAACAGGTTGCATGAGCAAATTGCTTTCAGTTTATCACGTGCTTTTACATGTTACATGGCATTCCATCCAGGCACCACTACTAATTGGAGAAGCTGTAGATGAATATTATTACATTTATCGTACAAAGAAAAAAATGGAACTTGAGCAAGGTCAGGGTCCCACTGGCTGTCACAGGACTAGAGAGCAGGAAAGCTGGAACTGGGGCTTCTGATTCAGTAGGCAAAGGTCCACTTTAAAAAAGAAAACAGACGAACCACTTCTTTTTAAATTGCTTTATGCCATGTTACTTTAAAAGTGCAACCAATTTGTTTCCTGAGATCATATAGAAAATTCTCGTTCAAATATTTAAGGCAGATATGATACGCAAGCAATTGTGATACCAGTCGTGTCTTTTCACGGCTGCTAAAATTTCACTACATTTTTCAGCAGATGCTGAGGGATGCTGAATTTAAGAAAGCTCTGCACTGGGCCCAGCAGTTAGCGTAATGGCTATGTCGCTGGACTCCCATGTGGTCAACCGCGGTTCGAGCCCCGGACCTGGTGGCTTGAACTCACGCCGGGCATGTGTGCGTGCATGCCCAAGATCCCAAGAGGAGAATGGAAAAGAACAGATTGTGGCATGGCCATCCCCCCTGGGGAGTGATTTCTCACTTTCTGTCTCTCTGTCTCTCTCTGTCTTTCTGGCGAGCACACGTGCCCTATAGCAAAAACCTCTACCAAAAAAAAAAAAAAAAAGAAAAAAAAGAAAGAAAGAAAGAAAGAAAGCTCTGAACTGAGATGTAAACCTGGGCATCTCAGACACATGTAATTCATATAAATGCAGTGGGTATATAGTTTTTTTATTATTATTTTCACCAACAGCATCATTAACCCTAATGCCCTGGCCCTCTTCCAGATGAAGGATTACAATTTGCCTTGCTAAAAACTGTTCCCTACTGCTTTAATTAGATATGGTGTTTTCCCCTCCCTTCAGGCACAGTCTGTGGAACTCTGTTCTGTCAACCAGCTGCTATCACCCACTCTTGGAGGATGAAGTGATTTTTTACTATCAAGAGACAAAGCTATAACCACAAAGATGCATTTCAAAACAATATATAAACTTAAATGACTGATGGTTAATATTTTAAAAATTAAATCATAGAATGGAAAAGGAGCTTTTCAGATTATCCCTTTAAGCTGGATCAGAGAGAGGCCACATTCACAGAAAACCAGAACACCAAATTAATTTAGCCAGCTCTGCTTTTAAAAATCCAATTCAGGCACAAAGGGGGAAAAAAAAAAGAAAATAGAGCAATTTTTAAAAATATATATAAATATATGCTGGGTTGATCTGCTTTTTTATATACATACCAAGAGAGAAAAATCAGCATAATCCTAATTATTAACATGATGGTAAATAATTTTAAATTCTCTCCTAACACCCTCGATTTGATGAATAGGCATTCATTTAAATCCAGGACTATAAAAGCAGAGCAGGATAAAAAAAAAAATAGAGAAAAGAAAAAGAAGAAATCATTCCACACTTTGCAAGAGGATTTTAGAGGCAAAATGAAATATTCATAATGTGTTACCGTAAAACGGTTTTCATGGATTATGTGGGAAAGGCTATATCCCATATGGTGTTTCCAGACTGCTATCCCAGAGAGCTGCCATAAGGTGAGAGCTGGCTTGACAGAGGCAGTGCCCATCTGCATTTGGGAATGCTGCTGCCCCCGACAGAGTCAATCTCCATATCTGGATATGGCTCAAAGGCTGGACATTCCACCCCGAGCCCACACAACGACTGCCCTTTCCTTTCCCATTGGAATTGCTGCTTCCCTCACTACAAAAAAAAAATCCCACTTACTGCTGGCTTCTCCATACATACCTATCGTGGACTTCTTTTTCTTTTCTTTTCTTTAAATCTTATTTATTATTTTTTTTATTAGAAAGAATGAGAGAGAGAGAGAGAGAGAGAAGACCCCCCATGGGGTTCTCACGCTGAAATCCACCCCCAGCCTGAGCCAGCCCCCATCACTGGTACCCTGGTACACACACACCTGTGTGCACAGAGAGATCCTGTGACGTGAGCCGGGACTTCCTAAGTGGATGTAGCAGCACGTAGCATTGTGTCACCACTGTATCACTGGCTGGGTGAATTTCTTGTGCTGATGCTGAACCTCACAATTCGTATTTCTCCTTTTTCGGTTTCACTGACCCATTTTCTCCTTATCATTCCTAATGAACCAACAAGGCTGAGATTTTAAATTAGCAATTACCATTCTTCAGGTGTTTTATGCAGTCATCAAGAACCTATATTTGCACATTTGCTTAAATCAATGGAGTTTAAATCACAAACATAAAATTATGGTGTGTTTATGATGTGACACATGGAGCCTGTCTTGAATGCCTTGTGTTTAGGAAGGTTATCACTAAATAAGCAGGCCCAGCATGGGGCTATATGGAATGGTAGGGATTAGGAAAAATTGGAGGGCTTATTCCTGTATAAAACAGAAAACTTCAACTTAGCACCTATTTAATTTGTAATTATAGTAACTAATAAAAAAGTTAAATAATTTTATCTAGGTCAAACTAAATATAATTTTAACTTCTAGTATATGTGTTTTTCTTCTCAGAAAAACAGAATGTTGGGAACCAGCAGTTAGCGTAATGGCTATGTCGCTGGACTCCCACGTAGTCGACCGCGGTTCGCGTCTCGGACCCGGTGGCTTACAACTCACGCCAGGCGCGTGTGCGTGCGTGCCCAAGATCCCGAGAGGAGAATGGAGGAGAAGGGATTGCGGCGTGACCATCCCCCCTGGGGGGTGATTTCTCGCTTTCTGTCTCTATGTCTCTCTCTGTCTGGCGAGCGCACACGCCCTATAGCGAAAAACCTCTCCAAAAAAAAAAAAGAAAAACAGAATGTTATACTAAGATTGTTAAACTCCGTGAAAACCCAGCTAGAGAACAGTCTGAATTGTTCAGATAGGAGGTTGGTTTTTCAATTAATCAACATAGGCAGGATATACCCTCAATAGGAGTGCTGTGGGGGCGCTGACACAGGACTGTGTGTCACAGGAAGTAATCTAAGTTGAAGAACAAATTATATTACTTCCAAATCTTAGATAAGATTCTAAGACTTGGGACTTTTCCAACCAGATCAAGTTTTCTTTCTTTTTTAAAAAAATATTAAAATATGGAGGCGGTAGTTGTGCAGTAGTGAAGGCACTGGACTCCCACATAGTTGACCATGGTTTGAGTCCTGGACCTGGTGACTTGAAACTCACACCGGCATGTATGGGAGGATAATAGAGAAGGGACTGGGATGTGGCCATCCCCCCAAAGGGTGATTCTCGCCTTTTTTTTTCTCTCTCTGTCTCTCCAGCAAGCACAGGCACCCTATAGAAAAAATCTCTAAGAATAAATAAATAAATAAATAAAATACAAGCTTCTTTTGGTTATTCTCCATACTTAACCTTATGACATATAATTAACTAAGAACAAAAGGCACCTTCCAACCCCTGAACCAGTATAGATTACAATTGTTGATTCTTTTCAATAGAACTGCAATCTTTCCTAATATTATCAAGTTTCAAGACACAGTGAGTAAAACCTATAGATATTACTTTTATATAATGTCTTCATGAGATTTGTGAAAACTCGTGTGTTATTTGGAATATGTTACTTAATAATAATAGCTAAGTTAACAAAATATATGTATGTTCTTTTTTGTTAGAAGGCATGTGTTCTTTCCAGAGAGAAACAGATAAAGAAAGAGAGAAAGTGCCCATCAGAAAGGCATGGACATGCTGCAATTTGTTCTCCATTTTTCTGTCCTTTCAGAATTTGGGGCATATAACACACACACACCTGGAATACTTTTAAGGCTACCAGTCCAGGATTCAAACTACATGGTTAACCATGTAGGATCCATCTTGCTTAACAACTAAGTGGTTGGCCCCAAAATATGTTTTAAACATGGTGAGGTTTTATTTTATGGTAGTCAATAAAATATCCAGTATTTCCATTGTCTATGAACAAAACAGTATGTCAAGAAGCTTTCTTCCTCCGTACTGTACTTAGCCCTCTCTGAAAGACTTCTCAAAAAGTATCTGATAAAAACAGGAATATTTAAAATGGGAAACTTGTGAAATTACAAAATAAATGAGCAACACATTTCTAAAATGAAGAATGAAAATCGCCAAGAACAAATGGGGTTGGTTGTGCCAGACTAGCTGTCGGGAGACTGATCCCATGCCTCTCGTGCTCACCATGCAGGTGTCTTTGAACAGCCCATTTAACATTTCTTGATCTGTCTCAGCTTTTATTAAAAAAATAATAAAAGAGGTAGTTAGATCATCAATTGAGTCATAGGATTAAGTCGGTCTTACATTAGCAGCAGACTGATTCATTCTTCAAATAAATTCCACTGCTGAAACCACCACATAAAGCAAATAAGTAAAGTGGCTTGCCTGGAAGAATAAAGGGTCTTTGACACCTTGCTGAAATTACAGGAGAGCTCCTCCAAGTACTTGAGAAACCACTGGTCAAAATTAGGTCTGAAGTTCTATCTATTACTGAAATTCAAAACTTGATTTAATAAGATACATGAAGTTTTATCCAAAACGAAAGTCAAATGGTTTTTCTTCAAAATAAATTTTGTCAAAATAGTATTATTCATAGTAGAAGTTACCTTTATAGTACCATTAGATGCCAAAAAAAATTTCTTTGCCTCCAAAGAGCTAATACTATATTTAAAAAGACAAGAGTTATGTATTGGGTAAAAATTTTACAATTATAAGCCAACTAATAAGAATGATAAATGGGACCAGCAGGCGGTATAATGGTTACATCACCAGATTCTCTGATCTGACCGTGGTTTAAGTTCTAGACCCGGAGACTTGAAACTCATGCCAGGCACATGTGTGCATGGCCAACATCCTGAGAAGAGAATGGAAGAGAAGGGACTGCAGTGTGGCCATCCCCACTGGGAGGTGATTTTTTTGCTTTTTCTCTGTCTCTATCTCTCTGGCCAGTACAGGTGAATTATAGCAAAAATCTATTAGAAAAATGAAAAATCTATTAGAAAATGATAAATGAAGCTAGAAGGTGGTGTGGAGGTGAAGGTGGCTGGATACCAGATGGCTTACAGCACGGTTCAAGTCCCAGATCCAGCGACTTGAAAAACATGCCAGGCGTGTGTGCGTGCATGCTCAAAATCTTGAGAGAGGAAGGGAGGAGAAAGAATTGTGGTGTGGTTACCCCCCAGGGGTGATTTCTCACTTTCCTTATTTATCTCTTTCTGTCTATGTCTGGTGAGTGCATGTATCCTACAGCAAAACAAAACAAAACAAACAAACAAAATAAATAAACTTTGTAAGTTATAATTGTGTTACATAACTACTGTGGTTCATCTAGTAATAAATGAGATCAACTTTACAGTCGAAATGATATTTGACTCAAACTCCAATGCCATAATACTCAAATTATTTCCAGGAATCCCCAAGGATTTCCTCAACTTTTCTCATAACAGAGTCAGTTCTGCCATGACTTTCCGCTGTGACCACAGCTCTCTCTGCTAATGTCACTGCTCTCCAAACCATCTAACAGAGCACAGACTGCCATGATCTTCCTCCTCTGACAGCCAGTATTTTTTTGATTCTCTAAATATCTCTCTTATCCATGAGTCACAGAAGTTTCAGTTATTGCAAAAATGAGAAAAGAAGCCTCTTTACCCCCAAGATCATGCCACATCTGTTTTAGCTGATTTTCAAAGCACCACTGTACATTTCCAGCATCCTGGGAAAACTTTTTAATCTGGCACTGAGTTCTCTACTCCTGATCTTCTGATATAAAATCTCAGTGATGGTGCCAGATGGTGGCATAGTGGTAATGATATGCTCTGCAAGGCTGACCCACACGAGAAGGCTCTAGGCTCCTGGTCAGAGACCTCCCTGAGTACACTGGGCACCCATGTGCCCCTTCTCTGGGACTGTCTGGGCTAGATTGTGGCACCAAGACCCTGTTGGAAGTGCCCTCTCTCTCTGTGCTTCTGTTTACTGGAAGAAACAAATAAATGAACTTAGAGAAGAAAAGCTCTTAGTGATATTGTTTGGTTCAAACTTAGTAAAAATCTGAAAAATCTCAAAAATTAATTATTATTGAGCAACTCAATCGATGGTTTCAAAGTAGTTCAGAATATGCTCCCATGTTGGGGCATAGACATTTATGAGTGTTATAACATCTTGGTGAATTTGCCCCTTTAGTAGTGAATATAATGTACTTCTTTGTCTCTTCTTACAGTTTTTGTCTAAAAGTCTATTAACACCCACATTCAAGTAAATGATATTTTTATAGTTTCCCCCAAAATAATTAAGGGCTATTTGCTTTATTTGTGAAATTAGAACATATTTTAGAGATTTTCTTAAATAAAATGTGTCACTCAGGGTAGGTTTAGCTGTACAAACAGTAACAAATATCCCCAAATCTTACTGGATTAAAAATCAAAGATTTAGTTTTCTGTTTATGTGATTAGTCATGTGTTATTTATGTGATAGTCATGATTTTATGGGTTCTAGCTCATGAGGAGAGGTAATTTTGGGATTTGGGGGCTCTTCTCTATATTGTTATTTAGAATCAGACTGAGGTCGCATATGTTGCTAGGCTGCTTAGCAATCTAAAGTAGAGGGAAAGAACTTGGAGGATTTGCCCATTGACTAGATGCTCACAACCAAAAATGTCACGTCACTTAAATTTACAATGTGTTGACCAAAGCAAGTACAGTCCTATCATGTACCTAAAAGGCAAAGAGATGGAAATATATGGATAAAGCTAATGATCACCACATGCTAAACAATCTTCCACAAAACTGACTGATCTACTTCTAAACGATAGAAATCAGCTTACACCTTTACAGGCTAACTTCACTGCTCCTTCTACCTTTTAATATCTCAAAAATCTCAAAAATTAATATTATTTAGCAACTCAGTCTATGGTTTCAAGTAGTTCAGAGCATGCTCCCATGTTGGGGGCATAGACATTTATGAGTGTTATAACATGTTGGTGAATTAGCCCCTTTAGTGGTGAATATAATGTCCTTTTTTGTCTCTTCTTACAGTTTTTGTCTAAAAGCCTATTTTGTCTGATATTAGTATCATGACTCCAGAATTTTTTGATTTTCATTTGCAAATGGTATCTTTTCCCAATACTTCTAACACACACACAAATGAAAAGTTATCTGTTAACGAAAAGGCGTATGGGAACAATCTTTGGACTAATATGCAGTATATTCATGCTGAGAAAGTTCATTTTGTATGCTGTAAAGATGCACAGTCATTAAATGTAAAAATAATTTTAAAAATTTACAAAAAATAATTCAGAGGAAAAAAATAGCCATTGATGCTGGAGAAGTTAAGGCAGATAATAGGAAAGAGAGAATGTGATTTGGATGTTGAAGGAAAGGGCTTAGCATTTTTGAAAAGCGAGGGGGGAAATCTGGTGGAATCACGTACCTGGCAATACCAAGACAAGAGTGAACCTCGCCGAATGCCTGAGGAACAGCAAGTAGGGAGTGTTGCTTCACTAGCTGAGCACAGTACAGTGATCAATGACAGAAGGCTGGAGTGGTAGTTTAGAAACAGATTGTAAAAGGCCAAGATAAAGAATTTGGTCTTTGTGTGATAAAATATAAAGGGCCACTAAAGGATTTTGAGGACAGGGTGATGATTGCAACCTAAGAAGATAAATTTGTTGTTAGAAAAGTTGATGGATTAGAAGAGGAAAGACTGATAGAAACTAGTTAGTCCTCTATTGCCAATTGTCAAGGCCTGGACAGAATGATGACAGCAGGAATGATGGGGAAAACAGCTGGAGACACTTAGCAGGGAGTTAGTAAGATCAGGTACATGAATGAAAGAAAAGAGACAGAGAGAGAAACCAGATCTGTGCCCACTTACTCTTCTTTTGAACACTGGCAGAACTGGCCACAATTGCTCAATAGAAGTGTGTGTGTGTGTGTGTGTGTGTGTGTGTGTGAGAGAGAGAGAGAGAGAGAGAGAGAGAGAGAGGAGAATGGTCACCTAAGGCTCTTATCTGGCTCAGTTTTCTTTTCTTTATCTTCAGAAGCTCCTATAAAGCTTTCTTTTTTAAAAAAATCTAGTTTCAGAGATTAACATGACTCTAGTTGCTATTAAATGAGATTCAATGTCTCCTACATCAAGCAATGTTATGATGATGGGGGCCTATTATTTTAAAGATAAACTGTAATTTTGCTTGTTAAATAGTTTAAGGAGAACTAGTAGGACCTCTTTGGGATTTTAATATTTTGCTTCTAAAATTGCTTTTCTTGGTCATCTCAATATAAATTGCTCCACAACGTTAACTAGATTTTGCTCTTCAGTTATTTGGTACTATCAATAACTCCTTTATCAGTTCAAGTCATATCTAAGGGAATATGTTGTTTTCCAAAGTCCCTTGATCAGAATTTTCAGTCTGTGCATAAAGTTTTGCCATTTATTTTGCTTGATAACCTACTTCCAGTGACACAAAATTAATATTTACCAATGTTTCCTTTCAATTTATTCAAGAAGTTTGTCTCATGGCACTATTCCAACTGACTAATTCAGAGTATACCTACAGCCAGCTATTTCTCCAAGTGATAAGAGGGGGGAATAAGCTCTACTTCCTGTACTCCAACTTCAATGACTGGCAGCTTTGGGCTATACTAAGTATTATTGTTTTATAGGATTTGAATATAATATTTACTCCTGCTCCACCTTCCTTTTTTAAAGAGCTCCTCACAGTCTACACTACCAATCATAAAACACAGCTCAAGACATTTGCGTTTTATTCCCCAAGAGTTAAGGGGTAGAGCCATTTCACAGCAGAGATGGACAGAGTCATCAAGCCATCTAAAATATCTTTACCTGTATCTTTATTAAAGCCACCATCAAGTCCAAGTAAACGATGTATAAGAAAGTAGAAAGTTTTTATGGGCCAGCCCTTGTAGCACAGTGGTTAAGGGAATCAGATCTCTTATGGCTGACTGTGGTTCAAATTCCAGCCCCATGGCTTGAAAAAAACATGCTGCACAGAACCAGTAAGTGGCAAGGTGGTTAAGGTGCTTCCACATGATCAACTGCAGTTCGAGTCCCAGACCCAGAGAGTTGAACCATGCTGGGCGCGTTTGAGTCTGTGCCTAAAATCCCAAGAAGAGAATGGAGGAGAATAGAGGAGAAGGGACTGTGGCATGACCATCCCCTCTGGGGATGATTATTTGTTTTTTGTCACTCTATCTCTCTCTGTCTCTCCGGCAAGTGCAGGCTTCCTATAGAAAAAATCTCCCAGAAAAAAAAAAAAGAAAGAAAGAAAGAAAACATGCTGTGCATGGACTTGTGAGCCCTAATTCTGACAAGATGGAGAAATGGGGGAAAAAGAAGTACAGCATGATCCACAATCCGTTGGTTGGAGCCTTTTCTTTCTCACTGTCTGGAAAACTCATGTGCCCTCTGGCAAAAACAAAAAAGCAGAAAATTTTCAGAATGATATTTTTTAAAATTCCAGTATTTTTGCCTTAGGAATACATTGTTTAATACATATGTCTCACTGAAAGTCAACACCTAATCAGTTTTAACCATAAGCTGAACTAAAATATACTGATGATAGCATCATGCTGATAGAAGAATAAAGCAGCTCAGGAAAGCCATCCAGGGTAAATCTATGACTGTTCTCCAAGGTTTGGAGTCCTATTGGCCTACTTCCAGAATCACTGGAGTAGCACTCCTAACTACCACTCTTGGGCTCACCTGCTGCTAAAACATCAGCATTCCAAACAACCTTTAAATAGGGTGAGGTGACCATAATAATAGACAAATAGATCAGTAGAATAGAAAATAGATTCTACAAAGACATCTATGCCTATGAGAAACACTGCTATATGATAATAATAAGGAAAAGATGAGTAAATAAGATTTGGGGTTTGAAAAACAAGAATCTTTTAGGGGGAAATAAATTGTTATCTAAATGCACAAAGATAAATCATGGATGACTTAAAAAGCTAAATGTAAAAAATCAGAACTATAAATTCAAACTCCTCAGGCAGTCATGTGGGATCTAGCTGCATTAACCACCATACTATCTGGCTGGTCTCTGTATTTTTTTTTCTAATATTGCATAGCATAATTTACACTTGAATTTTTTTGCATTTCTCTAATATCCACCTCACTGTTCTGGAAACCTGAGGACAGGGATGGGGTCTACTTGGTTCCATATAGAAATATCCTTTATCACAGTGCAGTAGATAATAAGTAAGTACTGAATGAATAAATGAGTGAGTTGTTTGAATAAACAAGTATGGATTAAATGAAAGAATAGATCAATTATTCAAGACAGAAACCACAAAATTACAGAGTGTATCTACTAAAAAGAAAATGGAAATCATAAATTCTGTCCCAACATAATCAGATTTAAACACAGGCACCCAGAGAGGAAGTGGGCAGTAAATGAACACTATCTCCTGATTTTCCAAGTCATTTTGAACAACATGCCAGGAAGTGCTAAGTGATGAAGGTCAGATTTGTTATTTACAAAGCTGCCTGCATTTTCTAGCTGCATTTCAGGTCAGGACTGGCAAGATAACAGGATACCCAGGAGAGTTCCTCTTTGATTCAGTAAATGAATGTTCTAAAAGAAACATTGGTGAAAGACACAGCCCTCAGACCCTGGAAGGAGCATAATGTAAGGCTGGCCTGAGGGAGGGAAAAAATCAATAGCTTTAACAGTGAATGAGACCAGCTTCTTTATAACTAATGTTGGCAAAGGGGAAGCCCTCAGGGGCACTGATATTGGCACCGTCTCCATCAATTTCCTCTGGCTCTGCTTGATAGCAGATAACAGCAGGGACCAGGGATGCGTTGGGGTTCTGGGAGGAGCCAGGGAAGTCCAGCTGGCTGGCAGGGATGATTCCCCTGGTTAATTCCCTCTTTTCAGCCATCGAAAACCCATGAGGTACCTACCAAGCAAGAGCCTGACCCTGGGAACATTATTTATATTCCTGAATGAAATTAGGACCAGAGTCATGAGCTTTCTCTTCAGCAGCTATTGTACTCTGCTACATAATAATAAAAAAAAATTAAAGATTTTCAAAAGATTCCACCAATGAGATTGATATCTCTCAACTAATGAAAAGACATGTTAAGCATAGTCCTTCTCAATCCAGTTAGCGAATGATAGACGGAAATTTTAAACCCAAAGTGGTTTTTTTTGTTGTTTTTTTTTTTCTTTTTTTCTTTTTTCTTTTTTTTTTAATCACAATGGTCTGTTCTTTCCAAGAAAAAGAAAATGGTTTCTCATGGCAGTGTCCATTAATCAAAATCAATAACCATAAAAGCAATTTTTTGTTTTTGAGTTAAAGGAGAAAAAAACCATCTGGAAAGAGAAATCTGACTCCTCAGAAAGAAAACACCCTCAGCCTTACATCCAAACTAAATTATCCCTTCACCAGAAAAGCAAGGGTTTGTTTGTTTTGTCTGGAAACAATGATATTCTCTAACCCTATAGCCACTGGTACAGTCTTCCTGTTTGGGTTTTTGTTGTTGTTGTTCCTTCCAAACACAGGCATTTACTTTAGAGTCCAGGCTCTCCTTTCTAACTTTAATTATGACATCATCTTAAAATCACACAGCTGAGAATAGCTGATCATTTTCTCTGTGTGATCTCCATGACCACACCTCTCTCATCATTCAATAACGAAGACTTTGTTCTGATTTGGAACATAATATGCATACAATATTTATTGACTTACTCATAGATTTAAGTATGTATAATATATGCTACAGATGATCTAAAATCATAGCAAGTTAACTTAGAGTAAGTGTGACTACAGGTTTGTAGTATTTAAAGGTAGTTCAGGGCCAGCTGCAGGGGTGCAATGGTGGTGCAATGCACCGTGATGCTGAAGCCATGTGGACAGTTCTGGCTTGACAAGGCCAGGTTTCCCTGTGTCCATGTTGGTTGTGGTAGCATCCCTGTGATCCTCTCTCTCTGCTAGTCTTTCTCTCTATGGAACAAGCCAAACTTAAAAAATAATAATAAAGAGAATCTTGGATAAGAGAGAATATAGTTAATGTACAAAAGAAACAGCCCTGTTTTTACATTTTCTAGCATATAGTAGGAGATATAAGGCCCAATTATTAATCAGCCCTCCCTCATTTCAGTATTTGCAGGGTGAATTCAGGCAGCGTCAGTGTAATTCTGTGCTGGCATCTCTGTTGGGTTCTTCTGATTTATGGCAGTCACGTGAAAAGTAAGCCTGTGAAGGAAGCCAAGCTGGTTTCAACCCAGAGTCACAGACATCTCCCTCACCAAGGCTGAGATTCTATGAGCTGAAGTTCTTCCTGTGAACCTGCCAGCAGTCTTTAACTGCAGAGCCTGAGCTCTCATGGCCTAGGAAGAAGGCAGACTAGTGTAGTGATGAAACTGCTTGAGAATCCAGCAGGCCTGGGTTCAAATATCAAGTTCTCTGGGTACTGTAATAGCTATGTAATCCTGCATACGGTATTTTTCTGTAAGCTTCAGTTTACTCATTTGAAACCCGACTTAAAGGATTGAAATACTGTATGTAAAGCACTTCAAGCACAGTAGACGTTCAGTGATCATTACTTTTTAATATATTTGACTTTTAGTACGTTAAGAAGCACCATACAAGGACCAGTAGGTGGCATGGTAATTAAGGCACTGGACTCCCACATGGCCAACTGCAGTTTGAGTCCAGGACCTGATGGGTTACATTCTCACTTTCCCTCTTTCTCTAGTGAGCACGTGTGCTTGATAGCAAAATTAAAAATGATAATAATAAATAAAATTAAATAAATAATTCTTTTTAAAAGTACCATGAAAATAAAAACTTGACAAATAGTTCCTAAATAATAAAAGGTCATAAAGACTTTTACTCTTATTTTGCATATGTGTGACCAGAAAGCCATGTTGGTCCATACTAGACATCAAATTGAAGTGTTAGTACATTTTTTTCTAAGGCAGTTGTGGCTAGTTGGCAATGACTAGTTTAAAGATTTGTAAACATACTGATCTCGTGGTTCTCTGTGTTGGAATTTGGAGAACTTAGTTAGTATTCATTTGTGTGGTACAGCTGGCCAGACTTGCATCTTAAGAAATGATCTAGTCTTGCCTGTAGATTTTTTTTCTACCTACCTCTCCCAAAAGGCAGATGGCCATCCATACAGGTATCTTTGGAATATTATTTATCAATATTTATTTTTATGCACAAGCATGCATCCACTCAGCAAATACTCATGGTTTCATGTCCAATGAGTAGTATTAAAAACAAACAAACAACAACAAAAAAAAAAAAAACACTCAAAAGAAGTAAAACCTAAGGGTAATTGACTTACTATTTTTTTAAAAATTAATGTTTATTTTTTTCTTTATGATACGTACACATGGAAGGAGACAGTAAAAATAAATACTTTTAAAATAATAGTTTAAATAAATAATAGTTTAAAATAAGTATTTTAAACTCAGTCCTGCCATTTAATATTACTGTGGTTACTAGCAATTGTAGACTACAGTTACTATGTATATATACATACATATATTAGTTTTCTAAATGATATCATATAGTTTGGCAACTTTCGCTTTCCTTTAAAAACATGAATCATTAAGAGTCTTACAGTCACAGGTAACAGGACATTCAATGCCATACAGATTAGAAGACAGGATTTACTGGCCCTTATCATGGAAGGCTGATAACTTGAAACATGGCTTTAATCCAGAAATCACTTAACACTTTAAAGAGCTTATGAAGTGGGACCAGCAGTTGGCGTAAGGGCTATGTTGCTGGACTCCCATGTAGTCGACCGTGGTTCGAGTCCCAGACCCAGTGGCTTAAACTCACGCCGGGCGCAGGTGCATGCATGCCCAAGATCCTGAGAGGAGAATGGAGGAGAGGGGTTTGTGGCATGGCCATCTCTCCTGGGGGGTGATTTCTCACTTTCTGTCTCTCTGTCTCTCTCTGCCTTTCTGGTGAGCGCACGCGCCCTTTAGCAAAAAAAAAAAAAAAAAAAAAAAAAAGAGCATATGAAGTATATGCTTCAAAGATATAAACAGAAGTCTACTATGCAGTGTAAGATAAATAGTTTTACAGGTGTTAAAAATAAATACCTTTGCATGTATAAATAATGCTTTTATATTATCAGAAAATACATTCTATTTTCAGACATATCATAATTTATTTAACCAATTTTCTACTGTTGAACATGTGTAATAATTATAAAATAGTGATTAAAATTTAAGGTCTAAGTCAGCCTCCTGGCCTAGAGGTTAAGGAGACCAGGTCTCACATAGCTGAATGTGGTTCAAATCCCAGCCCTGGTAGCTTGAAAAATATGCCAGGCACATGTGTATGCCTAACCCAAACACTGACAGGATGGAGAAATGGAGACGAGACTGCAGCATGACCAGACCCACTGTGGGGGAGGGGTTCTCCCTCTTTCTGTCTCCTTCTATCTCTTTCTCTCTTTTTCTCTCTGATTTTATGACAAGTACATGTGCCCTCTGGCAATTCAAAAACTTACAGGCTCAATAATTAGCTAATTAACTTTGTACAAGTTTTTACATTTGTTTCTCCAACAGTAAATTGGAGATAATACAACCTATTAATAGAATTATTTTAAGTCTGAAATGAATGAATTCATGTAAATTGTCCACAACAGTTTCTAGCATATAGTGAACACTTACTAAAATGTGGAATTGTTATTATTAATGGTGCTGTTATTATATTATTTAATGTCAGCGTGAAGAATATAATCCCATATATAATATGAGAATTTTAGTAGGTTTTCTATTTTCTTTTCTTATTTATGTAAGCTTATATTTGTAAAAGATAACAGGGTTATTATGTAATGTTTTTAGTTTTTTAATAAATTTATTTTTTAATTTATAGTCTTTCACTGAATATCATCACAGCATGCAAAATGTGATTTCCGAGCCAGAATACACTGTATAGTGGCTTAATCATACATATTATCATCAACAAATAATTTTCCATTTCTTGTTTTATATATATAGATACACTCACCCTCTGCTATTTCCCCACCCTCCTCTAGTACTGTCTCTGGTATCTGCAGTTGCTTCCCATTCCTTTTTCAATTTTCCTCGCATTTTATTGATTCACAAAATATCTTAATTAATCTAAATACTTTCAATAACAAGTTCAGCTAACATATACATGTCAGTGAACACATGTTGACTTTAAGCATGTAACTCTGTGAATAGGATGGATATACTATAAAGTAGCACTTCGTTGAGGCTGTAGAACTTACATTAAATAGGTATTTTTTAATATATTTTTTAATTTCAAGAAAGACAGTTTTAGCTTTAATAAAATAAAAAATAATATTAAGAGAATTTTGCTTAAGACTTAGAGCCAGAAAACAGGATTCTGTTCGAATAGTAGGTACAGGAACCTATCGACAATGCAAGAGAAGACAAAAATCTTTAACTCTGGAAAACAAAGCATAGAAGATCAGTAATGTTTTAGTCAAAAGTCATAAAATTCTGTTTCACCAGCTCAGACTCTGAGCTGGTAATATTTTTAATTTTATGATATTTTATGAGAATATTTTGACATTTGTATTTTGTTCTGCAACTAAACTTATAACTCTGTGTTTGTGCATTTAAGCTGTTAATTTTGACAACCAATCACTTCATAATATGGACTCCCCTATTCAGCTTCTCATTTTATTTTCTATCTCAAAATATATACTTAAATATTTTCAAGAAAATATTCAGTACATATGATATTTTTTGTGCCTGCTGATATTTGAGTATTCCTTTTTCCTTTACCCTGAAAGAACAAGCTGAGTGTTTATCAAATTCTTGACTTAATTAATACCCCTTAATACCCTGTACATATACTCTACTAGTATTGTGGTGGTGGTGGTATTCTATCATGCAGACTGAGACCTTTAAATTGTGTTCCATTTGTAACTCAAGTGTCATCCTGGAACCCTGTATGGTTTTAATTTTTTGTCCTTTATTCATGTAGAGCACGAGAGAGACAGAGAGAGAAAGAGAGAGACAGCACTCCCCAATAAAGAGTACTGGTCACAGTGCAATCCTTCTTTTTCAAATTCTCCATCCCAGGATCCTAGATGTGTTTGTGTCTACTTGGAGTGTTGCTGCCAGGGCCAGAATTCAAATTCTAGTCGGTCATTCAGGATCCAGCTTCCTCTGCACATCATCTAACTGCTGCACTAAGCAGCTGGTGCTAAGTTTACTTCATACTTTGTCCAGGTTCATTAAGGTATAAATCTTTGAATTGGCATTGCTTAGAGTATGCTGATCTCTTCAAGGTGCACTCTACTAAGGAATGTTTTCTTCTATGATATTCCTAGTGCTTTTTCTAATCTATTTGCTATTTTGACACACAATTATTCATATGCTGGGTTTCTGTCCTCCCCTTCTATATCATTCATTAGGCTGAATATTGTTCCTTTACCTCATAGATCTATTCTTTGTTCTTCTTTGTTATGTTCTATATCTTGAAGGTCTGACCCTTAAGACTGTACAGGGAACTTCAAAAAGTCATGTGGAGGGACCAGCAGTTAGCGTAATGGCTATGTCGCTGGACTCCCATGTAGTTGACCGCGGTTCACGTCCCGGACCCGGTGGCTTAAAACTCACGCCAGGCACGTGTGCGTACGTGCCCAAGATCCCGAGAGGAGAATGGAGGAGAAGGGATTGCGGTGTGGCCATCCCCCCGGGAAGTGATCTCTCGCTTTCTATCTAGCTCTGTCTGTCTGGCGAGCGCATGCACCCTATAGCAAAAAAAGTCTCAAAAAAAAAAAAAGTTATGGGGAAAAATGAAATTAAAGGCAAGATGGTTTTAGTGCAAAAAAATTGTGAAATATATACACAATTTATTTAGTATATACATTTTCCACGAACTTTTTGAAGAACCCTTGTGTACCTCGTTTTCCTGGCTCTCTCAAAGGCCTTTTACTTGTGATTGGCCAGTGAGGGATATCTGCTGAAGACTGGAGGACAGGAAAAGTCAGATGTTCATTTTCTCAGATCTTTCCCTGCTGGCAGACTTGGTAGTGCCTGGATTTTTCTACCTCCAGTCATAGTTTCTGCTGGTGACCTTCCAGTGCTTTCTCCAGACTTCAGTATTTGTTGCTCCCTCAATTTTTCTAACCTGCAATTGCTAACTCATCTCCATTACTGCCCATTCTAGACACTTCACCATTCCTTATTGGTTTCTCTTTGCCCTACCTATTCGGTTAAATGTAGTTCTGTCATTACACTCTAACTTACACTACTTATTTATTTCCTGCCAGAAACTTTCCTCATTTGCTGATATAATCAATTTTTTTCTTATTTTCCTCATATATTTGTCCATCTCTTCATTCCGGGAAAGATTTATCATTTTGAATGTCAATAATGTCTCTTTAATGCTTTCAGTTTAGGTATTAATTCTGCGCTACTTCTCAGTACCCCTGCGTTTCTTACTATCCACTTACTTTTTCATTTTAGTTAAGTGCTTTTTATCTCAACCTGTTTTCTTTTAATAACTATCAGTTCTTGCTTTGTAGAAGACATGCTTTGCTTCAATTTTGTTAGGTTGTCAGAAGTTTACTGAATTTTTTTTTCTTAAGGATACAAGCAATCATTTTTCAAAGGCAAACTTTTATACTGAACATTCTGTTGAGCCATTCAGCAAGTCATGACACATTTTTGCATAGGAAAACACACCGTGATTTCCCCAACAACCTAAGAGTTGCTATGCCCTTCTATTTTCTCAGCAATCTTTTCTCTTTTTTCAATTTTCTTTCTGTATTTATCATAGACTTAGGTGAAAGCTATGCAGTGACACTGTACCAGCTCATACCTATTCCCCTTCTCAGTCATTCCCTGGTTTGTACATTCTTTGCCTAGATGACTCATCACAGAAAATCACTCAGGGGTGGAAAACAATGATTATCCCCTTCTTCAGTATTATAAGTTCTAGGTCTTATAGTAATGAAATGTGTTAGAAAAGTTTTGAAGTATTTGCCTGCTTTTTTTTCAGGTGGCCTATTTTCATGAAATGAAACTGTGATATATTAAAAAAGAGGATACTACAGTAATAAGGAAAATACATGTTTTCTAGGTTTCAGTGTCAGTACCACCATTTGCTAGCTATATGGGAGCCAACTAAACTTCTCTGTGCCTCTTTCTTCCTCAACTGAAAAATAAGAAAAATAGCAGTAACCTATTTTGCTAATTTTGTTTGTTACATGAATTAAATGATTGCTACATGTAAACTCTATAGAACAGTGTCATGGATAGAATAAATACTACATAACCTTTGCCATTTGTACTGTGAGTTACAGCCTGAAGAATTTTTTTCTTCAACTTGCTTCCTTTATAATTAAAGTCAATTATCTTAGATCTTAATAGTGAGTCTGTCAGTTATGATTTTCAATGCTGAACCTTTGCCATTTCTCCTTTGTCTTCACAGGTACTTTATTTATTTTTTTATTTTTTAAATTTTTTTGAGAGGTTTTTGCTATAGGGCACGTGCGCTCGCTAGACAGACAGAGAGAGACAGAGAGACAGAAAGCGAGAAATCACCCCCCCCCGGGGGGGGATGGCCACGCCGCAATCCCTTCTCCTCCATTCTCCTCTCGGGATCCTGGGCATGCACGCACATGCACCCAGCGTGAGTTTTAAGCCACCGGGTCCGGGACGTGAACCACGGTTGATGACGTGGGAGTCCAGCGACATAGCCATTACGCTAACTGCTGGTTCCTTCACAAGTACTTTAGGGAAAGGTCTTCAGACATTTGAGTATGCTTTTCAGATACTCTTAAAATTGGCTAGACCACCAGTATACCATGTATCTGAGTTATAACTGCTGAACATTCTGCAGAATTATTTTTACTAGTGTGGGTTTTGAATCATTTGCTAGCCTTTTAAGATTAACATCTAAAAACCTGGTATATGAAATATAGTACAACAATTTACAACTTTGAAGATATTTTATCCTGTGAAAAAAGAAATACCAGATAGGGAGTTTAAAAAATAATAATAATAACTACCTTTTTTTTAGAGTGAGAATTCTTTTGATATAGGGTGTGTGTGCTCACCAGAGAGACAGAGGGAGACAGATAGAAAGTGAGAAATCACCTCCCCCTGGGTGGACGGTCATGCTGCAATCCCTTTTTCTCCATTCTCCTCTCAGGATTCTGGAAACACACACACCTGCATGCATACATGCCTGGCAGGAAATTCAAGATACCAGGTCCAGGATTCAAACTTCAGTTGGCCATGTGGGAGTCTGACACCTTAACCACTATGCCACCTCTGAACACACCACCATTTTTTTTTAAAACACCAAATGTGAGGGTTTTCCACACCCAAAATTTCTGTAGTTCTCTGTGGACACCAAGTGGTGTCCTACAATTTAACTCAATTCTCACACTACCCAAAGTTAGCTCAAACCCCTCAGGTTAAGGGTAATGTCCCACATACTGTCCAACATCAGGTACCAGTCACAAGTCTCAATTTATAACCTATATTTCTGACCAACCAACTGTAAGTTAGGGATTTCTACAATCCCCTCCTTGGGCTTAATAATTTGCTAGAATGGTAAATAGAACTCAGAACAGTGCTTTACTTACTATTTGTTACTAGTTCACTACAAAAGGATAAGACTTGAAAACAGCCAATGGAAGAGCTGCGTAAGATCAAGTATGAGGATAGGGGTTCTAGAAGCTTCCATGCCCTGTCGAGACACACCACCCTCTCAACACTCTGATGTCTTTATCAACCTAAGAAACTCTCCAAAGCAACTTGCTTAGGGGTTTTATGGACAGCTCCTTAAGTGACCTGCTTGGCTAGATCATTGGCCTATGGTGATTAAATCAACCTCCAGCTCTTACCCTCTCCCTTGAAGTCAGAGAGTATGGATGAAAGTTCCAAGCCTCTATTCACAAGGTTGGATCCTCTAATAACTAGCTTCTTACCACCTAGAGTCACATTAGCACTAACTCAGGCATGATTAAAAAGGGTTAATTATCAAGAGTAAAAGACACTCCTCCAGCCTCTGTACATACTACATTATTGGAGGAAAGAACACTAGTAATGTGCACTTTTCGTGAAACACATTTACAGAGAGCCTGGAACCAAGCTCCAAATGCTACCAGACTGTCTTCTTCTATTTAATGCTGCTCAATTGAGGCCCAGGCTTTTCACATGAAATTATAAAGGCAGAGATTGTATACTTGCTTTGGAAACACTTAAACGAGAAAATATTTCTTTTTTATTTTATCTCCTTCAGTTTGTACTAGCTCCTGTAAAATGACAGAAAAAAACAGGAATGCAGATGGAAAATGGCGTACAAAACAATACTTGCATTATACTTTTTTTTTGTAATTCAAGTTTTTATTTCAGAGCACCTAGCATTGTTTTTGCTCATTTGAATTTCCAAAGGAAGGCATTAATTGCATAATAAAACAATGGGAAGCTATTTGGAGCAATATTAAGACAGGAAACTGTTCTATAAGCAGTTTGTCTACTAAGATACCTGTATCAAAGTTCATATTTGACCTTTGGAATTCAACATTTAAATTGCATGTCCTTCTTCTATGTACCGACTTGCAATGTGATTTTAATTACCTGGAATTATAAAAAATTACTATCAAAGTAACAGTTGATCTATTTAATTAATCTTTATTGCACTACCCTGATGACTTTCACTTACAATTACAGATGTATTTTAAAGTGTCAACAATCAAGCATTAATCCCATAGGTCCAAAATCTAACAGAAAATAAATTATTTCATAGCAGTAGGATTTTATTTTTAAGTTATGTGATAATTACCTTAACTTAGAGTAGGCTTTTATGTGCTGCCCAAACACGTTGATGCCAGAAGAAATTTAGGAAGTAACAGTGTGTATGTGCAAAATCTGGCAGTGCTACTAACAAATAGTGGAGTAAAGGTTTGGTTAGTGTAAACTAATATGAAGAACCAAACAGAAATATTTTAGTCAACCAGAAAATTAGCAAATCTCTGCTTGGTCGTGGTTGTGTGGATGAAAGCACAGTGATCTCTGAGCTGTGTTTTTGCTTTGTTTTTGATGATATGCTACTTGAGTCTGCAAAGGCTCAATCTCTGTAGTATACACTGAATTTGGGTGTCTATGTATGTTTTCCTTCAACTGAAAAATATAAATATTGTACTAAAATTGAAGAAGGGAGAGGACCACACACGTGAATAAAAGAAACTTCAGAGACTGAAATAAAACTAATTGTGTACTTAGAATTCTTTCTGGCAATATGTGCTTTGAAGAAGATGATGGCAAAGTCAGGAACTTTCATGTGTGAGAAGCTACAAGGATAATCATGTCTTTAGCAAAAAAGCATGCACAAACTGTGCTGCAAGATTTGCCTCCAGATCAGTGGAAGAGCAGGTTTTTGTTCCAGAGGTTACCCATACAGGAAACAATTGTGTTTCTGAAGATGAAAGCCTCTGTCAGAGGTCCTGGGAACCAGCCCAAAACAACTAACAGCTCTGACAGGATGTGATGGATGATTTAAAAAAATATGTAAAGAATAGAGATATGATCTTCGGCTTAGTCGATTGATCTTTTCTAAAGAAAGATTTAAATACACATAATCATATGAAACCCTGGGTATTCTAATACCTAAGAATAAAAAGGTTTTCAATGGTAGTTTTATTTTCCTAATCAGAGAGCAATAGAAGTTACTCAAAAATGTAATTATGTTTAAAGTGAGATTTTAAAATAAGGAATGACAAATTTATGTATGAAACCAGAAATATCTAGAGCATTTTGTGTAAAAGTTATAATCTCATATAGCCCTTTCTACTATTGCCACATATATTTTAGTAATTGTATTGCATAACTTTTATAAAAACAGATATTCCAACTTTCTATGTGTCATAATTTTACAGAACTCTTTTTCTTTACAAATTTTATAAAAATAGAAATCTCAACAGTCTATGTCTTAAAATTTTACAAAATCTTATTTGGTTCTAATGATTCAAAACACAAAGTAACTGACACCTATGATCTCTTTCCTTTTTCTTTATGTCTAAATGTCTTAACACACCCCAATTCCCTGAGTAGCCATTGTTGTAATAAGGTATTCCCTTCACCTATGACAATGACCTGACCCTTTTAGTGTGTGTGACATATATATGTAAATAAACATGGTCCCAGACAGTGGTGCAATGGTAAAGCACTATATTCTGTAAGACTAACCCACATGGGAAGGTTTCTGATTCAAGTCTGGGGAATTCCCTGAGTATGCCAGTGCTGGCTGAAGCTGGAGGTAGATCATCGTATTGAGACCCTTGTTGAGGGCTACTGTCTCTCTGTCTCTCACTCTCCCTATCTCTCTCACTCGTGGAAGAAACAAATTGTGTGTGTGTGTGTGTGTGTGTGTGTGTGTATATATATATATATATATATATATTTAACAAAATGTTAGTCATGTTAATCATTTTTAAAATTATAATTAAGAGGTTTACAATGTTGTACAACTAATCGCCACTATTCATTTCTAGAACTTTTACATTATTCCAGTAACCACATATGCCCCCAGTCACTAGTAATTTAGCATCTGTATCTATGAATTTGACTATTTTAGGGACTTCATATAAATAGAATAATATAATATTTGTCCTTTTGCATCTGACTTTTTTCAGTTAGCATAATGTTAACAAGATTAAACATATTGTAAAATGTATAAACATTTTATTCCTTTTCAAGGTCAAATAATATTCCATTTTGTATTTTGTTTATCTATTTATTTAAGTGCTCCTTGTAGCTACTGTGAACAGTGCTGCTATGACTGTTGATGTGCGAGTATCTGTTTGAGTTTCTGGTTTCCATTCCTGTAGATGTGTAACTAGAAGTAGAATGACTGGACCACATGGTAATTCTACATAGCTATTTGAAGAATCATCACACTGTTTTCCATAATGGCTCCACCATTTTACATTTCCATCAGCAAAGCTTACATCAATTATCTTCCTTTCTTTCCCTCTCTTTCATCCTTCCTTCTATATATATATATACATACTTTTTAGAGAAAGAGAGAGACAGACAGAAGAAAAGGGAGAGAGAGAGGCATTTTCTCCCAGGTCTTGCGGTGTTGTAATCCTCCTGCCCCAGCCTCCCAATTAGCTAGGACCACAGACTTGCACAACCGTACCTGGTGTGTTTAAGTTAGTCCAGGACTGAACCTGAGCTTCCCGTGTGGCCTCCATCTCCCAAGTGGTGATGCTATCTATGCACCACCACAGCTGGCACTCAAGGTGCAATTTTTAAAGCCTTTTCTGATCTGTTTATCTAACCCCAATACCAAAAGCTTAAGCTATTTTCCTCTCCAGAGGAAAGCAAAATGGATATACTATCCATATTAGCTCTAAGATATGAAGTAAGACAAAAATTAGTCTGAGTTTCAGCCATAGCACTTCTTTTCCAAAATATTTATCTAGTAAATTCCTAGACATTTAACTGAAGAGATAAGGATATTGATATTTCCCTGCAGAATGGGAGAATTTTCCTAGCCAAGGGTAAGGCATTGCCAAGAGGCCAGGCACTGAGCTAAGCATGTACCAAGTCATGTCTCTAAATATATTCAAATATGTAGCAACTCATTAATTAATTTATTCATTTGTTCAATCAAAATGTATTGAGTGTATACTAAGTTCTAGGCACTGGGCTAGATAGCAGGGACACACCTTAACCGAAAAAAAAAAAAAAATGACAGACAGACGTTACAGTTATGGGGTCAGCAATTGCATAGTAATTAAGGGCACTAGACTCTCATGTGGCTGACTGTGGTTCGCGTCCCAGACCCGGTGACTTGCCTTCTCACATCCCATCTCTCTCTCTCTCTCTCTCTGTCCCTCTCTGGTCAAATTAAAATAAATAAATAAATAAATAAATAAGTAAAGTTAAATAAAATAATTCTTTTTTTTTTTTAAGAAAGAAGTTACAACTATGATAAAAGCTAAGAAAGAGGGGCACAAGATGCTATGAGATGTTTGATGGAGAAAGCGACATTACGAAGTGGGTTAAGAAGAGATTTCCTGGGATGGTACTTATTATGCTAAGATAAAAAAGAAAAAAGGTTCATAGCAAACCTATGCTATAGATATATTTATAGCTACCTCTTAGAAGAGAGAATTAAGTCTCAGATATACCTAGCAAAAGAAAAGTGGGTGAGCCAGGATCTGAACGAACATCTCTCTGATTTTTGCAATCCAATGTGTATCTCTCACACTGAGTGACTGTGTATCCTGTTAGCACATTCACATGTTATGAAATTGTGTGTACAGATCTGTCTCCCCAGTCAGACTGAGGCATCCTAAGGAGCAGGAACTGCAGCTTGTATCACACATGGTTCCAGATACAGTCTTTAAAAGTTGACTAGATTATCATCAATACATTCAGTGTAACTTTATTCGTTTTAAAGGACCTTTTTGTAGAGAAAGAGGATTTTGGAGAATTTTATTTTTTCTTAAAATGTCCACCAAAATGTGAACAAATTGCCAGTCCCCCCCCTTTTTTTAAAAAAAATATTCAACTATGGATGTGCTAATTCAAATCCATTTTATTAAAACTAGAGCTGCACTTAAAGTTGTATTAGTCCTTTAAAATGGCCTTTGTGGCCCATAGCTATTTGAAGGCTCCTCTCTTTGTTTGACTTGCTAGAAATTGTAGCAACTGCAGTTTTGTATGATATAGGCCTTCAGTCAATTTATTTTCCTTTCCCTGTTTTCTCTGTGTTTATTTTATTATCTTGTTCTGTACACATCTTATAAGTCACCTCTAGTATTGAAAATGGCAATATATAAATGAATAAGTAGTATTTTAGAAGGCCTGACCAAGGATTTCAGATTCAAAGAACCAAACTTCCATAAATCTAGTATCATTATTATTCTACTTTTTATTTTCATTTTAATCTTCTCATTAGGAAATCCTTCAAAAGAAAAGAAAACAGAAAAAGGAAGCCCAAAGGAATGTGTGGAGATAGAGCTGCAGAAGCAGTTAGCTCATGGTGTCTTAATGATGGTGGTGATGGTGATGAAGGGGGTTTATGGGATAATTGTGCAGGTATATTCTAAAGGACCTTTGAACCAACAGTAAATGGTTCTGTCATCTGGTTTCTGATTCACTGCCCAGTGCCCAAATTAAATGGTAGATAAAAGTAATAAAAAAATGAAGTATATGTGTATTAAGATTGGTGAATGAGCAAAGTAAAATGGGAAAAAGAGGCAAAGCTGAAATCCTAAGAAGGGGTGAGTGGAGGAAACAAAAGATGGGCATTGCAAGACATTGGTGCTATGCAGGACTTTATTTTGCCCTCTTTTCCTAAAAGCAGAATGTATTCATGTATTTTGTACATCATTAATTTATTTCCAGGGCAGATGCTTTACAGAGCAAGCTTCATGGCTAGAATTTCTACATCTCAAAAGTTCACTTGCAGACAAACAAATAGCAGTCTAATAAGAGCTCAAAACTTATTTTTTCTCTTTGGACCAGCAGTTAGCGTAATGGCTATGTCACTGGACTCCCATGTAGTCGACCGCGGTTCACGTCCTGGACCCAGTGGCTTAAAACTCACGGCGGGTGTGTGTGCATGCGTGCCCAAGATCCCAAGAGGAGAATGGGGGAGAAGGGATTGCGGCGTGGCCATCCCCCAGGGGGGTGATTTCTCACTTTCTGTCTCTCTGTCTCTCTCTTTCTGTCTGGCAAGCGCACGCACCCTATAGCAAAAACCTCTAAAAAAATTGTTTTACTTAATTTTATTAATTGTCATTATTTTTACTTTATTTCTTTGAAGTTAACTAGAGAGAGAAAGAGAGGAGGAAAGTGAGAAAGCAAGCTGCCAAGCCTGAGACTCGAACCATGATCAGCCTGTGGGAGTCCAGCTGCCTTAACCACCAAGCCACCAGCCTGTCTAGTACATCCATTCTTAATTGTATCCAAGTGTACTTTATTGCTAAAACATTCTTTGTATACAAAAAAAAGACCATGTTTTCAGTGTATGCTAATTTGTTATTGTTTAACAAATACGTATTAGGTGACCACTATATACTAGATTCTGTGTTTAGTGTTGAAACCTAACACCTAGGTTCATGGAATTGTCTAATTTAGTGTTTCGTTTGTTCGATTTAATTTTCTGTAGAATTCATGTGCTTGCCAAAAAGAAAGGGAAAGTAGGAAAGCATCCTCAAAAGTGAATGGCCATGTCATAATCCCTTCTACATTCTCTTCTCAGGATTTGAAACACACATGCACAAGTGCCTGGCCTGTTTTTCAAACTGCTGAGACTTAGACTTGAACTACACAGTCACCCATGTGGGATCCAGCCAACTTAATCACTGCACCACTGATTGGTACACAATTTAGTGGTCTTTATTGTAACTATACACATACAAATTTTGCAAAGTCTCATTAAAAATTTCAGATTTAGGCTGCAGGGCAGTGTTGTTACTCAGCAGGCCGAGGTCACAGGAGAGGCCTGGTTTTGATTCCTGGCCCACCTGAAAAGCCAGGCGCAATGGCATGCACCTGTGGTCCCAGCTACTCAGGAGGCTGAAGTAGGAGAATCACAGCATAGGAAAACCCTGTCTTAAAAAGAAAAACAGGGGAACCAGCAGTTAGCGGATTGGCTATGTCGCTGGACTCCCACGTAGTCGACCGTGGTTTCTGTCTCGGACCCGGTAGCTTAAAACTCACGCCAGGCGCGTGTGTGTGCATGCCCAAGATCCCGAGAGGAGAATGGAGGAGAAGGGATTGCAGCGTGACCATCCCCCTGGGGGGTGATTTCTCGTTTTCTGTCTCTATGTCTCTCTCTGTCTGTCTGGCGAGCGCACGCGCCCTAAAGTGAAAACCTCTCCAAAAAAAGAAAAACAGTAAGTGAAAAAGAATGAAACTCAGATTTTGGGAGCTAGGTTCTCGAAAATCAAGTAGATTTAATCTTCTTTGAAATTTTAAAAACATTTTGTTTGCATTTTGTAAACAAGGAATCCTTTATTGAGCCTCAACAGGATACTAAGGCACTGTGAGAATGTTATCAGAAGTAAAATTACAGTGGGTTGTACATGGTACCAGGAGCAGCTACATTGGATTAAAAGATCAAGGGCTATGAGACAGTGAGAAAAAAGCTGGGAGGGTCAAAAATTATAGATAAGCTAGCCAGAAAAAAAAAGTCACCACTGTGTAATTATCTGTTACTTAAGGATGTGGTCCCTGTGGTTTCGGATAGACTTGTTTGAGGCATGTTTGTCTGCGAGATTGGCCGAGGTTGTAGGCGGAGACGAGAGGACAAGAAAGAAAAATGTCTTTTAGTACAAACCCAGTAGAAACTGCACTGTGATGTCTTCTAGCTCCTGTACCCTCTAGGTTTCCTGTACACCTTTTCAGCAACTGCAGAAGTTATAGACATTCCTGGGAAACAAGCAAGTAAGCCCAAAATGACCTGATGGTATTTTCCCATGGGAACAAAGAGGATTTTCCTTCATCCAAGGGACAGAAGGAATCTTGCTTTGGAACAGCTTCATCAACTTCCTCTTTGGACGGGCGGTGGTCTGTTCTAGGACTCCAACACTTCCCTGGACGTCCTTTCTGATAGTCTCTCACTTCTGCAAAGTCTCCTTTAGAAGAATTTTAATTACATTTTCAGTTAGCCTGTGTTATTTATTTGCTAAACAAAAATGAAAAAATGCTGACCACACTTTCCCATAGTTGTATAATGAGGACAGAACACTAAAGATAAATTCCACAAGCTTCCTTTGAAAAATGAATGTTGTTACCTTGAAATCACATGGATTACTCGGAGGTGGTGATACTTACATATTTAGAATAGTCTTAGTTTCCTTAAGTTTGTTATATAATGAGGACTGCCCTGTACCCTTCCAATCCTTTTGCTTGGGAGGCATTATGGTTTGTATGTCCTTCCTAAAATTTCTGTGATGAGATTTGATTGTGACAGAATTAAGAGCAAAAGAAAAATGAGGGGTCAGCCCCATAATGCAGGAGTTTAGTGCTGTGCATACGGATCCAGACCCCACATGACTGACCATGGTTTGAATACCAGCTCCCACAGCTTGAAGAACACACCAGGCTCATGTGTGTACATGTGCAAAATCCTGATGAAATGGAGAAATGGAGGGAAAAAAGCATTGAGATACGACCACACCTCCTTGGGGAGGTGTCCTCTCAGTCTCTCTCTTTCAATGTCTCTCACACATAAGTTCACACACCCTCTGAACAAGAAAATAGAAGAAAAAATCAATTTGACTATGATGTTGAAAGGTGGGACCTTTGAGGAAAGATTAGGATTAAGGTCATTAGGGCAGACCCCATGATTAACTGCTGGTGAGTTTATAAGGGGAGGGAATGAGACAGAGACACCTGGAGACAGCAGCTCTGCTCTTCTCTCAACCTTGTGCTATGACGCCTTGGAACTGTGCAAGGCCCCTGTCAGATGTGACTCCTAAACCTTGGATCTGGAAACTGTGAGCTGAATAAGCCTGTATATTATTTGCTTGTTTCATAAGTGAGAGAAACACAGAGATACAGTGCTTTCAACAGGGTCTTGACACCACAACCCATCTGTAAAGTTCAACCTGCTCAAATCATGGGCACACATGTGCCCAGAACACTCAAGGAGCTGTCCAGAACCAGATATGGAACTTTCCCATACGAATGTGCCTTGCAGAATAACACATTTTACCACTAAGCATTTGTCTGGCCATAAGCCTCTATTTTTATAAATCATCACCATTTTGGGTATTTTCTATTAGCAACAGATTAAAACAGAAGGCCTGGTTTTAGTGTCAGTCTTGGTGGTGATAAGTCACTCTGAAAACTTAGTGGGAGGTGAGGTCTTGCTTTCCTGAGACTTTATCCCTTACTCTCTCTCCCTACCCTGAGATAGAATATATTTTCTTCAACACATTTGCTTACTTTTTTCATGTATTCACTTGGGGTCATATTAAAAATGCCCTAGATTCTCTTCTTATTTTCTTAAGTATGGTTAATTATGTCCCATGTCCTATTTTTATAGTTTTTCATATCCTCACCCTAATTCTATGTCTAACTAGTCCATGTTTTTCCTGAGTTTCTGTCTCTTGGCATCAGATGAGGCAGCCACAATCTAATCTCTTTCATTCAGCTAGAGTGGCTACTCTTACTGAGAAGACTGAAAGAGGAATATTAGATTAGGTGCTCACTTAATATAATAACCCCCTTATCTAGGGTTTCTTCTTCCACGGTTTTAGTTACCAACGGTCAACTGCTGTCTGAGAATAGGTGAATATGGTACAATAAGGTGTTTTGAGAGAGAGAAAGACAACATCATATAGATTTCATTACAGGATATTGTTATAATTGCTGCACTTTGTTACTAGCTGTTGTTGTTAGTCATTTACTGTGCCTAATATAAATTAAACTTTACCATAGATAAATATGTTTAGGAGCAATCATAGTATATATACAGTTTTGCACTATATGCAGTTTCAAGCATCTGCTGTGGTTTTGGAACGTATCCTCCATTGATAAATGTATTTGTGTGTGTGTGGGGGGGGGAATGTAAACATTTATTTATTGACCATCTAGAGTATTTCAAAACCAGACAAGGTACTTGATTATGAAGGTAAGGGGCATGCATAGTCCCTTTACACTGTAATATTTCTATGATATGAGAAGGTCATAAATCCAGATAACAGGGGCATCTAGTCCAACTTGTAGGTCAGATGAAAGATATCCAGGTTAGTGGACAGTGAGTTGAAATTTAAAGGGTCAATGAGTTCACCAGAGAACCATAGTCAGCTATGGAAACAGAGAAGAGTGTTTCTGGCAGAAGGAACAGCATATGCAAAAATCAGAAGAGAAAGAACACAGGACTCCACTCAGTCTCTGCCTTCTTAATTTACATGCAAGGTAAGGAAAATGGAATAGCATGCATTAATACTTTGTTTCTTTTGGGGGAGATGCTTCTTCTATGTGTAGTATCACATAAATGATTTCCTTATATTACAAAATAATTGCTTATATGCTTTGGGATCATATTATGATTTATTTGGAGGCTTCATTTGGAGAAACTAATGGCCCATGGACTGGGTCATTAATTTAGGAAAATTTAAAGAAGTTCTTTAAGATTGGAGGATGAGGGAACCAGCAGTTAGCTTAATGGCTATTTCGCTGGATTCCCACATAGTCGACCGTGGTTCGTGTCCGGGACCCGGTGGCTTAAAACTCACGCCGGGTGCGTGTGCGTGTGTGCCCAAGATCCCGAGAGGAGAATGGAGGAGAAGGGATTGCGGCGTGACCATCCCCCCTGGGAGGTGATTTCTCACTTTCTGTCTCTATGTCTCTCTCTGTCTGTCTGGCGAGCGCACGCGCCCTATAGTGAAAACCTCTCCAAAAAAAAAAAAAAAAAAAAAAGATTGGAGGATGAGATTAACTTGAGGATTGAAAGAAGAAGAATATGGTAAGAGATGAGACTCCACTTTGAAGGTAAGGCATGTACAGCCCATGTAACCCATGTAAAAGCATTTGAACATGATTATGAACATAATGGGAAGCCACAGGTGTAGGCCAATTTCTGCTGTTTCCTCTGGAAAGGTATAGCAGGAGTAGTATTCTATCTGTCCCTTCTCCTATCACATCTTTTGTGCGCCATTGAGCTGGATATAACCACAATAAAAAGGAATTGCAATAATGAGTCGTCGATAAAGTCATGACATATTTTTGCACAGAAAAATACGTCATTACTTTTCCAATGATCCAATAATACTTTCTCTTGTCCTGGTTCCATAAGAAACAACCTCATTGACCATTCTAGAGTGCATTCATTAGAACAAAACAATATTTAAATTGTCAAAAAGATTTTTTTCGAACATCTACTTATAGACAACACTTAAGGGAGTACCACCCATAACATTGACAACTATCTGGAGTCTACCATCTGAAAACTTGTCATTTATTCTCTGCCTTTCCCCAGCCTATTTTGTCTCATTAGGAAACTGGAACTACAACTCAATTTTTCTCTTGAGTGATGGTAAAAGATACCAAAGGTTGCAACATTCTAAACAACAGCTATTTTCTTACCACATGAGTGGGACTGAAGAGAAGGATCAAAGTAGCCATGATGTGAGAGACAACTGATAGGTTTGGGTTTCTTTGGGCCAGCAGCTTCATCACAGAGCCTCGCTTTGCTGGCTGCATCCAGACCTAGGAAGCTGAAAGAATGCCTTCAATAAATCTGAATTTTCTTTAAAAGTAGAGACAATCTCTCTCCTTTCTCCAGAAACCTGTTTCTTTATAATTAAGTCAGCGTTAAAGGGATTTTCCACCATCTTCCCATAAAGCTGCAGAGAGAATGACTAACTCTTGTCTGAAGTGGGTTTAAATGATCCTGGGGTAAGCATTTAGAAAGTATCCCACAGAAAAGTGGATTGTTATGAGAAGGAAAGACGTCATTCACACAGGCCCTCATCATGGAATTAAGGACATGGATTTGAAGTTCTGATTTCTGTTTTTAGGACAGTTCAGCTGTTACTGCTGTTTTGCTCTTGAGCTAATTGCTCCTACCTTGTCCTCCTACTTCTTTCACCAGTACACACTCACGCTGGAGTGCTCATGTCTTTATTGAGAAAAACTATTGTTCCTTTTATTATTATTGATTATGAAGAGTAATAGTCATCTGTTTCTGCCCATGGCATCAGGGAAACTCCTGACTTTCTTCCTTTTAATCTCAGGAAAAGTACGAGAACAACAACAACAAAAAAAAAACTGTTTCATCAATGGAGTTGGTCTATCCATTATTTTCATAAAATTACAAAGGGGAAAAATATCGACTAAGTGCATTCTAACAACCTCTTATTCATTTTCTAATCCTTCTAAGATTCTACCTTTGAAATTTTGGATATGAGCAGAGAATATCAATGATAATAATAACAGAGGGGATAGACAACTGTGTGTATACCACCTCGGTGTTACCATTCTGAACTGTGGTTTCATTTGCTCCGTCTTTCTCACCTACTAGGCGGGTCCATAAGGACAAGTACTGGGTCTAATGCTTTTCTGTCTTTGCCCAATACAGGTCACAGTATCTAACACAAATACTCAAAAAGCATTTGTTGACTGCATAAATGACTGGGTTATCAAAAGCAAAAGGATTCACCCCAATAACTATTTCCATTTTATTATCTCCCACTCTCAGAAAAATTCTACTGACTTTGCCAGCAGTGCCAAATCAGGATTTGTTATAAAAACTACCAGGACCAGCAGATGGTGTAATGGTTACGTTGCTGAACTCCTATGTAGTTGAATGTGGTTTGAGTTTCAGACCCAGCGGCTTAAAACTCACAGTGGGCACATGCATGTGCATGGCCAAGATCCCAAGGGGAAAATGGAAGAGAAGGGATTGCAGTGTGATCAACCCTCCTGGGGGTGATTTCTTGCTTTCCGTCTCTCTATCTCTCTCTCTCTCTTCGGCAGGTACACATGCCCTATAGTGAAAATCTCCTAAAAAGTAAATAAATAAACTACCTTCAGGACCAGGGTTATAAATTCCATCTATGTCAAAGGCACTCAGGAGGTAGACAGTAGAGAAACCAGTTGCTAACAATTCCATATAAGAGGCCAGAACAGTGAGATAACAGAACAGGAGGAACTTTGGAGACACTAAGTGAAAATCAAGTGAAAGCCACTCTTTTTTTGTTTGTTTTTGGAGAGATTTTTGTTATAGGGTGCATGTGCTCACTAGAGACACAGAAAGAGACAGAGAGACAGAAAGCAAGAAATCACCCCCGGGGGGGGGGGGGGATGGCCATGCCACAATCCCTTCTCTTCCAATCTCCTCTTGGGATTTTGGACATGACACACACATGTCTGGAGTGAGTTTTAAACTGCTGGGTTCGGGACTCTAACCGTGGTTGCCTACGTGGTAGTCCA
Organism: Tupaia tana; assembly: GCA_026018925.1. Classification (NCBI taxonomy): domain Eukaryota; kingdom Metazoa; phylum Chordata; class Mammalia; order Scandentia; family Tupaiidae; genus Tupaia; species Tupaia tana. The sequence continues at coordinate 94,746,657 of JAKSZU010000001.1, read as the reverse complement.
GCGACATAACCATTACGCCATCCACTGGTCCTGAAAGCCACTCTTAGATGAGTAGCCTGGGTCTGAGCAGCAACTCCATGAGCAAAGTCCATTACCTCACAATTTAAAGAAGCCAAATAACGGGTGAAAAAGAGGAGGATTTTGTTTAGTATACCTGTAATTCGTTGTTTTGTTTTTGTTCCTATAACAGATTACATAAATTTAGTCTCTTAAAAAAACACAAATTGTCTTACAGTTCTAGAGGTAAGGAGTCTACAATAGGTCTGCAGAGATACATTCCTTTTGGAGGTCCTGGGGAGAGAATTCTTTTTCTTAACTTGATAGCTTCCAGAAGTCCACTACATCCTTCAGCCTATGGTTCCTTTCTTCCACCTTCAAAGCCAGCAAACAGCAGCTTTAAATATCTGTCCTGCCTGGGCCTGCCATCACAGTGCCACTGTCTGTCTCTGGGTCCTCTTACATAACTCTCGGAAAACGCTGTGATTACAGGGGACCCACATTGATAATCCAGAAAGATTTCCCCATCTCAGTATCTTTACCTTGATCACATCTGCAATTTTTTTTCTGCCATATAAAGCAACAATCAGTTACTAGGGTTAGGAAGTGCGTATACTTCGGGAATCATTCCTCTCAGCCCATCATACCTTACATTTGATTGCATCTATTTTTTATGCCATCGCTTTGTAGAAAGGGTCATGTTCCTAGATTTTATATATAGGAAATAAAAAAGCAGAAAGGGAATTTATGTAGCTAATTATACGAACAAGTGATAAGAAAAGAGGGCAGAACTATGTACCTAGAGCTGAAAGAAGTTTAAGGTTCTTAAGTCACCATTTGACTCTGGGGACACTAAAGACGAAGGTGTCTCTTCTCACTAGTAATTTGCCACATCTCCCACTTCTACACAATTTATGTGGAACACTGGAGAATTAGGAGTCTTTTGAAAAATAATAATTACAAATAATAATATTATATATAATAATATTATTATAATACAGTATCTGTGAATTAGAGCTAAATGAAGTGAAAAATGTCTAACATTCTTGTATGCTGGTCTCTTATTCTGCTTATACAGCTATGACGGGGTACCTGAGACTGGATCATTTACAAAGAATAGAAATTTATTTCTTGTGGTTCTAGAGGCTACAAAATCCAAGATCAAAACATTAGCATCTGGTAAGGAACTTCTACTGTGTCCTCACATGGCAGAAGGTAGAAGGGCAGAGATGGAGAGCTTTAGAATTCACTATTAGTGAAGATATTTTCAAAGATCTTGGGTCAGCTGATGGCATGGTGGATCCCATAAGACAACTGGACCCCACATGACCAACTGTGCCATCCAAGTCCCAGACTTGGCGGCTTGAGGGACATGCAAGGCTCATGTGTATGCAAGTCCAAAATTCTGGACAAAGAAATGGAGAAGAGATTGTGACATGATCATCTCCCATGGAGAATGCTTTCTCACTTTCTATCTCTTTCTTTGGCAAGTGTACATTGCCCTCTAGGAATTTAAAAAAAAAAAAAAATCCCAAAGATCTTTTAGATTGCCACTGCTATGGTTTGAATATGTTACCCTCAAATTCATGCACTACAGACTGGTGAGCCATTGTAACTGTGTTGAAAGAATGGAGACTTAAAACTATTGCAGTGTTGAAACATGAGGCCATTGGATGCTGATTAGACATCATCATGCTCCATGATTGGATACTTGTGGATTTATGAGGACCCAGAGTAACATGGACACAGAGGTACACTTAAGCTCTTGCCATAGAAGCCCTCACGAGATGTGGCCTCTTGACCTCAGATTAACAAAACTGTTGACTGAATAAACCTTTATTTTTCAATAAATACATAGACTCAGATATTTCTTTTATTAGCACCACAGTATACTAAAAAGTTCACAAAATACAATTGTTCCTATAGTTGGTTGATATGCAACCAATCATGGATCCAAAATATTTAGAAAGATAACAAATTTTTTAAAAATTACACAAGTAAAAATAATAATATACTGTTATAGCAATTTACATAGTATTTGCATTATATTAGGTATTATAAATCATCTAAAGATGATATGAAGTATACAGGAGGATGTGTGTAGATTATATGCAAATATCTCACCATTTTATATAAGGGATTGAGCATATACGAATATGGGTATCCACAGGGGTCCTAGAACCAAACCCATGCAGAAACTGAGGGGCGATTGTGGATTTTTTCATTAGATAAATGGTGAGTTTTCCAACTTCAGCCAAAATGCTTGTATAATTACCTTGGTTTTTATCATTTTCTGAGATTTAATTTTCTATTTATTATTGAATTTTATTTATTTCAAACCTTATTTCTTTTCACAATATGCTCAGAAAGTGAAGGGTTCACAGAAGAAAGTATAAATGTATAGCAATGCCAGTACTTTTACAAATAGATGACTCCTTGGGGCTCATTATGCTCAGTTATGAAGGAGTATTTTCCCCTATTGCACTTCTACTCAGTCCCAATAATCTATCCTTGTTGGGACCAGCAGTTGGCATAATGGCTATGTTGCTGGACTCCCATGTAGGGGACCCCCCTGGGCCCCAGGGCTTAAACTCATGCCAGGTGTATGTGTGTGTGTGCCCGAGAGGATAATAGAGGAGAAGGGATTGTGGCATGGCCATCCCCACTGGGGGGTGATTTCTCTTTCTGTCTCTCTGTCTACATCTGTCTTTCTAGCAAGTGCACACACCCTATAGATGCTTGTTGTACAAATGCTACAATGACTCTGTCATTCACAGTCCCTACAATTGGACCCTAGCCATTCAGATGCACTAGAAAATTCCTTTGCACTACCATATTGTACCATTTTAAATGTTATGCAACATATGTGGCTATTGCATTCATATACCCTGCCAGATAGTGGGCTATTTACTTCCAGCCTAGTATCTATGATTCGGTTCACGTCAATGGAAATCGCACCCTTCCCTGACACTTTGTGGTTTGTGGGTGACTGACCATCTCCGTGACTATCTCCCTCTACTAGATTATAAACGCCCTGGGTCAGAAATTGTGTCTTACTCATGAAAATATGCCAACTCTAGAAAAAGGCTGAATGTGTAGTAAGTACTCAAGAGTTGGCTAATAAAAAAATGACAAAAATAAAAACTGTGATGTCAAAACAATCCATAAAAAAGAGAATAAGCAGCCTTCAGAATTTCAGGAGTCTTCAGGGGTGAGGTCATTAAAAAAAATACTTCTAATAAAAATAATTCCCTGGGTTATTTCTAAGTTTACACTTAAGACACATTCCCTATGAGACTAGAATCTTCTAAGCAACTATTTCTGGAAAAGATTAATAGAGGTGAGAGACACAGTTAAAGTCTTACTCAGAGTCTGCAAACCTTTTAGTACTTAAAAAGGCATTACTCATGATCATTAATCAATAGAAAGGAATGCTCACAGAATGCTTAGGAGAAATGTTTGCTAAGGCAAAAAGTCAGAGACAGGGAAGGCACACATGCCCAAGGTTGCAGACAAACTTTTCTTTTACTTCAACAAATTAAAGCTACTAGAAAAGAACAATTGACCAGAGGGGAATATTACTGTGCAATCTAAAAATTGTGCCAAGGTCACCAGAACCTCAGCTTTTTAAAAATTTATTTTTCTGTGACAGTAATTGTTGAGAAATGAGGTTTTTGCAAGCCTGACTTAAACATTTTGCTTACAAGTGATTCAGCAGCAAGGATTTGGAAAGTACTTTTAATTCCTTTCTATTTAATAAGGATGAGTTACATTGTCAGTAAATCTGAGCTTTTAATTTTATAAGGCTTTCCCATAATTCTAATGATCTTTAATTTATTTACTCATGCTAGAGTCTCTGGTTTTCCCTCTTTGTGTTTCTGAGAATTATTTCAAAACAAATAATTATACCTCAAAGATTTCTAGTCTTTTCAAAAAAAAAAAAAAAAGCTAAAAGCTACAAGAATTTTTTTTTAAATTAGCTGTGGAGAATCATGCAGTTTTTATAAGAAATTACTGAGCTGTGGAGAATCACTGAAAATTTAGATTCCCCATGGAATATTTTTGAACACTATGTAAAACTTATGAGTAAGGGTTTAGTTGAAGACCGAGAATCAAATGGGATTTATAGAGACCCAGGCTTCTCTATTCTAAGCTATTCCATGATTATTGTATATCTTTCACGACACTGGGAATAATATACTATGTTGTCCTGTTATTTATAGATACTACTATTATAAACAAGACTTTTTTTTCTTTCACTAATTGTTGCAATAGCTTGAGTCCTGGGTTATCTACCCAGTTGGCTGCCATGAATGAGCACATGCCTCAAAGGGCGGATGGCTGGGGTAGTGTCTAAGGCTCAGACATGCAGGCGTCAGAGAAGGAAACTAGGCTCACGTTATAATTAAACCTTTGACTTGAGACTGTATTATGCTATCCTATTAAATAGTTCAAGAAATTTCTGTATTTTCTACAAGTTAATCCCGGGCAATATCATGGCACATTTTGTATATTACCAAACCACTTAGTCTAATTATGCCTCATTGTCTTCTTGTGCTTTGAAATTATCATGAAAACCTCTTACAGACATATGTCGAAATATCTTTCCCACAGAAACCACTACCATTGCCAAGATTCAAAACATTCCAAGGCCTACTGTTTCAGTAACTGTTAGGTCAGATTTTGTAATCATTTCTATTAAAGAACAGAGCTAAACAGATAAATCAGGAAGTAGATAATAAAAGACAGACCACATTTAGACAAAGACATGGTTACTTTTTTATTTGAAGAAAAAAAAAGTATGTTTTAATAAATACTGCGGAAACATTGACCAAACATACAAAGTGACTTCAACGTTTAAAAAAAAATGCAACAAAAGTTCTGCTTTTTAACAGTTATAACTTATTTTCTTTTTACAATATTTAAATACAGAAAGCACTTGCCAGCTATTTTGTAATACTGCCCGAAGCATAATGCTGCATCAATCAAAGCATATTATGTTGGTAAAATGTCTGTGTTTCATGGAAAATGACTGGAATGGTATTTTCTTGCAGAGACAAAACAAAGTGCTTGTAGGACATAGAACTGAGTGTTGTAATTACTTTAATCTCCTCTCCTGCCACAATTTAATGGGAGCACAGCTTCAACACTTCAAAAATGAAGCATTATCATTGGAAAGAAAGCTTGTTTTCAACAAGCGCCAACAATAAACAGGTCAAATCTGATTTCTTCTGCAAAAAAACCTCTGGTCAAAAAATATCTGTAAACTATTTAAAATGCTGATTCTTTTATGTAACAACAGCGATCAAGTGTTGAACACGGACCTTGGCCACATCTGGTTAAGTGAGGTTTAGCAATTGCTCTCTAGAAATGCCCTAGTGTCATGCCAAGGTGGACATTCTCTAATTTTCTGCTAGGGAATCTCTAAAGATTTGGGTAAGTGGGTCTTATTTATTGATATTCACTTAAAGAAAATGACATAAGCTAGCAAATCAGCAGATGCTGCCAATTTTGGAGCCTTGTCCCCAGATAATAGTCCTTTTACTTTGTATATTTGGTAACTTAATTCCAGGCGGCTTTACTCACAAACTGTGCTTTCTGCTACTCTTCCTCCATTCATTACCTCTTGTGGTGAAAATAGTACCTACATCACATTTTTTCCATCTTGAATCATTCTATGACTTCAAACCAAGACACCTTTTAATTGACTTTGCATTTATAATCAACAATGGCAAAAAAAAAAAAAAAAAAAAAATCACACACCCTTTTTCCTAGACAGCGCACAAAAATATTACATTGAGCAATTTACCACTTTTTAATGACAATCACAATGATGAACAGAACCATCAGACTGAATAAAAATCGACACTTTTTCTATTTGATCTATGCAATCTTTATAGTGCTGGTCTACATATCTTGTAAGACTGCAAAAGCCTTTATTTAGAACCATCTCACTCAGCTATCTTCAGGAAGGCAAGATTTCAAAGCCTCATAAAGTTTTCCTCTGGATATCCCATGGGTCCTGATATAATTTCCATTTTAATGATGAGCTAGGAGGAAATTAGATCACATCCTCTAGAAAACTAAACGCTAAGGTCACAGTGCCAGTTCCCTATTGAGGACGGTACATTAATATATACTTTCTGTAAAGGAGATTAAAACTTCAAAATCAAATCAAAGTAGAGATCCATGAATAGATTGCAATAAACACAACACAAACAAAAACGCAAGCACCATTCAGAGTGCGATTTTTCTTGTTGGAGGTACTCGCATTCTTCCTCATCTACCTTGAGCCCATTTGTATCTCTCTTTTTTGGCATAGTTTTCAAGTCACGCTTCAAAACTCTTCGAAATATTCACTTTCCACCACTCGGTCTACATGCCGAACCTAAGGACAGGATTCCAAAAAGATGAGTATTCTTTCAAATGCCTCCTAAGCCTCCAGTATCTGTGGCTTTGGCTGTGCACTTCTTTCAGACTTCACCTTTTTGTTTTGCTGTTGCTTTTTACACTAGATTCCCTTGTCCTCATTAAAGATAACTAAAGATTCACATCACGGTGCAGCTTTTTGCTTTGTCCTTTCGTAAGTCTGTAGCAACTGCCGAGAGTTCTGGTCTGCTAGGCATGTGTGAAATCCGCTTTGTGGCCCTTTGTGATTTGTTCCGCTTAACGTTTTTATTTGTCTTATTTACACACGCCAAGGTGGCAACGTGAAAAATGTCTCTGACGCTATTTTCTGACTGTAAAGCTGAGCATTCAATATATGTAGCTGCTCCGATCTGTTTGGCCATATTTGCACCCTGAGAAGAAAAAGAAAGGATTTTAATCAGCAGAAAGACTTTAGGGTCAAGTTATAAAGTGTTTCTTAATACCAGAAAATAATATTGCACTACAAACACTCTCAAATGCGTCAACTGAATTTTCCAAGTGCAGTTGCAAAAAAACATTTTTTTTTTTAATTTGAATCATCTTATTTATTACTTCATAAACATGTACAGTCAAGGCCAGCCCAGTTATTATTACTCAATAGATACTGCTAAGTTTGCCATATTTGCTAAAGGATCTTATGTCACTGGGTCATTAATAAATGAGGGCCCTGATTATCAAAGACTTAACATGAGGTGATTCAAAGAAGTAGAAGAAGGCAATTCATCTTCGCTATCAACTGTAACCACAGTTAAGTGGTTATTATGTCTCCCAAGGTCACAACAAAGCAGAGAATAACCCAGACAATCTCACTATTAGAATAAATTAGTTGAAAATCATGAACATAAACTCTGTATTTTACTGACAGCTCTAGTAGGGGCTGTTTGGACTATAAAGCTTGTTCCAGTAACCCCTAGGGCGGTTAATTTCTCTTTTCTTGAGTATAAATGGCTCTTAAGAGTAGTCAATAGGTATAAAAAACAAAGGCAATGAACGGAAATTAAAATCACTTTTTAAATGTATGTGATGGGACCAGCAGTTGGTGTAATGGCTATGTCGCTGGACTCCCATGTAGTCGACTGCGGTTCAAGTCCCAGGCCAAGTGGCTTAAACTCATGCTGAGTGCATGTGCGTGTGTGCCCAAAATCCCAAGAAGAGAACGGGAGAGAAGAAACTGTGGTGTGGCCATCCACCCTCAGAGGTGATTTCTCCCTTTCTGTCTCTCTATTTCTGTCTTTCTGGTGAATGGATGTGCCCTATAGCTAAAAAACTCTCCAAAAAAAAGTACATGACTGTCTTAGAACCAAAATATATCAAAAGGGAAGAAATAATGCTATTGGGGTCAGCAGGTGGCATGGTGGTTAAGGTGCCGGACACATGGCGGCTGCAGTTTGAGTTCTGGACCTGGCGTCTTGCTCTCTCTCTCCAACCCCCCTCCCGTGAACACACGTGCCCTAGAGAAAATTAAAAATTAAAATGATAATAAATAAAATTAAATAAATAATTATTTTCTAAAGAAATAATACTATTATGACATCTACTACTTTATTGAACACAAAGGTTGTAATTAATTTTTTAAAAGATTTATTTAACTTTATTATTATTATTATTAGTAGTAGTATTTTTATCTTGATCAGAGACAGAGAAAGAAAGAGAGAGAGAAAGTGAGAAAACAAGCTGCCAGGTCCAGGACTCAACCTGTGGTTAGTCTTGTGGGAGTTCAGCATCTTAAACACCATGCCACCTGCTGATGGGAAAATATGTAATTTCTAAGTTGGTGCTCTACCAGTATACACAATGATAAACATGTATGTAACCATCAAAATTACTTACTTAAATAATCTAATTTTTTTGTTTGTTTTTTGAGAGGTTTTTGCTATAGGGCACGTGCGCTCACCAGAAAGACAGAGACAGAGAGACAGAAAGCGAGAAATCACCCTCCAGGGGGGATGGCCATGCTGCTGCAATCCCTTCTCCTCCATTCTCCTTTCAGGATCTTGGGCACGCACACACACGTACCTGGCGTGAGTTTAAGTCACTGGGTCCGGGACTCAAACTGCAGTTGACTACATGGGAGTCCAGCGACATAGCCATTATGCTCACTGCTGGCCCCAATAATCTAATTTTTATTCATTAAAAATGCAAAATGAAGAAGACTACAGTATTTAAAATGATGAATACTAAATACAATTCTGAATAGCTATTTCAACATTAACTCTCTCTAGACTCTGATTGTAGTTTTAAGAGAATGAATGACCTTCTGAAATGAATTCTCTTTTGTAAATATGGGGGGAAATGTCTGAGCAAATGCTAAATACCTTTATAATGATTTTATGGGGTTTCTGTTTTACTAACTACAACCTTTTTTTAGAATTTGATTGTGTAGTCAAATATACAATAAGATCACCTCTCTTAAAGAGTATTACTGACTTTGACTATATTCTCACTCTTAAATATATTTAATTTTTAATGCAGTGCCAGTTTCAGAGATATAAAAGGGTTGCATAAGATCATAAATGCTTATGATCTCAACAACGTGTGACCATGTCACTGAATGACACAGTGGTACACATTTCACAACTGACCACTGGCTCAGTCTTAAAAACAGCTCATTTAAAATTTCTTAAAATGTTTTCAAAAACCACACCTGCACATGACAACATACATACCTGATCATATGACACCGGTGTCTGCCTGTGATTTGAGAGCTCTACTAATGTACTAACATCTGTCCGAAGATCAGACTTGCAGCCAACCAAGAGCATTTTGGTGTTGGGACAGAACTCCTGGATTTCACCTTTCCACTATGAGCAATAAATAAAATGAATAAATAAATACATAACAAAGTGCTGGTATCCATATAATGAAAACAATCACTCCATTGGAAGACATTGAAAATAGGACTCAGAAACAACATTAAAAAAAAAAAAAGTGTCACTTCAGATATAAAAGTAAATTTGCAGTCATCTCCTAGGTAGAAATAAAGTTTTAGTACTTTTCAAAGTGGGTCCAACAGGAAATGCTTATGTGTATTATTATTATTGACTCTCCTTCTCTACGACTCATCTGTCCCTACTGCTATAGACATGTTCAGTGTTGTCAGAGGTAGCTGCCACAATTTCTTAATTACTGGGGTATCTCTGAGGGATAAAAAAGTGCCTTAAGAATAGTTATATATCCTAACAAGTAACTATATCCTCAAACATGTTGAGCTTGTCCTTCTCAGCTAGAAGGCTAGAGACCAGACTGAATCAACACCAGTGTAAGTTCACTGACTCCGTCAGGGAAGGCTGAAGTATGCCACCACATGCTCAACAGAAGTCCTGCCATCTAGGAGGCTCCACCTGAGTGGCTGAGTCAACACATCATCAAAACATCATCTCTTGGGCTATCAGGAAGGCATCTAGTCTTGCAGTTCTTAGGCCCTTGAGTTAGTTTTTAAGTTACATAAAATGAAATACTTCTATCTAGTCCAATTAGGCTAGTTGTTTTGTGAGTTCACAACGATCATTAGAACTGCCAAAAAATGCCTGGCAGGGAATTCCAACTGTCCTCCTTAAGAGTGAGCAGATGACTCCTGTAGTTTCATTTTCTCAAATGTGAGTTTCCCATAAGAACGGGAGGAGTTCACGGTGCTCTCAGGAGAGCCCTGGCTCTTGGAGAGGAGGGAGTAGAGGGGCTGAGATGGGAAAACGGTGCCTGACTCTTCCTGCCTACATTCACAAATGTGTGGTAGGTGCTCTACCAAGGATTGTGGTGGTAACAAAGATGATTCATACATAGCTGTGTATTCCAGAGAGGAATTCACAGAGTAGCAGAGATAATGGAGTCATGCATGTAAATGTAATACTCTTGGGTTGTTGGGAAAGTCATGATGCATTTTTTGCAAAGAGAAAAACAGAAAAATATCTCACAACTTTCCCAATGACCAAATACATAAGAGGGACATCCTGCAAGAGTACAATGAAACCTCATTGAGGAGACATCTCCACATCTGGAGGTCTACTTTGGGCAATTAACTGTTGTCTAAAGTATGCCAGGGGACTGAAGGTAATAGTACACTTTACATAAAAGGAAAATTTGTCCACTGATTCTCTTTCTTCCTTCTCTCCTTCCATCCTTCCTCTATCCCCTCCCCTCCTCCTCCCTTCCCCTCCACTCTCCCTCCCTCCTTTCCTTCCTTCCTTTTTCTCTCCCTCCCTCTTTCCTTCCTTCTTCCAAAATTATTCAGAAGCATCTACTCTGTGCTAGGTGGCACTGGAGTTAGATCTGGAAAATGAATTGAAAAAGGAATAAGAAATCTCTGATTTAAGTCACTCTAACCTCTTTGATAGTCAAGGACTTAAAGGATTCAATTAATCGAGACAAAGTATAGCAGGTGTTATCACGAGCCTTAAACCTCACATGAATGTAAGACATACTCATTAATATCTATCAGGCCAAAGTCACTATTCATTTAGTCTTAGAAAACAAAAGCAAAATAAAACAGGAGAAAGCCTTTCATCATAAATTATGTATAACTTGATACTACATCAGTAACACTCCAGTAAATAAGAAACCTCTTTTATCTATAAACAGAGCTAGAGACATGTTTTTATGTTGCTCTTCAGCTCTGTAATGACTTTGGCCTCCCTCTGTTTGTCTAGCAATTGTTTACAAGCATCAGAGTCAGGAAAGGTGCATCCTGCCTGAATCTGACAAACATTAGCATTATTTGTATTAGATGTGCATTACTCAAAATCAAAAAGAGTTAAAACGTGAAAAGAGCCTTTGATCTATTAAGAATATTTCATTGAATTGTGCTTGTAATGTTTTGTAAAGTTGGGAGGGTGATTATACTTCAAATCCTTATTTCATAATGACAATACAAGCCAAGCAATCAAATACAATAGAAGGATATAAATTAATTAAAACACACAAAATACAAATTCCACTTTAAAAAAAAAAAAAAAAAAAAAAAAAAAAAAAAAAAAAAAAAAACAGCCCAGACCAACTACCCGGGTGTTCCTCTTTCTCAATCCCTACTACCCTCTGAGGAGGCCACATGGGTTGCCACTAAGCTGACACTGTTCTACTCTCAGGCACATCCTGTTTCTAAGCCACACCACATGGAGAAGAAGAGGCGTTCTCCCCAGGCTCTGATTCTGAAATCCCACAGTACTCAGTCCAAGACTCACAAAATAGTTAGCAAAGCTGATTCACAGATCAGCATGCACTTTTCCTTTTTTCTTTCTTTATTATGTTTTTTTTTTGTTTTTTGTTTTTTGGTTTTTTTTTGGTATAGGGCACGTGCGCTCACCAGAAAAAGAGAAACAGAGAGACATAAAGCTAGAAATCACTCCTCTAGGGGAGATGAACACACCGCAATCCCTTCTCCATTCTCCTCTCAGGATCTTGGGCATGCAAGCACATGCACTGGCGTGAGTTTAAGCCACCGGGGTCCGGGACTCCAACTGTGGTTGACTACGTGGGAATTCAGTGACATAGCCTTTATACCAACTGCTGGTCCCACAGCATGAATTTTCTATAACTATACAGAAGCTGAATCTTAGGTCTGCAGGCCAAGAAAACTCCTCATTCCCAGAGACCTCCCAGGACCCATCCCCCAACACATCCCCTTCTTCTTAAACTCCCTGTAGTTCCTCTATCCAGAGCCTCCTTGGGTCCCTTTCCCTACAGAACCTGACTTACTTTTGCCTCCAGAGGTATATAATTCACAACATGTTTACAACTGCAATATTTAATAGCATTTGACATAAACGTGATGATAAGCCATAATGTCTAATATCTAGAGACATAACCCTATTCCTGCTATTCTTGTTCCATTTCTGTTTCTAATAAATAACATTATAACTGAAACACAGCTTTTTTATTAAAATAGCTATTACTGCATTCATTTCACTATCTGAATTGAGGTCAAATGTAATCTATGATCTTCCAGATAAAGGACAAAAGAAGGCATGGCTGACAATAATCAAAAATAGTTCTTTTGAGTGGCACCATTTCTACCCAAAGGACTTTGATAAAGATGTTGTGATTCAGAATTTGTGAAACAAAATTTCAAGCATGCTCATCATCAAAACTAGGGACACCTGTATACAAGAACCCTGTTTGGTGTCGAAGCACCCTAGCCAGTGTTTTCATTAGAAAACTCCCAAGCCGGCCACATGTTTGCACTTCATATATCACCCAGCACTGAGCCTTGTCATCGTGCCCCAGCACTTGCCTTTTTTAGAACACTGTCCAGAGTCTCTGGTCTACTGATGTCAAAGCAAATCAGCACAGCGTCTGAATCTGGGTAAGAAAGAGGGCGGACGTTGTCATAGTAAGGAGAACCTGAGAAGAAACAAAGACACAAGTTTTCATACGAAAATCCCCTTTTTCTGTCATACATTAACTCTATTCATTAACTCTATTCTTTTTTTTTTTTTTTTTTTTTTTTTTTTTGGGAGAGGTTTTTTCGCTATAGGGCGCGTGCGCTCGCCAGACAGACAGAGAGAGACATAGAGACAGAAAGCGAGAAATCACCCCCCAGGGGGGATGGTCACGCCGCGATCCCTTCTCCTCCATTCTCCTCTCAGGATCTTGGGCACGCACGCACACGCGCCCGGCGTGAGTTGTAAGCCACCGGGTCCGAGACGCGAACCGCGGTCGACTACGTGGGAGTCCAGCGACATAGCCATTACGCTAACTGCTGGTTCCCTCATTAACTCTATTCTAAATCCCATGACTGTCTTGTCATAGCCCCACTCCCGCGTCCTCTAGTTCTTGGTAAAGAATGCACATACACCACAGCCCAATTAGTAGTATGTTCACTCTACCAGTAAATAAATAAAGCCTCACATGTATCTGGGCTGAATTCAAGGGAAGGGCAGATCCTTAAAGTACAATCTGCAAGGTCCACAAAGACTAGAGCTCGAAGGTACCCAGGCGAAGTGGGGAAGCACTCGAGTCAGGAGGTCTTACACGCAAATCTGTGTCCACCATTAAGGGGGGAGGCAGGGTAGTTTGGGGACTCTGTGCCTCTAATTCTCCACTAGTAAAATGAAGATGAGGATAATATATCCACACCTGGGGTTAAACAAACCCAGGTGGTGCCTGGCCATTAAGTAAGGGATCAGTAAGTGTTCATCATGATTCTTATGGTTGCACGGTCACTATTGTTAAAACCTGAGCAGTAGCAACCACCATAAACTAAGCTACTTCCTGAGAAAGCGACTAAAACTCAAGATCAGGCTGATAGTGGGTTGGGATGAATAGGGACGGGAAAGGAAGAGAGGTTCAACTATGCAAAGAGAACCACAGTAAACCACATCAGTATTGCTCTATTTCCAAGTTACAAGTTTGGATAAGCTATTGACCTTTGAGCTACCTTACTTAAACTTACCCACAAATCCTATATAGAATTTCTTCCTGTTACAACCAAGAATGTCATAAATGTCATAGTAGATCATGTCACTTCTTTAGATAGTTTCATCTCTGAGAGTGACACTAAGCATGATATGAAAATCGTGGCCTGAGTTAAATCCAGGGTACCCTAAAGGTTCAAGCTTCCATCAATTATTTTAACCATAGAACCCCCAGGTTGTTTAGGAAATTTCTTCTGTTCCTTTAAGAATTCCAAAACTATGGGCCATTAAATAAGGCTAATTATTGTAAAGTGGTGTTTCTATAAAATTAAATATAGCTTGCCAATTGCTACTTTTTAAGAAACCATTTTAACTGTACTGACATTTCACATGCATAACATGAAAATCATGTTATTAGGCAAATACATATACACATATATTTGACTTCAGGGTAAAGAAAGAAAAAATCTAAACCACCAAAGTCTTTGAATCCTTGTTTCATTTTGACATCGCTTTCCATTTCTAGCAAGAAAACATGACATGTTGTCCCCTGATAAATCAAAACTCAATAGTAAAGTCAAGAAGAAAGAAAGACTTAAAAGAAGCTTTTAAAATCATCTTTTACATTTCTATCAAAACAAAATTTTTCAGAGTCTGCTCTTGTGATCTGAAAATTACTACAGTTAGGGTACATAAGTTCTGGGTTCCTAGTACTCAGCTATGGCACATGGGGTAACATTATGACTTATTTATTTATTTATTTTTGCTATAGGGCACGTGCCCTCATTGGAGAGCGGGAGGGAGGGAGAGAGAGAGAGAAAGAGAGGGAGAGAGAGAGTGAGAAATCACCCCAGGGGCAATGGCCACACCACAGTTCTTTCTCCTCCATTCTCCTCTTGGATTTTAGGTGTGTACACAACACATACCCGGCATGTTTTTCAAGACACCAGGTTCAGGACTCTACCATGAGGTTGGCCATGTGGCGTTCAGCTGCCTTAACCTCTGTGCCACCTGCTGGCCCCTTACTAGACAGCTTCAAGTCAAGTATGTCTGCTAAGCAAGGATGAAGGAAATGTTCCAGGAATCAGAAAGAAAAGTGGCACATATCAAACCCAAGTTGTTCATAATTGCAGCATCTCTTTACCTATATCTGGAATCAGGACCCTGATGTAACAGAGGCTAACAACTCACAGATATCCCCAAAGCTTAATGGGTTTAGAGTTTAAAAGGTCAACTATTTTAAGTATCAAGATATTACAAGTTGTGGCTGCCTTTTCAGCCATTTAAAGAAATCTGCAGTTAAGGGACCAATCCACAAATAGTTCACACATTTAAACATTTTCGAGAGGCATCAACAATGAGATGGCTTGGCACTATGTCAAAAGTTCATGGAGAAGTGGAATTAAAGAATGAGTTGATCTGGCTACAAAAATACCCCCTGAAAACCATGTATAATTTTCTAATTCATTTTCTACAAACTTTTGAATACAGCCCCCCCCATGCCTAGATACACTGGTATTTCTGTATTTGTTCTATGAAGTTCTGACTTTTTCAGTTATAACCTTTCTTGTTTCTGTCTCCAAAGCCTAATTTTGACACAGTCGCTGCTGTCAATATTTGGTTATCTCTTTCTAATCAGGCAATCAGAAAATGCCAGATCACAAAGAAGATCCCAAACACTGGGTAAGTACAGGAGGGGAAGTTTCCTCTGCTCTTTGAAGTGAACAAGAGATGATCTGACCCCAGACTTACAAAGTTACAGACACCAACAGTGAGGTTAGTCAGAAACCTAGTCAAGCTTCAGAAATCCCCTTTCCCTGGAAATCACTCCCATTAGGAAAACCAGCTCTGTCACTGTGGACAGTTTCCAGTCTCAAGCTGGCCTGAACATGGAAGGACGGGCGCCTCCAGGTACCTCACCTCTTCAGGATCCAATGCTGTAGGAGTCCTCCCCTGCTAAGCTTGTGTCTAAGACTGCTTTGTTTAATGGGCACCATTGTGGCTTTTCTAAATACAAAAGTTAGGAAAGTAGGAAAGACAAAAGACAGTAGAAGAAAGGTTAAAAGGGTCAAAGTACTTTAAATCCGGATTCCCAGGGATATCCAGAAGGATGTTCAACATTCAGGTCACCACTGGCTGCAGAGACTACCCCTCCCTTGTGGACTGTGCCCTCTCCCAGCACATGTTTATGGCCACAAAGGGGTTGTGGCTTTGCATTCAGCCTCTGTCACCAGCTGGAGACTCCAGCTTATTAAAGTCAAGTGAGCTGGCTTCTGTGCTTGCTTTTTATAGCCAAATAACTGGGAAACTTAGACTCTGACTTGATTCTAAAATGAAACTGTTTTCTTAAGGTAAACCAAGTCCTCACAGAGGTTTGTTTCTGCTTCTGCATTTATGTATTTTACCAGTCTGACTGAAAAAACCTACATAGCATAAAGGTTCATGGGAAATAAACCACCTTGCTCATGGAGGAAAGAAGTGATTTTTGAAAGCTTTAACAAGATCTAATTAGGAATGACACTTTGATCCTATCCTATTACTTTTGCTAATGAACAGCACTGCTTTTAGATCCACAAGACTGTCCAAAAGTACTAATAAAACAGATCTTCACAATGATTAGGTATAAGCATAATTTGTCTGATCACCAATGACCAGAATAATTTGCCATTAAAAATAACAAGACTGCGTATTTATCCTGTGTTTTGATCGATTAAGGCTAAATTTTTTCGGGGGAAATAAAATTTAGTCTATTTTTTATAATAAAAAAATAAGAATTAATAGAGAATTTTAAAAAGACTGTCCAACCAGGAAAGAGCTAACAAGTCATCTGCTAAGCAAGAGTTCAAGGAAATAAAATCCTATGTCATTTTACAATGTTTACTCTGTCTGTAAGCATCTGAATTCTTCCTTATTCTTCCTTAGAAAGTCCAAGCAACTGCACAAAGGAAGCAAGGCGAGCAAAATAGGAGAGAGGACCTGGAGTAATCACAGGCATGCTTGGGATAACTCACAAGCCAAGAGAAGACTAAGAGGAATTCCAGGAATGCCCCTCTCAAGTGAGAAGCAATAGGGAAGGCAGAAACCACACTAAAGAAAAGGGCTGAAAGGAAGCTGGTAAAAGAGCAATGAGACCTGCCCCAGACTCGTGCATCCTTCCAGAAAAGTTCTGCAACACGCCGAAGTCAGACAGCAAAAACTTCACGTCTATCGCTTTCTGAAAAGATGCTCGCGAAAAGCTGCCAGAGTGCCAACTATAGAACTAAGTACAGCACAAGAGAGTTGAATAGTTTTCACTTTGTATTAAACTTCAACTGCAGTACAGGTACTGATGTTCTTACAGTATATACTGAGGTACTTACTGTATATACGTCAGCATTTACTACAGTTAGATAAATCTAAACCCTGAACTTTGCTTGTGCAATTAAACTCTTAGCATATAGAACTGGCTTCATACATATGGAAATCCTCAGATAAAGCGTTTCTGTTATACATACTACATGAAACTTTAAGCCATAGTACTGTTCCAAGGTTTTTTCTAAGTAACCTACCAGATGTAGATGGGAAAGCTTCAGGAAAACCATACTGCAAAGAAATGCCTGCACTAGATATGCCAAGTATATGCCCCTGTCCCTATGCCCCCAAATACAGTCCAGGGTCTTCAGCTCAGATATAGATTGGAATAAGTGTATGGCTGGGATTCTCTGAGTTGCTCAAGATTGGCAAAACATCAGCAAAATTCTAAAAGGCTTTTGGAATATCAGGTCTACCCATCTTTGTCTCCAAGATCATTAATTCTGGGTGAGAGCAAATTTTCCAGCCCAAGAATAGTCACAAAGCGCCTCACCCAGAAACTAATTCTTCAGACACATACCTGTTTGCTGAAGTCATCCTTTCGCAAAGACAGAACACACCATATATGTACATAATTAAATGTATATGTAAGAAGATTCATGCCCAAAAGGGAGGCTTTCTGGAACCTTTTGCAAAACCAGTTCAAACACTGTAATGCTTTAAATGAGTCTGAGACCTCAAAACTCTTCTTCTTGAGTATTTCATAGATATAACTACTTTTACTTGAACCTTAATTTGAAAAGTTTCCCTTTCCTCCATAAGAAATTCCTGAAATTCCTACCAAGAACAGTAAGTCTGGAATACTGCATATTTTTGGCAGAAAAAACCACATTAACTTTTGGTATTTGTAGTGACCACCAAGAGCAGCTCTGTATCAACAGGGACTCACATGTGAGACTACATGACCTGCTCAATTATTACAAGTGGCATTTCCTCATGCCATTTCTAATCACAATGAAAGCTTTAAATTAGCAGCAATCTCAAGAATGTGAATCAAGACTGGGCAGAATTTTGTATCTGGCTCAGTTTAAGACTCTGATTAACTCTTTTTCCAAGTGGTCTGCACTGCAAATACCAGCCCCACAAGTACGTAACAGACATTCCCAGGAAGGATATTCTGTTTATTTCTTCTATAGATTTAAATTACTAAGAATTATGAAGAGATCTTATGAAAATCTGTGGGTATTTATGTGTTACCATAAAAATGAATTGATACTTTCTACTTCTTTGGGCAACACAAATACATTAGTTGGATAGAAAAACAGGCTGAAATAAAAACTGTTATTTGGGGGCTTTAAATAAAGCTTTAGCTTTAAACGCCTAATCTTGTTGAGATGCTTAAAATATGTAGGAATCAAAACATTTTACTGACAGTAGAACCATGGCAAGTCATAGAGCTTTGAGAATAAAAATGTATGAGTACAATTTTTTAAAAATTCCATTATCATTCAGTAACAGATTAAAGTTTTATGTTTCATGTGCTACCTAAGACTCAGATTTCTTGTGTGGAGTCCCGTGAGTGAATTAGCCTTTCTGCATACTGTCATCAGACTCATTTTTCTAAATCAACATGCAAAACACCTGGTCAAACTTTTGAGACAGTTTACATTCCAATGTCAATGAAATTTGTTTTATCAAGGGACTCTGAGCAAGTCGCTAATACTTAGTAACTGAGAAGACATATAAAGGACATCAGAAAATGATTGCGACATAACTAATTCATTAGGCACAACTCACCAAGTGCCAGGAGCAGCTGGAGAAACTATGGGCCCTTGGTGTCATATTTACATGCAAAGGAACTGGATTAATGGGGAATCATCTGGGCATTTCAGGTGGCATCAGGATGACCAATCTGGATCCCTCACAGACACGTGCAATTTAGCAAGAAATCAAATTGAAAAAAAAAAAAACCCAGAACTTAATGGTTTTGTTTTGCTTTTGCATCTAGAGACAGATGCAGACTGCCATACCACCCTCCCCATTTTGGGGGGAGGTTCCATGATTTGGAACAAATAGAAATTATTCCATGATGGACAAATCTCTAAATGCAGTGTTCTATATTGCTTATTAGAAACCACCATATAAGCTATCTGTTTTGCCTTAACTCCGTCTCTTGCAGGGTTTCAATAGGAAAAACCAGTAACTGATCCTAGTTGTGAAACCCTAAGCTCCTAGGGATTATGACTCCTTTATGAAATATCTGGTTTTCTGCAATTTTACCCTCAATATTCATATCACAAGTACTCATGCTTCCTTGGCTCATTTGAAAAAAAATTATTTTTATGTATTTATATATTTTAGTTTGTTATAGGGCACATGTAGTCACTGGAGAGAGAGAGAGAGGGAAAGTGCGAAATCACACCCCCCCACACACACACCGCCCAAGGCGGATGGCCACACCACAATCCCTTCTTCTTCAATCTCCTTTCAGAATTTTGGGCAGGCATACACATGTGCCCGGTGTGATTTTCAAGTCACTTGGTTCAGGACTTGAATGATGAAGTTGGCCATGGGGGATCCAGCCTTCTCAACCTCCACACCACCTGCTAGCTCTCTTAATAAACTCTTACCTGACATTAATTTAAATTAGAATTCACAGCTTTGGAATCTTGTTTCCCTGGTGGCCATTAATAAGCATGTTTCCAAGTAGAAGGGATGTTAAGGTCTTTTTAAGAACTGAGTCAATTCCAGAAAAGGACAGGCATTGTGGTTGGCTTTAGTAAGCAATTAAGTCAAGGGACTTGAGCTGATACTCTTTCAGATCTTGTTGGTGCTAGGTAAATCCAGCTTTAAAATCTCTAGGTTCACCCTCCTAGAAACAAATGCTACAGCACCAGAGATGACTAAATGTCTCCCTGCCCCCACTTGTCCTGTGGGTGTTCTCAGCAAGTGCCAGGGGAAGAACTCCTTATGACTGTTCAGGTTCCCCTTGGCAGGCATTTCCTTCCATCTGCACCCCTGATAATGGGCTCTGTTACCATGGGAATACATAAATATTTTTAATTTTATCACCTATATCTTTTTACCACTTTTGTCTGTCTTATCACCCTAACTAGATTACAAGATCCTTGAGGGCAAAAGTGGCTCTTGCCTGGCTTTGTAGCAAACTCCACATGTTTTCATCCCCCATTCCCATAGCTCTAGCAGACTATACACACATAGAATGCCCTAGAATATGTCTACTGGTTTCATAATTATTTCTACATGTCTTGTCAGATGTGTTAATTTATATATTAAGACACTGAAAAAAGAAACCAATGATCTCTTCTTAAGCTGCTTTTCTGGATTAATTATGTACTAATCTCCAATACTGCTGAAGCCTTCCTATCCTTGTTAAGAAATATTTCATTAGAACATGTGTCACCAAAACCATTCTTTACACTTGATGTCTAAGCTACAAATACACAATATAGACAGACTTATGATTATACAATAGAGGAGTTTGTCCTCAAAGTAAGGCCATGAGATAGTTAATATTTTCTCTCCTCCCTTTTCCTTTAAGATAAAAGTTTAAGAATACTACATTTGCTGTCAATAATGCTAAAAATTAATACAGAAAAATGCTAATTTTAGCACTCAGAAACTAAAGGGGAAGATTGTACCATGAGAAGATTTAAATGAGTGTTCATGAGGCAACAGTATAGTTATTGTAGGAGATTTTAGCAGCTAAATTGAATATTTTAAAACTAATAATATGTCTTAAATAAAAAATGCATTAACTTGCCTTGGTTAAAAGCTGGCATGAATGATTATTACTCCCTAAATCACATGTGCTGAAATTACACTGCAATCGAATCTCTTAGGAAAAGATATGGTGATCCCTAAATGACTAACTTTCTATTATTAGTAGTCACTTCATGCTACAAATTGCTTCTACACTTGGCAAATGTGGCAGATTTTGAGATCCACGATATCAAAACTACTTTGGTCTCACTTATCACTGTAAAACGCTGAAACCATTGACTGCTGTTTTACAGAAACTCACTGGATAAATTGGAAATCATTAGGAGCATTTCTTCAACTATTAATAAGAATTTTTACGTTATAATTTTTTAAAAAGAATATTTCTCAGTAAAATGAAGAAATGGTGGACCTCTATCCAAACACTACCTTGAAAAATCTCTGTCTTAGATGATTCATATGACAGTTTTTAGTAGGTTCCCCCTTTGGAAGGCTTTAAGCACCCATAAACAATCACTTGGCCAAGTGCCACTTGTGGTTGTTTTAATTGGTGTGTGCGTGGGGGTAGAGAGGGAGCTGTTTCCTACCTGAAGATGATCTAGAGGATATAAAAGCCTTAGGGACACCTGACAAGGGAGATACATTGCAACCAGGTGGAACAGGTCCCTTGGGTTCAAGAACCTGACAAAACTGGGCTCATCAAAGTTTGGCTCTGAGCCAGCCACTTTACACTAAGAGGGGAGAGCTTCTTTCTCCCCACTGCTCCACTCAGACTTAGGGCAGACTTGCCTCTTCTTAGGGGCAAGACCATGTTTTCATTAATTCCACATCTTCAAGGCCTAACAGAAAGCCTGTTTATATTATAGGAGACACATAAAGAAGAAAGAGAAGGGACACATGAAGGAGAGAGAGAGAGGGATAGAGGGGGAAAGGAAGGAAATGTCAACGTACCCAGCCTCAAAAAAGTGGGAAATGAATGACTTCCACTTCTGTCTCAGAGACTCCACAGACCCTACTTTCCCTTGATGCTCTTTCCCATATCAAAACTGGCAGAATTAAAAGTAGACCCTTTGTAAGGAACTGTTTAAGTAGAGAGACCAGATAAGTGAAGAACTGCTTCTGTGTCCTAAATGGTTGCCTCTCTGCCAGGAATACCATCCAACGGACAAAGTTGATGCCATTTCTCTCCCTGTGTGCAAAAGTGAGGCACACCCAATTTTCCTGTATAAATCTCTTTCACAAAGTTCTGGGAGGGAAAAATCATCTGATATATAGGACTTTACAGACTTGGCTTGATCTTTCCTGCAGAGTTAAATTAATAGTTGGCAGATGGAAAAAATAAATGCATCAAGAGGCATAAGGCATATGCAATTATTTTCACAACCTGAACCAAATAAATGTCTTAGTGGGCAAAGAAAATGTCAAACATTAGTCAAAAAGTAATCCTATTCAGAAATTTACCGTGAAAAGCTTGGGATAAAAGAGAAAAATGTGAAAGATATTTGAAATCATTACTGGCTGATGCAATGGTCCCTGCTAGATGCATCTTACTCATGAATGACAAACCAATTTTGGTGGTAAAAGGCTATTCTTGGAATTTCAGCCGTGTTTGCTGACTGTGTTTAATTAACATTTCACCTCACACACAATATAATGGAATTCTAAATAAGTCCCTGATGCCTCTTTTTATTCATTTGTATAAATCTAAACTCTAGCTACGATTTCATCAGTGGATAATTTTGCAGAACAATATTTTCTTAATCACAATTTTCAAAGCTATGCATAGCTTTTGTTTCATTAAACAAATATACAAATGATTATTTCACTACAGATTTCATTTCAGGTGATTATCTTTAATTGGATGAAAGGCAATGTTTATAGTTGCCGTTCTTTGCACACAGGTAATTCACTGATAACAAATGTCAGGAAACCTCATCTCCTTGTAAACTATGCATATCATTATTCATTAGCACATGCAACAGATTTTATTGGGTGACCACTGTGTGCAAGATGTGCTATGTGTACAGACTAAGAAGTGTAGAGTTTTGATTAAATACTTGAAAATATCTGAAGTCATATTTATCTGCACATTCAAAGGACAGACTCCAACTGCAAACAGCCCACATTTTGTTTATGTTCTGGCCTTTGGAAAACAATGTACCTTTTTTCTCCTAAAAAAGAGTCATTTTAGCCCTTTGGGCACCTCATCTAAAATCTGCCTTGGTGGTCCTGTGACTCTTGAGGCTGGAGACAGGGGATGTATAACTCAACTCTAAGCCCGCCCATTCCCCCTCCCTACCCACTTGAGTCTCATTTTCAGATCCACCAGGAAGCCTGGCTCTGCTATAATAACCTGGCTTGCTTTGTAGGAAGCAAAAACCCCAGCAGAGGATACCATGTCCACTGGGACCAAGAGCTGAAGCCAACCAACATCCTGGGAAACAAAAAGGCTTGCCTGTCCATGCTCTAAAACCAAGAAGTGTATGGCCACAAGAGAATCTGCACATTCTCTAGCTCAGTGTCCTCTCTTTACAGATGAAGAAAATGAGACCCAGGGAGGTGGGAGATTTGCACAAAGAAATCCGTGGTAACCAGGAGCTAAGATCTAAATACCGCTTTGTATCAAGGACCGGATCAAACCCTCAGCCCACCCCACGCCTAAATAATGCCTGCTATGCATTAAGTCCAAATAGGGCTGGAGGAAGGGAGGGTCCCGGTGCTAATTACAGGTACCACACCAGCTGTCCTGCCCACTAGGCAGAGCAAATATCATGATATGCCTGGGAATTAGAGCCCATTAAGTACTAGGCAGTGCAATAACGCAGATGATAGAACTACTGAAATGAGAAGCCACTAGGATTCTCCTATCAACACCTTCTCTGTAGTTAAGTCTGTATGTGCAATCCCCTCCATAAACAGGGCGAGCTCCGGGTGCTGCTCCCCTCGGAGCTGCTGGAGGAAGAGCCTGCTCTCTAAGGGGGAAAAAAATCTGCCCTTTTTCACTGCAGCAGCAGGAGCATCTGGACCCGCCGTAAGAGGCGCTCGTGTGAGACTTCTCGCTTGCCTTTGTGCAGGGATTGCCTCTGGCGACCCTGCCGGTCAAGACCCTTTCTCTTGCTCTCTAATCCCCCCCCACCCTCCCGTGCCTGGGGGCTTCTGAGGTTCAAGCCCAGGGTTTGGGACCTCCACAAGGCCATTCCTAGTGACAGCGGTTTCACTTCAGGGCCTCCTCGCTGGAAAGCAAACCGGCGTGTTGGCACTTGTGCGCGCCTCGCTCTAGTTTCACCCGGGATTTGGCCCAGCTCCCTGCTAAACTCCCAGCCCTAAACGCGAGGCCCTTTGCCCTGCCTTCCCAAGGGCTCCTGCCTCTCCAGAGGTATTCTCCTCTTGGAAAAGGCATTCTTTGCCGGCAGGCACCGCTAGAGAAGGCGGCTGAGTGCCTGGGTTTCAGATTCCCGGAGGTACTCTCCCCCCCTTCCCCAGCACCCACCGCCCTTGACCCTGCCCGAACCCCTAACTCAGCCCAGAGCTGGGAGCCCTTCCATCGACGGGGTACCTGGCCCTTCCTAACCACCACCAAGAAGGTGGGTGGGCGCATGGGAAGGCAATAACCTGGCCTTGAACTCCATACCCTTGAAAAATAACCCACCGCGGCGCCAATAATTCAAGTAGACAGGAAGGTCAAAGATGAATACTTCTGCCCACTGCCTTACAGGAGGGTGGAGGGTGATGCAATAGGGGATCAAGCAGATCCGGCATAGTCAGGGAGGGAAAGCATGATCACTGGGGGTGGGGACGAAGGGGTGGCTGGGTGCAGGTGGGCACTAAGACGTGGAGGGCCGCCAGCGGCGCGAAGAGCAAGCGCGGCGGCCGCCCGGCCCTGCGCAGTCTGCGCTGCTAGCGCATTCCTGGCTGTAGGAGTCACGGACGCCTCGGCTGCTTGCGCTCACGTTACTCTTCCCCAAGCGCGGAAGCTGCACTTATCCGTCTGAACCAGGGATTTTCTCCCGCTTCCCTTCACCCTCGCCGCGCTCCTCGCCTGACTCTCCGCCTACCAGCAGATTAGAGCCAGGAGGGTCGCCTATCGTGCACGAGTGGGTAGCGCGGAGGCGAAGGCAACCCACCCCCACCACCCAGGATCTGGCCACCAAAACCGCCCCTGGGCGACACCCGCACAGTCGCATGCAGCGCCAGGCCACGCCACGAGAGCGCCCACCGCGCGGTCGCCCTTCCGGCACATAGTAACGTCCTCCCCCCACTGCCATCCCGCCGTCGTCCCCCGTCCCCAACAAAACGGGGTATCTTTTACACCCAGCAGAGACCGTGGGAATCCCTCGGAGAGGGTAAAGTTAGTGGAGGGGCGCAGCGCTCCAGGCGCGCCGGGTGGTGCTGAGAACGCCTCCAGCGCGGGGTTCTGAGACCCGCCGCGCGCCCCCTGCGGGGAAACCCGCCCCAAGCGCCACGCGGTCCGACGCCTCTTACCCGAAGTGTCCCACAAGCTCAACTCTATTCTTTGTGTGTCGATTTCAAAACTGGCCGTGTAATTCTCAAACACTGTAGGGACGTAATTCTGGACAAACAAGGATAGAGAAGGAAAGAAAGAGGGTAAAGAGGTTATCTTAAAACGCACAACACCCACTCAACACCCCCCAAAATCGCTTTCCCTTCCACAATTAAACGTACGTACACACACACACACACACACACGAATCCTCACACAAGAGACCACACACTAAACACGCAGTTCTTTTTCAAAGCCCGGGTCTGACTTCCCACTTGCCCCCAACGCCATCTCAGCTTTTGGTGACTGGCTGACCCAAATCCTTGGGCCCCAGGTTCTGTATAGGGGAATGAAGTTTCAAGCGCTATCAGCCCACTGTGCGGGCGCGTCCCAACCCCCAAACGTTTCCAGCGCACTTTCCTTTTCCCAGCAGTGTTACCAGGGGAAAAGTATAAGGAGTAAGAAGACTGCTTGAAAAGGGAGAGGCGGGTGACGAGGGAGAAGCTAGGCAAGCCTCCTGCGAGCCGGCCACCCCTGGGATTGCGGCCACAGCCGGCCGCACTCACCTCGGGGAAGCAGTCCTTGGCGAAGACGTGCAGCAGCGCGGTTTTCCCACATTGGCTGTCTCCCACCACTACTATCTTGCATTTCACGTTCTGATTAGGATCCATGATAGATTTACTAGATAATTTCTGGCTGGCTCTTCTCTCCTTCATTGATGTTGCCTTATTTCCTCTTGGAACAGGAATTTTCTCTTAAGAAGAAAAAAATATATATGTATATTTCTCTCTATATAAAAAGCAGATATAAAAATAAACGGCGACGCTGGAAGGAACCCCTGGAGCGCAGCGCAGACGGGGAGGAGAACCAGAGGAGCAGGCTCGTTACTCTCCTCCAACAAGTTTTATGCCTGACTCCACACCGCGCCTCCCAAGCCCAATTCCGATCCGACTGCTTTGTTTCACGCTCTCTGCGCGGCTTTATACGCCCGGCCTTCCAATCCTCGTCTTTCTCAATGAGAGAAGGAAACTGATCCGCCTCCTCCCCTTTTATGGAGCCTGGGAGCGAGCGCTGTTGCGTTGCTGGCGGAAAATGTAAGCAGTGCGCCCTCTAGGGGGGCGGTGCGGGATCTGTTTCAGATCAAGGCTTTATAGGACAACATGAAGACCTTTGTTGATGGATAGAACCATACGAGCTCAAGAGGAGGTGGGAAATAGATGTCTGTGTATATTACTTGTTCTACAATTTCTTTAAAAATGTTTTAGTGGAGGTTTATCTACTGAGGCCTCAGGAACATTTGTAAAAACAAAAAGATTTCCCACCCAGGTTAAGGCATAGGAAACAGTCTTAGGTAAGAAAGAGTTAAGTGAATATCTATCTATCTAGATAGATAGATAGATAGATAGATAGATAGATAGATAGATATAGAGAGATAGATATATATAAAACAAATGGCTTGCCAGGGTCATGGTAAAAGACTGGCTTTGGAAACCTGTCAGATTCAGTCATTGAGGAGGAGGAAAGATTTTCAGGAGTAGGTAGAAGAGGTGGGAGGGGAGAAGAAAGAAGAGATAATGCATAACTGACGCAGTCAACCAGGAGCTCCATCTACCGTACTGGGAGCCCAGAGTCGGCCCCGCTGCACTCTCACCTCCTTGCAGTGAGGAGACTGAGGGGTAGGGATTTCTATGTTGCCCTTTCATCCTTTTATCTTTAGCCTTCATCTTCCTGAACACAAGCCTCCTAGGTTGGACTCAGAAGGCACAAATATCCGTAGTTGAAAAATACAGATTCCCATCCTGTGCTTCTCCTCCACATCCGTCCTCCTAGCCCTCTAAATTTTACTCGCAGTAAGAGTCTTAGGGAAGATCAGAAATCGCCCACGTGTTTATTCTCTTTTTTCTTTGAAAAGTCCTTTTTTCTCTTCTGCATCTTCTGTATCCCAAATGGTCAGGAGTTTTCAGTTATTAAAAAACATTGGACAGGGACCAGCAGTTAGCTAATGGCTATGTCGCTGGACTCCCACGTAGTTGACTGCGGTTCGAGTCCCAGACCCGGTGGCTTAAAACTCACGCCGGGCACGTGTGCATGCGTGCCCAAGATCCAAAGTGGAGAATGGAGGAGAAGGGATTGCGGCGTGGCCATCCCCCCTGGGGGGTGATTTCTCACTTTCTGTCTCTCTGTCTCTGTCTGGCAAGCGCACGCACCCTATACCAAAGAAAACCTCCCCCCCAAAAAAAAAATTGGACAAACCAACTTTCAGGTCCCCCTGTGGAGACTAATTTGCTTATAAATGAGAAGAGAGTGAGGTGAAGAAGAAAAAAATAAAAACTCAAAGTTTAGTGTAGCACCTTGAAAGGCACAGGAAAGATGGTCAAAAGCACTAATGTAAAAAGACCTTGGTTTGTAGTTTAGTGGTTAAGCACAGTACATTGGGAATCGGATGCTATATGGCTGACCATGGTGCAAATCCTGGCCCTACCACGTACATGTGTGTGCATGCCTCAAATCCTAGCAGAATGCAGAAATGGAGGAAAAAGAATTGCAATATGACCACACGCCATTGGGTGATGTGTACTCTCTCTTTCCCTGGCAAGTGTGCATATGCTCTCTGGCAATAAAAAAAGATATAAATAGGGGCTGACAGGTGGTATAGTGGTTAAGGTACTGGACTTCCACATGGACAACTGAGGATCGAGTCCCAGAACTGATAGCTTGCTTTCTCAGTTTCCTTCTCTCTCTCTGGTCAAATTAAAAAAAAATAATAATAAATAAATAAAATTAAATAAATAATCCTGAATATGAGTGTGTGTATATATATAATATATATATACACATATATGCACACACATGATATATACACATACATACACATATATACATATACATATACATATACATATATATATATATATATATATATATATATATATATATGGAGAGCACACAATTAGGGCTAGGCTGTGGCCTTTGTTTGGGTGGCTGGATCTCACATGGTTAGTTGTTCACTGAACCTTGTGGCTTGAGAGGCGTGCTGAGCATGTGTGCATGCATGCCCAAAATCCTGGGAGGAGGGAAAAAGGAGGAGACTGGATTGTGGCATGACCATTCCCCATGGGGTGTACTTTCTCATTTTCCCTCTTTCTCACTCCCTCTGGTGAGTCACATAATCTGTGGCGATGTTTTTAAAGTAAAAGATAGAAATACTATTTTTAAAAATTGGGGTCTGGTCCTTTGGCCTGGATAAAGGAGCTAGATCACACATACCCGCTGTAATTTGAATCCCAGCCTGAGACTGGAAAGACACACTGGGCACATGTGTGTGCATGTGTGCCCCAAATCCCAATAGGATAGTTAAACGGAGAAGAGACTGCAGCTTGACCATGCCCCACCAGAAGTGTTTTCTCCCCCTCCCTATGTGTTGCTGTCTCTTTGTCTCTCTCTGGTGATAGGCTGACTGGGGGGAAAAAAACCCTAGTGGATTACTAGGATCATATAGCTTAGGGGATCCAGGAATGGTCTCCTCTTACGTTCAGAGCTGAGAAAATTGGAGTCCCTCACAGGAGAATCCTGACCAGGACTCCACGTGTGGGTCTGTTTACACAGAGGGAGGCTGATCTACCACGAAGGTGGCAGCTGGCCCTGCTGGGGTTCCTAGACAGCATTTGCTAAAGTCATTTCTGCAAAATATTAGCCTTCTGCTCAGATAAAGGGTGCTGTGGCCCAATTAGTGAGGGAAACAGTGTGCTCATATCCCCCTTTAAAAATTTACCAAGGATTTGATATGAAACAGACAGTAAAAGCCCTGTAGAAAAATAGCCTACTTTTTAAGAAAATGTTAATAGTTTAACCTACTTAAGTTTCCAAAACCTACTTAAGCTTGGGAATTTAAAAAAATTTTATTATTTAACTTTATTTATCATTATCATTTTCAATTTGACCAGAAAAAAATAGAAAGAAGAAGAGGGAAAGTGAGAAAGCAAGCTGCCAAGTTCAGGACTTGAACAATGGTCGACTATGTGGGAGTTTAGCACCTTTAAACAGCACACCACCTGCTAGCTCTGGGAAAATTTTTTTAGCGTTTTGCTATAGGGTGCATGATCTTGCCAGAGATAGAGGCTGAGAGAGAGAGAGAGAGAGAGAGAGCACGCGCACTCCACAGGGAGATGACCATGCCACAGTCCCTTCTCCTCCATTCTCCTCTCAGGATTTTGGGCATGCATGCACACGTGCCTGGCATATTTTTCAAGGTGCTGTGTCTTTGGAGTCAAACCACACTATCAGCCACGTTAGATCCACTTGCCTTAATCTTCACACCATCTGCTGGTCCAGCTCGGGAAATAATTTATCAAATTATTGGTCTATTAGAGAGAAAATGGGCATAGTGGCTGGGGCAGGAGATAACTAAGAGATGTATTTGGATCCCAAACTTCTCGTTTTCTGGCTATGTGGCCTTGGATAAACTATTTAACCTCTCTGAGGCTCAGTTTCATAATCTGTAAAATGAAAGGTGTAATAGTATTTATGAGGAAATATAAGTAAAATTTGCAGAACAGTTTCTGGCCCAAGAAAGAGCTCTCAACCTGTGTTATATTTATGCAGAACTTTACTTGCTCTCTCAATATGAACTATTGAACATATTCTAGGAAATCCTAGACTCACGAATTGGAATTGGGTCTACCCTCTCTTTCTTTGTATTTTTAACCTTTCAAGTTATTTTCTTCTAGAGATATCATTTGACTTTCCTTATTTCTTGAGTGATGTAGTCTATATGGTTAAACCGCTATAACCAGCGATATTTATGGGTTATTATGAATTGACTGGCCAGTGAATATGATAACCATATAATTTATCATATAAACTGAGATACTTTGGGAGAAAAAGGGGATCCTACCAATAATTATGGCAGCACAGCAAGACTGGGTCTGTTTCAGGTAAAACAAGAACCATGACTAGTTCACCAATGAGTAATCTGGAATCATAGTAAGTAGTTATTTTTGGAAATCAGATGACCTGAATCTCCAGGAATCTGTCAGTTGCTGAACAAAATTTAATGGATGTGTAATAGAGTAGAAAAATCAACTGCCTGAAGTCACCAGGCTTTTAGTCTCTATGGGTGGGAATTCCTTTATTTTCTTTTTTGAACCTCTAGTACTCAGTATGTGGTAGATACTTAATATGTTTGTAATTAACCTAACATTTGGCTTTATGAGTATTTTTTTCATGTTTCACACTGGGATTCTACCCCCAGCCTTAGCCAGCTATGATCACAGGCATGTGTGTGTACACCTGGCGTGCAGAGGGAGACCTAGGGATGCAAACTTGGGACCTTTCCATATGGCCTCAGGATCATGGAGCATTACATTACCACTGTGGCACAGCTGGTCTAGTTTAACAACTATTTCTAAGCACCTGCTATATGCCAGGCATGGTTCTAGGAACTGCTATATAGCAGTGAACAAGACCAACCAGTTTCCTGCTCTCATAGAGCATACATTCCAGGCATGAGATTGACAATAAATAAGAAAGCAAGTACATAAATGAGAATTAATGCATTAAGAAAACAAACACGAATGACACGATAAAGCATACTATAGTGAGGACAGAGGTCTGAAAATGCCTCTCTAAGAGGGGTAAGTCTTTAATGATGAGAAGAAATTAGTCATGAGAAAGCCCAGCAGAAGGTCAGTCCAGACAGAGGAACAGACTGTGGAAAGGTTATGGGGAGGGCGAGAGCTTGGCATGTCTGAGGAACAGAAGGAAGGCCAGAATGACTGGGGCTTACTGAAGGAAGGGGAGTGTAGGTGAGAGAGCAGAAGGAAGCAGGCTGGGGCTGAATCATTGGTCATAGGATGTAGACTTCATTCTAAGGGCAATGTGAAGTCAGTCACAGGAGAACTTGGGCAGGATAGTAGCATGATTATGTGAAGAAATGAATGAATGGTTCAGTTCAGGGCTGCACCTGTCACTTACTAGCTGTGAATTGATTAAACTGCTTATCTTCAATAAGAACACAGGCTCTAAATATGTCTAAAGTCCTAGAAGAGACTAAAACTTTAGATTGCGATAAAATACTGTGCCCTAAGGAACACATTTATTTGCAAGATGTGAAGCCCCATTTAGGGGAAATCATGTATTACCTAATGTCTTTCCTTTTGTTCTTCTTCCTACTTATTACCTATTATTCCCTTCTTTGTTTTATCTCGAAGATCAAGAGAAAAGAAAACAAATAGCAAATATTTCTATAGGGTTTTGTTAATAGTATGCTAAAATATTTGAACTTATTTTTTTTTCCTTTAGGTTAACTCACTACTTATTAGGAGGAGGAATCCCTACTCCCATAGAAACTGCATCTCCTTAACACAAAAAGGCCTGGAGAGAGGGCTGATTGAGGGAAGGTTCCCATCTAGGAATGGTGTAGGACTGAAAAACAATAGCTCTTTGTTCTATCGGGACTTAGGTCTTAGTGCAGGCTAAATCAACGTACTTTCTGACGTTGGACAAACACCGACTTGAATTTTCTTCCTTAGTTTCATCCTTACATGAAGATAACAGTATCTGACTCCCCTCAGTTGCACAATAGGGCTGCTTAGAAAACCACGTGCCCTATACCTTTAAACATTCCTTTAAGACACTGTGGACACCTCCCTTTTCAGGTTCAGTTTTTCCATGGAGCTCTCTGCCCATAGTGGGATACTGTAGGACATAATCCTAATTGTGTATTCATGGCTGCTCGCCGCTCCTCAGACTCCAGCAGAGGTGTTTGAAGGAGTAAGAGCACAGCGAGGAGAAGGCACAGGTCTTTTATAGGCATCATTGACAGAGCAGAGATGACCGACATCAACACAAGAAAACAAGCAGGATGCTTTCATAGACATTATGTCAGAAAATATGAATATGAGTCATGGGCCTTCTTTTTGAGAATTTAATAAGATAATGGATCTTAACTATTTTTAAATGCATGCAGTTCAATATACCAGTAAGGTTAAAGGCAAGAGTATAAATTTATACACTGCTCTGTCTTGAAAGGTGGCAATTTTACAATTGTATCTTTTTGGGGGTGGTCAGAAGAGGGTGATCACTCAGTTGGCCTTAAATAACATCAACAAAATAGGAAGCTTTTTTTCTTTTTTTTTTTTTTACAGAAGAATTAAGGAAGGAAGTTTAATAAAATTCAATGGGTTGAATTTGTCATTTAGGAAGAATTTATTTTCTTGGAAGGAAATCTTTTATTTGCTTTTAAACTTTGCCCTGTCCAAAGCGTTGCAGTAAGTTGTCTAGGCTATGTGGTAACAGTGCTCTGATTGGGGCTGAAATGTTTGATCTTGTTTTTTCTCTATAAAGCTGATTGCTAATATGATTTACTGCGGCTGTGTGGATTTCGCCTTCACTCTTTAGCCAACAGGAAATGACACAGCTGTGTGAATGCTGGATAATAAGTCTTTGCGCAATTCATCATTCCTTTTTCTACTTACAACGTATTTGACAAAGGTTTTGCTGCGTTCTTTAGAGATCCAGACTATATAACATTGGTTCTGTATATTACAGGGCACTCACAGCCCCTTCCAATTGCCCCTCCCAAATTTCAGGATCTTTCATTTCTCATACCATTTCTTTTTTTTTTTTTTGGAGAGGTTTTTTGCTATAGGACGTGTGTGCTCACCGGACAGACAGACAGAGACATAGAGACAGAAAGCGAGAAATCACCCCCCAGGAGGGATGGTCACGCCGCAATCCCTTCTCCTCCATTGTCCTCTCCGGATCTTGGGCACGCACGCACACGCGCCCGGAGTGAGTTTTAAGCCACCGGGTCCGGGACGCGAACCGCAGTTGACTACGTGGGAGTCCAGAGACATAGCCATTACGCTAACTGCTGGTTCCCCCTCATACCATTTCTTTACACTTCAGTATTTGCCAAAAATAGATAACAAAGGATTAATACAAGATTATTAGACTCATTGACTACTTAATCTAGTAAATACCCAACTGTACTTTATATCAATTTGTTAATGCAGTATGCAAAATATTTAAAAAACCATCCTAAGAAAAATTGTGAAGAATTCGTTATTTATAAATTGTTCTCTTTGAAGAGCACATAGTACCCTACAAAAATGTATCTTTCTTTCTTTCTTTTTTTTTTCTTTTTTCTTTTTTTTGGTGTGTGTGTGTGTGTGTGTGTGTGTGTTAGGTATAGTCAAAGGAAAGCAAAGATTATTACTAGAACAAATCAGGCCATCTTTCAGAGGTTGCAAAGGTTTCACTGCCAATCTGATGAGATGTACTGAGCTATTTATAGCTATGTGCAAGGTCAAGAGGCATTCAATATTTTAATGTAAGACTTAAAAGATGAAGTCAGAAAGGTCCTCTCAAGTTTCTGGATAATGCCTTTATGGAAATTCTTGTCCTTTATGCTGAAATACTCAACTAAAGAATACATAGAAACTTAGTTGTGAATTTTGGACATGTACCCACTAGTGCCCAGTGTGTTTTACAAGCTACCAGACAGAATTTAAACTGCAGTTGGCCATGTGGGATCTGGTTTCCCTTAACCACCAGATTATGCGACCAGCCCATCATTTATTTTTATATAATTATTTGAAATACCCTATTTACATTTTTACCCTAAAGGATCTTTATATCCAAGCTGTACATTACAACCCCAAATCTTATTTTTTCCTATGAAGACACCTGTTTGAGGAAAGAGAACATCATGGAAAAAATATCCAAATGCTCAAAATAGCACTCAGAAATATCTAAGATACTTTTAGAATATTGTAATTACTAATTTTTAAAAATATTTTAAATTTTATATTATTAAATTTATATTTAAGTGTTATAAATCTTTATGGCAGGGGGGTGAGAGGGACCCAGCAACTACTAATTTTCAAAAATGTATATAAGGGACAAGAAGAGTATTCTTCTATCCTTGAAAACAAGAATCTTGCCTTCTGTAAACGTCTTCTTGTCTTCAGAGTTCTCTGTGCCCTTTTCTCCAAGAAATCTCCTAGCAATCCCCTCCGCAAGGTAATGCCTTTTAGAATGCTGGTTGAGGTAATACTCATTGAGCACTGCTGAATGTGATTGTGAACGGACTGTTAGCACCTTAAAACTGGCCACACAGGGACCAGCAGTTAGCATAATGGCTATGTCGTTGGACTCCCATGTAGTCAACCGCAGCTCGCGTCCCGGACCCAGTGGCTTAAAACTTACGCCGGGTGCGTGTGCGTGCGTGCCCAAGATCCCAAGAGGAGAATGGAGGAGAAGGGATTGCGGCGTGGCCATCCCCCCTGGGGTGTGATTTCTCGCTTTCTGTCTCTCTGTCTCTCTCTGTCTGTCTGGCGAGTGCACACGCCCAAAGGCAAAAAAAAAAAATACCTCTCCAAAAAAAAAAAAAAAAAAAAAAAAAAACTGGCCACACACCTAGAGGTCAAATGACTCATCACAATCTAATTCTGGCCCTTACCCAGGACTTTTCTGTAGGTCACGTCATTTTTTGCCAAACCAGGGCAGACTGGCCATAGGTTAAATGAATGCTTAAGCACTGTGATGCAATGTCTGGTGGCTAGCATGGTATGTAAGCTATGCATGTGTAGTGGGAGGCTGTTCTGTGCTTGAAAAACCAAGAGGAGTCCAAATACATCAATAATATAATTCATCTTAATTCTAACTCAGAGCAAAAAGCTACCATCAGCACATGGTACATAACCATTGATCTTAATAAATATTTACTGAGGAGGTATGCCAGTATACTTTGCTCTGGCTTATAGCCTCCCTGCTGCCTCTAAACATGCCCCGAAGTGTTTTGCACTGTCACAGCAACACTATGGAATCAATCAAAGGACTGTTCTCAGGAGTAGCTCGTGTCATCAAGTCCCACATAGAGAAGTCAAGGTTAACATTACATGAGGTCACGAAAGGCTCTTTAACACGTTGATTCCAGAGCACTTAAGGTGGTTCATATATAATTAAAGCAGACATTTGAAACCAAATTTTGCGGTTCATCAGAATATTTGGCCTGGTTAGGAAAAAGATAGTGGGAAGATATCAAATCGAAGTTGAAGGATGGAAATCATTCAACTCTGATTAATTTTCCAAAAATACTAATGAGTTGTTGCCCCGTTAAAAAATCTTGGAATCTTTCCAAAAACGATGTTTTCCAAAAATGTTTTACATATATGAATTCATAGTTTTATTTTTACCCCAGACTTCTTAGTTCCCATTTTCAACAGACCCGTGGGGTGTGAGCAGGGCCTATACTGCTTGTCATCCATTTTCCTCTTAGCTGTTCCCTGCTAAGTACCTGTTTATGTAGCTTCTTCACAACACCTGCTTGCAGGCAATTAACATGGAGGGTCTGAAAAGCCTGGACAGAAAGAGCTGGAGATTCAGAAGACTGCAATTCTCTGGAGCTAACATACCTGAGGAGTCCCAAAGACCACAAAACACCTTCATCTTCCCAAACTAAATGATGCAGACAGAATTTATCAGAGGACTCTCAAATATTCTCAAATGAATGAATAGCGAGATCATGGGAACTATGGTTCTAACCATGAAAATATTTCTTTAACAGTCCAGAATGTTTGGGGCATAGGAATACAGGAGATAGGACATTAACCTGTGAGCAAGAATAACACAAATCTTTTGGAAGGCAAATTATTTAGGTGGTTCCAGGGCCCTGGTATTTACTGTTCCCTTGTACACATAAACCCTCCAAGATTTTGACTAATGCTAGTAACATAAGTTCACATTAAAATAGGAACAGAGTATTAGACAGCAAATCTAATCTTTAAATTAAATCTGGGATATAAGCAAGATCTCTATGTTTTCTAAAATTATGCAGTGTCTACCAATAATGAGGTTATATTTTGGACAGCAAAAATTTGCTTATATCTTGAAAATATAAATAATTCTTGATTAAAAAAAGAAACAAAAAATTGGTATTTTACTACATTTAAACTAAATGCAAATTAATGTTTGTGTTCACCTTGGGGAATAGATGCTGGGTTCAGCTCAGTGATACATTATATTTCCTCTTGTGATTTTAAAACCTCTACAGAGCAGTTGCTACAAGAAACCAAAATGCAGTTACCCTGCAATAAAATTCCTTCTCAGTCATGGATCCAGCCCTGGAGGGTTACAGACTCAGACAAGCACAGTTCGTTACTCACTCTTCACTTTCTAGTCTAAATCTGGTTGGAATATATATCAAAGGAAGCCTTAAAGGGGTTGGAGAGACTTGAAATTCTGTTTAGACTTAATGCCCTGATGATCCACTCAAATTTGCTTTGAAAATGGTTAGTAATTACAGCTATGGAAGGTCTTCTGATATGCTGACTTCATGGTGCTAGAAATACAAATTTTTTTTTTTTTTTCAGTTTGCTACAGGGCACATGTACTCACAGGAGAGAGACAAAGAGATAGAGAAAGAGAGAGAAAGAGAGAAAAACAAGAAAGTACCCTACTGGGGGAATAGCCACACCACAGTCACTTCCCTTACATTCTCCTCTCCAGATTTTGTGCACACGCACACAAACACCTGGCATAGTTTTCAAGCTACTGGGTCTGGGACTGGAACTGCACAGTAGGCCATGTGGAATTCAGTGCCTTAACTATCACACCACCAGTTGGCCCAGAAATAGGATTTTTAATTTTAGCTTCACATTACCACTAAATATCTATGTGTTCTTAGACAAATATTTAATCTCTCTGGGTGCCAAGTACTCTATCATTACAATCAGGAGGGCTGACCTAGATGACCTCTGAGATCTTACATGGCTTTCATGTGCTATGATTCAGATTGTTGTTTGAGCCAGGCTTCCAACTGTGGGATTTTGGCCACTGGTCCTACTTTTCCAGGATCTGGATCTTCTGCAGGCAATTATATATATCTGGGGTTATGAATCTAACTAGGTGACATGTTGAGATTGTTGACCAATAAAGCATTAGATGTCTGCCTCATCTAAATAGTATTATTAATAGGAATTGAGAAAAACCATTCAAATTTAATTCAGAAAGTAGATTCCAACACAGTCAAGTAAACTGGTTTCTTTCGGTGCACACACAAAAATATAACTGCATAAATAAATCATACATGCCTTTATCTTTTAGCCTTTTCTCTTTAGTTTATTTTATTGTGGTATAATTATATGTGATAAAAATCATAGATCTTGAGGGCAAGCCTCATGGCCTGGTAGTTAAGGGAGATAGATCACATATGATTGACCACAGTTCAAATCCTGACCCTAGTAGTTTGAAAAGCATGCTGGAAATGCATGTATGGGTGCCCCAAACCGCAACAGAAATGGAGAAGAAAGGATTTAGCATGACCATGCCTCATGGGGGCGAGGGGCATTTCCTCCCTCTCACTCTCTCTTGTCTCTCTCTGGGAAGTACAAAAGCCTTTTGCTTTTCTATGCTTCTGTTGAAAGACGCTTGAATTGCCTCTGAATTTTACTGTTTTTTTTTGTTTTGTTTTGTTTTGTTTTGAGAGATTTTCGCTATAGGGCGCGTGCGCTCGCCAGACAGACAGAGAGAGACATGGAGACAAAAAGCGAGAAATCACCCCCCAGGGGGAATGGTCACGCCGTAATCCCTTCTCCTCCATTCTCCTCTCAGGATCTTGGGCATGCACACACACACGCCCGGCATGAGTTTTAAGCCACCGTGTCCAGGACGCGAACTGCGGTCGACTACGTGGGAGTCCAGCAACATAGCCATTACGCTAACTGCTGGTTCCCTGAATTTTACTGTTTTGAATTAAGTTGCTGTGAAACTCTCTATACCTGGCATGTTTTCATATGTGAGTGTAAATACCTAGGAGAGGAATTGCTAGGCTAAAGGATCGGTGTACATTTAACTACAGGAGAATGAGCTCATTTTCCAAAGTAGTTTTACTATTTTACTTCCCACCAGCAATACAAGCAATTTCATTTCTCTATATTCGCTTCAGCATTTGGTAATTTAATTTTTTAGTAGCTTTAATTTTTTAGTAGTTTTAATTTGCATTTTCCTAATGTATTTATTGTGTTTCCATATATTTACCAAACATTCATGTAACCTCTGTTATGAAACCTTTGCCCATTTTTATTAGGTGTTACTTATTTTTTTTTTATAATTATTTATATAATTTTATTTATTCATTCATTTATTTTAAATCGACCAGAGAGAGACAGACAGAGAGAGAGAGTGAGAAAGCAAGCCACCAGATCCGGGACTTGAACCATGGTTGGCCATGTGGGAGTATCCAGCGCTTTAACCACCACGCCACCT
Organism: Tupaia tana; assembly: GCA_026018925.1. NCBI lineage: Eukaryota > Metazoa > Chordata > Mammalia > Scandentia > Tupaiidae > Tupaia > Tupaia tana. The sequence goes on along the minus strand of JAKSZU010000001.1, from coordinate 94,708,083 downwards.
GCTGGTCCCCTAGGTGTTACTTATTATTGATTTGTAGGATTTGAAAAAAAATTATGGATCCAAGTTATTCGATAGGTATATGCATTATGGATATTTTATCTCAGTCTGTAGTCTGACATTTTTTTAGTGTCTTTTGAATTTTTATAAGTCCTGTTTATCTATTTTTCCCTTTATATTGATATTTTTGGCATACTATACATACTGTAAGTCTATAAATACTTGCCTATCATAAGTTCACAAAAGGTAGTCTTCATTTGTTTACATTATAGGTTTAGCTTTTACATTAAGTCTGTAATACTTCTCCACCTAATTTTTGTGTATAATATAAAAAGTGAGAAATGTCTCACTTTTTCTTGGTATGTCTATCCAGTTTATTCATCATTTGTTGAGAAAAATTATTTTACCATCAAATTTATTGACAACTTTGATAAAAAAATCTTTTGATCATAAATGTGTAAGACTATTTACAGACTTTGTATTATATTATCTATCAATTATCTAGCCTTTTATGAATACCATATTTTCTTGAATGCTATCAGTTTATAAGTCATGAAATTCCATAGGGTAAGTTCTACAAAATTGTCCTTCTTTTGCAAGATTGTCTTAGCTATTATAGGTCCTTTACATTTCTTTTTTTTTTTTTAATTTTATTTATTCATTCATTTATTTTTAATTTGACTGAGAGAGACAGAGAGAGAGAGAGAGAGAGAGAGAGAGAGAGAGAAAGTGGAGAAATGAGAAAGCAAGCCACCAGGTCCAGGACTTGAACCATGGTCAGCCATGTGGGAGTGTCCAGCACCTTAACCACCATGCCACCTGCTGGTCCCGGTCCTTTACATTTCTATATAAATGTTAGTTTCAGAAAAGAAAAATCTCCTGGATATGTGATAGGAATTACATTGGATCTATAGAGAAATTTGGGGAGATTTTGAATGTTGACAATATTGAATCATAATTCATGTGTGTGGTATGTCTGCTTATTTCAGCATTTAATTTCTTAGAAATAAATGTAGTTTCCAGAGTAGAGGACTTAAATACAATGTGTTAAATATATTGCTAAGTATGTTATATTTTGTGCTATTACATTTTAATGTCCAGTTGTTCATTTGCTGCATGTAGAAATATAATTATTATTTACATACTGGTGTTTAATCCCATGACCTAGATCAAATAATGTTATCACTTATTATATCTAGTAGCTTTGTTTTATTTTGTTATTTTTTCGTAGGTAAGTTCCTTAAATTTTTCTTTCTATGTGAACATATATAAGATAAAAACAATTTTAATTCTTCTTTTTCAGTTTTTATATCTTTTTTTAAGAGATATTTTTGTTATAGGGCACATGCGCTCACCAGACACATGAAAAACAACAGAGAGAGAAGTGAAAATAAGCACACTTCTTACTGTCTTAGTAGAAAGTACTTAGTATTTCACCATTAAATATGTTATCTGCAAGTTTTTTTTTTTTATAGATGTCTTTGCTATGCTAAGGATGTTCCTTTTTATTCTGAATTGGATAAGAATTTGTTCAATTTTGTCTCATGTTTTATCTGTATCTGATATGACCATATGATTTTTTTCTTCCTTTATCTTGTTAATATAGTTACTTGCATTGATTGATGTTGGAATGTAAACTAACTTTTCATTCTTCTTTTTTTTTAGAATTTTTTGCCTAAGGGCATGTACACACATCGTAGACAGAGAGAGAGAGAGACAGTAGAGGGAAAGTAAGAAATCACTCCCCAGGGGGAATGGAGCAGTCCCTTCTCCTCCATTCTCTTCCCAGGACCTTGGGGACGCACGCACTTGGGCCTGGCATGATTTTCAAGCCACAGCACACCTGGCATATTCAGGTCAAGCCAGGATCTGAACTCTGGCCTTCTCATATGGCTACAGTATTGTGCAGCAGTACCCTACTGCCTTCACTACCACAGATGGGCTTATATCTTTGCATTTAAAGTGTGTTTCTTATTCGTGACATGTAATTGTGTTTTGTATTATCATCCATTCGGATAGTCTCTGTTTTTAACTTGATTTTTAAGACCTATTTACCTTTACTATAGTTTATCTACCTGTAATTTTTTATTGCCTTTTTTTTTGCTCCTCTATGTCATTTCTTTTTGTGATATGTTATCTGAATTGGTAGCTAGATGTCATCATCTCACTTGGGCTGCTTCTGTCTCTCAAGAAAAATCAGTCAATAGAACAGATGATGCACTAATACAATGAAATAAATAGGGAAATGGACAACAAGTCAGCTGGGAACTTAGATTCTAGGGTGGATCTCACAACTCATGGTCATTATGCAGGGAGCACTTATCAAAGGATCAGTGTCAACACCGGTGGTACTTCCTGGGACCAGCACCAGCCCTGATAGTGCTAAATATTTTCTTTGGTGACTTGTGTGAACAATAATTAAGGGAGTAAATGATGTATTGCCAGGTGGACAGGTTGACCGGTTGTGGTTGCCCAGATCATAATATAAAATAATGTGTTGGAGGAAAAATAACTAGTGAACAAAAGGAATGTCAAGTAGAGGTATTTTTAGCCAATATATAAAACTAAACATTCCAAAGGTAATAAAAATGAGCAAGATTAGCAGGAAAAAGAATCTTGAGGTCAACGTGGATAATAAAATGAAAACAACTACGTGAGAACAGGATTTAGTCACAGTAGTAAAGCAGCTTAGAACGATGGCACAACTCTTCTTAGCACTAGCATGCTGGGTGCAGCCCTAGAGTCTCAGCTTCATGTGAGGAAAGTAGACAGATTCAGGGAACAATCAAAACTGACTTTAGAGATATAAGAATAATTAGAGACAATTCTGCATGAACTCCACATTTTATAGATGAGGTAACTCAGAAAGGTTGAAGTAAGTTATCTGAAGGGACATCGTTCTTTGTGGTCAATAGCATCTGCATCCTTGACACTTAACCCCTGCTCATTGCTGTTTTTGGTTTTCAATGTGAACTGGGAGTTTTGAAATCAGAGGAGATAAGGAAGGATGTAGGTAATGGCAATCATACAATTTTGCAAAGAAAGCAAATTTGAATACAAATCATCAAGCCTATGAAATTTTATTTAAAAATTATATTAACATATTGTCATTGTAGCATGTGATTTTTCAGTACAGGAATTCAATCAAGGTCATTAGTTTACCCATCATCTCAAATGCTTATCATTACTTTGTGTTGGGAATAATAAAAACCTTTTCTTTAAGTTACCCTAAGCTGTACAGTTCAGTTGTTGTTAACTATATTGATGGCACTATATTTTGTAATACTAGACATTATTTCTCTTATCTATAATTTCCATTCACAGCCCCCCTCCCCTGCTCACCACCATCCTTCCCAGCCTCTAATAGTCATTCTTCCTCTTTCTACTTCTGTAAGATGATTTTTTTCAATTTCCACATATGAGGGAAGCCCATGAAATAGTCTTATTTCAGAAATAGTGACTAGACATTCTTTATCTTCTTTAACAAGGCACTTTGTTTCCATGGAGGACTAAACAAGAGGAAATGTGTAATCAGGTCCAGCAGAAGGGATTTAGGAAACATGTGGAGGGACTATTTCAAATAGCAATGATTACTTATTAGTATGGTTGCTTATAAGAGCTCTTCTCCAGAGGTTTGATTTTTTTTAAGTTAAAATATGTAGTTTCTACAGTGATAGTACTTATAGATAGGAGGATTAAACAAAGTTTTTGTGCAAGAACTCTAAAATTCCATATTAGATATTTTATTTGCCCTTATTTTTGACTTGTTTCTTAATTTTCTTGCAAGCTTGCTTCCAGAAAAAGAAATAAAATTTAAGTCAGTCAAATAATCTTGGTCTCAGTATTACCTAATGCCATTCCATCAGACAACTTTCTGCTGTCTTCATTATGCTATTGCAATTTCAATCTTTTGTTATAAACTACAGGGCTGTGATATTAGATGGCACAACTTATTTAACCTAAATGTGCTCACTTGTGAGTGCATTGGCAATTATTACAATGGTTGTCAATAGAAAATGGAATTCTCAATAAATCCTATAGCAAAATTTTAAATTATCAAGTTGTAAATTGTTAAAAATAACAATTTATTGCTAGTTTGGGGAGAAATAAAATCCTCAGTACTACAGACTACATGAAAAGTATAATTAAAAATAATTGCCTTTTGCTTATGCCTGCTATATTTTGCTTATACAATAGGTTTTTAATGAAAACAAGTTCAAGTAATAGTATAATCTGCATTATAAAATTTTGAAGATACATATATTGGGAACAACTTTAACAATTTTAAAAATTCAGAGATTGTTTTTTGTTGTTATTTAACTACTTCCAAAAAGATTCTGTGCTGCAAATAAAAATATATAGCATCTTTGATATCTCGAGGTCAATCAAAAGTATTTTTTAGGCTAATATTTTCACTCAGAAAAAAACCCCTGCATTTTAATTTATTTCGGGATTGGTTCTTTTCCATATGGAAGAGTGTTTATAAATGATTCTGACAAACATATATAACAAATCACTATATTTCTTTCAGAAATGCACCTCTGTAAGAGGTAACAAAATAAGAACCAACTAAAGAAGTAAATAAGTTGCTTACTTCTCTTGAACATGTGGAGGATCATTTGACTAGTTCATATCCTAGTTAATTTTACAAAAGGAGAAAAATAATTACACTATAACATCTAGTTGCCTGAAATGACTTCAATGTTTTTAAAAATATCTAATATTTTAGGTGGTTTTCCATTAAGTGAAATGTACCAACTGTAGGTTATGGTGCCATATTTGCTATGCTATGCAATCTGTGGATATGTTTGTAAGGCCCACTTGTAATTCTTCATATACATATAAAGAACAGTTACATATAGTAGGGCGGATTAGAGCTTGAACAACAGATTTTGAGGGACCCAGTTTCAGATTTGACTCTTTGCTTCCATGAATGAGCACAAAAAGGCGAAGTCACTCTCACTTTTTTGTGTTTGTGTGTGATGGCTCTATTGTGTGGGATTTCGAAAGTGCATAGAGGAGCTGGCAAGTGATGTGGTAGTTGAGGCAGCTGGATTCCATGTGGCCAACCTGCAGTTTGAGACCCAGACCCAGCAACCTGAAAAATACTCTGGGCTTGTGTGTATACATTGCCAAAACCTTGAGAGAAGAATAGAGGAGAATGAAAGTGTGGCATGGCAATTGCCCTGAGGGGAGGGGGTGCTTTCTCACTTTCACTCTTTCCATAATGAGTGCATGCACCCTGTTACAAAATTTGAAAACAAAACATAAAGTGTGTGGAAGGGCCAGACCATGGTGCAGCAATGAAGTATGACATTGTGCAAAGCTGAACCATATAAAGGGATCCAGATTTCTCTTCAGAGGCCTCCCTGAGTATGCTGGGCACTCATATGCCATGATTCAGGATGACTGAAGACTGAGGTGAACTGGGACCATGTTGGGAGCACTGTCTCTATGCCTCTGCTTCTGTCTTTGTCTCTCCTCCCATGAGAGAGATAAATACCTTTTTTTTAGAAGTTTTTGCCTTAGGGCACTTGTGCTCTCTATCTCTGGAGTAAGAGAGATGCAGTGAAAGGGCAAGTGAGAAATCACTTCCCAAGGGGATGGCTAGGTCGCAATCCCTTCTCCTCTATTCTACTCCTGGGATCCTGGGCACACACACATGCGCAACCAGTATGATTTTCAAGCCACCGGGTCCAGGACTTGAACCGCAGTCGACCACATGGGAGTCCAGCAACGTAACCACTACGCTCTCTAATGGCCCCAAATTAATAAACTTAAAGAAAAAAAAAAAAACACTTGTGTAAGGACAAGCAGATGACGTAATTATTACATCGCTGGATTTCCACGCAGTCAACCACTATTGGAGTCCCAGACCCAGCATCTTAAAACAGGCTCATGTGTGTGTGCCCAGGATTCTGAGAGCAGAATTGTGGGATTGTGGCATGACCATTCATCCCGGAGACGGATTTCTCACTTTCTGTCTTTCTGTCTCTCTGGTGAGCCCACTCACCCTGTAGCAAAAATCTCTCTTAAAAAAAAAGAATAAACACTTGTGGAAAAAATTGAGTGTTTATAGGTAGATAAACTTTGCCATTGTTGAAATTAAAACTGCATCTCTGGTATACATTCTCTGAATATTAATTCCACAAAGCTTTATGATAATTAGAATTATACCAGAGTCAGAGCTCTCCTCCCACAATAATGTTTTTGGAGTTAGATGCCATGATTTCCAGACAGCCAAGTATTTCAGACAGAATAGCACCACAGCTGTTCCAAGGACTCCCATGGACTTCCACAGCATGTTTTATTCATTCCTTTTTGTAAGTATGGAGAATATCTTAGTCAGCTAGGACTTCCATAATGAAATACCACAGTCCTCATGTTTTAAACAGTAGAAATGAATTTTCTCACAGTTCTGGAGGCTGGAGAGTCAAAGATTAAAGTCTAGCAGGTCCAGTTTCTGTTAGGGTCTCATTCTGGTTCATAGATGGCCCCCTTGTCTCTGTGCCCTCACGGCTTCTCTCCTCTGCGTACCTGCTAGGAGACATTGCTCTCTCTCCCTCTTTTTGTAAGGCCACCAGTCCTATCAGATTAGGGCCCCTTCTTTATGACCTCATTTAATTACCAGCGCGAAAGACCCTGTCTCCAAATATAGTACTCCTCCCATTTTATCTGCAAGCGATAAGTTCCAAGACACTGGGTAGACGCTTGAAACCTAAGTAGTACTGAACCCTATTTGTGCTGTTTTTCCTATCTGATAATCAAAATGGCTACTAAGTGACTAAAGGGAGGGTAGCACATGCAGTGTGGTCATGCTGGACAAAGGGGTGACTGGTGACTCGTGTACCTACAGGGACAAAGCAGGGTAATGTGATGGTTCATCATGCTACTCAGACCAGTGCATTAAAACATAAATTGTTTATTTTTGAAATTTCCCATTTAACATTTTCGAACCATGGTTGACGAAGGGTAACTGAAACAATAGTGAAACCACTAATAAGGGGAAAACTGTATAGTTACATTGGGGGTTAAGGCTTTAACCCACATATGAATGGGGGCACAGTTCAATCCATAGCAGAGAATGAATATGGAGATTTACTGACATCTCAATTTCTTAAATTTTTTTTTCTCTGAGAAAGGCAATTACTTAACTGTATAGATAAATGTGAATTAATTTTATATCTTATCTAGATTTCTAAAGGCAAAATACTTTTGTGTTTGCTCAACTCTAATACATTTTTATATTTATAAACTGTATTAAGACAGTTCATAAATTTTAAAATCTTTGCTACATCTCCAGCTGTAGGGTTCAGAAGATGACCAAAGCTGTAGAGTGCCTATAAGAACTATCCAAGGGGCCAAAAAAAAAAAAAGAAAAGAAAAGAAAAAAATTAACATCATATTATAAGGTCAGAGAGACTGAGTTCAGAGCCTCTAGCATAAAGATCATAAAACTACAGTCTAAGTAAACCACAGATTAATTAGTAGCAGAGCCACCGCTGCATCCCTGACCACTCTTCTGACTCTCTCTTCACTTTGCATTTCTCATTACACCATCCAACAATCTTTTTTGCTCCTACCCAGGTTCTTTTAAAGTTTAGAATTAAATATAAAATTATTCTGCAGATGGCATGGCAAGTGTAACCTGTCTATAGCTGAGGAGATTCTTGTGCTGGAGAAATGAAGCACAACACTGACCTTATAAATTAATGCAATAAATCTGAATTTCAAAGTAAATAGAGATTCTTAGGAATTCAATAGGTCATAAGATGACCTTTTTTAGGAGAGTAATGTAATAAATATACAGCACAAAGTGAAAAACATCTACTCTGTACTGAAGCAATTCATACTTTAAGTCAATGGCATATTTAACAATCATCAGATGGACTAGAATTTTAATAAGATATTGTACAGGTTATTTTTACGAAATACATTTATAGCAGTCAGCTAATCAACCACAAATTGTCATTCATTCAGTACCTATAGAGGGCAGAGTATTAAAAAGGAAAATGACATAATGGTTCTGCTTTCAAATTGTAGACAACCTTCCAATGGCATTTAATTTTTTTTTGAGGGGGGGAGATTTTTGCTATAGGGCGCATGTGCGCGCCAGAAAGACAGAGAGAGACAGAGAGACAGAAAGCAAGAAATCCCGCCACAATCCCTTCTCCTCCATTCTCCTCTCAGGATTTTAGGCACGCATGTACACGCGCCTGGCATGAGTTTTAAGCCACAGGGTCCGGGACTCAAACCGCAGTCGACTACATGGGAGTTCAGCAACATAGCCATTACGCTAGCTACTGGTCCCAGAATTTAAAACATTTTAAACTAATGTAAAATATGTAAATTGTCTCATAAACTAAGGATTTTATAACAAGAACAAAATCATTAAAATCTGAAAACTGAAATGATGAAACTAGAGAATTTTTTATTTTATCCAAAATCATGGAGTTACAGTGCAGTGAACACTGCCAATTCACCCTTCAGTACTAGTCATACATAGGGCTGAGGGGAAACCACAGAGAAAGAGAGATCCTAAGTAAATTTTGTTCTTGCTAAAATGTCACTCTGCTATCTCTGGGGTGTTGGAATCCACCTGACTTCAGCATATCAATTTGGTTAACTTCCACTGTCTTGTATCAGGCTGAGTGCCTTGGTGAGATAGGTAGAGAAAAGTAACTCTCTGTGGTCACAGGGAGTAATAAAATACTTTTGCTCATAATAGTGTAGGGGGGAGCGGGGGTTAAATCAAGGGCATGAAGGATTCTGGATTTGGGTGGAAGAAGTCTTAGTCGTGTTACTGAGCCCAAATGTCATGTAAACTGCTCAACAACAATAATTAAACTTACATCTTTAACTTAGTTAAATGAGTTATCTAAAAAGCTCCACCCTTCTAGGAAAAAATTAATTAAGCAGTATAAATCTGTTGTTGGCAACTGCAATGATTATATGGGACATGTGGTTCGGGATTATTTGGATTAAGTACAAATTGTATGTTTGGACTGTTCAACTACACAGGAAATATTATGACTCTTCTAGGACATGTTCAGTATTATTTATGATAATATAAGCATCTATTAAAGCCAAAAATCTCTCCAGCAGGCAATTAATGCATAATTCATAGGTCAATATGTTTTTTAAAAATGAGAGAATTTTATAGGTGCTTTCTTTTACATATTAAAATAATAAAGTTCAGCTTTATAATTTTTTCCAAAAGCTATCTATAAGGAAAATATTGTCATATAGGGCAAGTGAAAGAGAGAGAATAAAGAATATTGAAAGTCAAGATTTTTCTCAATATAATGGCAACAAACCTCAATATAATGACTATTTAAGAAACCAAAGAAACAGAGACTTCAACCAATCTGAAAAAAAAAAAAAAGAAAGAAAACAGAAAACTAATGGAGAAAGACAGCTGAGTATCAATTCAGCATCTTCTGTTGGTAAACCTATGGGTTTATCTTTTGCTGTAGATTATGAGATCGTCTAAGGCAGACAGTACAAATAAGCCTGCTGTGGTCCAAACTTACGATGAATGCTCAATGTATTGGGCCAACCTATCAATGAATAGTCTTTTCTCTGGAAGCAAGAATGATATTTACTAATTGACCTTTCCTAGAGAACTGAAAAGTAATCTTTCTGGGCAAATTCACCAGGAAGAGCTTAGTTTTCTGAAAAATAGTTTTCTCTGTTCTTGCTCTGCTGAATCAGCACTTGGAATTATTTGAAGGTGTTCACAACATCTCTAGTCTCGGTCATCTCAAGTTTTGTAGATATACCGGTTACCTAGAGGCATCTCAATTAAGTGAGCATGACTGTTACAATTAGACAAGAGTCCTCACTATTAAATATCATTAGACTTAATTTGGTGCCCTAGGAAAATTCTTGGTGAAGCCCATCCCACTAAGGACAGGATATCATATACTTAGATCCCGAGCAACATGCTCAGGATGCACTTTTACAGTAAGGCTGATTAAATCTCAAGCAAAACTATCAGGGGACATATTCTCTAGGATTATAGAAACATAAATCATCAGAGCTAGAAAAACTTCAGACATGTCATCATATCTGACCCTCTTACTTTATAGATGAGGAAACAAAAGCCCATGGAGGAGTGGTTAATTAACAACAATAAAATGACTAGATTTTTAAGCCTTCTGACTGCCTGCCAAGGACTCTGTGTGATAACATCATACATCCTTAACAAAGTCAGTGACTGAAAGCGCATCTGTAAAGCTCTGCCCTCTCAATGTAGTTATGTTGTTTGAGATGGTACAGTGATTGCCAGGTTACAATACTTACCTTTGAGTGTGTTGTGGTGTTTTAGCTTGGAGGAAGTCAATCTTACTGCATCTAGTTTTTGTTATTTATAAACTGGAGATAATTTTGTCTATCTGATGAAGCAATGGTGACAATGTAATAAAAGTTGTATGAAAAAGTATTTGTAAATTATAAAGTTTTATGTAAATCAAATGTTAACCTGGAGATGAAAATGTGTTTCTAGAAGCTTATGTGTGACTTTGGTTCCAGATGGTAGATTAAGTACATGTGTTTCTCTCTCTCCTACTACTCCCTGCACCCCTATGAAACCCTACTGAAATAGTAGAGGATCAAAAAGATGAAAATCATAATGACAGTAAGAAAATGGTAGAAGTCACATGGCTAATCACAGAATTAGGTCCCTCAGTTGGCCTGAAAGCATGCGGGGCATGTTTGCCTGTGCCCCAAATCCTAAAGCAATGGGGAGCTCAGGGAAGGGGATTGAGGTGTGACCAGACCCTACTGAGGTACTTCTCTCTCTGTCTAGTACATGTACATACTCTATCATGAATACAAGAGATAAACTTTAAGATGATAGATGATAAAAACTATAAGATTGTAGTCAGGAAAAGCAGCTGTAGGAGATGGTGAAAGTAGTAGCTCAGCTAAGAAAGTATAAAGTCATAAGATACTGCTTTTGAATAAGAACTAAAAATGGAAATCTTTTTTTTCTTAGAGTTATAAAGGTAATGCAGAGAGGAAGCAAAAATAATGTCATTATATTTGGGAGATGTACCATAGTAGTGAGAATATAAACAAAGAAAATTCTTGTTAAATGTCAGAGATAAAATGCTAAAATTAATAAATCAAGATATAGTAGTAAAGCATATTATCTATAAGTAAAAGGAAAAAAGGAGCTAAAAGATGTTTCTCTGAGAAATATTAGAAAAGTAAGTGATAAAGCAAAAATGGGCTACTCCTTTTTGTTTGACCAAAGAGTACACGTACTCACCAGAGAAAGGCAGAAAGAAAGCAAGAGGGAGAAAGCGCTCCCCGACATGTAGTCACACTAAAATCCCTTCTCTGTTTCTCTATTCTGTTCAGATTTGGGGCCTGCACACATACCTGGCTTGTTTTGTAAGCCACCTGTATCTGGGATTTAAACCACGCATAGACCATATGGGATCTGGTTTCCTTAACCACTAGGCCACTGGTCTGGCTTGTGGCTATTCCTTTCTGTAACACACAGTCATTGCCATCCTGGCCAACTATCAAGCATCTATTCATCTCTTCTTTTTTTCCAAAAGAACCCTGATTTTATCGGTATTCTTGGACTCAGCTCATTGATTCAAGGTTTCTGTTATTATAGCCAAAAGCATCCAAACTAAAATATAAAGTTCTCATAATTTGATTTTCTAAAGCATATGCATATATTATAGTCATTAAAAATACTTAAGATAAAAAACAATGAATTTAATATTACAAATTTTCTTCTAAGCATGCAAAGTCTTCACTCTGTATTTCATACTTTTAAAACATTTTATTTTAAAAAATTAGGAAGTAGGTAGGACCAGCAGATGGCATAATGGTTTCATTGCTGGACTTCCATGTAGTCAATTCTGGTTTTAGTCCCAGCCCTGGTGGCTTAAAACTCACTCATGGTGCATGTGCGTGTATGCCCAAGATCCCAAGGGGTGAAGGGATTGGAGTGTGGCCATCCCCTCTGAGGATGATTTTTTGCTATCTCTCTGTCTCTCTGGTAAGTTCATGCGCCATATAGCAAAAGTCTCTCTAAAAATAAAATTTTAAAAAATCATGAAGTTGCAACTTAAGTCAATGCAAAATTGTGTAAAAGTAAAATGAAGGTCTCTGGATATTCTCCTATAGGAGTTGATAACAATTAAAATTATACATCATTTCAGACACTAGCATGCATAGTTTTTGTTGTGATGATATATTTTACAATTAAAAAGAACGACATACTGGAGCCAGCAGGTGGTGTAGTGGTTAAAGTTCTGGATTCCCACAGGGCCTACCTCAGTTCGAATCCTGGACCTAGAGACTTGACTTTGTGTTCCCAAAATCCAGAGGGAAAAGGGATTATTGTGTGGCTGCAAAGAACTTTCTTTTTCAGAAAACATCACATCAAGGATTCCTTTCCAGGTGGATGATCACATATTCAATTTATTCTTTCATATCACTGTAGAAATTTCTCACAAAAGGACAGACCACACTTTATTTATTTAACTTGCACCTAATTAATAGATATTTAGATTTCAAGTTTTCACCAAAACAACAACAACAACGCTACCAGAAACATCAGACACGTGCTTCTTTGTACAAATATTTTCCTAGGATTAATTCCAAGACTTGAAGTTCTGATTCAAAGGATACATGTATTTTAGGTTTTAAGAGATTATAAATGTAAAAGTCCTCTTCCCCAAATGTGCTTGCTATCTTATATGTCCTCTAATAATGTAGAAAATAGCTGCCCTGCCACGTTCGTACCAATCATTGATCATATTGATCTTTACAATCTTGCTCCATGAAGTGCACAAACGTTGTTTTAATTTGACTCTGGTAATCTTTCTCCTTTTCAGATATTTTTCACTTGTATTTTCATTCCTATCTCTCTATTTTTTTTTTCTAGTTGGCTGCTTGTCTTTTTCTTTTCATTGTGCAGTTATTTGTCTCTCAGAGATGTTCCCTATTATTTTAGTATGATGCAAATATTTTTTCCCAGGCATGTATTTTAGGTTTTTAACTTATAATTCTCCCAATATTACTGTCCAGGACTTTAAAAACTTGGGTAAGATTCTTTCTCTTTATTGGCATTAAAAAATAAATCTAAACAATATCAAACTATTGAGTAAAGTATCAAGTGCTCATTGTATCCAGTAACCACAGACATGTTAAGGTGAAAAGATAATCCCAGATTGCAAAGAATATCTATGGCAAAGAACATATAGACCTGTAAAGTACCAATTTTACAGTGATAAGTTTATAACATACTGTTCATTGGGGGCAAAGAACACCTAAAACGACCTATGGGTGTTCAGGAAAGAACCCACTGAAAGGGGAGCATTATAATAGTTTGTTATTTCTATGAGTTCTTAATCTCTTATATGTATTGGTTTGACTTAAGTGTTGAATTCTTAAATCACATGTCATTTTTTTAAAAGTTTATTTATTTATTCCATGAGTGAGAGGGAGAGAGAAAGAGAAAGACAGAGATATTAGCACCCTTGACAGATTCTTGACTCCACAATCCCCTCCCATCCTCAACCAGCCTGGATCACAGGCACTCGCATGCCAAGTGTACTCAGGGAGGCCTCAGGACACAACCTGGTAACTTTCCCAGGGAGATTTTTCTTGCACAGAGACACATTCTGTCATGCCACCATCTGGACACAACTGTTGAATTCTTAGTACATTCTAATATTGTAAAAATGAAATATAATTTGCAACTACTTAGTTGGGTTTACTTTAAAAATATTTTGATTCTAGGAAGTCCAGGGGTAGCATTGTGGTTAAAGTACGGGACTCCCATGTGACCAATCATAGTTCAAGTCCCAGACCTGACAGCTTAAAAAAATCACACCAGGCAGGTGTGTCCAAAATCTCAGGAAGAAAATGAAGGAGAAGGGATTGCATATGGCCATTCCTGCTGGGGGATGATTTTTCACTTTTCCTCTTACTTTCTTTGTTTTCAATTCTTTTTTTCTAAAATTTTAATGGACATCCTCAAAATCTATACATTTTACTGCCAGTAAATCCTGTATCTTTAAAGAACAATTGAAGAGTAAGTCTTACAAATGTAGAAATGTAATTTCTTTTTTTAAACCCTTCATTCTAACACTTTTATTTCAATTTTTAATAATCCCAAACTCTTAATATTTATAGAAATATGAGCCATATAGCAACTTTCCAGGAACACTTACAATAAATTTTCCAGGAACAATTTGTAAATACATGTGATTATGAAAAATAACACTGTACTCAGCTGCTCCACCCAAACATAGCCATTTTTATAGGAGAAAAACATGTAAGAGTGCTTCTTTTAAACCTTTGAAAACTTCCTTTGGTTTTCCCCTTTGGACTTTGGCATTGTCTAGTCTTGCATTAGCCACCTCACTAGAAAATGAAAATAAAATGAGGAACACAAGTGCTCATAATGTCAATACTTTTTTCATTGTTTAGTTCATTAAGTACAATTGGTAGATTAGCCTACCATCAAGACTTGTCATATGCCAGTCCACAGCCCAGTCCTGTTGTTATGACCTTTATAAAATTTCTCATTTTTCTTTTCTCCATTTGCTATTTAGTCATTTTTTTCAGTGTTCATCTGAAAAAAAATAACTTCCTTCTCCAAATGTCATTACTCTATTCTAACAAAGAAAGAATATAACCTCTGAATGGCTTGACTTTTCTAATTAAAAAATTTAAATAAATGAGCTTTACCTGTAGTTCTAAGCAGTAAGAGATTTGTTTCCAAATAGCGCTTGTGAATTTTACCATATGATTCTTATTAATGGTAATTGCTGAACTAATCTCTCTATGTGACATTACAAACATCAGCTTCCCTGTCCAACTTTTTTGTATTTCTTTTGCTGTTAGAATAACTGTAACTCTGGAAAGGATTTTCAAGATGAATCAATTCAGTCTTATAATTTTAGAAATGAAGAAATTGGTTTCTAGTGGTTAAATGCAACATGTTTGAACAATTTAATCCACAGAATTTAAAAACTGACTTGAAATTTAAGAAAATCATTCTTAGGTATATTCTATGTAGAAAATATAAAGTATGCGAAAATGTGTAGAATGACCTGGGTTATCTAAATTGAGTATTTCAAGGATCTTTCTTATTTTATTCTATATGCATGATCATTATTTTTTTTAATTTGTTACGAGGGAGTGTACTTGCCAGAGAGAGAAAGAGAGAAAGCAAGAAAAGGGGTGGCCATGCCACAATCCTTTCTCCTCCATTCTGCTCTAAAGATTTTGGACTTGCACGCACACGTGCCTGGCATGTTTTTCAAGCCACTAGGTCTGGGACTTGAACCGCACAGCCAGCCACTTGGGATGTAACTACCTTAACCTCCACAGTCTCTGCTGGCCCCAAGAATAATCATTAATGTCTATATCAATATTTGGAAGTTGCCTATTTAAAAATTTTTGCTGTAAAGAACATATAAAGGGAGATTAGGTCAGCCAAATAAGGGCTGTTAGTATTAAGAGAGCTAATGAATTAATTAAAAAAAAATTTTCAGGAGGAAAAAAACCCACGAAAACTGTTTTCCTTGAAATTAAAAAAAAAATGCATATTTGATGACTGCAGTAAGCTATATAGCCCCAGCTAGGTTCTACTTTATAGTATGTTCATTCTACTCACTGAGGTTTATGCCTAAAGTCAGACTTGTATTCATGGATATGTATAAATCAGCTGTCCTTGCTATTGGAAATATTTAGATTAATTAAGTCCATTAGTGAATAAATAAAATGGGGGGAAAAGGCATAGAAAGCAACCATGGATACCAGAGACAGTGTGGGAGGAGGGTGGGACATGGCAGAGGGTGAGAGATGGGGAATCAAGGATGGCAAAAAGAAAGCAAAATATACAGGAAACAAGAAATGGAAAACTATTTGTTGATGATAACACGTATGTTGATGTGCTTGATTGAGCCAATATACCATGTATTCTGGATGAGAAATCTCATTTCGTATGCTGTAGTGATGTATGGTGAATGAATGTAAATAAATAAATTTAAATTAAAAATAGAAAAAAAGAGAGAGCTAGTATGATAGGATGATCTCTCTAAAGCACGTTTTGCCATGGATTACCTGAATAAAAAACCACAAATTTCAGTAATATCTTAAAAATTCGATTTTAATAAGCTTTGACTGAGCAAGTTCTCACTGCGTAGGCTACTGTAAACTCCTTCTGAATTTTCAGTGACATGAAAACAATTCTGAATAACTTTTGAATAGGTGATGGACAAGCCACAAGATGATACAAACAACCCTGTTTGTATGTTGCATGCCAATTATTCTTTTCCTCAGTAACATTGCAGACTTTCTTACCAACTGGCAGAAGTTGAAATTCTTCTACATTTATAGATTCAGCCAATTTACTTAGAGTAAATTATATGCCTGTTTTTCTTTCATAATATTTTGTTTTTTGTTTGTTTGTTTTGTTTTATTTCTTTTTTTTTTCGTTTTTGCTTTTGGTATAGATGAAATACACTCTGCTTTTATCTTTTGGTGATTTGATTTTTTTCATAATTAAATAATATTTTAAAACATTATGGGTATTGTAGAGGGTATGTGATGTACTTTACAAGCTTGTTGTCTTATTCTTTCAAGTATTTCTGTAGGCATAGAAAATGCATGTGGGATTTATTCAGGTATGGTTCAGGATCTTTTGACTTCGTGACAACCACAGTGATATGGGTTTTTAAAAAATTCATAGTATTTCAATTTGAATCTGACTTTGCCTTTTGGCTTTTTAGTTTCTATTCCAACTAAAGTAGAATATTTTGAAAACTGACAGTTTATAAAGTTTATTCCTCTTCAGGAAGGCATAAATGTGCAATTAACTAAAAATAAGTAAGTAAATAAAAATAGTAGTAGTAGTGTTACATGTTCAAAACTGAAGTTTCCCCAGAAGAGAAATCCTTTCTTGTAGCATATATAGCTATCTGCAAAATGGCTTTTTTATCAAAATATTTCATTGAGAAATGAATGATAACTTTTTAAAATCCACAAATATCACAATTTCACAAGTCTTTCTCCGTTATATGATCTTAATTTCTCTCCCTGCTTAGAGTACAAATGACTTTTTATTTTATCATATATTGTATTTTTGCGGCTGGAAAGATGATTTTATAAATGCAGTCTACTTATGTCATTTCTACTTTGTACTTCCTTAGAAATGGCTTATTACATGACATCAAAGCCAGCTTCTGCAATTAGAAAAGGGTTTGTGTTAACTGGATTTTTTAAAAGCGTACAATAAAACCACCCAAAATTCTTCAAGCAGCAAAAAAGAAAACACAGCAAAAACAACCCCATGGATATTGGCATTTACTTACCTCTTTGAACCCTTGTTCCTTCATACAATAAAAACATGCTGTTAGAGAAATTGTGAACAAAATCTTAACTGCAAAAAAATTCTTTAAGAAGTATTTGAAAGGAAATGACAGAGTAGATTTATTGAACCTGGATAAAGTATGCTTGTCTCACATTTTTCAGTTTTGTTATGCCTAAATATTCTTTTAGAATCTGAGCTTAGTAAGGGCATTGTTGAAATCTCATGTCTATTATACAGAGGACATCGGTGAGCTCATGGCAACCCAACAAACAGAAACGCATTTAGAAACATAAGGTGTGAGGACAGCTCATGCCAGAACATTCCCTCCCTAGGTATGTGTCAGCTCTGAGGGAGGAATCAGCTCCACAAGGCTGAAGCTGGAACCCCTGTGCTGTAAGAAACGAGCATGGCTTCCAGCAGTGTCTTTTAAAAAGGCACAGGAATTGTGCATAGAAGTATTCCCAGGGCACTGATACAGGGACTATTCCCCTCTAAGTGGAACGAATGAGGGGAGTTGGTACGAGAGCTTACAGTTTTCAAATATTGTGTGTGTTTGTGTGTGTGTTTGTAAAGATGGAATTCATTATTTTAAAAAACATGTGGTTTCAATGGTGCATACTTGATTTATGACTAAGAATTCTTTTTTTCTATGCCATTAGCACTCTTGTGTAATTAAATAGTTTTCCTCTAGAAACGTAGATTAGATGGAAATCTGTACTACACAACAGATTGAGTATGAATTTATCAAAACCTGTGTGTGTTGAAATAAGTGCAGACTTAAGATAATGACATGAACAATTGAGGTTTAAAAAAATCAAAGATGAAGAATTGAGATGTTTTCTTTCTTGAATATGAGGTTAAAAATCTCTGTCCTTCCACTGCACTCGGCAGGCATAGCTAGAATATTGGTCTGAATGATTTAGGAATCCTTAGTTTCATCTGCACTTTAGTCTTGTCAAAATGACATGGGTGTGTGAGCTTAGTTGGATTTAACTGGATAGGAACCTGAGTACAGATTATAAATGCAAATCAAGTCTCCCTCTTTTTTACCATAAAAGGCATCAACACGAATTCCAAAGCTGATTTCACATGAAATGACGTGGGATAACAATATTACTTCCTTTTGTGAACCTGTTTCTCCTCCCACAAAACTGACTTCTTTACCTCTCTTGAGGCTTGTCAGTGCAAGTCCATAAACATTTACCTGTATAAACTCATAATTAAAACATATACCCCAATCGCTCAGCAAGTAATTATACTGAGTATTATTCACCTTTTACAAGAAATCCCTTAAAGATCTGAAGAGCGACAGCCTCATCAAGTTTTCATTGCCGATCTTGATGCATTCCCATTTTTGGAAGTATCCTCTCACTTTCTACTTGACACATAAGAACACAAAATGAAATTCAAAGGATGGTACCTTGAAAGAAGAACTTCATTAAATAATTACCAAATTAGAAAATTACATATCCAAGTATCACATATATATACATAATAAGATGAGATATACATGTGTTTGCAAGTTTACATGGGGGTATATAGACTCTGGCATATAAAAATATGCATAATCTTCTCATACAACATAATTAGAGAAAATTACCTACCCGGCCGGTTAGTCTTCAGAACAATTTTCTTCATATTTTCTTGCTCCTTGCTAACACGGCCTTGCACCCTCCTTCATCTTCTGCAGTTTCAGTCTCACCCACTGCCCTCCTCCAGTTCTCCTCACAATCCCTCACATTTAATCCGTTCCTTGCAGAGCCCCCTCCTTCCTCCTGCTCCAATTCTGTTCATTTTCCCACTCCCTTTCCAAGTCTCAGATACTGGGCAAAATTCCAACTGTTTGTGGGTGGACAAAACAATTACATAGAAACTCTAATAGAAACAAAGAAGGCTCCCTGTCTGATGTCATATTGGCCCCAGACCACTGTTGGTTCTCTCCATCTGCTTGTTCCTCAGCCACAAGAGGAGAATACAACACTCTAAACAGAATTCAGTTGCCAAATTGTCTTCCCATGACTATCAACTGGTTTACAGAAAACCCACCTGAGACCCAATGTTTCCTTCTAGAGTACCTATATATCTTGGGAAGGGAGAAAGTTGCAGGCTTTGGAGAGACAGCATGTAAGGCTAAGCACAGTTTTGCAAGTCTGTCCCTCCATATAGAGCAATACTTAGGGAACCCAGGTTCTGTCTGTACAAGCCTGAGTTTTCAGGAGGTCAAGGGAAATCCCCAGACCAATCTTCATGCACCTCTCCTCAACTGACAGGACCTGCCTCTACTCAGCTGCCACTCAACAGGCTCTCTCTGAAACCTGGCAAGACCTGGGAATTTGATATTGCGCCCTCAGCTCTCTAAGAGTTATCTTTTGCCGTATCAGAGTGGATGATAAAGGATTTACACAGTTCCCTTTGGTTCAGAGTATGGAGTCAAGGTGAGATTTTGTCACAAATTTTCTTTTTTCTTCTCCTCAACCTTTTTTCCCTCATTGCTTTCCCAAGAAGCCTCGTAAGTTAATAGAATAAGTTCATAGAATTTCTCCTCGTGACAACTGAATACCACAGATACATTGTGTATCCATTTAAGTACTGTACTTATTTCTGTGTTTTACACATAATACAATATGATGTTTTTACACCACCCCCAAGAACCAATCTTTACTGATCCCCATGGAAAATGCATGCTCTGCTTTTTTTGTTTTTGTTTTTGCTTTGTTTGTTTGTTTTTGTTTTTTAATATCTTTGAGTACAGCCTGCACTGAATTTAGCATAACCAGGGATCCTGGCCTTGAAGCTGCCTGTTTGTGAAACTTGTGCCTATCATCCCCCTGCATCCTCCAGCTGTGGTTTACTTCATTCTGTATTCTTTCAACGTTAGGGAACACTAGGGATCTCTGTGAAATCATTTGATACCTGAGGAATGGCTGCAGTGAAGATGGGAGTGGCCCCAAAGTAAAGTCTGTAGAACATTCCTAAGGAGTTAACCACCATGCTATCCTGATCACAGGCTGATTGTTGCCTGGTTCTTTATATAAATACCTGGGGATACAGAGATGCTACATAGCACTTGCACTGTTTATGAAACATTCCCAGTGTAACAAGGACTAGTTATGGAAGAGGCTTATCTGGAGACCCAGTATAGGAAAGCTGGCTGAGAGGTGGTTGAGAAGAAACCTGTTGTAGGCAGCAAAATGAAAAGGAAGAGTTGAGAGGTGATATTCTCAAGCATAGTAGAAAAAAACACTGGCCCTTTGAAGATCACAGACAGTCACCTCTTTAATCTCCTCTTTGTATATGCTCTATATAATTCTTTAACATATAGGTATGGCATGGAAAGGACTGCATTTTAGGAAACACAATTGATTTTATTTATTTATCTAGATTTTTTGCCATAAAATCAGGGTTCATGGGCTCACCAGAGAGAGACAAAGAAAGAGAGAGGAAAGTGAATAATCATTCCCCAGGGGGATGACCACACTGTAATCCCATCTCCTCCATTCTCCTCTTGGGAGCACCCAGCATGGTGTCCGGTACTCAAATCAAAGAGTTAGCCAAGTGGGATCCAGTGCCCTTACCACCACACCACCTGCTGACCCACAATCAATATTCTTTAAAAATACATATAATGACTTTAAATTATCTACAGATTGAAGTGCATTTTAATTTAAACTTCTAATTGCCACAGGGAATGTGTACTTACTAGAGAAAAACAGAAAGACATAGAGAGATGGAGGGGGAAAAAGCATTTTTCAATAAGGAACAGGCATACCACAATCCCTTCTTCTCTATTTCTCCATCCAATCAGAATTTGGGGTACACACACACACACACACACACACACACCCCATGATTTGTAAGCTGCTGCTGAGACCAGTTTTTGAATCATGGTCAGCCATGTGGGATCTGGACACCCTAACTACTTGGCTATGGGACTGGCCTTGAAGTGAATTCTTATTAAACCAGCATTTGGGAGTCTCCATAGAATGACCCTACTTATATATCTGTTCCTGGTCTCTGACATAGAGTCCACATTTTTTCAGTAACACCAACTCTAAACCAATTATGACCCCAAATACCCAATTTATATTACTTTGCCGATACTATGTTCTCTGCTTGTGATATGCTTCCCTTCAGCTGAAACTTATTTAAATCTTTCCCTTCCTATACCTTCAAGGACATCCTCTAGAAAGTAATTCTGATATTTCCAAACAGACATTCATTCTTCCTCCTTTGAACTCTCACTTCAGTCCTTACTGCAAGCACTAATGAGGAAATGAAACAATAAAAGGTAGAATAAGGTGTTTAATTCCCCTAGGAGACTAAGTTTGCTGAGTATAAGTATATAAATATATCCATCTTTGAGTCTTATACAGTGGTTACTGAAGAAGAAAATAAAAGTATTGAATTTCTTGTGTTGATTCTGCTATGTTGTTGCTTCTGGGCAAGAACAGGAAAAAAACCTTGTTGGAAATTCACATCTCAAATCAACTCACTGACTGATAAAGAGGCTTGCCCTCATTCTAACATTAAAGAGATACAGATTCATTTAGATAAGCAAAGGCAAGATATGTATCTTTTGTTGTCAGTCTTTTTGTTATGTTTTGAAGTTTATTGATTTGCTTCTTCCATGAATCAGAGAGACAGAGCAAGGCAGAGAAACAAGACCTCCAACAAGGTCTTGATGTCTTGATTCACCCTCAGCCTCAGTCAGTCCTGGCTCATGGGCACATGTGTGCTTGGCATATTCATGGAGGTCTCTAGATGCAAATCTGTGACCCTCCCACTTGTGTCAGCTTCACAGAGTGTTTTTTTTTTTTGTTTGCTTGTTTTAAAACCACTATGCCCCTTTGTTTAGTTTTGTTTCTTTTGTTTGTTTTTGGAGAGGTTTTTGCTATAGGGCATGTGTGCTCCCCAGAAAGACAGAGAGAAACAGAGAAACAAAAGTGAGAAATCACCCCCCAGGGGGGTTGGCTATGCCACAATCCCTTCTCCTCCGTTCTCCTCTCAGGATCTTGAGTACGCGCGCACACGTGCCCAGCGTGAGTTTAAGCCACCGGGTCTGGGACTCGAACTGCAATCAACTACATGGGAGTCCAGCGACATAGCCATTACGCTAACTGCTGATCTCTCCCTTTGTTTTGTTTTGTTTGCTTTGCTTTCTTATTTTTATTTTGAGGGAAAAAGAGTTGACAGGACAAATGGGCCATATAATCTATATGGCTTATCCTTTTTGTATTTTAATATCTCCTCTTAAATATGAAAAATAACCCCTTTAACTGGAGCTGATGGGAATCATTCACATGGTTTACTGGATCTACAACCCAATTCAGAGGATCATTTGTTCCATATATTCATCTCACTTTTCAAAAAAATTCTCATCCTTTTTTTGAATAATTTTTTGGTGTCCAATCCCATCAGATTATTTAAAAATTAGACAGTGTAGTTGGATGCAAAAATCTAGCTTTTTTTACTATGAATATAAAAGATTTATGTTGTTTATTTAGGTGTTTTTGCATTGTTTTTAAAGGGAGGAAGACAAGTCTTGTCCAATCACCTAAAAGAAAGGAAATCATCTAGGAGACAATGATCAGGTGAATGTCATTTTGTACTTGGGATTGAACAGCAAAGCTGATGAAATTTGAAGTATGTTGTCCCTCCCGCCCCCCTGTTGGTAGCCATGGAAATAGCAGAGTAACATATATAAAACTTGTGGGAAGGAATAACCTTGGAAATTCTTACACGGAACAATTATTTAAACCATGCTGTGACAAATGAATCACGGGGTGGTGCTTTCTGTCAACATTCTTTGCTCTTCTGAACCAGAAAAGCCAGTATCTATCTGGTTCCTGGTTGCTGCTGCAGCTACTGGGAAATGGCACTGTGACAGTGAATGTTTTTAAAATCATTTTGAAATGATCACATGTAGCCAGAAACATTGAAATGATATTTGCATCACAAATATCTTAGGGACTTATTATTGATATTCTGTACAATATAAAATGACAGTTTGATCAACTAAAATTTTATTCTTAACTCATAGAAAGAGAAAATATGGCAGCAAATTATTTTAACACCAGAACGACATCTACTAGGACATTAAGTATGGCGGAATAACATGCTCCTATTTGTTCATTTTAATTTTATATTATCCCTAATCTGCAATTATCATATATATGTGTGTGTGTGTGTGTGTGTGTGTGTGTGTATGTGTGTGTGTGTAATTAAAGTAATTTTCATTGTCTCTTTTTTGCCTTTTGTGGAAAATATTGCTGTGAACCACCTTTTCCTTTTTCTTTTTTTTTTTTTTTCTTTTTTTGGAGAGGCTTTTGCTATAGGGCGCGTGCGCTCGCCAGACAGACAGAGAGAGACAGAGATAGAAAGCGAGAAATCACCCCCCCAGGGGGGATGGCCATGCCGCAATCCCTTCTCCTCCATTCTCCTCTCGGGATCTTGGGCATGCACGCACACGCGCCCGGCGTGAGTTTAAGCCGCCGGGTCTGGGACTCGAACCGCGGTCGACTACGTGGGAGTCCAGCGACATAGCCATTACGCTAACTGCTGGTTCCAACCACCTTTTTCTTTAAAACCAAAAATAAATATATATTAAAACATTCTCAGAATTATTCATTTAGGCCTCTTTAATGGTTTTTTTATCTATTAACAGAAAGATGAGCGTTTGAGAAAAATATATTGACTAGATCATGCAGCCAAACCAATATGCATTTACTTACCTGAACATTTGATCAGAAACCACTTTTTGGGAGGTTGCATAGAGCTGCAGTGGCAAAACGTTATGCTCTGCAAGACTGATTCATATAGGAAGGTTCCAAGTTTGTGTCTAGAGATCGCCCTGAAAACACTAGACATACATGCACCTATAGTCTTGGGCTGATTGAGGCTAGTGGAGAATTGTGGAGTGCGAACCCTGCTTGGAGTTCTCTCTCTCTTCTTTGTTCATGGAGGAAATAAAGTTGAAAAAAATTCTTTTTAAATTTTTTTGCTGCCTGTAGTTCTTTGAATAAGAACTTATTTTTATTTATTTATTTATTTATTTATTTATTTATTTATTTATTTGAGATTTTCACTATATAGGGCACATGAAATCGCTGGAGAGACGATGAAACAGAAAGCAAGAAATCACTTCCCTTGGGGGATGGCCATGCTGCAATCCCTTTGTCTCTATTCTCCTCTTGGGATTTTGGGCATGCACACACACACACACACCCAGCATGAGTTTTAAGTCTCTGGGTCCGAGACTTGAACTACCTTTGACTACATAGGAGTCCAGTGACATAATCATTAAGCCATCTGCTGGTCTCTGAATAAAAAAATCTAAAGCCAGCCACAATGATGTGTGCTGCTAAGATGCTGTAGTCCATGGACTAAGACTACAGGTGAGACTGGTTCAATTCCCAGTTCAACCTAAAGGCCAGACACAGTGGCATGAAACCTGTAATGCCAGTGGCTTGAGAGGCTGAGGCAAGAGAATTATAAACTCAAGGCTGACCTGGAAAATATAGAGACCCTGTCTAAAAAGAGGTGGGCACATGGGGGACCAGCAGTTAGCGTAATGGCTATGTCGCTGGACTCCCACGTAGTCGACCGCGGTTCGAGTCCCGGACCCGGCGGCTTAAACTCACGCCGGGCGTGCATGTGCGTGCGTGCCCAAGATCCCGAGAGGAGAATGGAGGAGAAGGGATTGCGGCGTGGCCATCCCCCCTGGGGGGTGATTTCCTGCTTTCTATCTCTCTGTCTCTCTCTGTCTGTCTGGCGAGCGCACGCGCCCTATAGCAAAAACCTCTCCAAAAAAAAAAAGAAAAAAAAAAAAAAAGAGGTGGGCACAGTGGCTTGCCCTGTAGTCCCAGCTGGGAGGTTGAGGTAAGAAGATCGCTATAGCAATATCCTGTCTAACAGAAAACACATGTTCAGACCACACTTCTCTTTATATTTATTGACACTATTTTAATACAATAATTTCCCTAAAATCTCCATCAAGAAAAAATAAACTTAACTTTAGGAAATCTTTTTGTGTACAGATTGAGAATCCCTTCTTTTCTTACCTGAAATGCTTGGGAACAGAAGCTTTTGAGATTGGGATTTTTTTTTGGATTTTAGAATATTTTCAAATACATAATGAGATATCTTGGGAATGGGACCCAAGTCTAAACACAATAATCATTTATGTTTTATGTACACCTTTTATATGGTCTTACACAATATGTTTGTATTGCAGTATTATGACTGCAGCCAGTCATGTGATCAGGTATGGAATTTCCACTCGTGGCACCAGATCTGTGCTCAAAGCATTGTGGATTTTTGAGCATTTCAGATTTTTGGATTAGGGATGTTCAGTCTATATCAATATATTATATTAGTTATTCCATCCCTGACTATTCAAT
The DNA here is from genome assembly GCA_026018925.1 of Tupaia tana. Taxonomy (NCBI): domain Eukaryota; kingdom Metazoa; phylum Chordata; class Mammalia; order Scandentia; family Tupaiidae; genus Tupaia; species Tupaia tana. Next base: position 94,682,334 of record JAKSZU010000001.1, on the reverse strand, counting down.
TCCCACCATACCTTTACCTTTTTTTGCTGCAACTCAAACACATGTTCATCTAGGATACAGTATTCAATGTGTGGGCTCATAGGGCACTTTAACTCCCCTTCCCAAACAAAAGTGCCATGCACAGTGATCTCGTGCTACCTCTTAGAGTCCCAGGAAATCTAGTGTTTTTAAACTACTCTGCTCAGATTTCCTCTTCTATCTATCTGTCTTGCTGGCTTCTGTCTTTTGCACTTAATGTAATTTCTTTTATTCTTATGTACAGTCCCCTTTAGCTTGGAAGACTTTCTGGATTGACTCTTTGCCCACCCTTACCTGGAAGATTCAGTACATTTACATATTTGGGTTGGTACTACTTGATTTGGGGAGTGGGATCCTAAGACTTCACGTGTAGCCAGGGGGGTGAACGCAGATATTAATTCATCTAGATTTTTTTTCACTGTCATTGCAGCATTCATAGAGTGGACTCTATGTATGCACTCTGCTTGTGAACACTGGCTACTATAATAATTACTAGCACCCAAATTAATTTTTAATTGGACTTGCTCATTCACACTGCTCACACCAAACTAAAACAATGTCCATAGTACCATTAACACTGTATTTTCTTGATTATATTTGCACAGTTTTCTTCTCCCCAAGACTATGGTTTTCTCGAGGAAGTGTCAAAACCAGATTCATCATTGAGTGTTGTCCTGTGCCTCTCTGAATGCACAACATTTTAGAGATGTCCAATATGGAGCAATGACAACAATTTCCTCTACCTGATTCAATAAAATACCTGATTTTGTTATCACTTTGAAACTGTTGTGGGCTTTTGATAGGAAACATTTAACTTAGAAACTGGTTTAATTCCAAAAATCACTTTTGGTGTTGATTGAAACCAGAACGCCTTAGCCATCTGTGGAGATGAAGTCTCTAAGAAGCTGTGTTGAATTAGATCCTACCAGGGTGGTGTAGATACTGTGCCACACAATCTTCTAGGAATAAGTGGCCATAAAACAGTGCAAAAGGGAAGAAGAAAGCAGGAAAAGAAGACAGTTTTCTAGTACCTGGTGTGGCTTTGTCAAAGTTCTTAAATAGTTGAAGTTCATTTGGGACGTGCTTCAATGTTTCATTTTTTAAATTGCAATTATCTCCCAAATCATGCTGATCAATTCCTATCCACTCCTACTCCCCTCCCTCAGAGTGACTTTTTGCTGTTCTATACTTTCACTATAAAATCTCTGCAGAGGTGGGTGATAAGAAAGGCTAAAAGAAGCAGCTAATTTTAATGAGAATGACACCAGCTCTGATTCAACTAATATCCACTAAGATTTGAATGACTAAGAGCATTTTTAATTCTTCTGTTAGTTCCATTTTGAAGTCTTGTTCTATAGCTATCGCAAATTATACCAGTTCCTTCTTTTCACAGGTTCCTTTCTCTACATTTCTACTCCACATCCAGTGTTGATAACTGAAAAAGTTCTTACACATCTAAATTTTCTTCACAATGTCTATGTTATGGATCAGTTTTTTTTTTTTTTGTATAAAGGTGAATGTGGTTCTGTGAAAAAGGAAATTCCATGAGTCTGAAACTCAACTGTACAACTTTGTGTTTACAGAGCAGGAATGCGTAGTATGTGGGAAAATGTTGCTGCTCGGATCTTACTTGGGTCTCCATTTCATAGTCTTTGCAGCTTAAAAAAAAATAATCCGATGAAAATCTTTGATGGAGAATGTAGCCTTCAAACAAGTCTTCTTTATTCTTTTGTGAGTCTAGAAATTTGATTATGTCAATTATGGAGGGTTTAAGTTTCCTAAGTGTCTCTAAGGAGTTTCATGTTTTATTCTTTGATAATTCCCATAAAGTTATGAGTGTGAACAAGTCTCAGACATTAAAGAACATCGCCAGCTTCCTTAAAGAGTCCTTAAGAGAAGAATGTTCAATAATATGTAATAAAAAGACAATATATGAACTGCAATGGTATTGTCTTACCTTGTTCTTCTTTATAAATAATATAAATCTCTATGCATCGAAAAATTCATGTAACATATATTGTACACATATATGCACACATTTATTTGTCAAATTGAGTACAAATATAGCAGAACAAGTATATATATATCTATATATATATAAAGTATGTGTTGTATATTTAATATATATGTATGTATGCATAAATACCTGAAATCTACACAGATAAACTAAAACATGGTTATGCTAATGTAATAAATTTGAATATAAATTAATTTGCTGACTTGTAACCAACTCTAACCCTTAACTTCTTTTCCCATCAAGGGAACAAGCTAGAGAAAAGTCTGGCTGTGTGATTGAGAGCCTTCCCAGCTTCCTCTTGCACTTTGCCATGTACCTTCAACCATTTGAAAGGGGGATTAAAGTATAGGTTGGCGTATTACTTGTTAACGCATTTGTGTATTACCTTGTTAACACATTTTTTCCTTATTCAACTGGTATGCCGCTGTGTTCTAAACCAGCAAACTTTGTGCTATGACTATGTTCCTTACTGTTAGTTTTAAACATGTTTTTATTCAGTCAACAAATATTTACTAAGGACAGATTACTATGTGCCGATTCCAAAATGAGGAAGACTTTCATCTTGTCTTTAGGGAGCTCATTATTCTAGAGAAGGTTATTGCTTTGTATTACATTATGTGCACTTAAGTATGTATCATAGCTATGAGGTCAGGTTTATAGACTTAGGGGTTTTCTATAGAGAGTATTTATATGCAAATATATTGAAAAAATAAGATAATTACATTATATTGTTATTCATAGTTAATTCCAATTGCGTAGCTAGGAACCAAATTTTTTTAAAAAAGTCACAGTAAGGAGAATATAAAGTGCATCTTATAAACGAAAAAGAGAGCTTTTAGCCCGTGAAGTAAAAAACACCAATAATATGCATTTTTCTGACAATGATCAGTGAGTTTCCAAAGATTTCTAGCCTAAGTTATTAAAGTTAAATAGTAAAACAATATATCTTCATAAGTCTTTGTGTAACTTTGACTTTATAACTAACAGCATTATTGATCAACTGTGGTTTCCCTTTTCTAAAAAAAAGAGGACTTTAAAAATCTCATATAGCTTATTCATAATCAAGTACCTTGTAGAAAGTAACATTTTGATGAATAAAGTGAAAATAAATCAGAAACATATGGATTACACTTACCTCCAAATGCATAGACTTTTCAAAAGGTTATACGTGAAATTCCTGGCAAGAATGCCCCTTGGTTTGGAGTATGAAGCATATCTGAAAAAGACACAAAAATGTAGGGTGATATTATGATGTATATATTTTGGTTATCATCCAGTTTCTGGGTCACAACTTCGGTGAGCCTTCTTGTCTAAGTAATTAGAAAAATAAGAACATCTTTCATTAAGGTATTTGGTCTTTGTGCCTAAAGTAGTCCCCAAAAGTTTCCAAGCAGCAAAGGGGTAAGTCTTTTGTTATTTATTACAAACCTTTTCAACCTCACCTGAGCTTATGTTAATGAAGTGACTTTTGGAAAGACAAGATGACCTCATAATTGGAGGAAAGGCTGGGTGCTAGGAGAACCAATTTGCCCGAAGTTTAAATTTTTAACCCCATTCCCATCCTCCATCTCTGAAAGTTAAGTTGATCACCAATTACCAATTATTTAATCAATCAGCCTATATAATGTAGCCTCTATAAAAATCCCCAAGATAATTAGCTCCAAAGAGCTTCCAGATAGCCTAACACATGGAGCTTGTAGTAAGGTGAACAAGAACCCATCCACATGTCAAGAGGGTTCACCCTAACTCCACGGGACTGGAACCGAGTAGGAAGCTCCTATATTCAGTACCCTTACAGACCTCCTTATATATCTTTACATCTGGGTGTTAATCCGTATTCTTTAAATTATCCTTTATAATAAACCTGTAACTGCAATTACGACTTTTCCTGAGTTTTCTGGATCACTCTAGCAAATTAATAGACCTTGAAAAGGGAGTCATAGCTGGTGGGTCAGAAGTTGCCTGGTCTGGACAACTGAAGATTTTCTCCCTAGACTTCTTCCCTGATACCAAGATCTGGCAGGACAGGCTAATCACAAGTCATCTACATTTGAGCTGTGAGTGGCCCCTTTCATGGACTAGGACAACTGAAGATTTCTCCCCCAGACTTGACCTTCCTGACCCCAATATCTAGTAGGGTTAGAGTAATTCTAAATTCCTATGGAATCTGCTGTACAAAGGGAGAAAAATGGAACTACAGAGAGATTGTAAAACATCCTCTCCTGCATGCCTCTGAAGACTCAGATTTAACTCCAAAACTTAGAAAAAAAGTATAACCCTTCAGATAACCAGAAACCACTGCAGAGGCACAGGAAATATGAAAAACCAAGAAAACCTCTTCCTTTAAAAAAAGAATAGCTTCTCTTTATCCATAGACAGTACTATGGAACTTATGGAAATGTCTGATAAAGAATTTAGAATATTCATAGTGACAAAGCTAACAGAGATGCAAGAGAAGAGAGACAATGAACTCCAGAAGATGCAGGAGAAAAGAGCTGACGAGTTCCAGAAGGTGAGGAAGTTCTTGCATGAACTGAAAGAGGAAACACTCACCATAAAAAACAATAAAATGGAACTGATAGAGATGAAGACTGTAGTATAGGAAATCAAAGCCTCCCTTGAAAGTTTAAAGGCAGATTAGATCATGTGGGGTATAGGGTAATCGTTAGGGTTCAGAGGAAGACTCAGGAGGCCTCATCTCAAGAGAAAAAGGGAAGCTTATTGAGCAAAAGAACACCCTGGGGATCTGAAACTGGAGAAGCTTCAGCCCACCCTGCCAAGGAGACATGATGGATTTATATGGGATGGGTAGAAGACTAGGGTCACAAGAATGGGTACTTTGATTAGCTTATTTGCTACTGTGGCCTTATCAACCCATCTGTGGGTGTTGGCTGCCAGTAAGGGAAGGCTCTGGACAAAGGATTCTGACCAAAGGTCACTGCAACCATCTCCTTATTTTCTGACAGAAAATTACCTAAAGGCCATTCTGGTGCTGATCTAACAGTGATGAGGCCCAGCACTTGCAGAAGGACATGAGTTTTTGTCTCACACTCACTAAAAATTAGAAACACAGACAGAGGGACCAGCAGTTAGTATAATGGCTATGTCGCTGGACTCCCACGTAGTCGACCGCGGTTCGAGTCCCAGACCCGGCAGCTTAAACTCACGCCCGGCACATGTGCGTGCGTGCTCAAGATCCCGAGAGAAGAATGGAAGAGAAGGGATTGCGGCGTGGCCATCCCCCTTGGGGGGTGATTTCTCGCTTTCTGTCTCTCTGTCTCTGTCTGTCTGGCGAGTGCACGCGCCCTATAGCAAAAACCTCTCAAAAAAAAAAAAAAAAAAAGAAGAAACACAGAGAAGAGACAACGAAGTGGAGAGTGTTGAAGGAGTGGCAAAGAAGAGCAGAGCTCCCAAGCAGGGAGGGGGTCTAGAAAATGGGTTGCCAAAGATGAGCTGCGGTTTTTATCTTGTTCAGGAAGGGCTTATCTGGGCTAGTACTAGGTGGGGCTTGTGCATGTGTCCTCTGCCCACACCCTATGGTAAGGGTCAGGTGCTGAATGGGTCCAGTCATTCTCCTAATTTCGAAGTGGGTAAGGTCAGGAGATTCTCTGGTGTAGGAGATTTGAGCCATAAAAAACATTATCTATCTTCTTCCTGGAATGTAATGAGGCCTGGAAAAAAGCCTTTGTTTTAGGTCATGCTGCATAGGTTAATCATTGAGCTGCAGTTGTAAGTCGTTTCTTCTGAGCAAGCAGCTGAACTGGTGTGTCTCCATCTTAGTACTTATGACTCCATTTTGGGCCTATACTCTACCTTTATTCTTAGGGTCCCTGTCTCCTGTTTCACTCTTACTAGTGGCTGGCAGAGAACTTATGGACTGTGTGTGCATGCGTGTGCTTATGAGTGCATGTCTGTGTGTGAAACATCTTACAAGAACATGCTTTTGGAAATGAAGCATTTATATCTGTATAATGCATCTTCCTATCACTTTGTTTTAATAAAAGAACTATTTATTTTTATTTTTATTATTATTTTAATTCACTATAGGGCACATACCCTCACCAGAGAGAGAGAAACAGGGAAAGTGAGAAAGCAAGCTGCCAGGTCTGGGACTCGAGCCACGGTCAACTATGTGGGAGTCCAACACCTTACCCACCACATCACCTGCTAGTCCCCTTCTTATCACTTTTTATAATATATTTGCATTAATTTTGTTTTCATGTGCAACATTACTCCATTTTTTGTACCCGTTTAACATTTATGAATGTCTTCATGAGAGATAGAAGTGCACCCCTGAGCCTTTGGAAGGAAACAAAGGAAGACATTAGAACACAGTCTCCTTCCCATCTAGAGACCATGGAATTGCTGTCCTTGCTTTACTTATTTACTTATTTATTTATTTTATTTTTGTTTTTGCTGTAGGATGCATGTGCTTGCCGAAGAGAGACAAAGAGAACAGCGAGATGAAAAGTGAAAAATCTAACCTCCAGGGAGGATGGCCATGCCACAGTCTTTTCTCCATTCTCTTCTCAGGATTTGGGGCACACACACACAGACACACACATGCACACACACACACACACACACACTTAGGGTGATTTTCAAGTCACCAGGCCTGGGATGTGGGCCACAGTTGGATTTGTGGGAGTCCAGTGCCTTAATCTGCTGGCCTTATCTGCCCTACTTTTCATTCACTTATAGCCCATGTTGGAGTGATTCCAAATGTTTTGAAGAAGTGAGTCTACCCTTCACTTACAAAAGTTCTTATGGCAGAATGATTATACAGAGCTCTTTGAGTTTCCATGGAACGAAAATACATCATCCTTCTTTCTTCCATTTCCTTATCTATTGGAGTATACAATGAGATGAATACAGATCTACATCTGCAGGTACAGAGTATAACTATGCTTTCCCTTCACCTATACCTCAAAGGTTGTATGAGGGGCCACACTGAGAAGCTCTAGGGATGACTGGAGGAGACGATTCAGAAAATAGAGCAAAAATAGGAGAAGCATAGTGGAGGAAGTTCTCAAGCCTAAAATGGCATAAGACAGTGATTACAGCCTCGGCGAGATGGTGAGGAGGAGGCCCAAAGCATGGATCTTCCAGGTTTATGTCTCCCGTAACTTCCACATGTCTCTTACATCAGCATTATACTCAAGGCTGACTCTATAGAGGAACTGCTCTTGTGGTTTTAAAATTGAACTGAGCCTGCGGCAGAATGGGACCCAGATTCTTCCAAGTCACTGTCTCTGTGATCCTTATATTTGGGCTCAGAACATGATATGCTACAGACTGGCACTTTGACATACCGAATTCAAGAAATAGCTTCAGAACCAAGCTCTCTGACCTTCCTCCTGCCCCCTGTCTCTTGATCATCTTTGATCCTCTTTCTCTCCTGAAATACAGGGAAGGGCTTTGCTCTGATATTCTACCATCTCTTGAAGATTGAACCCACCTTAGAGGAAAACAAGTGCTTTTGGCCCTCTCCTTGAGATTTCATTAACTGAACTTGTATGGCAAGAAACATGATTCAGGAATGTTAACACTTCTGGGCAGATTTGTCCTAAGCTACTGTCTATCTCCCAGGCCCATCCTGCTCTCAAAGAGAGTTATTTACTCACTATTCTCTGAGCATTAGACCCACTCTCATCCCCTGAAGGTCATTCATTTTAAAATTGTACATATTCCCTATTTTCCTCTCTGCAATGAAGGGTATTTAAGCCTCAACCATCTGACTCCTCTTGGAGTTCATGCTTTGTATGGCTCCCATATGCACATCAATGAAATTTGTGTGCCTTTTCCCTTATTAATTGGCCTATTGTTGGTGATTTTCAGTGAAATTTCAAATATACGGTGAGAGTCCCTTTGCCTCTATACCAATGGGCGTGTTGCCTCTGTTCCCATACATGACTCCTCTGAGAGACTCACAACCTGCAGAGTGGCCTGGTGACCTGAGGAGCAGGATGAGCTGCTTCCCATTGTCCAGTAGAAGGCTCTTGTTGCAAATTCTTCATTCAGGTGAATATTTTTCTTTAGGTAGTAAGGACAATCTGACCTTGTTGAACAACAATGATAATGATTACATTTTTGATAACCAGGCATTAATCACTTTCAGTTGTTCATGTTCTGATTATCCATTCTTTCTCTAGAACATTGTAAGATTTCTGATCTTAGAACAGGGTTGTAAAATTTAAAAAATTTCTCTCAATTTTTTTTCTCACCAGAAAATACAGAGAGGCCTGATTCTTGTCTTGACCCATCATACAACTTTTGAGGTATAGGTGAAGGGAAAGTATAATTTTACTTTCCACCTGCAGATACAGATCTGTATTCATCCCATGGTGTACTCCAGTAGATGCAACAATGGTCAAGTTCCTGGCAGCATGTGCAAATCCTAGCAGGGGGTATGGTAGGTAAATCCCAGAGCTTCATAGAAACCATATCAATGGGAAGATCAGTATAAGCACCTGGCAGTCAGATTTCCCATGCCAAATGCTCTGGGGCATGTGGGCACCACCCTCCACCCTCAACTTAGAATGATTTTCTCCTAGTCGTCTCTAGCCCCAGATATACCTGCAGAGGGACAAACTCCAGGCTTTGGGAGAGCCTCATCTTCCAGACTCATAAAGATGGCAAAGCTGAAAGGACCACACAATTCCCTGGTGTGAAATTCTAGACATGTTTTCCATCCTGCCACATATATGCCTAGAGTTATGGCTCTCAAAATGTGCTGAACATACCCTGTGGAAATCTCAGCCCAGCGCAAATACAAACACATATATACTGACACATACCTTATACATAAGGGAAATAATATTTTTTCAAAACACTACTCACTTGTTTTTGAGAGAGAGAGATTTTTGTCATAGAGTATGTGTGTTCACCAGAGAGAAAGAGAGACATAAAATGAGTAAATCAACATCGGGGGGGGGGGGGTGGCCATGCCACAATCCTTTCTATTCCAGTCTCTTCTTGGGATTTTGGGCACACATACATGCACCTGGATTGAATTTCAAGCTGCCGTGTCTAGGACCGCAGTCAGTCATATGGGAGTCATATGTAGCCATTATGGCATCTGCTCCCAACATGATTTACGAGAGGTGCTTTAGGGCGCGTGCGCTCGCCATAGAGACAGAAAGCGAGAAATCTGGCTCCCTTCTCCTCCATTCTCCTCTTGGGATTTTGGGCCGCACGCACATGAGTTTTACCACCGGGTCCGGGACACGAACCGTGGTTGACTACGTGGGAGTCCAGCGACATGATTACAACTGCTGGTTCCCATGATTTACATATTTTATTTTTTCTTCTGTCTTTTAAAAATTGTTCTAGAGGTTTTTGCCTTTAGGCATGTGTGCTTGCCAGAGAGAGAGAGAGAGAGAGGCAATGAGAGAAAAAGTGAGAAATCACCCCTCAGGAGCAATGGTCATGCTGCGATCCCTTCTCCTCCATTCTCCTCCTGTGATCTTGGGCACCCATTCACACACACCCAGCATGATTTTCATGCTGCGAAAATCTGGGACTTAAACCACAGTCAACCATGTGAGTACAACGATGTAACTGCTATGCCATCTGCTAGCTCCTCTTCTATCATTTTTATCTTTACTTTGATCTTTGTCTTAACCCACTGAAGTGATTTTATGAGCTGAAAATGGTCACAATCCACAGTTTGAATGTAGCATCCTATAAGATGTGGCTTACTTGCACATTAGAAAACACTTTAATAATGTAATAATGACAGTTGTTATTTATTTAGTGTCTACCACATGTCAGGTACTGAGCTAGATGCTTCACACAACTCATCGACTTTTTATATCTTCCAAGGCAAGTGTCATTATACCCATTTTACAGATGAAGTATTCAAGTTTAAATAATAAAACATTTAGATATTATAATGTAGTTTTCACTTTGTTAAACTATTTCTATGTACAAAAACTGAGTCTAAAGTTCATTTACTTATTTCTTTTATAAGTGATAAAGACAGAAAGGCAGAGGCAGAGAGACAGCACCCCAGAAAACATTTCAATGCCTCAATCTACTCCCCATCTTCAGCCAGCCCGAGAAAATGGGTAAGTGCATGCCTGGCATAATCGAGAAGGTCTCCAGACTTGACCCAGAAACTTTTCTGTATTAGATTTCCCCAAGGATCATCATGTAATTTTACTGTTGTAACACTCTCTGGATCCTCCATGAACTTTTTGAAGTCCTCTCATATATTCCTGTAAGACAGTGAATAGACTTAGAAGGAGGTAGATTAACGGCATGGGCAGGAGAGGGCCGCAGGAGAAAAGTTATCCAACAAATTCTCGGCAATAACTTATGAAATGATTTTAAGCCTTGGGGCAATGTAGAAGTGTATTCCCTAAACATGTCTCAATATACGGCCAACGAACTAGTTAATAAATGGGGGAAAATGCATCAACGAGTCAATGTTTTTTTTGATCAACTGATTTCTAAACACGTGGTTAGGCTGACTGTACTCAACGGGGAAGTGATTCAGAGACTACAATATTTACTGCATTTGTTTCTGTTTTCTTCTGTCCTTTAATCCATATGGTTCCATTGATACTGAAGAGTAAATCATGGTGATTTTTTTTTTAAAGATTTTTTTCTTTTGCTTTGAGTTTATGTGCTTGATGGAGAGACAGAGAGACAGAAAGTGAGAAATCAGCCCCCACAGAGAATGGCTACATTGCAATCCCTTCTCTTCCAATCTCCTCACAGGATTTTGGGCACACATCTACATCCACCCAATGTGAGTTGCAAGCCTCTGATCCAGAACTCAAACCCCGGTTGGCCATGTAGGAATTCAGCACCTTAACCACTATGTCACCTGCTGGCCCCAATCATAGTGATTTTAAAAACATTTTGTGTCTTGGGACCAGCAGATGGTATAATGGTTATGTCTTTGGATTCCCACATGGTTGACTGCAGTTCAAGTCCCAGACCCGGTGACTTAAAACTCACTCTGGGCATGTGTGTTCATGCCTCAAATCCCAAGAGGAGAATGGAGGAGAAGCAATTGTGGCATGGGGGGATGATTTCTTACTTTCTGTCTCTTTATCTCTCTTTGTTTCTCCAGCAAGCTTATGTGCCCTATAGCAAAAATCTCTCTCAAAAAAAAAAAAAAAAAAAAAAAAAAAAAGTTTTTCTGACCAGTACAAGTATTTCTAGGCCCAAAAGCCAAGTTGTGGGATAACAGAGGAAGGCATTCTTTCTCACCTGTCTCACTGACTCTTGGCATTCTGTGTGTGCAAGGTTGGATGCTCCTTAATATGTTGCTTTTCTCTAGCCCTGATGCTTGGCACCTACACTATAGGTTTATTCTGCTTTACAGTTCACCTTATGCCCTGGAATAAACCCTCTTGGCTAATAGCCAGTGGAGTACAATCTATTGCGTATCTCCTGCTAAATGCTAACTCTTTCACACTCCGTCCTTGGCTGATGGAGCTTCCCTTCCTCCCAATCAGAGCCTTGAAGTAACATCCTAATTCTACATATTCAGTGACAGTCACGAGACATTAACAAAATCCGAAGTTTCTCAAATTAACAAAATCTGCTAACCAAAATTCCACAATTTGGAAGCAGCAGAAATATTTTTAGGCAATTTTATTCTGTTTTTTTTTTGAGGGGGAAAAAAGGAAAGAAAAGCAGTTACAATTGAATAGGAAAGAAGTTACCTATGGGAATAGCAAACATAAAGGCTAACTCAGACCCAACTCTCTGTGAAATATGACCTACAGTGAGTCAGGAGTTAAACATGAGAAAAGAGCCAGAGAATAAAAAGTCATTCTAAAAGAAAACGTTCCTCTGAAGAGAGTGGAAAAAGTAGGACCAGCATGTATCTAAGTAAATCCTTGGGTATATTTATCTTAATTATGACATCTCTCCATACAGGAATTTACAAGTTTTCAACCAATAACACTGCTTGATGAACACATAGTAAACCGCTGTTCAAGTCCCAGATCCAGCAGCTTAAAACTCATGCCGGGTGCATATGCATGCATGCCCAAGATCCCAAGAGAAGAATGGAGAAGGGATTGCAGTGTGGCCATATCTCCTGGGGGATAATTTCTCACTTTCTGTCTCTCTGTTTCTTGGGTGAACCCATGCGCCCTATAGCAAAAACTTCTCAAATAAATAAATAAACAAATAAATAAAAATTACAGGGCTGTCAGAAAAGTTATGATGTACTTTTCTATTTAAAAATGTATTGTGACTTTTCAGATGACCCTCTTACACACTAGCAGCAATATTTTTATAAAAGTCAAATTATTTGTCTATAATTACTGCAATAGTGATGATGTAAGAACACATATATGCTTATTCATCCCTTGAATTTTTTTTCCTTAAAGAACAATTTAGAATGGCTACTGTCACACAGGTAATTTGAATTCATCCTAAGTTCTTTGATGTTCGCTGATACTACGTTTAACAAAAGAATGACCCTTAAATATTTCTCATTTGTTATGACACAGACTTGCTTAGAGTACAAAGAAATGTTTTTAATCTTCTCACATGGGAAATTGTAACTTACTGCTGGGTCACAAAGTCAAGTAGGTGTCAGTTATCTTGTCCTTTTCCTTCCCCTGTGGGAATCCCCTTTTCCATCATGACCTTATAATGACAAACTTTTTATTTCTTTTTCTTATTCTGAGACAATCATAAGACACTAAGAAAGTCATAAGTCATCAAGTACATTTAGACCTGACAAAAGGAGTTCTGGCACTATGTCGAGTATATTTAACTTCTAGAAGGCCATCTGCTCTTGTCAACCTGTGATTAAATAAGATGAATGGTGTCTCTTAATTTCCCGAGACAAAATCCATCAAAAGTAGCTTATAAATGCTACCCTAAGTATATAGGCAATGACTCTTATTCCTAAATGTTTATATAAGATGGATTTCAGTTCTGATTGACTAGTTATATTTGCATTCATTCATCAAAGCACTAGTTACTGAAAGTAAATTTAGAGGTTTTCTTGGAAGTGATAGATTAGAATCATCAGAGCTCCAGAAAGATCAGAAAACCAAGTAATTATCCATCAAAACTCACCTACATTCTATACACTTAAAACTATTTTCTTTGTTTTTAAAGGTTCCCCCCCACCCGCCAGAGGGTGTGTGTGCTTGCCAGAGAGAGAGAGAGAGAGAGAGAGAGAGAGAGAGAGAGAGAGAGATAGAGAGTGAGAGAGAGAAAATGGGAGGAAAAATAAGAAACCAATCCCCAGGGTGATGGCCACTCCACAATCCCTTCTCTTCCATTTCCTCCTGGAATTTTAGGCATGTGCTCACATGTGCCCAGAGTTTTAAGCCATAGGTCTGGGACTCGAACTGTGGTCAGTCATGTGGGAGTCCAGAGCCTTATCTACCATACCACCTGCTGGCCCTCCTTAGCACTATTTTTTTTTAACTCAATGGAAAATTATCATTATTATTTCATTTTTTTTTAAAGTTCCAAAGTTAACTCTAGCCATATGTACATTTTGTTACTTCTCTCATTAAATCCCTCAGAAAAAGCTACATTTTAAGACTGTTTCATGTAGTATGACATCATGCAAAATAAACCATAGCAGATTTTCTGAACATACAACCCATGACAACAAATGCTATGATATGGCTGGTGTCCAAGATGGTTTCTGCTTCAAACATTTGGTTGAAGGAGAAAAGCACTGAAGGTAAACAAAAATGCAGATATTCCCACAAAAAACAGAGACCAGTTACCAAAAATCATAACATTCCTTCTTATTTGCAGAGTCCCCATTCTCCACTGGCTTCTATCTCTAATTTATCTCTAACTGAGTGCTGAAGTAAATAAATACATAAATAGAACAATAAATACCTAAGTTCACCTTTACTCTAAATTTTGGTAGTCTGTGATTCTTCTACAACTTCCTCGTGAATTCTATGGGCGTTTGACAAATTCATCTCACTAAAGAAGTGTGTGTTTATTTAGCTCGTTCTGTTGTTTGCCTAAACGTCTGGACCAGCATGATTCTCACCATTTCCACATTGAGGATGATGCCAGTGATGCCATCCCGGGAAATCCCATTTTTACCAGAGGCAGCATCACTGGTTAGCAGCCAGTGCTATGAAGCTTTGGCAGCATTCGTAGTCTCTCAGGTTTGCCTTGGGATTTCTTGGAAATGGAGCTGGTTATAATTATTTCACAGTCTAATTAGAAAGAGTAAGATAACTTTTACAAGTTAGATATCTTCTGTAGTTTACATTGCTGAGTAACCTAGCAATGACTAATGTGAAAACAAATACTATTTCAGTACTTCAATTTATTGAACCACACCTCAAAATTGTAGATTACTGGCAGTACCTTGTGAGTGGGAGTTAGCACATGATAGATTTAAATATCCCTCAACATTTGAATACACATCCTCCTAAAACCATCCCTCTTCCTTGAAGGCTTATGTTAAGTTTTGTTTCTTTTAAATCTCTTAGTCATTGTAATAGAAGCAAGAGAGGGAAGAAGCCCTGTTAATTAAGTTGAGTGTGCTAAAGCTGAATGAAGGACAACACAAATTTATCATTATTTAAGGCAAAGCCTTACACATATATTCCAGATAATTTCCATGTTTTAAATTTACTCCACTCAAGGAATTAATTTTCCTTGTCACTTTATCTATGTCTACACAAACAAGGTAAGAAACTGAGGACAGAATTCTGACCACTTTTTCCTATTTCCAGAATCCTTTCCTGAGGCCTTGGGGGGAAAAGGGAGAGTCATGCCTACAAACATTAATGTAGAGTAAGCCTTCTTATCTGTTAAAGTAAATCTCTTTTTTTTGGCTGATCGCTTCCCTTTTTTCTTTTCTAATCACCAACCTAAGAATTTCAAACTCACCTATAACCTACAAGCCTCCACTTCCAGATGCCCCACGTTTTGGGACAGGCCAATGAAAAGGACTCTTTATGATGACTGACAATTCTCCTGCTCTCAAAACTAAAAAGGAAACTACCACATGTCAACATCCTGAGAAATGTACTTGTCTTTCTCCAGGTATGTCACTCAATTTTGTGTTTAGTAATACATCTCATTAATTATTTTTTATACAGGATTGGTTATTTTTGTCAATGAAACTAAGACTTTCTGTTAAATATGGTGCAGATTGGGATCAGCAGATGGCATAATGGTTAAGTCACTGGACTCCCACTTGGCCTAAGGGTGGATGTGGGTACATGCCCCAAATCTGGAAAGGATGAGAAAACAGATGGAAGGGAGTGTACTGTGACCAATCCCTGTCTGACGGTGCTTTCATTTTCTTCCCCTCTGCTGGCTTTTTATCTTTTTCTGGTAAGCTGAGCACTCTCTGGTCTGAAAAAAAAAAAAAAAAAAAAAAAGCTGCAGTGCCCAAGTGCCCAAAATCTGGAAAGGAGAGTGGAAGAGAAGGGATTGCAGCACAGTCATTCCCTACAGAGCTATAGAGGTGATTTGTCACTTTGACGTACTCTCTCTCTCTGGTGAGTGATCATGCCCTATAACAAACAAACAAACAAACAAACAAACAAAAAAAAGCTACTGGGGGATGTACTTCAGTAATATGAGAGAACCACCCAGGAAAGAAAGAGGCTTCAGAAAAGAGCTGTTCAAATACGGAAAAGAAACGTAAATTCCCTGGGTATCAATGAAGAGAAGTCCCAGGACAACAGCTGCCTGTGGGATGGCAGAGAAGCCAGTCCAGATTGGAAAGGAGGTTAGAGGGTTCCAATTCCAAATAAAGTAACCAATATATTGGAATATCGAATATTCTTCTGGCATAAAATTTAGGAATAAATTAGCACTTTATACATAATAATATAAGAAAGGAGTGAGGTAGTTAGCTAATCTTTAATTCCAAGAAAAGCAAGTTATAAAAAAGAACTGTAATGGGAACCAGCAGTTAGCGTAATGACTATGTCGCTGGACTCCCACGCAGTCGACCGCGGTTCGCGTCTCGGACCCGGTGGCTTACAACTCACGCCGGGCGCGTGTGCGTGCGTGCCCAAGATCCCGAGAGGAGAATGGAGGAGAAGGGATTGCGGCGTGACCATCCCCCCTGGGGGGTGATTTCTTGCTTTCTGTCTCTATGTCTCTCTCTGTCTGTCTGGCGAGCGCACGCGCCCTATAGCGAAAAAACCTCTCCAAAAAAAAAAAAAAAAAAAAAGAACTGTAATCATAAATAACAAAATAGTTCATCTCTGACTAATATTTTCTTTGTAAGAACTATTTTGTTTCAACAAAGAATAGTGAGCTAAGGCAAGTGCATCTGCTTTTACACTGGCATAGGGAATAGAGTAAATTAAGAAAGTTATACTTCTAATTTTCATAGTAACAACTCAGCAGATAATTTCTGCAACTGAGTGGCTTCTCGAATCATGTACGTGTATTACTCTGACAAAACAAACAAACAAATTGGGGTTGGCTCCATGACATAGCAGTACTGTGCTACTTAAGAGAAGCCTGAACCTACATGGCAATTTAGGTGCAATTTCCCAGCTAAGTAAACCTAAAACACAAGTGCCCAAGATCTGATCTGGAGGACTGAAGGGGAGGGATGGCAGTGTGGCTAGACCTTATAAAAAGTGCTCTCTCTCACTCTTACTGACACGCGCAAACACTCTTTCTTGCTCGCTCTCTCTCTCTCTAGCATGTGCACATGCTCTATCTTGAGTAAAAAAGGGGTGGGGGAAGAATTGTATTTACAGAAAACGAAAGAAACCAATTACCTGGAAAAATTTAAGCCAAATTTCATTACTTTCCTACCATAACATTTTGCCACCATTATTTGAACAGTTTAGACATTTATTAACACCAAAAATCTTGACTCTAATTTTATTCCAGACTAAAAGATAAGGCTTGAGTTATTTCCAATGTAGTCAGGACAAGTCTCAACTTACTCTGACCCTTTGAGTATCAGGACCAGAATTTCCAAACTATCTCAGAGATGAGAAGTTCTATGCAGTTTATTCGTTGTCCACAGCATACGTATTCTTCCCTACCATAT
The DNA here is from genome assembly GCA_026018925.1 of Tupaia tana. NCBI lineage: Eukaryota > Metazoa > Chordata > Mammalia > Scandentia > Tupaiidae > Tupaia > Tupaia tana. The sequence continues at coordinate 94,665,304 of JAKSZU010000001.1, read as the reverse complement.
TAGTCTGTTCCAGGACCTGAAACAACTTAGTATACCACAATTTCTTTCTTTCTTTCTTTCTTTTTTTTTTTTTTTTTTTTTTTTTTTCTTTCTTTCTCTCTTTCTTTTTTAGAAGTTTTTGCTATAGGGTGCATGCATTCGCCAGACAGACAGAGAAAGACAGAGAGACAGAAAGCGAGAAATCACCCCCAGGGGGGATGGCCGCACCACAATCCCTTCTCCTCCATTCTCCTCTTGGAATCTTGGGCATGCACAGACACGTGCCCAGTGTGAGTTTAAGCCACTGGGTCCAAGACTCGAACCGTGCTCGACTACGTGGGAGTCCAGCGACATAGCCATTACGCCAACTGCTGGTCCCAGTATACCACAATTTCTATGGATCTGGAGTCTGGGTGTAGCTTAGGCAGGGCCTCTGCACAGGGTCTCACAAAGCTATAATCATGACATTACCAGAGCTGTGATTTCATCTGGAGGTCAAGGCCTCTTTCACAAGAAATCACACAAATGTTTTAAATGCTATATTCCTTGAAGAGCGTGGATAAAAGAGACATTTGTGAATGTTACAATTCTGTTTTATACTGTACAGTAACACAATTTAAGAAAAAGAGAAGGTACCATTACCATTTATAAGGCAAATAGTCATGACCTAATATATCTTGTCTGCAAAGTGAATGTTTATATGCAATCATTTTAAAATGCTTTGTAATTATATTCGTTGTGCTAACTCCAATTTTGTAGGCAAGTAGTCAGAAATTGTGAGCCAGAAGTTCCTAATGCAGTGATCAGTTATGTAGTCAATTGTGTTAATACAATGGCTTAACTACCTTATTTATGCCAGTAATCTGCTTTTACTGTAAATTACCCAGTCAGAAAATCTATACTTTGTACACAAACTGAACAATTGATAATTTGCCATTTCATTTTGCTAAGGGGATACAGACCCAGATAGTGAGGATTGTGATTCTTTCCTGTGTAAAAACTGGAATCTCAGAAGAGCAAGTAGATCAGTGAAGTAAACCAAGAGATAGCCGAACCATCTGACCATTTAATGTAACTGCAATGCTCATTATTCTCTGACCAAATGGATCATGTGGCCACATGCACGTGGCGTTGAACTGTCAGAGCAATTATCACCTTTCGAATAATGAATTCATTTCTTAATTCAAAGTTTGAAAACTTTCTCTGACTGCTCACGTTTTAGACTCTCGTGGGTGAAACTGTGCTAATGAATTCTGTGTTAACAATCACAATTCTTAGAAGACAGAACTTGACTTAGTAATGATTTTCTCCTTACCAGGCATTTTTGTGAGAAAAGTTATTTTATTTTTGTTCTTAAGAGGATTTCATGCATGAGATTGCTGCTTCGTAGAGTATCAAACATGGAAAACTTATCTTTAGTCAACATGTCAGGAGAGGTAAGTAAAAGAGCATATAGTCCTTTACATAAAAGGCAAGCTGAATTTTAAAATTGTAACATTAGGGAAATGTCCTACTGTACAGGACTAAATGGCTTTCACTGGAGTTTTATCCTTAATGGGTACCCCTATGCAACCTGGTTAAAGAAATGCCATATTCCTGGGGCTAGTAGGTGGCATGGAGGTTAAGGTGCTTGATCCTACATGGTTAGCTGTGCATTGCCAGTCCTGGGCCCGGCGGCTTGAAAATCATGCTGAACATGTATGTGAGGCCCAAAATCCCCAGAGGAGACTGGAAGAGAAGGGATCATGGGGTGACCATCCCCCAGCCCCGGGGTGGGGAGGTGACTTCTCACTTTCTCTCTCGTGAGTGCACACACTCAATAGCAAAGAAAACAAAAGAAAAAAACTAATAAAACAAACAAGCAAACAAAAACAAAGCATACTCCAGTTAAAATAATGGAATGGAGAGTTTATAGACTTTAAAAAAATTTAAAATCACATACACCTAACATTTTTGCAAAGTTTTATCTTTTACAAGTGTTTTAAAATTAAATCTATCTTATTTATTTTAGCAAATATATGCTACCTACATACTATTAGCACAAATACTCTTTTGAATGAAAATTTTTGAAAACTGCATTTTCCTGTGGTTACTCGAAAGCTGTATTAGAGAATAATGAATTTAGGTAAAGATTATGTTGGATACCTCTATATGTAATAATATAATGTTTTTTGGCAGTTAATGTCATGCATATAGTTTTAGATAATAAGTATTAGAAAACAAGTAATTTCCTACCAAAGAGATGTGTGGACAAATAGCTAAATTGTGCAAATGTTGTCATCTGTACTCCAAATTTTCCTTTTTACCCATATCTCCTATTCTACTCACTCCTCTGTTGTTATGTGGTTAGACACATAGATGTTGAATTAGACAACGGTTCTAATTTCAGCTCTTTCTGAGCTAGTTTCTTACATTTCTTCTCCTCCATTTTCCACTGCAAAATGTTGGTAATAATACTAACATTGTAGAGATATGGGGAGAAATTCCCAACTTAATATGTATGAAATGCCTCATCCAGCTCCTACCAGGTACAACACCCTGAAGAGAGGCTCTGGATTATCACTGCTTTGCTTCAATCCATGTCCCACATGAGCACTTTTCTCCCTATCAATAATGTACATGGGGAAATTTCTGATAGAATCCTGAGGACATATGTGATTTATGGGCTCTTGGGAGTAATTATTATTTTCATATTTATATTTGGATGAGCAAAAAGAAAATGAATGACATGAAATTTAAAATGACATGAAAATAATAAAATCCTAATATAAAATTTCAGGCATCAATGAACCAAATAGCCAAGGTACCCTGTAAATTTATGCTCCAATAGTTCTTATTTTTTGCCTGCTGTGACTATCTTGGTTAGAAATTAATGTTGTAAGGAATCAAAGACTACATGCACTATATTTTGTTAAAAATGTAAAGAAAGGGGATTAGGAGGAATAAGTGATATTTTACACAACCCAAGAGAAAGGCGCATTTCCCCCAACTTATTGGTTAACTCTTTTCTTTCTTTATTCCTTTTCCTTCTTCCCCTCCTCCCTTCCTTGCTTCCGCTTTTGTAATTGCCAGAGGGGCATATGCACTTGCCAGGAAGAGACAGAGAGAAACAGAGAGGGAGAGAGAAAAATCGCCTCCTAATGGGTCGTGGTCATGTTATCATTCCTTCTCCTCCATGACATTTTGAGCACACGTGTACATGTGCTCTGCATGTTTTTCAAGCTACTGGGGCTGGGATTTGAACCGCAGTCAACCACTGGAGTCTGACGTCCTTAACCATTAGGCCATATGGCCTGGCTAAGTTCTTTCTTTATAGAGATGGTTGTTCACAGTATTCCTTGACTCAGGGCCAAACATGGCTACTCCTGTCATGGAGTATTGCAAGGGATTATGAGAAAGTCATTTTGTGGAGCTTGTCTCTCATCCTTCCATCTGCTGCCTTGTCCCAAGCTTTCTATCTTAGGTCACCAGCTATATGCTAAAGTAGTTGACATCTGACCACCTTAAATGAAAAACAGGGTGTTCTAAATTGATTCTAAATATTACATCCATCTTTGGCATACAGTATAATCTGTCTGGGATGTAAGAAGCTAGACATCTTTATTCTCTTTATCTAGGAATTCTCTTTTTACACACTTATTTTGGGGGGCCTAGCAGTGGTATTAAATTCCTCTTTGTTTTACTCCTACTGTGTGAATGTGTTCTGTAAAGATACTGTATCTGTTTCCGAGTCTGCATCTCTGTCTGTATCTGTATATCCAGCTATCTGTACAACCACGTGAATTAACTCCAACCTCAGGGCTAAACTAGTCTTCAGGCAATGCGTGCACAGCTTTCTACTGCTTCTTGATGCCCATTGAGGATGAACTAGCCTTTGGGTCTGAATGACAATTCACCAGAGTGGTTCATGGGCCAGTTTTGGCTCATGGATCAATCTCTGTACTCATTAACCATGAATGATTAGCAGAGGAGATGGGATTCTGACTCCTTAGACACAGGGCAAGGGTAGGTTCTTTAAGGAAAGAGTACGAGAGTGGGGAGGGATGATAGGAAAATAAATGCACAGAAGCATTCCAGACAACAGTAACCCTGCCACACTACCCCCCAGGTATCAATGTTTGCTGTATATTACCATTAGCTGGGGCATTTATTTAAAACGTATCTTGTTGTGTTCCATCTTTTGAACATCTTCTAAGTTATGTATACACTGAAAAATCTAACCCCACTCAATTTTACTTATTAGTAAGGTCCATACACCTAGGTTGCAGTAAAGAAAAATGTGTCGATTTTATTTCTTCAGTTGAAATAGGCCTTTTTTTCAATAACATTTTCCAAGTACTTTATGAAGCTGACAAAATGGAAGTAACAATATTTTAAATAACAAATGAGAAAAAAGATGATATTTGGTTAAATTGAATAAATGATATATATGAAGTAACCCAAAACTTAGTTACATAGTTTCTGTGATTTGATTATTCTTGATGAGTATTCAGAAATCAAACCATCTCTCATGACATTTCTTTTTGAAACTTCAACTTTCCCTTATTGTAACCTAAGAACAATAATGAATTATAACTAGCTGTAGACAGTTACTTAAGCAAATATGATTGGGGGCTACTTTTTAGTATCATGATGGTATGACAGTTTTAAAATTTTAGTTGGAAAAAAATGGCCTTTTTTATGAAAAGTGCAAAAATATAAATATACTAGCTCTGTGTATTTTTGGATAGCCAAGTTAGTTCTAGAACTAAGTATAGCCATCTCCTTTACAAAATACTAAAGGAATTCAGTAAATCTATGTTAAAGTTATATATACATTCATTTGGCAAGATCAGACTGTGAAAGGTAATCCATTTCTAATATATCAATACATTGCCTAGGAAAGTTATAGAGCTGGAAGGCAAGCCCAGGCAGTCTGTCTCCAAAGCCTCCGGTCTCTCCAGCCTACTAAGCTGCTTTCTCAGGCATTTTGTTTGCTTTAACTAACTCCTTTAAAGTCTTTTCCTTAGAAAATATAAGAGAACCCATTTAGAACATTTCTAATTACTAAAGCGATTTGGACAAATCTAGAGTCCCAGTACTTATCCCCTGAAACATCACACATGACTATAATTAGTCGGTCTTGGCCCGGTTGCTTCTCTTAGCCTCACACTTTTCAACTGAAAAGGGGGATAATAATGGGATCTATCTCTCATTAGGATTCTTGCAAGGCTCACATGGCATGATACAGGAGTGCTTAGCACAGAGACTGGCAAGTGACAAATATTCAGTAAAACTTAACTTTACTGCTTACTGAAGATGGACATAAAACAGTGAAAAGGTTTTCTATCGTAGGTCACCAGCTAGCTATATGCTAAAATGGTTGACATCTGACTATCTTAAATGAAAAACAGGGTGATCTAAATTGATTCTAAATATTATATCCATTTTTGGCATACAGTATAATCTGTCTGGGATGTAAGAAGCTAGACATCTTTATTCTCTTTATCTAGGAATTCTTTTTTTACACACTTTATTTCCATATATGTTTTTATTTCCATATATTTGCTTTATTTCCATATATGTTTTTACTTCTAGATAAATAATAGAGATTATTTAGATAATTAAACCACCTAATGAGACCAGAACTTCAGACAATTTTTATGATGATCACTATTATTTCTCCATATATATATATATATATATATATATATATAGAGAGAGAGAGAGAGAGAGAGAGAGAGATTGGGTGTGTATGCTTGCCAGAGAAACAGAAGTCAAGAAATTACCCCCCAGAGAGGATAACCATGCCACAATCCCTTTTCCTCCATTCTCCTCTTGGGATTTTGGGCACACACGCACACATGCCCAGTGTGTTTCAAACTGCCTGGTCTAAGACTCAAACAGTGGTAGGCCACATGGGAGTCTAGTGTCTTGACCACTATGCCAGCTACTGGCCTCCTAATATTTTATTCCTATAGCTTTTTATTTTCTGAGTACAACTAGATAGGCTAGTAAATAGAAAGATAGATGATAGGCAGAAAGATATGAATTAACAAACACACTCACATATGTAGAAATTTTAATGCATACACTGTATTAGTCTTGCAACTCTTAGGGCAATGTCTAATTTTTTCCTAAGTTTTTCTGCTCATATTTCTTTAAATTACAACTTAGTTTTCTTTAAATTTCTTAAAATTTCTTTAAATTCTTTAAATTTCTTTAAATTACAATTAGTTTCCTACTGAAAAGAGCATACATTTCAGGATTATTGTATCACTTCTCAAAAAGTGCATTTACTATTTTCTTATACCCAGTGTAAGTTTCATTAAACCTATTTTAAATGTATGCTCTGACTAGATCCTGGACTTCACTTACAGAATAACCTGGAGAAATTTCTACTTCCTGGGAAGCACTGCTTGGGGCATGTGAATATTTAAAGCCTATAACACTTCTAAAAGTTTAGAATTAGTATTAGTTGAAATTTCCTTTTCCTTATTTTTTCTGTGTTCTTTCTGCCTTTTCAAATACATTGCTGTGAAGGAATTCTGATCTCTGACTCTTTCCTAAATTCCTCTAAAATATTCTGAGGTGGCTTTATCTATTGTTTCCATTGCCAGCCGGCATTTGTAGAAAGGATCCAGGAAAGCTGAACTGTGGTCTAGCCAGCTCGCTTTCCAAAACTAGCTCTTCAGTGCTTCCTAGATAAAAGGGAAACTTCAGTCTGTTATGAACATAATTTTGAAATTGTGCTGTAAACATCCCCTTTCAGCCTATACCATATGGAAACGCATTGACTATTAACCCCAGTCTGCATTCTTTGGCACTTGGCTTACTGCTGTCATCTGATTGACAGTTGATTCCCCCCACCCCCCAGGGCTGAATTATGGGGCAAAGAGCTTCAGGAGGATCAGTGTTTAGAGGTCTGTATCTACCCAGGAGCCATAAATGTGGCATGTGAGCTCTGAAGTTTCCTAAGAAGTGTTAATATTTAAGAGTAAAGCAGACCCAGGAATTTGTAAATCAGCGGGTTTACTTTCAACTGGTTTCCAGCCAATTGTGACATTGTGGCGTAAATTGGCAGCCTGTTTGCTGTTGTTTCCTCTTTTTGAAATTGAACTTCTTAGAAAAACAGCAGTCTGGGCTGTTACATGTCCCGGCACAGGCCACCAGAAGAGACCACTTAAATTTTTTTTATTCATGAGGAAAATTTCCCTCCAGCAACTTTCATTCCTCTTTTTAAGTTATTTTGACAGGACATTTTTGCTGGGTGCATTTTTCTGTGCCCTTTGAGAAGTTGGGGCCACAGCATTTAGGAATGGCCACTGGTGGAGTTTCCTTCTATTCACATTGAAAAGGGAAGAAAATTTTCACAAATTTTCATGCCATGAATAGACACTTTTTCAAAACGAGTTATATGATGTTTAATTGCATACACCAGCACTTGGGATGTGAGACTTTTTGAAGGTTTTTAAGTACATGCAGACTAAGAATTATCTGTGTTTGAATAATTAGCTAATGGAAATAATGATCACGATGATTAAGTAATTGCTGTAAATAATATATGTGAAAATTATCACAGCTTTTACATTGGAAACAAAGATTAAACATTTTCAAGTAGCTTCAAAGGAAAATTTTGTATAAAAGGAGTAAACTTTGCAAAGAAATTCTCAATCTTCATACCCTGAATAAATCTTTCCATGCACTGTATAGAGATCTACATATAATAATATGATGACTCATGATATTTCTCTTGGAGTAAAATTGGCTCTTCTATCATGAGTAACATACCATACAAACAGCCAGAACCTACTATTTTGCTTTTCCTTTGGTTTCAAATGTCAGTTGGTAGAATCCCATAGAGACAGTCAAGCTTGTTGGTAAAGTAATGTTTTGTTTAGAAATATCACAGACTGCTACTTCAAAGTGCTTAATGAAAGGGTATGCATGTGTTTCTACAGCATTATTTTTTTAAGGAAACTAGAAGACAGGAAAAACAAACCTACATTTTAGAGTCATGCCAGATGAAGAGTTCTGTATTTTCTTATAAAGAAATTCTTTGCCAAGAGTTTGCCAAAACCCTACTGCAAATGAACATCACAATTCCTCATAAACAAATGTGAAAATTCTGTGAATGGATGCCCAGTGTTTTCATATGCATTGCCAAGAAATCACTGCCTACTGGACAAAGATAGGAAGAGAAATATATTACAATGTCTATATATGGATGTACTAATATCCTGCAGTTTAGACCATGACTTCAAAGCCAAGATAATACCTCATTCACAAAATGCTTATTTCCATAAACGTTGGGTAAACAGTAGAGCAGACAGAGGAGGACTTTATAATTTCTAGTTTCTTGTGGGGAAAAAAAATGTTGGTGTCTCTTTTCCAAAGATCTGAAAATATGAATTTTTAGCTAATTTTCTTTTTCTTTTTTAGTCTTTAAAATAATGTGTGCACTCATTGGAGAGAGAGAGAAAAAGAAAAAGACAGGAAAAGTTAAGAATGCACCCCCACCCCAGGGGGGATGGTCATGCCACAGTCCCTTGTATTCCATTCAGCTCTTGGGATTTTGGATCCACAGCCACAAGCCACTGGATCTGGGACTTGAAATGAACAGTTGAGATCTCACGTGATAACCAGCTGCTTTAACCACCATGCCACGGGCTGGCCCGTTTATACCTGTTTTTCTATCTAAAGTCTGTTCAGTTTCATTTTAGGACTAAGGACCTAGAAAATCCCAACCAGTAGAATAATAATTTTATTATTATTTTTTATTTTAAGGAAATATTTAATGAGTTAAATATTTTTCAAGCCAAAATTTTATTGACTATACTGTAATCATAATGAATATTATTTCCTGGACACTTATAATAGACAATATGCTAAGTGCTTTAAATACTTAGGATAAATTTAATATTTTTATTTCTGTGAGCAATGTAGCAATGGTCCCATTTTATAGAAACCTAACACATTTTCAAAGAGTTCAAGAAATTTGCTTCAATTATTTAACTAGAAAAATGGCAGGTTTAGATTTTGAACAGAATTCTACCTTATTCTAAATTCTATGCTCTTTATGACTGTATTCTAATGATTTCCTCATTTCAATATGAGGAAAAACATCTTGATTGATTTAAAGAATGAAATGAGAATTTTCACTTATAATTTTATCCATGGAACCAAAGTAGTATTTATTTGCACAAAAATATTTCATACCTTCCTTTATCCCCTCTAATGCTATTGCAATGGCATAACTGCTTCCACTATTTTTATCTTTCATCTGAGCCAGAGCCAACATAGATTTAGGCACAGAGAGTGCAACTGTCTTTCTCTTGCCCATGTCAGGCATCATTAATATAAACCAGCACTCCTCTCACTGAGATCAGTTTCAATCTCATATTGTTCAGCACCAGTGCTTCAAGAAAACATTACCAATTATTTGAATTTGCACCCAAGAAAAGACATGCCATATTTGCCATTGAAGAGTCTTCTTATCCTATGCATTGCTATTAGAAAAATTCCCTTAAAATGCTTTCATAGTTTTACCGTCTTTATCAAAACTAGTCAATGGGTCAGTGTTGCCTAATACCTGGAATCAGGTCCCATGACTCCTCCAAAGTCTTTCCCAAAGATTTTATTGGTCTTTTTATCCCCTCTCTTTACTTTTCCAAATCTGCTTTATTTCTTACGCCCTGAGTTTTGCATTTTCCTATTATTTATTTATTTTCATTATCTAAGAGTGCTCTTTTGTCTCCCACAATGACTAAATCACACCAATTTAGATCAACTTCCCAATTAATTCCTATTTTTGCCAAGTTCCCAGATGGTAGGGTTTCTCTAACTGTTTTTTTTTTTTTTTTTTTTTTTTTTTTTTTTTGAGAGGTTTTTGCTATAGGGCACATGCACTCGCCAGAAAGACAGAGAGAAACAGAGAGACAGAAAGCGAGAAATCACCCCCCGGGGGGATGGCCATGCTGCAATCTCTCTCTTCTCCTCCAGTCTCTTCTTGGGATCTTGGGCACACACGCACACGCACCCAGCGTGAGTTTAAGCCACCGGGTCTGGGACTACATGGCAGTCCAGCGACATAGCCATTATGCCAACTGCTCATCCCGGGTTTCTCTAACTTTATGAGAGCAAGAACAGTACCTGATCTGTCACACTGTAAGAAAAATAACAGTGAGGGTGAAAAATCAAATAATAATATATACATATCATAAATATTCCAATGTAATTCTTTAAAAACTGTACATTAATTCATCAAGCTTTTGAGATAGAGCCATCCTTTTTTTCCGTATTGAGAATCTGTTCATAGGAATTTTACAGCATCTGCCTTGCATCCACAGTTTGTCCCACGTCATTCTCACGCTCAGTCTATTGAAAGTGGGACAAGAAACTTTCAAGTACTGTTCATGAGAACTCCTCCTAAAATTTGTAATTTTCCTCAGACTTTTTTATCATTATATAAATATTTATTAGATTGAAAAATTCTCAGATTTACTAATTTTTTACAACTTCTGTATAAAAGCTTTTGTGTTTACAATACAGTAGTAAATTGTTCCAATTTCTCCTATATTTATAGAAGTTTTCCATATATTTCCTGCTTATTTTTCCCCAAATGTTTTATTTATTTTTTGACTATTTAAATCATTTTTTAAATAATTAAATCACTAGTAACTGTTTTTAACTATTAATATTTAAAGTCCTTATAAAGCAGTAAGTTTAGTTTTGTTTTCCTTGCCAGAGGGTGCATGTACTCTACAAAGAGAGACAGAGAGAGAAAGAAGAAGAGTGAGAGAACACCCCCACCAATGAGGCATAGTAATGCCTCAATTTCTTCTCCTCCATTTCTTCATCCTGTCAGGATTTTAAGCACATATGCACACACATGCCTGGCATGTTTTTCAGGCCACTGGGGCTGGGATTTGAACTGTGGTCAATCAGATGGGATCTGGCTCCCTTAGTCACTAGGCTATGAGGTATTCCTCAAGTAGTTTTCATACCAAAACAAAAACAAAAACAGCCAAAAACCAAAAAATCCCACAATTCAATTTTTAACTGTTGTATGCAATGTGATTTTAATAACAAGCACAATTGGCTATTTGAAGTAAACACTGAGGCTTGGGCAGCCACTGTCCCAAGCACAGGGTGTGTTGGTACTAACGGGTGATCAGTGCTGTCAGCAGACAGCACACTATGGCAAAGGTCGGTGTATGTTGCAGTGAATGGACAGCTGACGTTGTTTCAGAGGCTTGGTGAAGTGAGTGGGGAAGAGAGATTCTTCTCATTTATATTTATAGTCAATCTCATGACTTACCTTGGATTACATACTTCTTTTGGGAGAGATAATTATCTTTCCATGTAAACTGCTATCATTGGTTCCACAGAGCAGGCACACTGCTCAAGATTCCTTTATAGTTTTCTCCATAGCTAAACATAGAGGCATTAGACAGAAAGTACATGTACTCAATAAAATTCATTAGCTGATTAAACTCCCATGACAAGGTGAAGAAACTTTTTAAAAAATCCACAGAGGAAATCACTCCAGAGGCGAGCAACTTCAGATAATGTACAATAATTTGAACTGAGATAGATAATCAGAACAAAGAAACATTCAAGAAACTAAGGATATGGTTCCTGCATGAAAATTTTGGATGGGTTATGGTTATATATGTGTTATATGGTTATAATCCAAAGCACAAAATGTATTAATGTTAATCAGGATAATTGTTTAAATAAATAAATAAATAAATAAATAAATAATTTTGCTAAATTGTTTAAATGAATAAATAATACTGTTTGCTAAAATGTGAGTTGACGAATTTAAATAATATTCTAGAAGTTAAAAATAAATCTTCTTAATTCCATTTTCTAGATATTGACAATCTGTTCTGTACTTCTCAGCTAAATTAGAGAGAAATGGAGACTGGGAGATTTGTCCAAGGTCAGAGACCAAGTGATCTAAATATAGCCAACCAACCATCGGGTACCCAAAATGTTTTTCGTCAAAAGACTTAATAGCTTTTTACCAAAAATAACTACTTCAGTCAAAGAGAGAGGGATAATTGCTACTTTCACAGACAACATAAGAAGCCAGCATCATTTCAGCCCAGAAAGCAACGTTCAATGACCACCCACAGAGTCTATCACATATTTATCTCCTCCAGCTTCCAGCTGCAAGACCCTCTTCTCTTTGGCTTCCCATTGACCTAGAAAGAAGAACTAATGAATAAACAATGAAAGAAAAAGAAAAAACCCAGATACAGCAGCAGTATGCATGAAAACTACCGCTACTGCGGGTAAGCAAGAATTTAATCTTTGGGTCAGCTCTTTCTGGGTCACTAGTGTTTTAGTCAAGGAGCCCAGCCAGCTCTTTGAAGAATCTGTGGTGACTCCACATCGGCCAATGCAAATACCTGGCTGTGCAAGACAGGAAACCTCAATCAAGAGTCGAAAAGTCTTCAGTTTGGGCAACAGGCAACCATGGGCTAAGACTAATTTAACAACTTATTTTTTGCCTAGACCATGAGCTACTGGAGGTTCCTGCGGTAGACTTGATTGGCAGTGTGTAACTGTGTCAGATGTCCACACTCCAGAAAGTGCTTCTGTAAGACTGGTTAAGGTTCATCCATTGGAGATGCATTTCTTTGAAACAAAGTCTAAGACCAGTGGTTCACAGTCCCATTCATCTTATGATGGAGTTTATGTGACCTATACAGCTGTCTATTCATTTTTTTAAAAATTGTGAATGCATGTGTGATTGTCTATTTCTGTGGTATAAATACTTTTACAATGTTTGATTTCAAGCCACCAATGTGATATTCACAAATACAAAGTTCTACCATACAGATACAACTATAAATAAACCCAAATACATATAAAATGACAAAATATAGTAAATAATTAGAAAGTGATAAATGTTTTGTCATCTTCTTTTGTTAAATTTATTTAATGTTTAAGTTTTTTTAATAAAGTTGGATCTTTTTTATTTTTACTTTTTTATATATTTTTCTTTTTTATTTATATATTTTTATTATTATTCATACATTAAATTGCTATGCATCGTTTAGATTGTGAAGAGACTTTACCCAGCATGGTATACACCTTGGTCCAGCCCAGTTGAGACCACCATACACATCCTCGTCAATAGATAATAGACCTTATCTATGTCCCACAAGTGTTTTACCTCTCCATTTTCCCCCCAAATTTCCTACGCTCTTCTCCTCTCACACTCTCTTTCCACTTTGTCTCTAGTATCCATTACAATTTAAATTTTCACAATGGCTGTGTTTAACAACTCCTCAGAACTTCTGAAAATTTAACACTGGGCTCTTACCAATAAGCCATCCTATCACACCCTCAGATGACCTACCTTAACAGTAGCTACCATATCCAGAAGTGGTTCTGGCTCTGGAAACTGAATTTAAATCCCAGCTCTTCCATTAACCATGTGAGCTTGAACAAGCTACACAGAACCTTGATTTTTCTCAACTGAAAAAATAAGTTAATGTTTATTTGTGAGTTTGTAGTGAGGAAAAAATAAAATAGTGTATGTGAAAGGCTTAACACTAGATTTGGCATATAATAATCACTCACTGAATAATGACAAATTTTTATTTTAATGGTAGAAAGGAATTACATTACTAAATTTATTTTGCATCTACCTTGAAAACCTGCTTGTACCATTTCAAAAGAATAAAATTTTATGAATAGAGGAAGAAAGTAAACCAGAGAGATTAGGAAAGACTGGAGTAGAGAGCTGGCCCTGTGTCCTAGCAGTGAAAGGAGCCAGCCCTAGAAACTTGAATAAAGAAGCTGATGATGTGTGCATACATGCCCCAAATCCTGTCAGGATAAAGAAATTCAAGAGAAGGGATTATGGTATGACACATATCCCATTGAGGAATGTTTTCTCATTTTCTCTCTCTGTCTCTCTGGCAAGTACATGTACCATCTGGGAATAAAGAAGAAAAGAAAAGATTGAAGTAGAAGGCAACATGAAGGTAACTGAGAAGGAGGACAAAATTGGATCAAAAGGTACAGAATTAGGATGAGCAAGAGAGTAACTAAAAAGTGCTGTTGATTTTCCTAGGGCCAAAACTGTTTAAACTTTTTGTTAAAAATTAATTTTCAATTGCTCATAATTGTGTGATTTCTGCATAAATGATTAAAATAAAATTTCCTTGAATGGATAGGACTAAATATCCCATCTCCTCTCTTTGGCCTGGATAAATGATCAATGGTGGAACTATGGTCCACATTGAGTCAATTAGATGCTCTTGTCTTCAAAACAGTACTTGTAGTCAGAAACTAGAGTAAGCCAGTGTTGTATGCTTCCATATTGGATAGCTCTGGCCTAAATGAGAAAAGAGACTAATCTGCAGAATGGAGAACAATGAAGGATCAATACATTAAAGTGGATATCACGCCAGTTGGTGGTATAGAAGGTGAGGCGACTGGATCCCACATGGCTGACTACCTGGTCTGAATCTCAGACATGGTGGCACTTGAAAAACATGCTGGGTTCATTTGTATGTGTCCTCAAGTCCTGAAAGGAGGGAGAAGTGGCAGAGAAGGAATGGTGGTATGATCATCCCCCGTAACAGGGGCGGGGAATGCTTTCTCTCTCTCTCTGGTGAACTAACACACCCTCTGTCAAACTGGAAAAAAAATAAATAAATAAAAAGACATCACTTGGCCTCATGAAGAAAAGAGGAAGGGAGGGGGGGAGACAAGTGATGACTTGATGACTTCGAGTTCCTATGTAATCTTCCTTACAATAAATTGCCTTTACCTAAGCCAGCTTAAGTGGGTATCTATTCCTTAAACCACATGAATCTCTGCCATTCTAGAGTTCTGCAGAAGCATACAAAATCACAGAATTCATGATATACTGTAAGCTTGAAGAGATGAGATTCTTGCCCTCCTAATTTACTTATGATTAATGGACACAATGGAGTGCAAAGAAATTAAATGACTTGCACAGAGTTCATATTAACTAGTAATAGAGTTTACTCTATGCTGCTGGGCCCCAGGCAGCACCATATTCCTCCAAAGTAAAAAGGCAATGGTGCGCATCTAATTTTGGAGTGGCGCTATGCTAAAAATGCCCTCAGAATGATACTATTCTCAAAAGATGAATTCCATTTTTTCTTTGTCTGATGCCTCTCTTTAAGAATAATGTTAAATAGAACAGAGAAAAAGCAGGGATTTAGTCTAGCAAGAGGCAGAGTTAAAGCATAGGTTTTGTGGACAGATCTACCTGTGTTCAAATCCACACTCTTGCCTTAATGATCTGTGTGATTGTGGATAAAAGATATCTTCTGCAAGACCCAGTTCCTCCTCTGAAAAATTTGTTTTTTAAAAACTTATAGTATTGTTGAATGATTAACTAATACAATGCAATACAGGTCGTTTTCATGTAGTAAGCATTCACTAATTGTTAAATTGTTCTTGATCTTCGTATTGTCAACGACAATTGTTGGACATGCTTCAAGAATCAGTTCTTGAGAGGGGCTAATTTTTAGCTTGAATATGCAATGATATCAAGAAATTGATTTGAGTGTGTATCAGTAGCACCAGCATCTATGTATACCTTTCTACGTGGTGCCAACTGCTCCTTCAAAAACAGATATTTACTAAACTGTTTCCTAAGGATGTGAATGACTTCAGTCCAAAATATAGCTGGAAATTAATGTTCTCTGAAGATGCAAAGTTTTATAGTGAGTGGTTAAAATGTGGCATTAAATGTAATAAACCATGAATGTTGACAGTCAATTATAAAAGCAAGCAATATCTTTCCTGGAGCTCCTCTAAGGCAGGCTAACAATAATTAGTAGCCTAGAAGTTCAGATCATGAGGGACTATGTACACACAGCTATACTTTATTAATGCAGAAGAACCAACCTGTTTTTTAGCTAGAAGGAAGGTATAATGCAACATAATTGAATCTACTTAGAAACCTTAATGGATATTATCACAGCTTTACAGTTCCATATTGCATTGTTCACTGGCAAGATCAAGGTAATCTAGTGTAGTGATTTTTTTTAACTCTTATAAGACTTATTTATTTAATTTTATTAATTATTAATTTTTAATTGGACAAATGAGAGAAAGTAAGAAAGCAAGTCACCAAATCCAGGACTTGATCCAGGACTTGAACCACGGTCAGTCATATGGGAGTCCAGCACCTTAACCACAATTCCACCTGCCAGCCCCAAGGAGTTGTGATTCTTAAATTGCTATAGTGTAAGGATCAATATGAAGGACTTGTAAACAGTATATATTTCTGGATCTTACCCCTAGACTTTAAATTCACTAATTGTATAATGCTGACCAATTTTCTATAGTTTGGTCAAACTCCCCGGAAAAGTATAATCCATATGATTTGGGCAGCACCAACTCTGAGAGGTGCTGATCTAGAATCTCAATTGAAAAACGTTTTGGAAAGGAAGGATGGAAAAACTCTCCAAAGAGAGCTCTGCTCAGCAGGTTCAGAATAGAAAGTAGATCTAATCCTTAAAAAAAAGAAAAGAAAAAAAGAAAAGAAAAAAAAAGAAAAGAAAGAAAAGAAGAGAAGAGAAGAGAAGAGAAGAGAAGAGAAGAGAAGAGAAAAAAGAAAAAAAAGAAAAGGAAAAGAAAAGAAAAGAAAAGGAAAGGAAAGGAAAGGAAAGGAAAGGAAAGGAAAGGAAAGGAAAGGAAAGGAAAGGAAAGGAAAGGAAAGAAAGAAAAAAGAAAAACTCGAACTATGCAAGTCTTTTCAATTAGCTGTACCTTGATTCTCACTGAATCTTAGAGGGTAGATTCTGTGGAAATATCAAGTGCTGGTGTTAGCCCAGTCTGTCCCAAGGGAATAGCAGAACAGCAGAAGCTTAAAGGAATCTGTTTAAATGAATCATCCAGTGGATAGGAAAGGTAGTTTTCAATAATCTTCATATATAAATAGCAAAACATATGAAGGATATCCAAAAAGTTCAATGAAATGTGCATTCTGAAAACACTATGCATGGATTTCAATTTTCTTGCAATGAAATAAATTTGTCTTTTTTAAAAAATCATTTTATTTTATTAGTTATTATTATATAAGTTTGCTATAGGGCATGTGTGCTCACTCAAGAGAAACAGAGAGAGAGAGAGAGAGAGAGAGAGAGAGAGAGAGAGAGAGAGAGAGTAAAAGCTACCAGGTCCAAGACTCAAACTATGGTCAGCCATGTGAGAGTCCAGTACCTTAACCACAATGCTACCTGACAGCCCCTAAATTTGTTTTTGTTTTGTTTTAAATTATCTAGCAGCCATGTGCACTTTCTTCAGGAAAAGAGGGAGAGAGAAGAAGAGAGGGAGAGAGAGGTAGAGAGAGAGAGAGAGAGAGAGAGAGAGAGAGAGAGAGAAAGCGTTAAAGCACCCTCATGGGGAATGGTCACAGCACAATCCTTTTTCCTCTGTTTCTCCTTTTTGGGGTTTTAGGCACCCAAGTACATGCATGTGGCATATTTTTCAAGCCACTGAATCCAGGATTTGAACTGTGCAGTTGGCCATGTGAGACCCAGCTGCCCCAAACATCATAATGTTGGCTGGCATAACTTGTACTTTATTAACATGTTCTATGAATATTTTTTGGTTCTCTGCACTTTTCTATAATAGAAATGACCATGTACTTATTTTTAAGAACATTTCAAAAACTAAGGCATTCTGAATTTCAGTAACTGTATCCTTCACCCTGATGTATCATTTTGGTGTCTATCCAGTCCAAGGAGACAGTTAGTAAAGCATTCTGCAAGCATCATTGGATTGGTATTTAGGACAGAGAATTCTAACCTCATCCTTGATGTCAACTAAGTGCTATTTTGGGCAAGTCATTTCACCTCTCTGAATCTCAGAGTAGATCTGATACCTTAAAAGTTCTTTCTGTTTCAGTATCCTGTAATAAAATTCTTACTAGGTACCAGGTACTACTCTAAGTGCTTCACTTAGAAACAAGCTTATTTAACCCACACATTCATTTTATGAAGTATGCAATTTCATTTTAATTAATTCCACTTTCTAGATGAGTATATTGAGACACAACAGGTTAAGTAACTTGTTCAAGGTCTTTTTGCTGGTTTATTTCACATGTATGTCAACTGACTGGGCCACAATGCCCAGATATTTGACCAAGCATTCTAGATATGTCTATGAGGTTGTTTTGGGATGAGATTTTCATTTAAATTAGAAGACTTGAGTAAAGCAGATTGCCCTTCATAACATGGGAGAGCCTCATCCAATTGGTTGAAGACCTACATAACACAGAAGATTGAGATCAAATAGTTAAGAGTGGAGTATACCAATAGGCTGCTTTGGGCTTCATTTGTAACATCAGTATTTTTCTAACTGGATAGTAAACTGCCTTCAGATTTGAACTGCATCTTTTTCCTGAGTCCCCCACCTACCAGTCTTCTCTATCAGATGTGTGATTCACCACGCCTCCACAATCACACGAACCAATCAGTACCTTAAAAGAAATCTTTCTCTTCACACACACACACACACACACTCACACATTCATACACACATATAGACACACATCCTATTGGTTCTATTTCTCTGGAGAACCATGACAAAACACATAATATTGCAGTTGCTTTGATATCCACTCTACAGGTGGAAGATAAAGATTATTCTGTATCCCCAGAAATTAGTCAAGCTTCCCCCTTTTGAATTCAGAGTCATCAGTAAATGCAGACTCCAAGTGAAATTTGTTCTAATTAGTTTTCTTCTGACTTTCTACCCTGCATACCTCATTCAAGTAGGCATAATAAACTAATGAAACATAAAACTCCAACCATTGTCATAACTTGACATCATACATGTTTAATTACAAGAAATTGTGTGTCTGGAGCATCCCCCTAATCTTTCACAATGACTTTAGAAAGTAATTGCCTTTTTGAAAAAGTTTCCATATTGGCCAAAGGAAAAAAATTCTAGGCATAAGATAGTCTAATTCAGTGTGGCAATTTTTCTTTTTTCTCTTCTTTCTTTCTTTCTTTCTTTCTTTCTTTCTCTCTTTCTTTCTTTCTTTCTTTCTTTCTTTCTTTCTTCCCTTTCTTCTTCCCTCTTCCCTTTGTTTCTTTCCTCCCTCCCCCCCTCCCTTCCTTCCTTCCTTCCCTCCCTTCCTTCCTTCCTTCCTTCCTTGCCTTTCTTTCTTCTTTCTTTCTCTCTTTCTTTCTTTCTTTCTTTCTTTCTTTCTTTCTTTCTTTCTTTCTTTCTTTCTTTCTTTCTTACTTTCTTTTGTTATATGGCACTTGCACTCACAAGAGAGACACAGAGAAAGAGAGGAAGAGAAAGTGAGAAATCCTACCCAAACAGGGGTATGGTCACACCACAATCCTTTCTTCTCCATTCTCCTCTCAGAATTTTTGGGCATGCACACACATGTGCCCAGCATTTTTTTCAAGTGTCCATGTCTGGGACTCTAACTGCATAATTGGCCATGTGGGATCTAGTCACTTTAACCTCCACACCAACTGCAGACCTAGTTATTTTTTTTTTTTTTCCTTTCTTTACTTTTCTTTTTAAAAAATGTTTCCTTCAGCCTTCACTCAGTAGATTGTCCTGGAAAAGTCTTGTAATATCTGTTGGTAATAGATTTAAAACATCATCACTTTAAATTGTATTTCTATTTAATTAGGTTTTCTTGCTTTTTTAATAATGTATGCATATGAGTCAGTAATCACTTTCCTTTTCCACATCAAATTCCATGTTTAACTCTTAGGTAAAAGTGACGCTATAGACATAGCTTTAAACTAGCTCAAGAATGAATATTATCAATCAATTAATCATCATCAACTATCCAAGTATCTATTAAAGAGGGGAAAAGCTAAAGCCATCCTGAACCTTCTTTTTTATTAGAAGTAAGTTTTAGATTCCTACTGAAAAGTCAACAAAGATTTCAGAAAGTCAAGGCGAGCCCCTGCTTTGCAATGCAAGACTTTCTGGTGGAGGTCAGCCGTGGATCTAAAGCACCTAAAGGCTGATAGCTTACGAGAAAGAGATCGCCTGGAAACAAAGGAAACACTGAGGCTAGAGATCACTGGGCTCTTCCTGGTTTCATACATGACTCAGCTGTTGTCTATAACTCTCCTGACCCAGACTATTAACTTTGAAACTTATGTAATCGTGGAGGAGGAAGAATGAGTTGTTCTGTTTAAGACGAAGCTGAGTCATTACAGCCAGATCCAATCAGTGCAGAAGAGAGGGATTTGGAACATTTGATTAGTTTCCTTCAACTTGAATGTCTAGACATGGAAAGAGTATAGGGACCATCCTTTGTTATTCCTGGGAAAAGCCTCTCTTCATGTACAATGTCACGGGTCATATGAGTTTATTTGTATTATCTTTGAACCTGATGTATATTACTCTACCTTTGTCAACATGCATTCCCATTTCCTGTAAGTTTTAAGCTGTCCCAGATGCCGAGTAAATATAATTTCTTCGGAATGTGACTAGCCTCTGTAATTTGGTTGCACAATCACTACTCTCTCTCTTCAAATTCTACGTAACTGTCCATTTTAAGCATGCATTGTCTTGGGCATTTATGTCCTGTAGCTTAAGACACACCAAATGTGTAAAAATGTAACCTTAACCTACCACTAATGGCATCCGTGCTATTAAAAAGGAAAATGGGCTCTCAAGTCTAAATGGTTATCTGCTGTTCACAATCACTTAGTGCTCTAAAATATATTCTCCCAATGTCAATTCTTTTTAAAAACATTTTTTTTTTTTTAATTTACTGAAGGGCACGTGTGCTCACTAGAGAGAGACCGAGACAAAGAGCAACAAAGAGAGAGAAAAAGTTAGAAAACATCCCTGGGAGGATGGCCACATCACAATCTTTTCTTCTCTATTCTCTTTTTGGGGCTTAGGGCACACATGCTTGGTGTGTTCCTCAAGCCACTGGGTCCAGGACACGAACTGTACAGTTGGACATGTTGGATCCAGCTGCCTTAACCAACATAATACCATGCCACTGGCTACCCCCCTTGTCCCCAGGGTAAATTCTTTAGTTGCCTGTCAAGGCACTTTCCAGTAGTCCTTAGCTCCCAGGGTGTGTCATACAAAATGCAGCCAGATCTTCAGGAATGTAAAAGTGCATGTGAAATATGCAAAACAGAATTGGGATTCTGATGCTAAGTTTGCCTCGGCATCATAGTATGACCAGCTTCAGTGTGTCCAAAGTCTTCAGAGACACAGTGCCTTGTTTGATAAAATTGGGCTTGATAAAATGACATACTAAATTGACTGTCTAAGCAGATTAGACATGGCCCAGTAAAAACACAGGATCCATAAGCCTTTTGCTGAGATTTACACCTTTTTTCTATCTTCAATCCTCTGCTGTATTTATAATTTTTTTCTTTCTTATATTAAGCTCTAAACTAGAAAGGATAAAGAAAGTCACAAAGAAGAGCAAAGAGAACAAAGCTAATACAGGAAAGCATTGGCCTGGTCTCAGTAGACATTTGCAACACAGTTTTCTGTATTATTTATGAGTTACAGAGGGAAGCTATGTTAACATACCAGAGAAGGAATATATTTTTTTAATCAGATGACTTTAGAGAACATAGGGTAGGCCTGGGGAAAATATATTTGCTTTTGTCTAAAAAAAAAAAAAAAAAAAAAAAAGATCAATATCATCCCTCTAAAAGAAAGCTTTTAGAAAAAAAATCTCTGTATGATATATAAACTTCCTAGAGCTTCCTACCATCAATGGCTCTGTCTTTATGCTGGCATTTTAATTAATCCTCCCCATTCCTTTTTTTCTCCCCCTTTGGTTGGTCTTTTAAATGAGTAGTTTTTTTTTTTTTTTTTTTGAGAGGTTTTTCGCTATAGGGCGCGTGCACTCGCCAGGCAGACAGAGAGAGACATAGAGACAGAAAGCGAGAAATCACCCCCCAGGGGGGATGGTCACGCCGCAATCCCTTCTCCTCCATTCTCCTCTTGGGATCTTGGGCACGCACGCACACGCGCCCGGCATGAGTTGTAAGCCACCGGGTCCGAGACGTGAACCGCGGTCGACTACGTGGGAGTCCAGCAACATAGCCATTACGCTAACTGCTGGTTCCCTTAAATGAGTAGTTTTGTGAAGTCAGTTTGGCCATAGAATAGATCTAATTTTATTGATAAAGAAGATCGAAAGTGAATGCAATCCTTAAAGTCCAGCTTAAAATGTTAAATCATTGATTAACCAAAGAATGTGTATGTCATACTTCTGGTTTAATCACTTTATCTGTCAGTCTTTCTTTTGAAAGAGTTGAAAAACTTGATTAGTGAAAGCTGGCTTCTATGGAAAAAATAACTTAGTTGTTCCATATGTCGTAAAAGGCCTGCTTAGAGATTGAGCAGACTTTCTTTCCTTGTCTGGAGGAAAATGTGAAATACTTTCCATAGCTTTTAGACTCTGATCTCAAAGCAAAATAAATTATTTTATCTTCAAGGTTTTTCTGAATTTGAGACCAGACATAGAAGGACAAACTCTTGAAGGGTGGAGAAGGTAGCTGCAAATGTCATGTAAACTCCAGGCTTCTATGCTTACCCCACTACCCTGACTAATATCCCTGCCTATAACACAACACCATTATTAATACTGTAGTGGATCTTGAAATCTTGGAATCTTGAAAAGCTGTAACCAGTTCAAAACTTTAGCTTGATCAAAGGCTAGTTGAATAAGGAAAAGGGTGCTAAAAAGAATTTTGGGGGGAGTTGGGGAGGAGAATCATGGTTTTGCCTTAGGCCAGATCTGAAACAGTAACCTGCTTAGTTCTCATTATGGAGTATGGGAAAGTGCTGTTTTCATCTCGGATATAGAAAGGTGGTGAATTGCCTTTGACCCCTCCTTCCCCTGCTTGGAAGTAAAACAACTGTGAAAGTCTGAGTCCACTGCATTCTTGCCAATACTAAGCAAGAACATGCCCAGTAGACTCCCCAACATCCTGGATTTATTCACTGCCCTTGACTGGCTTGTTGAACAAGGAGGTTTGAGGTTGGAAGTAGGTGATAAAAGTGAGTATATTTAGTATAACAGAGCATTGTCTACCATTGGAAAGAAAGATGATTAATATCACTTCTAGGGATCTTTATATCCTGAAACACTGTTGTACATGAAGAGCTGGTGATGGGAGATGGGAAATGTGGCAGGGAATATGGCAGACAGCATGACTCGAGACTTAAGGAACAGACTAGCTAAATCAACCCCTATAGTATTCACCAAGCATTGTACTATATGCTGGGGATAAAAAGACAAGTGGGTAGGGCTAGCAGATGGCCTGGAGGTTAGGCACTGAATCCACATTGCCAGCTTCATGGGGTTTAAGACCCAGACCCAGCAGCTTGGGAATCATCCTGGGCACATGTGTGTGTGTGTGTGTGTGCCCTAAATTCTGAGAGGAGAGTGGAAAAGAAAGGATTGGTGTAGTCATCCCTCCTGGGGATGATTTTTCACTTTCTCTCTCTCTTATCTCTTTTTCTCTCTGGGTAGGCACACGCATCCTGTGGCAATACAAATGAACAAATGACAAGCAGGCACACCTGGCTTAAATAATTACAGTATAGAAAAAGAGATTTGTATGCAAATGGTGGCTTTGAAAACAAATACAGACTGTGCAGTAATACTTGAATTATGTATACAACCTTGACGTAATATGATTAAGTCATTGTTTGAAACGGAGTTCAGCCTTTACTAAATTTAGGTGAGAAAGTGTTACCTAAAGTGTTACCTTGTTTATTTTTGAATGTACAACTGACAAGAGATCTTAACATTAGAATATTCTGTAGCTTCTATCCGGATCCTAATGCTCCTTTTTTAAGTAGTAAGACAGTGTTGGCTTGTATGTTTTAAGTGAAATGGGTGGTAGAATGAACATTTTGCTTTTCTTTTTCTTTTTCTCCTAGTTCCCATCTTTTCCAAGTGGAACTAGTTGTCTTCAGATTTCTTTGCTATTGCTTCCATTTTGGGGAAAAATTTTGACTTTTTCAGGCTTATGCTGATAACTAAGCCAGAATAAACAAAATGAGAGCCATGTAGAGTCATAACTAAGATGCATAACAAATTTTGCACAAAAACATACATTTTGTTGTTTAATTCCTAAAGGAAAGCACATAAGCAAATGCATTACTTTTGCCTGACCACAGCTAAAAAAGAAGCTAGACTGAAAAAATATTCTAAGGAAGCCAATTTATAAAAAGTATTTGTGAAATCATATGCTACTTGTTCTTTCTGACCCAGACTAACCATCTAAATTGGCATAGCAGAAGCAAACTAAATAAATAAAGAACAGAAACAAAAAAAAAGGTAGAAGTTTCTCATAAGGGGGACTGCATTATCAAGTATAAAAGAAAAGAAGAGGGACTAGAGCAGTGCTGCTGAAGAGAACGTTCGATGATGATAGCCCTGTCTACCTCAGTGCTCTCCAATACATGGCCTCTGGCCAGAGATGGCTCCTGCATACTTTAAAGCTTTCTTTTCGCTCCTGTACACAGGTCTTAATAGCTGAGCTGGGACCTGCCTCAGATCACTTGAAATGTTTCTAATGTGACTGAAGAACTGAACTTTAATTTTTGTTTAATTTCAGTTCACTTAAATTTAGGAAGTTACATTTGACTGGTAGCTTCCTAGACAGCACAAGTCTCAATTAGCATGATGGGGAACAGTGACTTCTGTTCTAAAAGTTTTTCCAATGTTATTGGTTGATTTTCCTCAAATATCTCCTCTGAATTCCTACTTTCCCATATTTAAGATTGTTTTAACATGTCATGGTCCCTAAGTAAAAACAATAATGACATAATATAGCTTCAATATAAGATATCTAAGTATAGATATATTATAGGTACATTTCTAATCCAAGAGAGATTTGGAAGATAATTTGAAATTTGTGTAGGATTGTTTCAAACAGCATAATTATAACAGTTATGGGAAATGATTATGAAAAGTTCTCTTTGCTCAACAGGCTTGAAAGATTCCAGAAAGACTGGAGTGTGATTTCAGCTACATGCACTGTGGAAATAAATGAGGAAATAATTGACCGACTGAGAGGGGATGGGGTACCGAAGATAAATCTGGACTTGGGCTGAGTATGACGAAGTAAGGGGAAGGCTCTTCACATAAAGGAGTCTGCCACTGAACAGGCGCAGAAGTGGACAGACGCAGACCTCGGGATACACTGAGTTAGCTCATCTGGCTCTAGAAAGTGCATTGTTGGTTATGACTGGCAAGAAAGGTAGATCGAGCTGATTTCCTCAAGGGTCTAAAATGCCCACTGTGGATTTGTACTAGGATTCTGTGGCAATGTAGTAAAACTAGAGGTTGGTTAAATGAGAAACAATGATATCTGTGATTTAGAGAATTAACTGTGGTGTCAGTGTCAAGGAATATGCAGAGAAAGATGTCCAGGGATGAAGACTAATTAGAAGGAAAATGGAAGGGGCCAAGCAAAAGGTGCTAAGATTAAATAGGATCCAAACACAGGACCAATAAAAAAGCAGCTGAATATGGTTGAAAATTTTGGTGATCTAACAGATGTGGGTATTTGAGGAAGAGAGAAAGACATAGGGAATTGTGAGGTTTTAAGTTTGGAGGGCTAAGTAATAACAGTGGTCAAACTAGAGAACCAAGGTAAGTCTGGGCTTGTAGATTTTGAAGCATTTGATTGGCATACATTTAGAGATGATCCATTTAGGCCAGTATCTCAAAATCAACACCTGTGAACCTGAGCAGACATTTATTGGGTATCCAAGTTGTGCTGAAATGCAAGCCTGGAGCCCAACAGAATGGTCAGAAATGGAGACATGATTCACCTGAATAGAAATAATAGTGAAAGTCATAAAAGTGTGACTTCAATTAAGAAGAGAATATTATGTAGCTCATTAAAGAGGATCAGGGCAGGTACATGGGGTATGATTCACACAGAAGTCTGAGAAGTAAAAACAATTTGAAGAACTCAGGAAGAAATGACCAAATCAAGAGAAGAATAAGCTACATTTATGGGAGTCTACACATTCATTAAAACATGAATACCAAAGCAAGTTATTAATAATTTTCTGTAAATTACGTTTTACCCGAGCACCCCACCCCCCGGGGTGGGATGAAGAATTGGAAACCCATGTAAATAGGGGCTGATGTCTGGGGAAGTAGGATTGAAGTAGGAAGAGTCAAAAGACATAATCAAGGAAGTGTGCCCTAGAGTGTGAGAGGGCTAATATAAATTTTTTTTTTTAGTTTCCATATGTTTGTGTATTTTTTTTATTTCAAATTATTTATTTGCATTCATTCACTGTACATCATTACAGCATACAAAATGAGATTTTCCATCCAGAGTACACTGTATATTATCTCAGTGAAGCACATCAACAAACATGTTGTCAGTAGATGATCTTCCATTTCTTGTTTTCTGTATGTTTAGCTTTTATTCCCCCCATCCTTGATTCCCTATCTATTACCCTCTGCCATCTCCCATTCTCCTCCCACACTGTCTCTGGTATCTATGTTGCTTTCTATACTGTTTTCTCCCCACATTTTATTGAATCACCAAAGACCCTAATCAATCCAAATACCCTCATAGCAAACACAGGTGACATACACATTTCCATGGATACAAGTCTAACTTTACGCATCCTATAAAGTAGCACCTAGCTGGGGCTATATATCCTACTGCAGTCATTGAATAGATATATTTTTTTTTCCTGAAACTTTTTTTTTTTGTAACTCAATTTACATCCCTTCCCTAAGCATCATCACAGCACACAAAATGTGATCTCCCATCCAGTACACACTGCATAGTGACGCAATCATGCACATTACAAAAAATTTTCCATTTCTAGTTCCTAGAAATATTTCCACCCCTCTTTCTGACCCTCTGTCCCTTCCCACCCTCCTCTCACACCACCTCTGGTGTCCACAATTGTCCTTCATTCCCTTCCCATGCACATTGCATTGATCACACAATTTCCTACATAATCTAATTACTTTCAATGGTGAGTTCACTCATTACTACTAAGAAAACCAGTTTTAACTTAAATCAAAGAAATGCCAAGGAACTTTGCTTAAAGCCAGGAAACAGGTTAGGATTCTGTTCAAATGGTAGGTGCATGAACCTATCAGTCTCATGTACTTTTATCTTCTGGTTCAATTTTCCTGGTTAAATTCTGGTATATAATATTCAACTCCAGACTTGTCCCTATGATTAAGTTGGCCACTTTCTTAGTTTTTGGACTCTTATTTCCGCGTGTCTGTGTTTAATTTTCCTGATACAACACACCCTTGAGAACTTCTTGGAGATCTGGTCTGGTGCTGGTAAATTCTTTCAGGTTTTGTTTATCTGAGAATATTATTGTCTTTTCTTCCCACCTGAAAGATAATCTTGCTGGGTACAGTATTCTTGGCTGAAATTGCTTCTCTCATAACACTTTGAATATATTTTCCCATTCTCTCCTCGCTTGCATTGTTTCCAATGAGAGATCTGCTGTTAGCCTGATGGGATGTCCTTTGTAGGTAACTTGATGTTTTTCTCTTGCCAATCTTAGTATCTTGTCTTTGTCTACTGTTTTGGTCAACCTGGCTATAATGTGTCTTGGAGAAGATCTTCTTGGGTTGATTCTATTTGAGGTCCTTTGTATTTCTTGGGACTGAATCTTCAACTGCCTCTCTAGGTTTGGAAAGTTTTCTTGCAGGATTTCATGGAATAGATTATCAATGCCCTTATGGGCCTCTTCACCTTCTGGAATGCCAATTATCCGGATATTTGGACATTTGATGGTACCCAGTACTTCTCACACATCATTCTCAAATTTTTGGGCCATTTTCTCAGTCTTCATGGTGGATTTTTCTAGGCCAGCCATTTTCTCTTCTACATCTGAGATTCTATTTTTTGAATGATCTAGTCTGCTTTTAATACTTTCAAGGGAGATTTTGACTTCTTGTATTATAGACTTCATCTCTAGCAGTTCTGTTGGAGTCTTTTGTAAAGTGTGTAATTCCTCTTTTAGATCTTGCAAGAATTTCCTCATCTCCTGGAACTCATCAACTTCTTTCTCCTTTCTCTTTAGCAGTTCATTATCTCTCTTCTCTTCCATCTCTGTTAGCTTCGACATTATGAATGCTCTAAATTCCTTATCAGACATTTCCATGATTTTCAACGAACTGCTTGTGGATGAAGAAGAGTTACTCTTTTCCCATGGAGGAGAGGTATTTTCTCGTTTTCCCATATTTCTCATGATCCAGTGGTGATTTCTTGCCATCTGATGGATGGTGTGTTTCTTTCAAATTCTTGAAGTTCAGTCTAAAAGTTCAGCAGACAGAGGTGATCTAGAATCTCTTTGCCATTCTGTTGTGCTCGCTAGTGCAGCAGATCCAGTAGATATTGGGGAATATTTTAACCCTATTAGTATTTGGATGTTTAGCTACAGTGCTCTTAGATCTGTCTAAGAACACATTGAACGGGTATTGGAGGGTGGAGAGACAAGAAAAAGGAAAATGGAAAAGGGAGAGAGAAACAACAACAAAAAGAGAAAAAAAGACAAAAAAGTTTAAAAAATTGTAATTACTCTTCTTTTCATAAAAAAAAAAATCACAAAATAGAAAACCGCGAGGTGCGCAAGCACGCCGTGCAAAAAATCTAGTTCACTGGAGCCATGTGGAACCTTCTTCTGAAGGCCCGGCTTCTTCTGCCTGGGTGGGAGGACCAGAGTGATAATTAACAAGATAAGAGGTGGAGCCAAGAGCCAGAGAAAAACTGTGCCTTTTAAAAAAAGTGTAAAAAGGAAAAATAAAAAAAAAAAGGGAAGACAGAAGCAGGGAGAGACAGGAACCAAGACACAGAAAGAGAGATAGAAGGCAGGCTGGGGGTGTGGTGGGGGAGGGCATCTGAGTCAGTATGAGTTATCAGCAGTGAAGAATGGTCAAAGATCAACTGTTTCTTTCTATCTGAATTCTTTTTTTTCCTTAGAGTATTTTTTTGTTTTAACTTTTTTTTTTTTTTTGCTTTTGAGTGTGTGCGCTCACTGGGGGGGGGGGGGGGGGGGGAGAGAGAGAGAGAGAGAGAGAGAGAGAGAGAGAGAGGAAGTGAGAAATCACCGCCCAGGGAGGATGACTATGCAGCAATCCTTTCTTCTCCATTCTTCTCCTGGGATCCTGGGTAAACACACACACTCCTAGCATGAGTTTCAATCCACCAGGTCCAGGACTCAAACAGCAGTTGGCCATGTGGGAGTCCAGTGATGTAACCACTATGCCATCTACTGGCCATCTACTGGCCCCTCTCTCTGAATTCTTAACAGCTTCAACTCTGCATCTGTTTCTTCCCATCTAAAAGAGGTATAATATTAGGATTCATAGGATAGCTGTGAGGTTTAAATGAGACCATGCACCTAGCAGGACTAAGACTCAATGTGAGTTATTTACCTGCTACTGTTGTCCTTCTTTACAGTTTTGTATCAGGCATGCCCAGCTAACAAGTGTTATCCCTAATGTGTCAGTGGAATGCAGATTGTCCCCATGTATCGGAAGAAATCCCAGGCCTCTGGCAAAAGGCAATTTCATCTTATCCACAGCTGCCTTATTATAATGCCTATACTCTTAAATCACCATGGATGGCATAGAAATCAGAAGTCTTTGTTCAATGCCTCTGCCTTTAGTGTGAAATTTATCAACTCCAGCTTTGGTGATATGATTTTTTAAAAAATGGAAATAGCCAAATAAAGCAATTATATGCATCAGAGAATTAAAAAAAATCCATCTTTATCCATAGGGCAGCAGAGGTATTGGTTTCCCAGGGGAATAAGAGCAGGCAGGGTAGGCATGGAGGTCAGAATTGAGAATCTTTTCAAAGTTTTGCATAAATGGCCACACAACCTGGATAAATCCAATGAGAAAAAAAAATTGTATCTGAGTAATTTAAGTCAGTGTGTGTCTGGTGGCAATGGAAGAGTATTACGGGTTAGGGTAATCCATCACTCTGATTCATGTGTCCGCACAGAAGAGTAAATAAAAGTATAGGTTTTAAAAGTTTGTTTTAAGCTTAAAGCAGAGCTAGTGCTTCTCTATAATAAGTGAGTTCACATATATGCTTTACTTTAGGAAAATAGTCTCATAAAGGGAGCTGGATTAGCAGTATTGATGGAATGAATCATTGGTACATTCATCCACTCATGCAACAAAGTGTTTGTCGAGCCATACTCTGTTCCACATGGTTTGCCAGGAGCTGAGAAAAGCTGTGGATTAGATAAACAGAGGCCTTGTGTTCATGGAATTGGTCAGATAGGCATTGCACAGTAATTTTAAGTAGATTAAGTCTTAGAAAGGTGTTATGGATGCCCACAAGAAGGGGCCCCTCACCTAATCTGGAGAGTATAATATGCAATAATGAGAAGAGATAACACTTGTACAATGTTAACTATTCTAAAACACTTTAAATATACTGTTTGATTTAATGTATTTGTCAACATTATGAAGTAGTTACTATCATTATCTCCATTTAATAGACCAAGAAAATGAAAGGTTCAGTAACTTGCCCAGGGCGGCATAGTCGGGATGTGGCAAAGGCAAGATTTTAATTCAAATGTGAGACCCAAGAGCACATGTTTAAATGACTGCAGTTTAGATAAATAAACATATCTAAGCGATCTAAAAAATTGTTCTGCTTCAGAAAATGGCATAGAGAAATCTATTTTTAATGGCATATTTAAACATTATTATTATTTTATTTCTTTTACGAGAGAGAAAAAGAGGAAGAGGCAGGTACCCTTGACAGGTTGGTGTCAGGCTGCTATCCCCGAACACCCTGCCCCACGCCTAACCACAGCCTTCCAACAAGCCTGAATCACAGATACACTTGTGCTCAGGTCGACCCAGAATACACAGCCCTGGTCTTTCACATGGCTTCTAGCTTCACAGAGCAGAACTCTCTTTGCACCACTGCAAATGGGGCTAGTGACACATTAAAAAAAAAAAAAACTGATTAAAAAACTTATGATAGCCATTACTGACCAACTACTTTGGTAACCACAAATATAAAATTTTTGACTCTCATTTCTTACCGACGGGATCTACTTTTAGTGTCTGTTTCCAGTGGAAGCTCATCAGGCTCTAACTGGTGTGCGCCCTGGCAAGTCATGTGGCCTGTGTTTGTTCTCAGGGAACCAGAAAGGCAACCGGACTCGCTGTTGCTCAGGACACAAAAGAGAAGATAAATCTTAAAGACGGGCTATGTGAGCTGAGCTGCCTTTCTCACAGCCTTTCCTTCATGGAGGTGACTTGGCCTGGAGCTCAAACATGCTGTCAGTACCCAACTGATGCTGCAGAAATCAACCACACCTTCCGTGGACACTGGAGCAGATATTCTGGTGCTCACTCATGTCCCTGGACCCACTTCTGCATTCTGTACAATTCTGCAGACACCACCACGCAGGCTTTTCGCTCTTCTGCCTCAGGGTCTTCAAAGTCAAAGAAGCCCTTTCTGCAATGAGAAGATCACTTAGCAGTGAAATTGAAGCTCCTGGGGCAGTCTTTGACCCATGAGGGTAGGGTACAAAGTTACTTAAGTATGCACAGTTAAGTAACAAAGAACAAAACAGCTTTAAAGACAAAAAGGCATCTTGGGGACCAGCAGATGTTGTAATGGTTACATCGCAGGACTCCCACATAGTCAACCGTGGTTCAAATCCCAGACCCAATGGCTTAAAACTCACACTATGCCATGTGCTTGTGTGCCCAAGATTCCAAGAGAAAAACAGAGGAGAAGGGACAGGACTGCAGCGTGGCCAACCCCTCTGGGGAGGGAGTGATTTCTTGCCTTTTGTCTCTCTGGTGAATGCACACACCCTATAGCAAATCTCTAAATAAATAAATAAATATAGATAGACAAGCAATTGTTTTTCTTTTTTGCAAATTTTATTTATTATTATTATTTTTCAACTTGACCAGAGAGAGAGAGAGACAGAGAGGGAAAGTAATAAAGCAAGCTGCCAGGTGCAGGACTCAAACTATGGCTACATGGGACTCCTGCACCTTAACCACCATGCCACCTGCTGGTTTCTAGAAAGGCAAACATTAAGACAAAACACATAATCACTAAAAATTGTATGGTGCCAGGAAAAGAGGGTAAGAAATAGAACAATATGAGTCTTTTAAAAGAAATAGAGGATTAAAGACATTGCATAATGGCAGTCATAGAGAACAAACATGAAAATCTTTCAAATAATAAGACTCAAGATACACATAGATGAAAAAAATATATAGGTCTTGTAGAAAACCAAAGTAAGAATAAAAAACACAGATGACTCTCTCGCTCTCTCGCTCTTCCTCTCTCTCTCTCTTTCTCTCTCACAAGCACCTTCTGGAAAATTAAAAAGAAAAACAAGAATGACTTAAAATATGTTACATATACCTAAGATCAAATATTATTTTAATATTAGTAAATTTACTAGTGGATACATTTGCTTATTAGCAGAAATATTTGGTGGGGGCAACAAGTGGAATGGAGTTTAAGGCAGCTGGATCCCAAATGATCGACTGAGTGACTTCTGTACCAACGTGGCAGCTTGAGAAATGCTACTGGTGCATGTTCCCGCATGCCCCAAATCCCAAGAGGAGAGTGGAGAAGAGATTGTGTGACCGTCCTCCCAAGGGGGTGCTTTCTCACATTTCCTCCCTCTCTTTCTCTCTGTCTCTTTCCATCAGGCACGTGCATCTTATAGCAAAAACAAACAAACAAACAAAAACAAAAAAAAAGCAAAATAAATAAGTAAATAAGTCAATTCTATTTTAGAATACAAAGTTAAATTCAACCATGTGCTTTATATAATAGATACTTAAAATAGAAAAGATGAACATCAAAATATGGGAAAATGTACATGAGGAGAATTTAAGGACACCAGTAGAAGAGTAGAGGTCACAATCTTAGTATTGAAGGAATTAACTGGGAGAAAAAATGCATTAGATGTTAGAATTACACACCGATTAGTAAAGAATGAGATTCATAATATTTAACATTTATAACTATCTCCACACCAAAAAACTTTAACATTAATAATCATAAGGCAAATAGTGCAGGAGGCACCAAGAAAATAAGAAACACACAAGGGGAGAGAGGCTCTCACTTACCATCATTCTACACTTGATTGAATTGAACACATAATGAAGGGCGTAAGAAACCTAAATGACATACTTACTAAGGTACCTCTACTTGATTTTCAACTCTGAAAACAAGATATTTTACAGGTGCCCATGGAACAGTCACAAAGCTTGGTCACAAGGAAAATCATGTCAAATTCATAGAAGTAAATATTACAATAATAGAGGTAACAGTCTGTAATAACCACACATTAGCACTAAAATTAATGTAAAAATTAGAAAGTAAACAAAAATACTATGCTACCTATAAATCAGAAGAATTTTTCTCACAAAAAGTTTTGGACCAGAGATTCAATTGTATATTCAAACAATGGATTTGGTAAAAGAGATTGTTGGAAGAAAACCTCTAACACTAAAATCTATGCCAATTAATCAGAAAAAATACAAATAGATGATTTAAACAATCAAATAAAAAGGTTAGAAAAAAAATTATAAACCTAATGAAAGTAGAAGTAGTAAGACAAACACAAAAATGTACCTTAAAAATACAGTAATAACCAAATTTATGATTTTTTTCTTAGAAAAGTCTATACAATATCAATCCATTAGCTAATCTAATTGTGAAGAAAAGGAGAACATAAAAATATATAAATGAGGGACCAGTAGGTGGCATAGTGGTTAAGGTGTTGGATTCCCACGTGGTTGACCACAGTTCAAGTCCAAGACCCAGAAGGCATGTGTGTGTACATGTCAAAAATCCCAGGAGGAAAATGAGGAGAAGGGATTGTGGCATTGTCATTCCCCCCACCTCCGGGGGTGATGGGGGTGATTTCTCACTTTCCCTCTCACCATCTCTGTTTCACCAGTGAGTGCAAGTGCCCTATGGCAAAAATCTTTAAAAAAATAAAATAAAATAAATGAACTATAATATGGAAAGAACCAAAAAGTGTATTGTTAAAAAAAGAAAAACTTAAGACATAGTCTACTTTAAAATTTTGAAAATAAGTTAGAAGTGGTTAACGGACTAATGACCACTAAAAGTTTTTAAGTTCTAATTGTTAAAATTTGTAAAGGCCACCTTAATTGAGACAAGCATCTTTGCATATGTGATTTAGCTAAAGATTTTTGAGATGAGTGGATTATTCTATATTATCTGAGCCCTAAATCCAATGACGGGTGTCCTTAGAAGTGAGAAACAGAAGGGGAGAAGGCAATATGACCAGAGTGGCAGAGACTGGCATGTCGAAGCCACAGACCAAGAAATGCCTGAAGTTACCAAAAGCTAGAAAAGGCAAGGTATTGGGACCAGCAGTTAGCATAATGGCTATGTCGCTGGAATTCCATGTAGTCGAACGTGATTCGAGTCCCAGACCCAGTGGCTTAAACACGCCGGGCGCGTGTGCGTGCGTGCCCAAGATCCTGAGAGAAGAATGGAGGAGAAGGGATTGTGGAGTGGCCATCCCCCCTGGGGGGTGATTTTTTGCTTTCTGTTTCTCTGTCTCGCTCTGTCTTTCTGGGGAGCGCATGTGCTCTATAGCAAAAACCTCTCAAAAAAAAAAAAAAAAAAAAAAAAAAAAAAAAGAAGAAAAGAAAAGAAAGAAAGAAAAAGAATAGAAAAGGCAAGGTATGGATCCTCTCCTGGAGTCTTAAGAGGGAGCAGGGTCCTGCTGACGCCATAAATTCAGAACTCTGAGAGAGTAAATTTCTGCTGTGTTAAGCCTCTTATTTTGTGATAATTTATTATATCTGCCCAGGAAATTAATATACATAGAATGAAAGATACGAGTCAAATGTACAATTTCCACTAATTTTTAAAATGTGAAGTGTTTTGTCTGTGTGTTCCATTTTCTTTCCTATG
Organism: Tupaia tana; assembly: GCA_026018925.1. Lineage (NCBI taxonomy): Eukaryota > Metazoa > Chordata > Mammalia > Scandentia > Tupaiidae > Tupaia > Tupaia tana. Next base: position 94,630,394 of record JAKSZU010000001.1, on the reverse strand, counting down.
TTAACTCCTGCCCTCCTAGTCTCACCTTCTATCCTTGATCAACAGCGCATGCCAAGGCCCTGAGACAAGGAAGCGCAACAATGAAGATGCGGAGGACGGCCAGTGCTATGCTAGAGTGTACTGGGCAGTAGGTGGCACCTGATGACGCTTCTTCCTGACCAAAGACAGCCCCCCATCTGAGAGGAATTGTGGGAGCAGCCACTAAGTTACATACACTTCAGTTCATCTTCACTCACCTCATCTGAAGTGGTTCCCCAAGGTCTGACTGAGTTAGATAATAAAAGGTTCAGAGAATAACACAAAGGAGGAAAAATAAGAGCAAGCAAGGCAGAAAGATCTTCTTTATAGCTAAAGTAACTATATTGATTTCCAATTTTTGAACCTAAAAATGAATTTAGAAAAATACATGACACAAAACGTTGGTGCTACAACTGTGCTATCTCATAAACAGTAACAGTTATTTCAACATCTCAGCCCACTCAATATATTCAAATAAAATGGAAGGAGTTAGAGCAAATGATTGCTTCTGCCTGTTTTCATTTCATTGTTTGGCTGTTTGCATTACTGTACACTCAATATTTTTGTCATGGATTATTAAAAGAAATCAGAAACAGCTGCTGGCGGCTGCAAGATTGTTTGAAGTACCATACCACTCCTCTTAACACACACACACATACAGATACACACACACACACACACACACACACACACACTAGCACTGAAGCATGGTTGAGTAGACAGTGAAAAATAATGTCCAACTAGAAATGATCTGTATCCCAATCTCCCTCTGACTCCAAGATAAATACATCAAGTCTTTAAAGAATACAGAATTAATCATTGTTTCCATCCCTTTTCTCTTTATTCCCTTAAAATACTGTGTACTCTTAAATTAGTCTAAGAATTTTGTTGTGCCTGGAAGAGCATCAAGCCTGCTTCTAAATGAACTCCCCAGGATGAGTTCCGAGCGTCTTCATCTGCTTTTGTCAGAGTCATCTTGCTCTAAGCAGCTGTTTATTGAAATACATAGTCATTTATCCGATGCAGACTACGTTACCAGCAAAATCACTCAGGTGGTTCTTCCTGCTTTTTAATAAGAACTTCTACTTTTCAGATCCAAGAATTTCATTTCTAAAAATTGTTTTATAGAAAGCTAAGATATAATTCAAGAAATTTCTGTTACTTATGATGATAAAACTTTTACCAGTTTGAAGATATACTTGAAAACTAGATCCTTGTCCCATTAATACAGCTTGGTTTAGATCAGAGGTATGTACAGGAACATGACATTAACTAATTAAGTTCACTGCATAGTTAAATTATGCAGCACACTTCAGGCAATCTGGATGTTTATCACCTTACCTCTGATGCAATTTTATGAGGAGGTGAAGGAAGTATTATTTTTACATTTACCAATGGGAAGTGTGAATATTTAAGTCAAAAGACAACCACTGAATTACTAATAGTTAGGAAGAGACCCTGGAGAACTGGATGCTCCCGACTCCTCTCCTAGGCCTTTGACCATGACGTCATGAACCCTGCCTCTGCTCTTACCTCACTCTCAGAGAGAGAGGGTTGTGCTCATTCACAAGGCGAGTGACTCACAAGTGAGTGACTCTTCAATAAGAGATTGAAAAGGTCATATGACCAAAGTGACATCTGTCTCATTTATTTAAATATCCATTGAATGCTTTTTATGTTCCAGGAGCTTTGCTAGGTACCGAGAATGTAGTAAGGAGAAAGCAGGAACTATTCCAAACCTAAAAGAACTTAGAAACTTGTCAGGAAATAGACAATGAATTCACAATCACACCACAAACCATATAACTGACGGTAGTGAGAATTATTTCAAAGAAAAGCACAGACTTTAAGAGAAAGTATGATAAATCTGTGCAAAGAAGGGATATCCCCTTAAAGATATGTTTTTTAAATTGAAACCTGCGGTACCAGCAGTTGGCGTAATGGCTATGTCGCTGGACTCCCATGTATTCGACCGCAGATCCAGTCCCAGACCCTGTGGCTTAAAGTCACACCAGGCATGTGTGTGTACGTGCCCAAGATACTGAGAGGAGAATGGAGGAGAAGGGATTGTGGGGTGACCATCCCCCCCCGGGGGTGATCTCTAGCTTTCTGTCTCTCTGTCTCTTTCTGTCTTTCTGGCGAGCGCACATGCCCTATAGCAAAAACCTCTCCAATAAAATAAAATATGAAATAAAATAAATTGAAACCTGAAGGCCAGCAAGTAGAGATACGGGCATTTTTGACAGCACATGTAAAGGCCCTGGGATAAGAAAGGAAGTGGTACCTTCGAAGAACTGGAGGAAGGGCAGGATTGGGAGAGTGTGGTAAACTGAAAGGTAGCTGGTGCGTGGTGAGGTTTCAGAGGTGGGCTGGGACAGGCTCAGACAGAGCCCTAGATCTATTAGAATGGTGGCTATTTCTTAAGCGAGATAAAGCCACTGAACAGTTTCAGGTAGAAGAGTCATGGGCTCTGATTTCCATTTGTGAATAATCACTAGAGCCCCTGGGTATAGAATAAGATAGGGTTTTTGGAAAATGAGTCAGGAGACTTCAACTGGGCATGTGAGAGGTAACTGGTAGGTTCTTCCTTCCCCACATGACTTTATCTCATTTTTCTAATTTATTTAATCTGTGATCACAGATACCTTGGCCCATAGATAGCTTTTTTTTTTTTTTTTTTAGGAGAGATTTTTGCTATAGGGTGCGTGCGCTCGCCAGAAAGCCAGAGAGAGACAGAGAGACAGAAAGTGAGAAATCACCCCCCAGGGGGGATGGTCGCGCCGCAATCCCTTCTCCTCCATTCTCCTCTTGGGGTCTTGGGCACGCATGCACACGCGCCCGGCATGAGTTTAAGCCGCCGGGTCCAGGACTTGAACCATGGTCGACTACATGGGAGTCCAGCGACATAGCCATTACGCTAACTGCTGGTCCCCATAGCTATTTTATTTTTCATGTGCACCTGGTTTGGTGTTTCTATCATCACTCTATCCAATTTATGTCCATAGCCATCCCAGGCTCAATACTTTGGAAAAACACTGATTTGTTTATGCTGTCTTTTATCTGAATCTGTCTATTTTGTGTGCACCCTTATATACATGAGCTATGCTGAGACATTTTGTTATTGGAAATGGTATTAGGGAAGTATTAATTTTCCAGGATCTTCAGGTGAGCAAAAGCTATGTAGGACACACAGTTTTGTTAGATCCACATTTTCTCGAGAGGCTCTCTGGTAACTTTGATTCCAGATCAGTGGTAAGGATGACAGAAATTGCTGCTATTGGAGCTCATTTACACACAAGATGAAACCAGCAGGGCAGATGCTCCCAGAACAATAAAATGCAATTTACGGAAATAACTCTGAACTTTGAAAATAACGTGAAGGAAATCTGAGTTCTGCTTTCAAGAGGTCGTATTTGTGAAGAGTAGTTATTTTGAAGCACCCCATACTCACTTTTTTTCTTCAGGCTTGATCTGTTGGATGCCCCAAAACCTTCAGCATGTGTACTGATTTTACACTGATCCTTTTCTGTATTGGGTCTGTCTTAAGAGAAGATGACAGTGTTGCTCCAAAAATGCAATAGCTGTTTTTTTGGTCCTCAGTTACTGAGCAAGCACAAAGATGATGAAAAGCTCAGGTGAAGATTGTGTTTACACACTTGAAACATGTCAGGTCAGATATTTGGTTGACATGCAATAAAAATGAAATGTAGATTTCTTGGAAATACTTGTTTACCTGCAAAGGGTACTCAAGTGGACCTTTTAAAGCTCCACCATGACTACTCACTCTATAAAGGTAGAATTTTAAAATGGAGATCTAGTGGAGACAGGCATACCAGACGGGTGTCTCTTCTGTCTAGGAAAGAAATTCTGCCTCTTTTCTTCTGTTGGCACAAAACAGAGATGAGTGGCATGTGTTTATCTGCTTTCTAAATGCCTAGAAATCAGTCAAAGAAAGTTTCCTCTGTATTTATATAATACCACCAACATCGTCTCTGGAATTAAACTTCTCCATCTTTTTTCCTAAACTTCCAAAGCTAAAAATTCAGAAACTATAAATGCTTTTCCAAGCATGGCTCCAGTGCACATCAGGTGGCAAAATTTGTGTTAATGTGATACAGGATTATTGACAGGTTTTATTCAACCAAGAGTCTATTGCATTGCAGAAAGAGTAATAGATTTGTTTTATGATGCTGTCTTGGGCTTAAATATGTATAATATCCAGAATATACATTGAATTGTGCTTCTTTCTTTTGTTTTAAAAAATTTCTAGAGGGCCCATATGCACACCAAACAGAGACAGAAAGAGAAAGACAAAGCGAGAGTGAAATGGAAAGTGAGAAAGCTCCCTCTCCCATGGGGAATAGTTATGCTGCAGTTTCTTCTTCATTTCTCCTTCCTTTTGGGATTTTGGGCATACACACACACACATACACACACACACACACACACACACACACACACATGCCTGACACATTTTTTCGGTGTCCAGGTCTGGTATGTGAGATCTGATTGGTTTAATCACTACACCATAGGCTAACTCTTCTTCTCTCTCTCCTCCTCCTCCTCCTCCTCCTCCTCCTCCTCCTCCTCCTTTTTTACTCATAGAAAAGAGAGAAAGAGATAGGCTGGCAGCACTACGACAGGCTCCAAATGTTGTGTTCAACCCCAAGCATCAGTCAGTCATGGATCATGGCAGACATGTACCTGGCATACTTGAAGTGGTGTCTGGATATGAATCCAGAGGCTTCCTTTGTGGCTCAGTCTCTCAAATCATTACATTACCATTGTGCCACCATCTGGCCCCGAACATTTATCTCCTTTCTAAAATCTACAATATTTTAAAAATTTGCCCAAGCGTTTGAATAAGTGAATGTGGACCTATGCCATGGGAAACGTAGTAGTCAGCTAAGTTGAATCTGACTACCTCCCCAGCACCTGTCACTGTGAACAATGTTTTATGGGATGGCCAAATACAGAAGTGTAGTGCTTGTCAAATGCCCCAGAATTGTTTAGGAATCATTTCCTTCCTTTTTCCCAGTCTGATCTGTTCATGTGTTACTGAGATGAGGGTTAAAGAATCACTGTGCTTGGGATCAGCAGTTGGTGTAATGGATATGTTGCTGGACTCCCATGTAGTCGACCAAGGTTCAAGACCCGGACCCAGTGGCTTAAACTTACACTGGGCATGTGTGCGTGCATGCCCAAGATCCCGAGAGGAGAATAGAGGAGAAGGGATTGTGGTGTGGCCATCCCCCCGGGGGGTGATTTCTAACTTTCTGTCTGTGTCTCTTTCTGTCTTTCTGGCAAGTTGCATGTACCCTATAGCAAAAACCTCTCCAAAAAAAAAAAAAAAAAAAAAAAAAAAGAATCACTGTGTTTAGAAGTGTTGATCTCAATTTTAAATTCTAAAATATTCCGTTCAATAAACTCAACTGCCCAATAACAGAGAATTAGCAAGAGGATTTATCCATTCATTCAATAAATATTCACTGAACACTTAATGTGGGATGTCAAACATTGGTGTAATGAAAGAGGAGCTAAGTTATAAGTCAGGAGACTTGGGTTCTAAGTGGGTAAATTAGCTGTTTTGTAAAGTTTGGTAAGTCACATAACTTCTCTGACTTCTTTCTAGATGCATATATTAATTAAATATAATAATACTACAAAACACATTTATGCCTTTTTTTGAGCTTTTGCACAAAATGCTTTATATGTATCAGATAATGAATTAGTTAGTACATACTGCCTATAAAATTGGATGGGACTATCGGGAAGACTGAGCTACATTAGCAATCTCCAGGAGCAAATTGGTAGAGAACTATTATAGGCACCTACGAGACCATGCCAGGCTTTTACTTTTCTTAACCACTGATATGCAGCACCAAGAAAATTTTGGAAGAGAGGCTGCTCCGAGTCCTTGCAAGAAAAATATGTAAGGGGGAAGGGAGATGGAAGCATATTGGAAAGAATTTCATCTAAAACAGCTGCTTAGCTAAGTCCCTGTTTCAAATTGCCTGTTAGCTGATCTTACTTAAGACTTTTTTTTTTTCCAATCAAGAAACAAAATCTGTGGGGTTTGCTAGTTCAATTCATTTGCACATTCCATATAGCTACATATGGCAGCCCAGGATGATCAAGTTTCCTTCAGCTTTGTCATAAATCACAGAGATTCCAATGTGTCCTTCACAGCTTTAAGTTTTCAAAACCATCATGACTAATGAAATATTTATTCTAAGACCTACAGCCACTTGCATGGAGTCACGTTCCTTAGAAGAGAGACTCTGACAAGAAAGGCCATCAAATAAGCAGCTGGAGGCCTCGACCCTGCCCCCACCACCATCCTCCATTTGGGCCTTCACATCTGCCACCTTCAGGTTACCAAATGGCATCCTTCACAAACCGTGAACACAGGCTTTTTGCTCAGCTTGACAGCTTTCCGTTGGAAACTAATCAAACTTTCAGGATTCAACATAAAAGCAGAACGAGACTTTCTCAAAGTTTTATTAGTTTGTAAAATTTATTAGGTTACAAATCAACTTAATTTTAAAAGAGAACCTACTTATTTTTACTAGCTGGTTTAGAGGTTTCCACTGATACATAAAGCCAAACAACCAAGATCGGGAAGATTTCCCTACAAATTGAATAAACGTTTACAGAAAAACCAGAAGGCACCGACTAGCTGTGAAAGTAACAATGATGCAAATGGTGAGGAAACTGGACTTACACAGAAATGCTGACTTATGGAAATTGATAACCTAATGGAAAAGAACATTTTCAACGATGCTAGGCAGATCCTTCCATACTCATTTGCAATATTTCTTGTCTGCTTCTCCCATTGGTAAGTGAAGTTCAGGCCTGCCCCGTAGTGTGGGGATTTAGTACCGCACAGAGGATGCTGGGCCTTACATGGCAAACCAGGGTTACAGGCATACAGTCATCCAGGACAGAGACAGAGACAGAGAGAGAAAGTGAGAAAACAAGCCTCCATGGGTGGTGATCATGCTGCAATCCCTTCTCCCCCATTTTTCTTTTTTGGAATTTTGGACATGCATGCACATCGTGTTTTTCAAGCTGCTGGGTCCAGCACTTGAACAGTGAAGTGGGCCCTGTGGGATCCAACCATTGTAACCACCACACCACAAGCTGACCCCCAATCAGGATTTGAATCCTGGCCTGGAGACTTGAAAAACACACCGAGTATGTGCCCACATATCCAGGGTCTTAACAAGATGCAAAATTGGAAGAAAAAGGACTGTAGCTTAACTAGGCCCGGGGGAGGGGGGGGCTATTTTCTCTCTGTCTCTGTCTCTTTCTCCCTCTCCTCCTCCCATCTTCTAGGGAAAAAAAAAGTCAAGTCCATTTCTTTTTTTCTTTTTTCTTTTTTTTGGAGAGGTTTTTGCTATAGGGTGTATGCTTTCACCAGAAAGACAGAGAGAGACAGAGAGACAGAAAGCGAGAAATCACCCCCAGGGGGGATGGCCACAGCGCAATCCCTTCTCCTCCATTCTCCTCTCGCGATCTTGGGCACGCATGCACACGCGTCCAGCGTGAGTATAAGCCACCGGGTCCAGGATTTGAACCACGGTCAACTACATGGGAGTCCAGCGACATAGCCATTACGCTAACTGCTGGTCCCCATTTCTTTTTTCCTCTTATCTCTGTGGTCTACATAGCTTACTTTGACCAATAAAATGGGCCAGGAGTAATAGTGTCAGTTCAAAGTCCAGATCTTAAGAGGATTTGCAGCTTTTGCTTTCGCTTTCTGAGAACTTAGAAAAAGATTGTCATGTACAGAAGCTGGATCAGCCCCTTTGGGGATAAAAGGCCACTTGAGAGACAGTCTTAGTGACCCAGCTAACACACCAGGTGAGTAGAGTCATCTTTTCCTTCTGGCCCAGATGAAACTCTAACTAAATGCAATCATGCGTGCAAGTCCAAGTGAAACCAGCAGAAAATCCTCCCAGGCAACTCATAAAGTCATAAGAAATACATCACTGTGGTTTTAAGTCTCTAAATTTTGAGGTGTATTAATAATCTGCAGTATCTAACAGGATCACGCACATTCTGGTTTCTCTTGCTACTAACTAGCTGAGTTACAGGGGCAAAATGTTTGATTCTATGTACTCTAGCTGCTTCACATAGAAAATGTGGAAATGTCAACTATGTAAAAGCTAGAGCCCCTTTCTTGTTCAGAAATATCATTTCTAAGTTGGCTGAAAGCTATCAAGTTTCAGGAAGAATGGCCAAGACGGATAAATCTCAAAGGTGGGTAGATAAAGGGGTGAATACTGTGGTGGGACATTGTGCCTCTTAAACACATACAGGCAGTCCAATGAGGTAGTCATTACATGCCTTATTTTGTTTAGAGGTTTTTGCCTTATGGCGCGTGTGCTCACGGGAGAGAGAAAGAAACAGAGACAGTGAGAAATCATCCCCCAGGGGGGATGGCCACACCACAGTCCCTTCTCCTCTATTCCCCTCCCACACACACATGCTCCTGGCATCAGTTTCAAGCCATCAGGTCCAGGACGCGAACCGCAGTCGGCTACGCAACCGCCTTATTGATATTAGAAATTCAGGCTTCTGGAAAAATTAAGGGTCTTGGGAAGTCAAAGTATAGAAGAACTAGAATCAGTTTGAATGAGAATTCTGTTTTGTTTTCCATCATTGTGGTTGAATAGCATTTTGCAAATGAATGTGAAAACAATGAACAAGACATTGCATTTTGGTTCTTACCATAGAGCCTATTCTGTTTGAATTCATGCATATAGTTCATATAAGTCAACTATCAGGAGTCCGAATGGGCCCATCTGCTTCCTTTAAAAATCTTACCCAGATATTCATTTCTGCACTTTTATGAGCTAACAACATCATCTCTTGCAGATACTCTGCATAATTGGTGATTTCTGATTGCTTGGTTGAAATTCTTTCTTGATGTTGGTGGTAATCATTGCCTGATGGGAACACTTCATTCTTCAGCATGTGTAGTTATAATTATTTTAGATTCCTATGTAAAGTTAATCAACCCTGAAGGAGACTCCCTGAATGTCACCATAGCAGTAACATCTAACATTCCTGCTGTTTTGCTCTGTCTGATCTCTATTGAATAAGCAATCATCTTCTGTTTACAAAACTAGCCCAGCAAAATTGGACACATTATATGAAGTATGATCTACATCTTTGGCAGTTATCTACACCTAGTTATTGCTATGTGTTGAATATTATTATCAAAGAAATGGAGTTATTCTCAATGAAAGAAGCATGCACCAGGTAACGTATTTCATTCTTTTTAAATTGCCTGGGAAGGCTGGGTTAGATGAGGAAGTATTAACAATAGTTGCCTACCACAGTACTTTCTTTATATTTTTTTCTAACCTGCCGTGACTGTTACCAAGTAATGTTGAATCAAAAGTCTGTGACATTTTCTATAATAAGACAATTTTGACACCAACCTAACATAATATCAAGGATATTTCTAGCCTCAAATAACTGCTGCTATGGCAACTTCTAAAGAAGTAAGTTTTCAAAATATTTGGATATACTGAGAGTATTTTCAAATTTACTAACTTTTCTGAAATTCTCTGACTGAACTAAGGCCTATTTTTATCTACATGTTAAAAAATATTCCTGTTCATTGTCATTTTTGTCAACTAGTTTTAGAGGTTATAACCTAGGAAATAAGAAAACAAATCAATGTTTTGATTAGTAAAACATGAGCCGTTTGAAAATATTACATGAATATTAAGATTGTGATGTAATTGGGAACCAGCAGTTAGCGTAATGGCTATGTTGCTGGACTTCCACGTAGTCGGCCACGGTTCGCGTCCCGGACCCGGTGGCTTAAAACTCACGCTGGGCGCGTGTGCGTATGTGCCCAAGATCCCAAGAGGAGAATGGAGGAGAAGGGATTGCAGCGTGACCATCCCCCCTGGGGGGTGATTTCTCGCTTTCTGTCTCTATGTCTCTGTCTGTCTGGTGAGCGCACGCGCCCTATAGCAAAACCTCTCCAAAAAAAAAAAAAAAAAAAAGATTGTGATGTAATTAAGGCCAGCATTATTCTGGATTCTATATTTAATAGCATGTAAAATAGATGCAAACTAGCAGGTTTCAATATTAAGTTTTTTTAAGCAGCTTCTACAAAGGAAATTAAGCTCAACCTTATGACTTTTACTCAGAAATTAAGTAACAGTTTGGGGAAGTGACAACAGTCATGGAGACTACAAGACAACACTCTCTCTACAGCTGTACATTGTCACACTCGGATGGTAGTGGGCAGCATCCATTCCTAGGATGATCCATTTTTGCTAGTCTTCTCCTTTGTCTCTATGAAGGAAGCTGGGAAGTTTAAGAGAAGAAGAATTATTAAGGATATTGTTATTGCCCAATATGGCTGCATATGCAGTCAACATTCATAAGCTATCAAAACAAAGATAAAAGCTCTAGAATACTAAATTTTCTCCACATTGTCCTAAAAAAAAGTATTTTGGGGGCCAGCAGATGGTGTGGTAGTTAAGGCACTGGACTCCCACAAGACCCACCATGTTCAAGTCCTAAACCTGGTGTCTTGCTTTCTCATTCTCCTTCTTTCTCTCTCTCTGGTGACTACAGAAAATTAATAATAATAATGATTAATTTAATTTAATTTAATAAAAAGCATTTATGAGACTATTATGTATAGCAATTGAAGCTTGTTGAACAGAAAGTGTTTAATTGTCTGAAAGAAGTTCCTCACAGGGAATTTCCCCACCCTAGGAAGACTTAATGACAAGCTTCTGGCTGACATGTTGAATTCTCTTTCTTTTAATTTTTAAACCTGATAACAAAACCAGATAAGACATATTTGCTCTAGATACTTAAAAATAGTTTATTTAAACTATGTAGAAAGTTATGATTAAAGATATGGACTTTCAGAAGAATTGCCTTTGTAGGTAGAATTTCATTGGCTTTTCTTACAAAGTTCAGAAAAGTTTATCTCTGAATATCTGTTCTGTGATTATCCTTGAATCATTACTCTTCTAGAATTAAAGTTGAATTTAGTTGATATAGAATTGAAAAAAATTTTGTAATGTTTCAGTTTTAACATTGTTTAGCAAAACTGTCAATCCACAAATGAACTCAAATTCAGAAGGCAGATCCTGAATTCAGTTACTCCACTCTATATGTTTAGCTAAAACTCTTAAAGTCAGAGCTTCTTGACATAAATAACTCAAAAGTTAAAAGGGACCCAAAATATAATTTATTCGTAATCTTTATTACAGACATGAACTGAGGCTGAGATGGTCAGGAACTTGCCTCTCATCACGCATTTGCTTTTCACATCCGTCAGTTATAGGAGGTTGTATTGGCTCTACTTATGGGTCTAGTTTTATTGTATTATATTGTTTCCATATATATTAAGAGGAGGAAAGCATAGAGAATGGAAACTATGGTACCTCTACACAATTTCAAGGGATATTTCTGTCCAAGGAGTGGAGAGAGGAAAGACAAAGTGCAGAATGCACATTCTGCATTGGAGACTCCTTGTGTAACCAGCTACGGATGTGTTCAGTACCTCTCAGGCTCTTCCTGAATATTCATGAGTGATTAGCTCATTAAAATATAATCCCAGCTTCCTAGTAACAGTGGCCAGAAATGTCCTCATTAAAATTGCATTTCTGTTTATGCAAATGGCCAGTCTTGCTTCGAGAACTGTCCAGTCAATGCTGGTATAAAGTTGGCGTGATGACTGCGTGCTGAGTCAATAGAATTCATCTCTCAGACCAAAGCTAAAGTTAGAATATATAGGACAGTATAGCTCAAACAGTTGCCTCCCTCATGCCCATTCTACCCATTTTAGTAAAAGAATCCTTTATTTTTAAATAGAGATATGGCCTGCCAGAATAGAGCCTACGCATTCCTATCTTTCTTGTAGCTAGTAATGGCCATGTGACTGGCTTTTAGCTAAAGTTCACAGCATTTCTCAACATTGTCTCTATTGATATTTTGGGCTGAATTACTTATATAGAAGAAAAATAGGGAGGCAAAGCAGTAATGGCACAAAGAAATGTGGTTTTATCTGTTGAAGATATTTTGTAGTTTTATCAACTATACTAGGGAGAAATGTTCACCTGTTGAAATACCCATCTTGTAAGCCAAATAATAATGTGATTAAATGTATAAAAGAAAATAAAGTTAAAAAAAGAAATGGTTATATTGTTTTGGCATTTCTTTCTGTTAATGTGGTTTATCACATCTACTGATTTGCATATCCTGAATTAATCCTTCATCCTGGGATGACTACCACTTGATCATGGTCAATGCTCACTTATTTTTTTTTTGAGAGGTTTTCGCTGTAGGGCACGTGCGCTCCCCAGACAAACAGAGACAGAGAAACAGAAAGCGAGAAATCACCCCCCAGGGAGGATGGCCACGCCGCAATCCCTTCTCCTCCATTCTCCTCTCGGGATCTTGGGCACGCACGCACACATGCCTGGCATGAGTTTTTTAAGCCGCCAGGTCCGGGACGTGAACCACGGTTGACTACGTGGGAGTCCAGCGACAAAGCCATTACACTAACTGCTGGTCCCATCAATGCTCACTTTAATGGGCTGTTGAATTTGATTTGCTAATATTTTGTTCAGGATTTTTGTACCTATGTTCATCAGGATAATGGTCTATGTGCCCTTATATACCTAGGAGTAAATTCAACAAAGGAAATTAGAAGAAATTGAAGAAGACACAAAAAAAGGAAAGATGCCCTGTGCTCATGGATTATACATTTATTGTTAAAATGACCATCGTGTCCAAAGCAATCTACAGATTTAATGCAATGTCCAAGAAAATACCAATACCATTTTTCATAAAAAAAATTCCCAAATTCATGTGGAGCCACAAAACACCACAAATAGCCAAACAACTCTGAAGAAAAAGAACAAAGCTGGAGGCATCATACTGTCTGACTTCAAAGTATACCACAAAGGCCATGCTGTGGTAATAAAGTGTTAGCATAGCACTCTGCAAACTGGAAGACATATGGAAAATCAGGGTTCAGTTTCCAGGTTGGCCTGTACATGCTGGATTTGTTCAAGTGCACGGTCATGATCCTGGCTGGCTAGGAGGGTTGGGGGAGGGTCACAACATGTGATCTCAGTGGAGGTACTTTGCTCTCTCTCGTTCTCTCTCTCCCTCACACACACATGAAAGAAGCAAATAAATAAACATACATATATATATATATATATATATATATATATATATACGTGTGTGCGTATATGTATGTGTGTGTATACGTATATACATATATACGTATACACACACATACATATAACAGCATGGTACTGGCATTAAAATAAATATATAAACTAATGTTGCAAGTACATAAACTCATGGAGAGTCAAAAAACATTTCATACCTGGGACCAGCAGTTAGCATAATGGCTATGTCGCTGGGCTCCCATGTAGTCGACCATGGTTCGCGTCCCGGACCCAGTGGCTTAAACTCACGCCAGACGCATGTGCATGCGTGCCCAAGATCCCAAGAGGAGAATGGAGGAGAAGGGATTGCGGCGTGGCATCTCCCCTGGGGGGTGATTTCTTGCTTTCTATCTCTCTGTCTCTCTCTCTCTGTCTGGCGAGCGCACATAAAAAAAAAATTCATACCTATAGTCAACCTATTTTGACATAGGTGCCAAGAACCAACATTGGATAAATAACAGTCTCTTCAATAATGGTACTGAGAAAATTTCAAAATTTTCAAAATTCTGAAAGAAAGAAGTAGAGAAGAAGGGTTTGTGGCATGTCTATTCTCAATGGGGGAGAAGGGTTACTTTCTTGCTCTCTGTCTCTCTCTCTCACTCTCTCTCTCTCTAGTGAGCATACATGCCCTCTGGCAAATTAAGAATTAAAAAAAATGTTTATGTCATAGAAGTAGAAAATAGAACAGTGGTTACAAAAGACTGGGAAGGTGGGAGAGAGGGTGGAAACAGATACAAAGTTATAATTAGAGAAAAGGAGTAAGTTCTGGTGTTCTATTGCACAGTTAGGTGACCATAATTAGTAACATGGCACTGTATACTCAAAACAATTAAAGGAGAGGATGGTGAATGTCTATACCACAAAGAAATGATAAATGCATAAAGTGGTGCATATGCTAACAACCCAGATTTGATCATTATGTTATGTATACTTGTATCAAAACATCAATTTATATTCCATACATTTGCACAATTATAAACTGTCAATTATATTTTTAAAAAAGCTCAAGTGTGATCAGGAGTCAGAAAGGCAAATGACAATTTGCACAGTTCTTGTTTACTTTTTTGCCAGTATCTTCAATGAATAAGCCCTATTCAATGTCTGTCTATTGGTAAAAGGATACAAGTCACAATATATGAGTGCTCTAAGAAAAATTATAATGGACTATCACCACAGAAACCATTCTTCAATAATGGAATTACCCTCAATGCATGCATTGAAGTGCTTATAAAGGTTATTGCAGGTTGTAGGTGGAAAAAAACTTGCAGGATCAACCATAAGCAAGCAAACTGATGACTTGCCCAGGTTTAGTTTACTGGCTGGGACAAAACTGGGTCTGAAATAATGATCTCCTAGCTCTAATTGGGTGTTCTTGTTTCCTGCCTTTCTCTCCCCACCCACTGACCACTTACAGACGCTAGTGAACGGAAGCCTTTCTTCTTCACAAAGAACATAGTAAGAAACTCAGTCTAAACTTCAATGCAGAAGATGTATATGAAATGCAAGACGATTTCCCAACGTCAGCATCTGTTGTCATAAGAGGACTTTGTACATATCCTTTCCCAGATTGGTGATCCATTTACAAGAGTAAAGCACGGTAGACTTGAATATAGGTAAGGGGGCCATTCTAGCCTGATCATTTCATTAAACGTCTGCAGTACCCATAGCACGTACAGAAAAGGCCAACAGTTCTACCTGGATTCAGTTTATCGCCATCGGCCTGGCACTGGTCAGGGGTGACTTTCTCACCATAGATTATTTAAAACTAATAACAGTGGCTCATACCCACTTCATACTTACTTTCACTAGGCACTGACCACAGCACTTTACATGTTCTTTTTATTAATATCATTTATAGATGAAATGAAGAGGCTTAAGTTATTTGCACAAGATCACACAATGCAGCCATCGAATGATGAAAGCTGCATACAAACTCATGTGCTCTGTTTTTATGGTTCTGACTTAAAACTATGCAATTCTACCTCCAATATGTACACTCTGTGCCATGAGTACAATAACTAATATTTAATAGTATCAATGTGGTTCTAAAAGAGACATGTACCCCAAAGGCTATGTTTTAGGTTCTACCAAGATAATGAAAGGAAAATTGCAGCAAAGCACTTTTCAGAAATATCTTGTCAGGGGGCTGGTAGGTGTAGTGATGGTTAAGGGTGCTGGACTCCCACATGACTGACCTTGGTTCAAACCCCGGCCTGGCTGCTTGCTTTCTCACTTTCTCTCTCTCTCTCTCTCTCCCCCCCTCCTCTTTGGTCAAATTAAAATAAATAAATAAATAAAGTTAAAAAAAATTCTTAAAAAGAAAGAACGGAAGGGACCAGCAGTTAGTGTAATGACTATGCCTCTGGACTCCCATGTAGTTGACCGCAGTTCACATCCTGGACCCGGTGGCTTAAAACTCACACCAAGCGCGTGTGCATGCGTGCCCAAGATCCCGAGAAGAGAATGGAGCAGAAGGGATTGTGGCTTGGCCAACCCCCCTGGGGGGTGATTTCTCGCTTTCTGTCTCTCTGTCTCTCTCTGTCTGTCTGGTAAGCACACGCTCCCTATAGCAAAAACCTCTCCAAAAAGAAAGAAAGAAGAAAGAAAGAAAGAAAGAAAGAAAGAAAAGAAAGAAAGAAAAAGAAAGAAAGAAAGAAAGAAAGAAAGCCTGTCAGAAGTGTAACAAACAGTGGTGGCATAAGCTTTCGCTACCATGCTAAGACTTAGGTTTGCCCTGTCCCCATGAGTTGACCAATGCCTGGATCAGATGACCTGCAGGATTCAAACCCTATTTTATTTTGTTTTGAAAATTGGCTTGGTGGGCACACTGGAAGTTACTCTCTCAGAAGAACAAAATGGAAGGTGAAAAAGCCTGCAGAAAGTGGTGATGACTAGATTCCCTGAATATCCACGACTTATCCATGTCTTACTCTTTCTAAGTAGTCTCATGCTGCGAGGTTCCCCATTTTCCTGGCGGACACAGATCTGAAACGCTTTAATAATCACCAAGTCTAAGGTAAGTAATAGAGAAGTTTGTAGTGCATTTAATGTATTTCCTTCAGAATCGGCTACTTGCTGGAGAGGTTGGGGACTGCAGAGGATACACAGATTCAGCAGCAGAGAGTAGATTGGACAAGACAACCCCAAAGTTCTCTTTCAACCCAGAGTCCTTTAAGCTTAAAGGACATGAAGAATTGGGTAATGATATGGCCAGGGTTTAAATATAACTCAGCAAAAGCAACAGAACAACCCCATGACTCTTTTACATCCAACACCTAGAAAATGGAATGGGTATAGTCTGGTGATCTGGCTGCTTCAGCGCTTTGTCACTGCTGTGGATTCCATGGCCATCAGAGCTCATGCTGAAATGACTGAAAGCTTAAACACTTGGTCCCATTTTGTTGAGCATACTGCTTACTGATTTAAACACATGTTCCAAAAGTGCTAAATGAAATTCTATTCCCAAATTACGAAACTAAATATTTTCCTTAGACATATCTCACATTGCTCTGTATGCCAGGGAAAGTTCTCATGACCCTTGGAGTCAACTCCATTTATTTGTTCCCATATACACACTTCTGAGATGTAAGGCAATCCGGTTGAGGGCTAACATATAAGTATCCAATGGCATGTTCAACAAAGCTGTTATTTTATCAGAAAGAAGGGGAGGCTCATTTCAGAAACTGAAGCTTCTCAGGGATGAATTAAATGGTTTGGCAGACGTGCCTTGAAGCCTATCAGAAAATTACAAGTATTGTTTAGTTAGGAGATTGGAATTAACTTGTTTCTAAAATGCCTGAGTTTTAGATCAAGAATTTCAACAACTTGATACCTTCATGATGGAAAATTCAATTTAAATAAAGAAGAAAGAAAGAAGAAAGAAAAGAGAGAAAGAAAGAAAGAAAGAGAAAGAAAGAAAGGAAGGAAAAAAGAAAGAAGGAAAAAGAAAGAAAGGAAAGGAGAAAGAAAGAGAATGCCACCTACATAGTTTTATCACTGTAGGAATAACAAATAGGTTTAAGCTATTATATTCACAGAGACTTTAAGATACACCATGAAAGAAAATTGCATTGCAAGAAGCTGACACCCCAAAGGCAGTCAAATTTGGTTTAATTGTTGATTGCTTTGCAGAGGTGAAGAGCGAAAATTAATTAAAGTCAATACTCAGTAGATTTGGTTGCTATTAAGTAGCATTTAAAATCTGATTTAATTCACAAAGTGACGGATGAAAAGAACAACAGTCCAATTTTTCAAATCAAGCAAAATTTATTATTTAACTCGCTGATAAATGTTTAAATCTAAATGAGCCAGAGAATATAAATAGACACAAGTGGCAAAAATCAATTTAAAATTCACAATGAATTCACAGAAATTATCAGGGCAAGTGACAATGGTAAATATTATAGCAACATAACAATGAGTTACATTGCTGAATACTCCAGTTCAAACATTCCTTGTCACTTAAATTCATCATGTCATCTTGCAGTATTCAGACTTCTTTTTTTTCTGATTTTATTTCTTTATTTACTTCCTTTTTTTTCTCTTTACCTTTAGGAAAAATTTAATTTTCATTTCTAGGGCAAAAATAGCAGATTGAGGGACCAACAATTAGCATAATGGCTATGTTGCTAGACTCCCATGTAGTCGACCGCGGTTCGAGTCCTGGACCTGATGGCTTAAACTCAAGCTGGGTGCGTGTGCGTGCGTGCCCAAGATCCCAAGAGGAGAATGGAGGAGAAGGGATGGCAGTGTGGTCATCCCCCCTGGGGGGTGATTTCTCACTTTCTGTCTCTGTCTCTGTTTTTCTGGTGAGCACATGCACTCTATAGCAAAAACCTCTCCAAAAAAAAAAGAAAAAAAAAATGCAGATTGAGGGAAATGATAATAATAGCAGCTCATTTAGTTTTTGGGAATAGGGTTGCCCATGGAGTGGGAGACTAATATAAATATGAGAGGACTTCCAAAAGTTTATGAAAAAGTGGAATCCAAGTGTGAGTTTATTTTGGTGCAGAGTTTTAAATCCATGTGTAGTTTTTTTATAATACAAATTTTTCATGAACTTTTTGAGGACCTTGCATATAAAATATTTTACAATAAGATTCTATTTGTTTTCATTCTTTTTATTATTTTTTATTTTTAAAGATTGTGTGTGTGTGTGTGTGTGTGTGTATGTGTGCACACATGAGCATGCAAGAGAGAAAAGCACTCTCAACAGAGTCTCATCATGCCACAATCCTCTCTCCCAACTGCCTAGCTTCTCAAGATTGTGAGAAGCCATGTTCATCTGGTGCATTTTCAGGCAGATAGGGAATCCAAACCCGCAGTCGTCTATGTGGCTTCCAATACTGCAGTCCACCATGCTACAGACTGTGCTGCCTAGGTTGGCCCTTCATTCTTCTTATGAGACTTGAATTTCTGCATAACACATTGGCTGAGAAAAGCATGCCTTCGAAAGGGACTCTAAATCTCCACGTCTAAATTTCTGAAATTCGTTTCTTAATATTGGGTTGTCTGGAAAGTCATGAAGTATTTTTCTATTCAAGAATGCATCATGGGGGATCAGCAGTTAGCGTAATGGCTGTCGCTGGACTCCCACATAGTCGACCATGGTTCACGTCCCAGACCCAGGGGCTTAAAACTCATGCCGGGTGCGTGTGCATGCATGCCCAAGATCCCGAGAGGAGAATGGAGGAGAAGGGATTGCGGCGTGGCCATCCCCCTTGGGGGTGATTTCTCGCTTTCTGTCTCTCTATTTCTCTCTGTCTGGCGAGTGCACGTGCCCTATAGCAAAAAAACAAACAAACAAACAAAAAAAAAAACTCTCAAAAAAAAAAAAAAAAAAAAAGAATGCATCATGGGACCAGCAGTTGGCATAATAGCTATATCACCGGACTCCCATGTAGTTGACTGTGGTTTGAGTCCCAGACCTGGTGGCTTAAACTCACGCTAGGCACATGTGCATGTTGCCCAAGATCCCAAGAGGAGAATGGAAAAGAAGGGATTGCAGTATGGCTATCCCTTCTGGGGGGGGTGATTTCTCGCTTTCTGTCTCTCTGTCTCTCTCCTCTGTCTTTCTGGTGAGTGCATGCCCTGTAGCAAAAAGAAAAAAAAAGAATGCATTGTGACTTTCTCTATGACCCAACTCTGTATGTATTTTGTCTTTGTCTTACGATTTCTGCCACTATTGATTGCTCTGAGTATTTACTGTGATAGGATAACACAAAATGAAAAAAGTTTCTGCATTTCAACACCTAATTTTTTATTTGGTTTGTGTTTAGTTAGAGGTGAGCAAGATACGTATATAATTCTATTTTTAAAACTTTTGGTCATGGTATATAATGTAAATTTTAAATTTATTTTATATTGTGAAATCACATGTACTCAGCAAGTTTTTTTATATTCTAGAGTTATATTAGGTGATCATGAATTTCTTGAATATTGCTTTTTGATACACTGAATTATTGGACACTAGATACCAAATATTCTTCCTTTAACCCATAACTCTATCTCTTTTATTTCTATTACTAGCCATTGCTAGGTACGCTGGAGCTCTTTATTTGCACTGACACGGCTGCCTGACCCCCATCACCTATCAAGGGTGATCTATGCGCAGGCTCCTGGTGCTCTATCTTCCCAAAGAGCTTGATATTTGGCAGGAGATAAGAAGACAAGAAAAAAGCAAAGTGGGGGTGTTTATTCCTTCTGGTTTCCTTCCTGTGATGTCTCTGTATGTTGGAAGGACCAGAACTTTAGGCCATAGCTCCTGCCAGATGGCCCTTTCCATACAACTGCCCTTTCTGGATTCCATTAGAGGCTGATTCTCTTTATCATCTCAAGCCAAACGGTGGAAAGCCTGCTTCTGCTACCACTTCTGGGTATATTGCTTTCTTGTAGGTTCTTTAAGCTCTATTCACAACTTCATAAATAGGTTTAACTTTTCTTTTTTCTTTTTTTGCCATAGAGCATGTGTACTCATCAGAGAGGAAAGAGAGACAGACAAAAAGTGAGAAATAATCCCAGAGGGGGTGACCATCTCTTTTCCTGTATTCTCCTCTCAGGATCTGGGCATGCATGTACTCATTTCAAGCCACCGGGTCTGAGAGTCTAACTGTGATCAGCCATGTGGAAATCCAGCTGCCTTAACCACAATGCCACCTGCTGACCCCTGTTTATTTGTTTTTATGTCCTTAAATTTCCTTTCTTGGATGTGCCATTTATTTTTATTTAGGACCTAGCCTGATAGATAATCATACATGTATTACCTATTATTTGGATATTTTAATATGTGATAAATGACCTTTATTTGTCCATAATTTATCCTCAAAATGATATGATGTATTTTAAAATAATACAAAAAATAAACTAAAATGAAAATTGATTGAAAAATGAGATGAAGAAAAATTAAGGGCCAAGTATTTAGCTAAATTCAAGGGTTTATTGTATAAAATTAAAGTTATTTTGTCTCTGAACTTGCTAATAGCCAAAATCAAGGAGAAAAAAACATTTTAAAAGAAGAAGTTTAAGCAACCTATCCTAGCGGTTAAGGGAGCTGGATCTCATATGACTGACCAAGTGGTTAGAGTCCTGGCCCCAGAAGCTTGAAAAGCACACCTAGTTATGTATGCGTGCATGCCCCAAATCTCAGTAAGATGGAGAAATGGAGAAGGGTGTGAGTAAGTCTCCATGAAGGTGCTTTCTGCCTCTCTCTTTTTGCCTGTCTCTCTCTCTAGGGCAAGTGCACACACATATCCTCTCCCTCCCTCTCTCTCTCTCTCTCTCTCTCTCTCTCTCTCTCTTTTTTTTTTTTTTTTTTTTTTTTTTTTTTTGAGAGACTTTTGCTATAGGGTTCATGTGCTCTCTGGAGAGACAACCATCCCCCAGGGGGATGGCCATGCCACAATACCTTCTCCTCCCGCCTCCTCTCAGGATTTTGGACACACACAAACACATGCCCCATGTGAGTTTTAAGTTGCTAGGTCCAGGACTTGAATCACTATTGGCCATGTGGGAGTCCAAAGATGTAATCATTACACCATCTGCTGGTGCCATACTTCATCCTTTTAAGAAGAGAAAAAGATGATAAGAATAAGACACCATTCTTTATACCATGAACAGAGAAAATTACTGTAAGGCAAAGGAAACTAATGCAGTCAATGAAATCTTTAAATTATATTCTTTTTTTTTTTAGAGGTTTTTGCTATAGGGTGCGTGCACTCACCAGAAAGACAGAGAGAGACAGAGAGACAGAAAGAGAGAAATCACCCCCCAGGGGAGATGGGCATGCTGCAAACCCTTCTCCACCACTCTCCTCTCGGGATCTTGGGCACGCATGCACACGCACCTGGCGTGAATTTAAGCCACTGGGTCCGGGACTCAAACCGCCTTCAACTACGTGGGAGTCCAGCGACAAAGCCATTATGCCAACTGCTGGTCCCTAAATTATATTCTTGTTGACCCACTGAATCAGATGAAAATATTTTCCCAGAGCATCAAAATATGTCTCATTTTTATGATTTTTGCTGTGGGGTATTTACACATTCTAAGAACAAAGTCATGTTTTTATTTTGAGAGCCAAAAGTGGAAATCGATGGTTGAATAAGCTAATTTTAATGGGCTTTTAATGAACTACCATGGAGTATTAAGATATGTGTTCATTTTGGGAACCAGCAGTTAGTGTAATGGCTATGTTGCTGGACTCCCATGTAGTCGACCGCAGTTCGCGTCCCAGACCCTGTGGCTTAAATCTCACGCCGGGCGCGTGTGCGTGCGTGCCCAAGATCCCGAGAGGAGAATGGAGGAGAAGGGATTGTGGTGTGGCCATCCCCCTGGGGGGTGATTTCTCGCTTTCTGTCTCTATGTCTCTCTCTCTCTGTCTGGCGAGCGCACACACCCTATAGCAAAAACCTCTCAAAAAAAAAAAAAAAAAGATATGTGTTCATTTTTATTTAAAAATGTGTGAAAGGATCTTAAATGTGTTGGTCACCATCAAAAGGAGCAGGCACTAAGAAGAACAAGCTATATTGAAGATACATTGCACTCTAAATGTTTATTTAGTCAGCCTTACATTAAATGAGCATAACTAGGCAGAATTGTGGGGTAGACTTAACATATCGATTATAAATTAAGACCTCTTTAAAATCATTTTTCCCTTAAAAAACTTGCCAGTATCACCACAGTGCACTACAGGTGCCCATCTGGACAGCTGTTAGCATGTCTAGATGGTAAGCACATACTCCACGTCTTTATTACAGAGGCATGTAGTGCCTCACATTTTAGAGTATCATGACATACGTGCTATCACAATTTAGCCCTACCTCAATTTGGTAAGGCAGTCACGACTATCCTTGTTTTATAGGCTATAAAAATGAGGTGCAAAAAGTTGAGGTGACTTACCAAATGTCTTACAGGTGACACACCCATGTTGGAGCTTGGAGTAGAACCCAGGATCCAATGTAGAACCTAGATCCAATATGGATCTTGTCTGTTTATTATATGACTATTGATGGCTCAGTCTTAATGAAACTTGGAGAAGGAGAATCCTCACGTGGAAAAACAATATTATACCTACACGCAGAAAGAAAGACCTGAGTGTGCGAAGGGCAGTAATGAAAGTTTAGAAAAGAATTTAAAAATCATTTGGTGGTGCAAGGAACTCACAGGCTACACAGAGTTTTTAAAATAGTCTTTCTTCTTTTGGAGGGAAACACTAAGTTAACTGTCATCTGTCAACAGCATGAAAACTACTAAGTCAAAGATCGTCTATGTTCCTTTCCACGACAACTTGTTATTGTAAAACAGAATTTTTAGCAGTGCTATAATAAAAAGCAAATTTAGCACCCTAATCAATGTGAATCAGGAAATGAGAATATTCAAACCTAGTCTGATTTCAGGATTTGAAAAATTGTGCAGGGTCCAATAGGTGTTCATGGCTTGTTAGTAAAACAAGTTAATAAAACAAAACAAATATGCCTACATACAGATACACTAACTATGCTTTCATTCAATTTATATACATTAAGTTTTTTAATGGCTAGTATGTTTTTAGTACATAAAACTATGTTACTTTGGCTTAGCTACTTAATAAATGCAACTCTTAGATGTCTCTTAGCCTTGGGATAATGTGAAAAAGGTTACTGAAACACTCATGGCACTGCAAATCAGGAAAGTTTGAGAATCTTTGTCCTAATGGTTAGGAATGTAGACTTCAGGGGCTAGAGGCTGATGCAGTGGTCACACAAAAGGATCTACATGGGAAAGGTTCTCAGTTTACCCTCCAGACCCTCCCTGAGCATGCTGGAGACATGCAAATGCCGATGAGAATCTGGCTGGCGGAGACTGGGAGCGGATTACAGTGTGAAGACTTTGTTGCAATGCCTTTCTCTCTCTCTTTTACTGAAGAAACAAATAAACTTTAAAAAGAAAAGAATATGGACTCCAGAATTAGAACCCCAGCTTCACTATTCACTAACAATGTTACTTTGAGCTAAATCTCTTTGCTCCTCAAAGTCTTCATTTATAAAATGGACACAATACTGGGCCCTATCTCTGTAAAGTTAATGTGTGGATTAATAAATTACTTTATGTAAACCAGGTAAAAGAAGGCGAGTAACAGAGCAAATGTTGTTTCTTTAAGTATTAGCCATTCTACTTGCAGGTCAAGATTTTAGTAACGGCATTCTGTTACATACATGCCTGCTGCCACATCAGCCAAATGCAGATTGTCCACGTTTGGGGACCCTGCCCTTGTAAAGCCCCTGAACTGGAGAACTTTTCTCCCTCATTCTTTCTATTCCCTACCTTACATGGGAGGAAGCATGCCAGATACTTTTTGGAAAAAAATTAAGTATTGTTGAGTGTTCTCTTGGTCAGAATTTCAGAAAAAGTAAGACGTTACTGGATCATCAGAAAAATCATAACTTTTTTTCCCTGTTTTTCTATGCAAAAATGCATCATGACTTTTCCAACAACCGAGTAAATTTTCACACACAAAATCAGAGCTCTCTTTATGTTCCTTTTTTGCTGTGTAAACAGCTGAAGTAACTCTAGACCCTGAAGCTAGGATGGCAGGATGAGTGTCTGTACTGATCATCCTTTGCGGAAGTAAATATTGAAACAATGACCTATTCCCACAGTAAAAAATAAACTCTTGCTTCTTGCTTTTTTTCTCTTTGAATCTTTAAAGTTATTAACACCTTCATTTTGGAAATGTCACTCCAATTAGGTTGTGTTTTGTCTGGCTTCCCATGTAATTATTAGTCTCTAAAGAACAGGTATATTTTTATTTGCCTTTAAAGGTCTTTCCTTTCCTTTTCTTTTATTTCTTTTCTTTTCTTTTTTCCTTTTCTTTCTTTTCTTTCTTTATTTTTTCTTTTCTTCTAACACTTACCGTGCACCTGTTCTTTCTCTGGAGAGTGACATAGTAGCTTTTAAGCAACCAAAGAATTTGTTTCTAATATTAAATGAAAAGAAGCATATTTTGCATAACTATGCAAATTAATTGTGGCACATTCTTACTATTGTAACTCATAGTTCTAGAGATTATTCAGTAATACTTTAAAACATAGTACAAGGTCGGTCCTGGAATGTAGTGGTTAGGTGTTGTGTGGAGGAAGCCAGATCCCAGATTGTTGGCCATGGTTTGAGTCCTGGCCCTGGAGACTTGAAAAATATGCCAGGCACTTGTACAGAATCCTGTTGAGATGGAGAAAAAGAACAAAAGGTATTTCAGTGTGACTGCACCCTGTGACTGGACACTGTCTCTAAATCTTTCTCTCTCACACACACATGCACTCTGTCATTTGAAAACATGTTTAAAACATAATATGATAATAAGCAAAAACAGAATATAAAATTTCACATCAATATGATCCTAGTTTTATAAAATAAGAAATTATAAGGACCAGCAGTTGGCATAATAGCTATATCACCGGACTCCCATGTAGTTGACTGTGGTTTGAGTTCCAGACCTGGTAGCTTAAACTCATGCTAGGCACATGTGCATGTTTGCCCAAGATCCCGAGAGGAGAATGGAAAAGGGATTGCAGCGTGGCCATCCCCCCTGGGGCGGGGGGTGATTTCTCAATTTCTGTCTCTCTATCTCTATCTGTCCCTCTCGCAAGTGCAAGAACCCTATAGCGAAAACCTCGCCCAAAAAAAAGAAAAGAAAAAAAGAAAAATAAATAAGAAATTATATATATGTTAGTATACATCCATAGAAAAAAATGTCTGAAAAGAAATATAGCAAATATATTAAATTAGATCTGGTTATAGGTATGTAAAAACTTCACTTTTACTTAGAGTTCAGTTCAGGTATAATTATTTCAACTAAAAGAAACAAATATACAACTAATGTGACTTAAATAATAAAAAATTTTTATTATCACAGCTGCCTAGACATCTGCGATTCAATGGTTACTTGAGCAGCTTCCAAATGTAAGCTCTTATATTAGTGTTTCTGAATTCTCTTAGCCTGTCTCTATGGAACAACGTGGTAGCAGCAGCACCAAACATATTCACACATGACAATGTTCAAAGCAGGAAAGAAAGAAACACACAATCCTTTGTCTCATGTAGCTCTCTTTTTATCATGGAAGAAAATATTTCCCAAAGCATACCATTAGACTCACTTTTATGTCAGATTGATCTAAACTGGGTCACTGGTCATTCTCTGAACACAAGATTACTATATTCTTGGGACCAGCAGTTGGCTTAATGGCTATGTCACTGGACTCCTATGTAGTTGACCACAGTTCAAGTTCCAGACCTGGTGGCTTAAACTCACACCAGGCACATGTGCGTGCATGCCCAAGATCCCGAGAGAAGAATGGAGAAGAAGGGATTGTGGTGTGGCCATCCCCCGGAGGGGTGATTTCTCACGTTTTGTCTCTCTCTCTCTGTCTTTCTGGTGAGCGCATGCTCCCTATAGCAAAAACAAAAACAAAAACTCTCTCCAAAAAAAAAAAAAAAGATTACTATATTCTTTTCTGGGAGTTAAGCACACAACCACTGGGGAAAAAAAAAATCAAAGTTATATCAGGTAGAGAAAAACTATCATAGGAAGGGTAATAAACCCTACATACATAATGTATTTCACAAATAGTCTATGATCTTTAAGTATTTCATCTCAAGTCAGAATTTAAAATATTATAAATAAATAACAGGACAGAAAATAGCAATCCCATTTCTAATACAGTCCATTGTAGCTTAAGAGAAATAAAGGACCTACGAAAATGTTGAGTATCATTCTTCCCTCTGCAGGCACATATGACAGATTTGAAGTAGAAACTTCTGTCATTCCATGTGGAGCACCTACTTAATATCTATGATGGAATTTCTTCTTATAAATAACTGCAACAGCTTGAATACTGCATGACTTGACAAAAGTTGGTCCAAGAAATAGAAACACTCTCAAAAATTTTGAAAAGAGAGTGTTTCTTTTCAAATACTAACATGCCAGGAAAGAGATCTCTGAGGCACAGTAGACTATTATCTTGAGATAACTGTTCACTGGACCATTTAATGCAAAAGTATCAGTATAATGTCAAGTCTCTTCAGAAGACAGCATGCATGTCCTGTAGAATCTCTTAGTGCCTTGGCACCTAAAGCAGTGCATGAATCTCCTCGGTCAATGAATTTTAGCAATGTATTCTGGGTTCAATAAAATTGACCAAGGAGAATTGGGATAATCAATAGGGTATAAAAAGTTCTAAAATCTTTTAGAAGCTGACTTTTAAAAAAATGTGTTGGCCAAAAGAGGACTACTACTAAATACTAGGGCTCTATGACAATCGATAGCCTTTAATACTGGCCGTGACTTTGCTACTATAGAGCATCAGCTGAAAGCCTGGCTGTGATGATGTCCACCATGATAAAGAAGGAGTTAATCCCAGAGGTACAGTTCAAACCATCAGGTGACTCTGAGAGGCAAAGATAGCAGGTGGAGGTAAAACCAAGGCAAGTGATAAATTTTTCTAAAAGTAGAGCTTGTCAGAGGAGAGAAAATCAAAATGGAAAAAAGACCATAAACAAAGAAACTAGAAAGGGCTACTTATTTAAGGGGATGAAAATACAAAATAGGACTCCATGAGAACTGGGCAAATATTACTTTATAGTTTATAGTCTTTATCAGACGTGACTTTCCTCTTGATCTATGAGGCATCTTAAAGGTGCTTTCCAGAGCATCTGTACCATAGAAGGAGGGCTTAGATCACTTTATCAGGGGATGAATTATAATTGAAGGTGGCTTGAACCACATTCTTCATTTTGTTTATTGTTATTCAAAGATAACCTTTCTTGGAGTCCCAATCTTTTTTCTTTTTATTTAACAAATGATTGAGCATATATTAATATTTCAGAACATACTTTATGTCATGAGGTGAGTCTGACAGTAAAAGCAAAGTTTCTATTCTTGTGGGCAGAGTGGGGCTGAGTGATCCAATCAGGCCCAATGTGACACTAACTCTCTTCTGACATTCCCAGGCAGCAGACATCCAGAAACCAGGAAAGTCTGATTAAAATTCTGCCCTAGCTGTTCTTGACCACAGCTAGAAGTAGGGAAAGTGCTAAGTGTTTATTGAAAGAGAAGTCTTCTCTTCCTAGAAGATGTGTCAGTTGCACAGTAATTTATTGAGCATTTTCTATTACTAAACAGCACTCTCACTGATTTGTGGAGGTTACCAAAGAAAAAGGAAAGACACATTTGTCCTGTAATAACTTAATACCTAACAGGAAAGACATTCCCATCATGCAATTAAAGAAGGCTTATAACCTCATCAAAGCAAATAAATATGTTATTTTATGAAAATGATCTCTAGTATCAGTCAGCATGTGTACATGTGAATGTACAATTCCTCAAAAATGTATAATTACATGAAAGACTCTGTGCTTGGGTTTGCCTTAAGCCTTAGATAAACTGTATAATATACCTGCTCTGTAAACCTCTTAGGGAAGTGTGTAGCATGATATAACAATTGAATCAGTTCAGAACTAGACAGATGTGTACTTGGTTTCATATGAAACCTTAACAGGAGCTAATCCTTTTATTCTATTTGAGCATTAAAGCATAAAAGCAATACAATTAGTGGAATATGAATGATAAGGCATCATGACTTGAGGTTTTCACCAAATTGTTCCAATACATGTTCATTTTAATAATCTTGGAAATTTTAATAATGATTTATTTGGCTAATTAAAGAGTATGTATGATAATATAAAACTGGTAATATGAATTATATACTTTAATTATTTCTAGACTTTCATAGCTTTTGTTGTTATCTAGAATACCATGAAATTTCAAGATAGTAATTAAATATGAGCTTTAACTTTCTCCCCTGGGCAGCGACCTTGTGCAGCAAGTGCTTACGAATGATACTAAAAATTAATAATACAAACAATAGTGTTGAATTAGTCAAAACCACAATTTTTTCCCAAATCCTATTTCAAGTAATGAAATAAGCCCTAATCATTGAATTAATTCACCACCATGCTGATAGAAAAAGGGCAAAGGGCAGGATTAGGTCTATAAAGAATAAGAAAGTGTACCCAACAGCAAAGGTAGCCAGTGAGCTAAGCATCTGGCTAAATAAATTCAGGGATGTATAATGTCTCATGTAGCTATGTAGTGATAGGCAGGTTAAAGGGACTTATTCAAAGTATGGCCAAGTGGAGTCTGACAAAATAAGCTTACCTCCACATTTTACTATAAAAATTTCCAAACATACAGAAAGTCTGAAAACCTTATACAGTGAACACCTATATGGATACTTACCACCTAGAGTCTAGCAAATATCATATCTAAAAAAAGAGAGAAAACATTTTTTTAAAAAGAGGGGAAATAACTTTGAAAGGGGCAGTTATAAAAAAGTATAATAGACAACTATCCTTAATATAAAATACAAATGATAAGAAATAGAGGATAACAGGTGGCATGGTTGTTAAGAATTCTGGATTCCCATGTGGCCAACTGTGGTTCAAGTCCCGGACCTGGTGACTTGCTTTCTCACTTTTTCTCTCTCTCTTTCTCTGTCTCTCTTGTTCTTTCCCTCTCTTCAAATTAAGATAAATAAATAAATAAAGTTAAATAAAATAATTCTTAAAAAACATAGAAATAAAATGAAATACAAGATATCATTCAAAATAACAGCAAAAATATTAAAATATCAAAAATTCAACAAGAAATGAGCAAGGTATACATAAGAGTAAATATTAATATTTTACAGAGTTATGTAAGATAAGGCTGAACTAAATAGAAAAGCATACACTTGTTCTTAGAAAAAAATCCCTTAAATAATGGTGAAATTATTTGCAATCTTGGTAAAAAGCAATCAAATTACAAAATTTACAAAAACTATTTTTAAGTTATTTGAAAGAATGCACTTATAGAGATTGAAGATGATCTGGAAAAAGTCTAAGAAGAGAGAATAATATACAAAATGTTATAATGTTTAAAATAATTGTACAAAAATAAATAACATCAATGGAGAAACACTCCATGGGGAAAATGGACCACCCAGAAATATATTTATTTAAAAAATGGAGATTTTAGTATGTTAAATGGATTTGCAAAACAGTTGGGAAGAAATGCACATAGTAAATGTTGATGGTTTGAATGTATCGCTATTTAAACAAAATGCAGTATTTATTCCTTACTTAAAAACTTCTAGACAGAGGAAAGTTTTAAAGATCTTTTAATATAAAACACCTGAAGAACAAATGAACTCTATTTTGGTAATCTTTGATTAAGAAAGACATTTTTCACCATGATAACAGCCTACGAGCAATGAACTAGAATTTAGGTGTTTGACAGCTAAAAATTTTCAAATATTTATATTTAACACAGAGCATTACACACACAAAAAAGAAGAAGCAAAAGAGCATCATCAGCTTAGGGAGATATATTGTCATACATATGACTCTTAAAAGACCAATTAATAAACAAAATGTCCCTATAATAGTAAATCAATAAAAATAAGTCAAAACATCCTGTAGAAATCTGGCCAAAGAGTATGAGAATTGCAGTCCACAAGAAAGGAAGTACAACTCACTAAAAACCTATTAAAATTGCTCACCTTGCTCATATATAAAGACAATGAGATACATTGCTTGAGTCTTATAAGCAATTACTTAAAAATAATGCTGAGTGTAAATAAGGGCCATAGAAAACAGAAACTTGTGGGCCAACAGGCAGTATGGTGGTTAAGGCACTGGGTTACCACATGAGAGACTGTGGTTTGAGTCCTCATCCTGGAGACTTGACTCATGCCAGACATGTGTACATGCATGCCCAAAATCCCGGGAGGACAATGGCATGGCCATCCCCTGGGGGAGTGATTTCTCTCTCCCTCTCTTTCTCTCTCTCTCTCTCTCTCTCTCTCTCTCTCTCTCTCTCTCTCCCTCTCTCTCTCTCCAGTGAGCACACAGGCCCTATGGCTTAAACCTTAAAACAAAAAGAAAGAAAATAGAAACTTGTATGTATTTACTAAGAGGTATTTCAATTTAAATTTTACAATGGTTAAGACTTAAGAAAATCTAAGTGTACTGATGTAAAAGTTGTTCAAAAATATTTTTAAGGGAAAAAGCAAGTCATAGTGGACATATAATATGAGAGTATTATTTTTTCTTTTTTTCTTTATTTTTTTGGAGAGGTTTTTTTGCTATAGGGTGTGTGTGCTCACCAGACAGACAGAGAGAGACAGAAAGTGAGAAATCACCCCCCAGGGGGGATGGCCAAGCCACAACCCCTTCTCTTCCATTCTCCTCTGGATCTTGGGCACGCACACACACGCGTCTGGCATGAGTTTAAGCCACCGGGTCCGGGACTCGAACCGCGGTCGACTATGTGTGAGTCCAGCGACATAGCCATTATGCTAACTGCTGGTCCCATGAGATTATTTTTATCAAAAAAGTGCATTTACTTACACATGTACATGTTCCTATATTTACATATGGAAAAAATAATATGTCAAAGGTCATTCACTAAATTATTTTCCCTGTCAACTTCTTGAGAGTGACGTGATTTTAAAAATAGGTAAAAGGGTTCAGAGACTTTTTTAAAAAAATAAAATTCCATATTTTTAGATTTTTTAAATGTAACTTTTTACTCTTCGAGATAACTATAGATTCATAAATTTTATTGGTAATGAGAATTACAAAAAATTGTAAATACTAACATTTTAATGAAACTGAAGAAAATTAATAATCAAAATAATTGACAAAAACATCATTTCTACAGCTTTTTAGTAAAGAGATACTGGGCATTAATATCATCACCTCATGGCTATTGTGTCTTAATTATGTTTGAGTTCACTGTAGGGACATACATATAATTTTCATTTCATTGGGTGGGTCCAGTGATTTTCAGTTAATAATTGTGTTATCTTCATAAAGTCTTCATTTAAAAAGCATGCCAGACATCATTATAGATAAGCATCTGGAATAAGAGAACCCCACCTGCCAATTTTGGTTGAAATTTTGTTGCTCAAGAGAAGCAGAACAGATTAATCCCCCTACAGCATATGCTTTAATAAGCCTTATTTGTGAATAGGTGGGCCACGCCTTCAACTTATGGAAGATATTTATTATGGGCTATAACTAATGTTTATAAGAGCTACCCTTTGGATACTTACTATGTGCCAAATACTGCTTAAACTCTTTATAGCATTAACTAATTTGAATATAATTAACACATCCATAAGATTATTATCCCCTTTATTATTTTTTCAGTATACAGAGAGAAAAGCTCAAGTTAAAGAAGCTTAGTAACTCCCTTAAAGACATACATATCTAGAATAGAGTTTATGTTTTAATTAAAGACTTCTGAGTTCTAATATTCATTCTTTTCCACCATGCTATGCAGAGGAGTAATAGTGTATCTGGTGACAGGAATTTCCGAGGAGGCTGGGTATGAAAACAACTATAAGAACTTGTATTCTACTAGAGAGAGCCTGGGCTACTTTGTACATGGCTGCAGACCTTCTTAAATTTCTGCTCAATTTTCAAAGCTATTGTGATTTGTCAGGGTGGTCTTCACCAATGCCTAGTGGCTGGGGTGGGCAATAAAAGCTTCAGAGATAAGATTTTCTTGATGGAAAACAATAAAATGGGGTCAGTAGTCTGACCCGTGGCCTGACTACTTGAATATCAGAATCTGACCTGGTCTTATTCTTATTTGTTGGAAAGCACTTCTATGAATGTAGAGACTTTGGGAGAAGCTCTCTTGCAATGAGATATCCTCAGATGAAATTTCAAGTCTTGGAATCTCTGGGGCCTGGACAAAGGCTTGCCCTAATGGAAGTGACAAGCACTGAGTTTCAGACCTAAGCAGTCCTTCTGCAGATATGCATGGTGTGCATTGACCTGCTGCTAAAATAGCAATGGTGGCTGCACAGCAGCAGCTGCAGCAGATGTCTTTGGTGTGGGTCTGCAGATGCTTGGCAGGCCTCTGTTTTGATGGGATGATGGGACCATTCCTTTGAGCAATATAACCACCCAAGGGAAATTCTTGGAAATATTGGGAAGGGGTTGTCCTTACAGAAGGAAACTGGATTTCCTGTTAATCTGGACTGGAGGTTACCGAATGATATACTCTAGGGCAAATTATTCAAAATCTGCACTGTGAAATACCATTATCCCAGATACAGTTTTCATCATGGATTTTTGAAGGCAAAAATACTGCCTTAGATTGGAGCATTCTTCTGGAAGTTTAGTTGAGAGAAATAGTATCTGATGGCCAGCAAGTTTTCCTATTGACTTAAACTCTAGGAAGTGAAAAGAGTTTCCGGTTTGGTAGATGCTCCAGAATCAGGAGCAAAATAGCACCTTCAAGCAGACCTGCATGGAATTTAACCCATCTTGTGAACAGTGAGTAAAAGACCCCCTTTGTCGGGGCCGGCAGGTGGCAAGTTGATTAAGGGCACTGGACTCCCACATGGCCCACTGCGGTTTGAGTCCTGGACCTGGCGGCTTGCTTTCTCATTTTCTCTCTCTCTCTCCATCTCTCTCCCTCTCTGGTCAAATTAAAATAATTAAATAAATAAAGTCAAATAAAATAATTCTTTAAAAAAAAGAAGATACCTACTGTCCATATGATATACTGATGAGAACTATGATGACAATAAATGACAAGTAATTATAATCCATTTTTTAAAAGAAGTTTTTGCTATAGGACACACGTGCTCACTGGAGAGAGAGAGAGAGAGAGAGAGGGAGAGAGAGAGAGAGAGAGAGAGAGAGATGGTAAATGAGAAATCACCTCTCAAGGGGATGTCCTCACCACAATCCCTTCTCTTCCATTCTCCTGCCAGGATCTTAGGCATGTATGCACAATCAGCATGATTTTAAGCCACCGATCCTGGGACAAAAGCCACTGTTGGCTGCGTGGGAGTCCAGCAATGTAACTATTATGCCATCTGCTGGCCCCAAAATCCATTTCTAACAATTAAATGTGAGTGCTCCACAGGACAGATAGTTTCTACACAGATGGCTACACAAGTTTGGAGACTTCTTTCACTGAAGTCTTTCACCAAGCCAATATACTAAGTTCATAATAAAGGAATAACCTTCCTTCCTAAACATTATATAGAAATAACAATAGTTACAACTCATGGAATGTGGACATCACCTGCTATGCTTCACACCTTCACAAGCATAAAGAATAAAGTTAGTTTCCTAATTTGACTAATGTAGCTAGCAGCCACCCCAAATATAAATGGGATTACTAACTCAACCCACTTCCTAGTATGACCAAGCATTGTAACTTGCAATTGCTCTGATGCGAATTTTAGGGACTGGTATACTGAGCTTTTGTTTCTTCCCCTTTACCTTCTAGCCCCAGTTCTCATTGCCAACATTAAAATGTGGTTCTACTGTATGTTGAATACCTCCTTTTGTGGGAAGTGCTATGACAAATATACCCATCACGCTGAATACACAGTCATCTATTGTAAAAATTAGGTCACACGTGATGTACCCATGTCATAAATACCAATGCTACTTGGACATTGCTTTTAGAGAATAAAGTTTATATTCTTTTTTGCTCGTGTAAGCCTTGTTCACTCTCTGCCCTTACTTCCTCCTCAACAATGTCACATTTAGGAAAACATCCCCCAAACTGGCATTGTCAAAGTAGTCAAAGTACTCCTGTTTCTCTCATGTGTCAGCGAGAGAGAAGGAGAGAAGCAGCACCCTTTTGGGGAACGGTCATGTCTCAATCCCTTCTCCTCATCTGTCCCTCCATTTGGAACTTTGGGCATACAGGTGTGCCTGGCATGTTTTTCAAGTCGCCCAGACTGCCCAGTCAGTCGTGTGGGATCCAGTTGCTCTAGCCACCAGGCTACAGACCTGGCCCCAGGCTTCTGTTATCGTTTCACCTACTTCTGATATCCTGGGTCTCCACTCTCCATCAGGGCATGGAGCCTGACTATCATGGAAACCCACACTCTCAGACTGTAGATCTCCTACAGTCACCATGGGGAGTTCAGTTTCTTCTGCTGTTTTCTCATGAAAAATTGACTTGTAACCTCTCTGATGGTAGCCAGAAGGAAGTACTCAGAGAGAGGTGGCGAATGTGCATATTATTTAGGCTGCTCATAATTGTTATCCTACACTTGTTTGAGATCTTAGTTACTTTTTGTTGTTGATGATGTTGTTGGTTCATTTAGATGTGGGCTGCATTATCAAGGTTACCTTGTAACATTTATTAATGTATACGTTTTCTCAGACTATTTGCCTTTTTATCATCCAAGGCTAAATCTGTAGGGACTACATTATATTCTAGTCGTATAGATTTCCTATTTGTTTCGTTCTACATAGCCTTTGGATTATTTTAGCTTTGAAAGGAAGACTGTGATTCTCCTTTGGAAATCTCTCTTCTAACCCTACTCCTTTTCTTTTTGCTGTGTCTTGTGGTTGCTAACAAACTGCATGCTTGGGGCACATAATGCACATCATTCCCTTAATGGCTATAGATTTCACGAGGAGAACTCAGACATATGTTTCCCATTTTTCTCTCTTTTATGCTGCATACTTTGCTGAATCGTTTTATTGGTAATGGGGGAAATGCCAAAGTATTTACAGGATCATGGTCATGGGAGTGTGCTGTTATTTGACTATGTCTGGATAATGCCAACATAATCAATCAAAACAGAAACATTTGGTCAATAAGCATTTTCTAATGATTAGCACAATGCTAATACATGTGAATGAATAGTTAACTAAACATAGCTATTTTTGATGTGATTCAGAAACAAATTTAGCAGAGTACTTTGAAACACTTCTCTTGAAAATGAAATTTTGTTGGAATTTTGGATAGTTGCAACATCGACCAGGAAAAACAGGGTTCCATCTTTAGCACGACTACTGAGATTTGGAAAGAGACATGAACAAGCTGCTTAACCATGCCATGTCCCAGCTTCCTCCTTTATAATCTAAGTGATATTAGTCTTACTTATTTTGAGACTTATAATTCCAACTGTGAACCTTCTTGTAAATACTCACATGAAATTTGCAAACAATTTCAATGGGTTTACAGACTCCCTAAGAGTAACCTAGGCACGATGTAGGAGTTACGAATTATTAGACAGGTTTTCTTTAAAGTCTCTGTCCGCTTTAAATTTTATGATTCTGTAAATTTTCTCTTTCACAGTCCTCATGGACTAGTACATCCCAGCCATTCCTTCAGCACAAATTCTTAAGGTATGTATCATGTGGCAGTTGTGGATACTCTAAAACGTTATGCTTTGCTGTCAATCTAGCAATGTTTCTACAGTTACTGGCTTCCTTTAGTGGAGAGGAGAACTCTTAAGGAATCAGAGTACATTAAGAATCAGGATATAATTGTTTCTCACAGCCATCCAGGAGTGACTGAAAAGCACCACCTTCTGGAGAAAGCACGTAGTAAATGTCAAAGTTGATGATCCTTGACAGGGCTGTGCTTTTCTAGGTACCAAGAACCTAATCTCTTCTTGACGTCAGCATCAGTGTTACCCCACGTTTCTTCGGCAACCTCTTTTCCCTTATTCTAATCGTGAATCTACCTTTTGTCTTAGGGAGCCTACAAAATGATTTAAGTCTAAAAACCTGTTAATTGAAAGAATTCTGTGATTTATTAGAAATCTCACAGTAGCAAAACTCAGATCACTTAAAGATACTGGGCTATAGTTCATATTAGGCATTATGTATAAAGTGACTTAAATATGACTTGCCATTGAAATATTGATAAAGTAGTTTAAAGTATTTAAAGGGAGTAGGGATGCATGAGGAAAATATTTAATGATCTTGGATGTAACAA
Source organism: Tupaia tana (assembly GCA_026018925.1). Lineage (NCBI taxonomy): Eukaryota > Metazoa > Chordata > Mammalia > Scandentia > Tupaiidae > Tupaia > Tupaia tana. The sequence goes on along the minus strand of JAKSZU010000001.1, from coordinate 94,593,860 downwards.
TAATGCATTAACTAAAACAACGCTCCACCATAGCACCATGCGTAATAAAGCATCCAAAGTGTGTTTGATTTAAAAGATTTATTTTAAACCTGGAAATATTTTTAAGTAATAGCTAAACTTGCTTTTATCATGTGCATGATGGTTTTTTTTTATATATATGCTTTGGATTTAATTACAAAATGCAAATTTATTAGAAGACAGAATTGCCAGAAAATTGAGTTATTTGTAGAAATTATCATTATGATTCAGAAAACTTAATTTTCTGTTATGGTATTTTATAGAAACGCTTGTCTCCAAAACTTTTGTCTAATCCACTAGGACCAGACAAACGCTGATGTAAAATAATTTGTCCCATAGTTATTCCCAAGAGTGCTTTACAGGATTTGCTCCATTGCCAAATTGAACGAACACTATCCCATTTAAATCTTTATAATTTTATCTAAGATACAGAATGGTTATGCTTCTTGAGCCAATATTCTTTTCTTTATGATGAAACAAATTCTTTAAAATGCATTCACAAAGTGTCATGGAAAGTGTATGAGAGTTGTGTCAGATAATGCCTGTGTCTTTAGGCCTGCTATGTCCCAAAGAGGGGTTGGTTTTCTAGGGAGATAAGTTGAGTAAAATGAAGTTTACTGGAGAGGAGTTGCAAAAGCAGACCCTTGAAAATATGAATTCTAAATGTATTTGTATATCTGTCCTGGAATTTTTAATAAAAGTAGGTGTTGATTGTTTAGTCCCAGACAAAATTTCTAGAACCTAAAAATCCCTTGGTCCGCAAAAGGCTATATTCCTTCTAAGGGGTTATTAGTCATTCTGTACAGTTATATTTATTTTTTTAAACTTACTTGCCAGATGGACACATGCATCATTTTATTAAAGCCAAATGTGGTTTATGAAATTTGAGAATAATAATTAATCCTGCCAGTCAGAGCACTTGAATGAAGGAGACTAAGGGCATTCTCAGGAAAAACCAGAGTAAAGAAAGTGGCTAACATTGAGCGGTATTTGTTCTTTTCTAAGCACTTTTTATATACAGATGTATCTTAACTGTACTCTTGCATAATAAATACAATCACTGAAATTTTTGAAAATTTTAAAAGTGTATTTGTCATTTATATATGTATTCCATGGAAAAAGATAGTGGAACAGAGAGACATGAACCCCAGCAGGACCTCCATACTGTGCTCTACCCCCAGTCTCAGTCAGCCAGGATTACAGGCACATACACATTTACCCAGCATGCTTAGGGGGTCTTAGGTTATGAACCCAGGAACTTTCCCATGTGTGTTCAGTTGTATTACTGCGGTGCCAATGACTATCCCAATGTTATTCTCATTTTGTAAAAACATTATTTATTTAATTTAATTTAATATTATTTTAATTTGCTATAGGGCGCATGTGCTCACCAGAGAGACAGAGAGAGAGAGAAAGAGAGAAAACAAGCCACCTGGTCTGAGACTCAAATCACAATTGGGCAGGTTGAGTCTATCACCTTAACCACCACGCCACCTACTAGCCCCATTATCTTTGTTTTTACAAGTGAAGAGATGAGGCCCTGAGAATTATTAAATAGTATAATCATGATTTGAGTCCACGTTTGTATGATGTAAAGGCCACGTATAATACTTTCCATTCTCAATACTGTCTCTTCAAGTTAAATGTTTAAACTTGACAACCTTGGAGGTTTACTAAATTTTACAGTTTATCTCTAACTAGAGAGTGAAGAATTTTAAAAATTCTACATAGTTCATTCATGAACGATATTTTGTCTTTAAATAATATAGCCTTGTTGATAGATGACAAATAATTTTTGATAGTACTATTTGTCAAGTATCACAAATGTTTGTTCAGCTGAAAAATCATTAACACACACACAAAGATACAACCCATTATACTTCAGGAGCATATTTAGAAACACATTTTTTGAAAGTCTGGCAATGACAAGAAGAGAATCACGAGTGCAGCTGAGCTGCCAGGATCTCATGCATAGACAATGAAAATCAAAAGAGGCTCACAGATCTATCCAAGACAAAGCATTGAAACAAGACAATGAAAGCAATAATAAAGATACATCAGATTATTTTCAGAGAAAGGAAAATGCCTTACATATACTGGAGAGGTAAACCCCAAGAGAACGAAATTTCTACCAGCCTCCTGTTATCATGCTCCTGAAAGAAATGCTGATAATCACCCTGGGGAAATGTTAAAGGTTGTATTGTTTTTAAGAAGAGACCTGGCCAAAGAGAAGGAAGTCTGCAGTGTACCAATCTCCAGGCTAGTGCTGGATGCTCCCGAGAAGAAACAGACGTAAACACAGACGATTGTTCACATTTGCCAGTAGGCTCTACCAGCCCTTCACCCAGTAGCCATCGTTCAGAAATTAACCAGCAATGCTTTCCTATAAACAAAGAGAATTGGAAAAAAGATGAGAAACTAACACCTAGATTTTGAAATTGCTGAAAAAGGAGAGGATGTGTTATACATTCTCTCAGAACAAGAGGTATGTCCAGGACACAGCGTAGTGTCACAGAGTGGGCCAGGTGCAATGGCCTCTCTGTGAAGGGATCTAGGGCTGGGATCAAACAGACCTAAGGGGAGGGCATGTGAAATTAGTGCTTATCAGTGCTGGGATTGTTCAAATACTTCATCACTCACAATGAAGCAATTTTGCTGAAATGCTTCCCTGGGAATGACCTATAAAACCTCAGTGTGTCCATTTCCATGTTAAGAATACAGAGTGTTCACAAACTAGAAAACAAAATGCATTTCTGGTGGGGTATTTCCTGTTCTAACATTGTAGATTCATTCCGGTTTTGAAGGTCACTGGTCAGAGGCTGCTATTTTTCCTTTTAGGTATTTTGCTCTGGCTCTATCTACATGTTTGGAATTGCTGGGATTCCAACAGAGCCTTGGTTAACTGAGAAAAAGTTTAGCAAGCCTTTTTACTCATCATTTAAAACTCACAGAGTTTTAATAAAGCAAAACAGCAGCATTAAAGAACACTTTAAAAAGATGTTATAAAAATATAATCTTACTAAAATTGGGCTTCTCTGTGACCTAGTTCAGCAAGTATCACACACAAAAGAAACACCCACCTGACACCCAAAAATGTATTGAAAAGCAATTTAAAATATAGTGAAGTCTATGCAGCGGCAGCAAAGCAATCTGCCATTCACAACTGGAAGTTAAGCTCCTTAGAGTCTCTTTCCTCCTCTCTCCCAAGCGTTTGCATAGCACAATCATCTTACTAAGTGGTCCCCCATACAGTCCAACTTCGTTGCCCCAGTTGAGCCTCTGTTGTCTCCTCTCTCTCCAGTTCTTTCTACCCATCCTCTCCCATACATTTATGTTCAAATCCAGGAACAGCAATACTCTTTTTTTTTTTTTTTTAATTGATGGAGGGCACGTGTGCTCACCAGAGAGAGATATATACAAAGAGAGAGGAAGAACACCCTACATTAGGGCATCATCACGTGGCAATCCCTTCTCCATTTCTCTATCCTGCCAGCGTTTGAAACACGTATCCAGCATATGAGCATAAGTGTCAGAATGTTTCTTCATGCTGCTGGGGCCGGGATTCAAACTGTAGTCAGCCATGTGGTATCCAGTTCTAACTGCTAAGCTATGAGCCTAAGCCATAATTATTCTTTATAACAGAATAATATGTACCTTTTAATAGACATGAATTTATCACTTTTTGCTATGTCAGTGCTGCATCTTAGAACCAACACAATCTCTTCAGTGGAAGGACAAGGAATATATACACAAACCTACTAGTAAGTGGGTTTTTTGTTTGTTTGTTTTCATTTGCTTATTTTTGGTTCTTGCTGTATAAAGAAGACATAAGAGAACCAAATATTGGATACTTTTATCTCATGCTCTATAGTTATCAATTATTGCTAAATATATATCCTTCATTTTTGCTTATTCTCATTCTTTGAATCAAGGATTAGAAAGACAAATTAGGAAAGCAGCTATACTTGATAGCATAGATTCGACTCCTTTGACTTTTTTGTTTTATTGTACAAAATTATTATGCCCTTCCCAAGAGCCATCTCATATTTTCAGAACTCAAGACACATTAAGAGATAATGGTGGGACCGGCAGTTAGCGTAATGGCTATGTCGCTGGACTCCCACGTAGTCGACCGCGGTTCGCATCCCGGACCCGGTGACTTAAAACTCACGCTGGGGGCGTGTGCGTGCGTGCCCAAGATCCCGAGAGGAGAATGGAGGAGAAGGGATTGCGGCGTGGCCATCCCCCTGGGGGGTAATTTCTCGCTTTCTGTTTCTCTGTCTGTCTGGTGAGCGCACGTGCCCTGTAGCAAAAACCTCTTCAAAAAAAAAAAAAACAATAAAAAGAGATAATGGTAAGCGTCCAACAGGTGGCATGGTGCTCAAAACAGTGAATCCCACATTGACCGATGACAGTTCAAGTCCCAGACCTAGTGATTTGCTTTCTCACTTTCTCTTTCTCCTTCTCTCTCTCCCATGAGTGCACATGCTTTATAACATATTAAAATAATAATAATAATAATAATAATAATATGCTGGGTGAAAGTCCATGCATGCCTAAAATCCTAAGAGGAAAATGAAGAAGAGATTGTAGCATGACCATTCCCCATGGGGAGGGGATGGAAGGTTGCTTTCTCTCTTTGTCTCTCTCTGACAAGTGTGTAAACCCTCTGGCAAATTTTTAAAAATTAAAAAGAAAAACCTGAATACACCTATCTTTTGCACTGAAAGTTTTCTAGCTTGAAAGAGGCTTAACCGAGGAAGGAATTTAAAATTGAATCACAGCATATGTTTTGAATGAGTGAAATTGCACTGTAACAGGCATTTTGACACTGAGAGAAAGAACTGACTACTTGCTTAAAGGCAGGAATTGAAAGAAGCAACAATAAGCAACCGCCCAGAGGGTCCCACTAGGCAGTGTTTGTGGAGATAGCCTGTAATTCTGTGCTTGAGAGTTTTGTGAGTTTTGACCAGGCTGAGTGTAGAGATGAGCCAGGACCACATAAACTCAGGAGCCAGGAGTTGAGGCACAGATGCCAGGGACCAGTTACCTGTAGGTTAAGAAAATAGTGAATACAGTAGAATTGGTATTCTCTTCACACCATCGTAGTCCTTAAAGGTGAGTCTAAGATAAGATCAAACACACAGTGGGCATTCAGTGCATTTATGTCAGATGAGAGTAATGTGAGTGGTAAGAGTAATTTACGTGCCTTACATCCTAGAGAATTCTTTGCACATTGGAACATAAGCTTCATTAAAAGAAAATAGACTTCAATTCATCACTTTGCTGTAACAATAACCATTGCTATCCGTCGTATGACAAACCCAAAGATTAAGCAGGCCTGACTGATAGAGACCCATGTTTTCCTGGATGAGACACTCTTGAGAAGCTCCTAGGGTTGAAATGTTCTTCATGTTGAAATTTAATTGTCATTATAACAGTCTAGAGAGACAGGACTTTTGAGACATAAGTCGTGAGCCTTCACGCCTAGGGCCATTGTCATGGAAGTTAGAGAGTATTAAGAGAGTAGGGTGTTCTAAGAACACATTCAGCATCCTTGACTTTCCCTTGGTCCTGCCTCCTCTTTATCACCATGTGATACCCTTTTCTTTGTTATGATACAGCAAGAAGGCCCCTAGCAGATTTCAACAGCATGCTCTTGGTCTTTTCAGATTGTAGAATTGTGCAAAGTGTATTTATTTTCTTTATCAATGATCTAGTCAGTGATAGTTTGTTATAGGAGCAGAAGATGGGTTATAACAAGAACTATCTTTGTATATCATAGCTACTAACTCTCAAGCTGATTTTTGTATAAGGCCAGCTCTGCAATTTACTAATAAGACTGGCCTATTATTCTGACAGTGTCTCTAAGAGAAAGCTATTAATGTAAAGTGGGATGAGTTACTTGAGGCACCTTAAATCTATTCCTTTATGGCCCCCACCAGCTTTTGGAGACTGGGAAGCCTCTTTTTAAATTTTTCTCTTAATTTATACACTGGCGAACTAGTCCCCTCTGCATTGCTGGAATTACCAAAAGGGACAATTTCCTCTTTTTTAGTCCATTTTGTATCTAGTCATCTGTCTTTCTAAATAAGTGTGTTGTCTTTCTTCTTGCTTAAAAAATATCCAGTGATAGCTCATTGTTAGCTATACAGAATCCAGATTCCTTGGCCAGTTATTCAAATACTGCCACCATACTGGCTCAACCTGTTTGGTCTAAACTTCTACACTCCACCATCCTGTAGAGAAGGAAATATGTAATACTCCCTGGGTGTTTCTTATGCCTATTCTTTCAACCTTTGGCTTATAACAGTCCTGCCTCCAAGGATGTGCCACCTCCTTCTGCCTGTTCTTGTTGTCTATTAATTGAAGCCAGTCTCAAATGCCTCATTTTTGAAGCTTTTCACACCCAGCTTACTGACATCACAAATCAGAAGCTAGTTCTTCCCTAATTAGTTTTATTTTTAAAGAGAGAATTTATCATTTTTTTCTATTTTAATACTAAAATGACTGAGCCCTCTATGAAATATTTGCTTCCTAAAGACAAAAAACCTGTCGTGTGTGTGTGTGTGTGTGTGTGTGTGCGTGTGTGTGTTTACAGTTTATTGTGCTTGGTGCAGCAGAAGCTCTATAAAAGATGATGAATCAATAATTGAAGAATGAACTAGTATTTAGGGTATTGAAAATATTTTGCAGCTAAGTCGAGATCGTAATGTATTTTAAATGCACTAAATGCTACTTATGTTTTCCCCTGTGAATTCTTAATTTTATGTTGTTTTAATTGTATCTCAATAAGAACATTTTTAAAAGAAAGAAATTATTATTGAATAAAAAAATTGTACCTTTCTAGCATTTATCTGGCCAATTGGAATTGCTCTTTTCTTCCCAACTTCTATTTTGCACAAGAGAACAACATGAACGTGTAATTGTATCTTTTATCAACTTCATGAATGTGCTTTACTAACTTCTAGTTTTTTATTTTACTTTATTATTTTATTTTATTTTTTTTTTTTTATTTTATCTTCTAGAAAGTTTAGCTTTGTAGATTAATGACTCCAGTACGTTCTACAGCATTTGGCCGGGAATGAACGAGTATTTTTCTCTATATTCCTCCATTTTCCAGTCTGGTTGAATCAAGCTTCTTTAGCCTCCAGGCAGACTATGTGAAGAAGTTTACCTAACGTGAAAAAAATAGGGAGAATTGACTTGAGGGCATCTCTATTTGAGGGTATTTCTTAGTTTGAAAGGAAGTTAATACAACAACAACAACAAAAAGTTTAAAAAGCAAGACTTTTTTTAACTATAACTACAAATCAGTATCCACTGTACACCCTTCTTGATATAAATACATTCTGAAAATGTTTTATCTTTTATCACAGTGGAAGATATTTTAAAATGACATTTAAACAGAATACTTAATATGATTTAAACAAAGATATTGAGTGAAGTCATTTTGCCTGCAGTGACACTCTAGCACCTTGAATGATTCCTCTTTAAATGTTAATGCAATTGATAAATCCAGTTTTCACCTCTAGTCTTTCCCTTTTCCATTGTGCCCTGCAAAAATTTCACTGGGATTATCTTCCTCTGACAGTCCTTGATTCAGAAATTACTAGCTACACATACCTACCAGAAAGAAAAAAAAAAAAGGACTTAATGCCTTAGGTCAACGCTGACTGGTGATTTGTTGTTGTTGTTGTTGTTATCTTTTTAGAGAGCATATGCACTCGCTGGAGAGAGAGAGAGAAAGAGAGAGCACAGTCCCCTTGGGCAATGGTCATGCTGCAATCCCTTCTCCTCCACTTATCTTTGTGATTGTGAGCACACAGGTGCCTGATGTGCTTTTCAAGCTGCCGGGTATGGTACTCAAACCACGAGGTCAACAATGTGAAATCCAGCTGCCTTAACCACCACAAAACTGGTTGGCCCAACATGCTGTTGCCTGAGCCATCTGTATTAGAAGTGCTCAGTAGTGAAATTCAGAAGTTAGTATTCTTTTTAAAGCTCCCCAGGTGATACCAATGTACAAGCAGAGTTGAGCGCCACCATCTTGGAGACCTTTCAGGAACTCTGTATAGAAATGGCAGAGGGAGAGTTATGGTATGTGGGATACAAGGAAGAATACTGAGATGAGATGTTGCTTATAGATGTCCTGGGTATGAGGAAGATCTGTTTTTACTCTTTGAGTACAAATGGAAATTGAGCCCCACAACCAGCCCTTCCTAGTTACAGTCCCTCAGCTGCCCTTAGTCTTTTGTGTTTGGTTCTGGCCGTGACATCAGCAATGCATCCTTTTGCAGGTCCCTAGTGGTGTCTTGGTAGACCATTGTCTCCATTCTGTCTTTATGTCCAAACCCTACTTCTTCCTAGGGGACAAGACTTCTGTGAGGCAGAATTGTAAGAACAAGGCTTTATTAGTTGATAATTTCTCCCAATGCATAAAGATGAAGAAGGAGACAGAGTTTTGTCTGTCATAACTATTCATAAGTTCTTTCCTCTTTGTGACAGAGTTAGGTACAATTTATGTCACATGATACAACTGTCAGAATTTCCATCCCAGAATAAAATAATCTTGAAAGATAGAAATATTTCTATTGCAAGTGGTCAGAGACAGCTGGTGTCCCCTCGCTCCTTTGAGGAGATAGCATTGTCTAGATTTTGCTACAAAACCTCAGGTGGGCTTTATCAAAGCACTTTACAGCTGTGCTTTGGAAATAGTTTTCTCTTGTCATCATTATGAGGTAATGTATTAGGTAATGTCTTGAAAAATGGCCAGGGGGCTAAAGTGGCAGCTCCACAGCTCACATACCTGAAAATAACACGTTGGCTATTTTCGTTAAAATATCTCTGGAATGCCTGATAAACAGAAATTAACAGCGACACCTTTGTCTCAGTACTTAAATACAGCCCTGCCAATAAATAATGTTAATAAAAACCTAGGCTACTAACTTCATCCTCTAAAGAAGAATTCTCTCTCTTATTCTACCCAAGGCACCGTCCCAGCCTCTTTCTTTTGTCTCCATAATCAGAGCCAAATTCAGTTATTCAAGGTTTCCTAAAACCTCCAGATAATCCCCCAATTACATTGTTTAAGGAGCTGGACCTATTTTTTCATCTTCTTTCCTATCATAATTTCCAGTAAACAACGGAGAAATAACTTGGCATATTCGGCTCTAAAATCAAAAGGGCTGGCTTAGAAAGTGAGAACACTAGTAAAGAAACGACCAAATCACTTAAAATTTTATATGTGTGTGTATGTATATGTACATACACACACATATTTTATATAGATATGTATAAACTCATTTTGATTCTTTTTCTTTTTACCATGTTTGTATGATCCCATGCTAACTTGTTTTTTGGAACTTAATAATAAATGAAAAAACAACTTAATGTTTGAAAAAAGACAAGGATTTGGGTAGATTCTATGCAAAAATTACTATAGCAAAAATGACAATCAATGCAAAGTTTGGTTACTTCTCTAGAATAATGCCTTTCAGACTTTTTAAAACAAACATTATTAATCAATAAAATATGAATTAAAGGGTCAGAGAGTGCACAGTGGTAAAACCAATGCTCTGTGAGGCCAGCTCACATGGCATCAAGATTCTGTTGAGGGTGCTGACTCTCTCTCTCATGAAAGAAATAAACCTTAAAATATGTATATGAATTAAGCATATACTATGTTGAAAACAATATTCTATTTGTTGAAAAACATACAGAGTAGTATCTTAGCTTTAGTCCTAAGTTCTAGGAGACTAACTAAAGAAATATGCACACTCTTTTATACAATTTCATTGGACCCTGACTAAAGTTGTAATAATTTTCTCATATTATGCTAATCAAATTATTCCTTTATATGAATATCCTTCTGTTCAAGGTAAGGAACTAAGTTATTTTTGTTTTACTTTATTTTGCTTTATCCACAGTGCTTCATATAGTAGCTAATTCACATGGGGTAATTAGTAAATGTTTGTTGAATAAGGAACCATTCATAGAGTATATTTGTGTATACATATACACGTAAGAAATATAAATACATGTGCAATATATGTACATGTACGCACATTAAATTTTATGTATTTATGTATATAAAATTTGGTCTGTGTGTGTAAAATTACAAGAAATGGCAAAATCATTATATTTCCATAATGCTGGTGTTCAGAAAACAGAGCCATGCCCAGTTCACCCTTTGATATCATAGCATAAGTGGTAACCTACAAAATATGTAGGTGAGAACTGATTTGGTCTGCATTTTAACTGAATCCTTGGCACATTACAGACAATGTAATAAAGGAAATTATTATGTCCTTTATTCCCTCTTCCTTTTTTTTAAATTGCTATAGGGGAGTGTGTATTCACCAAAAAGAAAGAGAGAGAGACAGAAAGCAAAAGCACACCAAAAGGGTGTGGTCATGTACAATTTCTTCTCCTCTATTTCTCTTTCCTTGGGGATTTTAGGCACACTTATACATGTGCTCAGCATGTTTCAAGCTATTGGGCGAGGAGTCATATCAGCCACGTGGGGTCCAGCCCCCTTAACCACTAGGCTATGGGACCAGACCAGGAAACGCTTTTTGAGAGTTTTTCAATGAAACAGAGTTTGTCATTTGTTGCTTTTTTGTGAGGTCCTGAGAAGACTGAAGTAAAAAGAAAGGTATCTTTCATCCAAATGTATATCTCTCTGTATTACAAGGAAATGTACAATAAAATACATGAGATGATATATTTTTATTACCCAAATAATATATCCTGAAGTCTGAAGATTATAAAAGATACTCCATTTGTTTTTCTCAATATTCTTGAAGGTATATGTCCTTTAAAATGTGCACATTGGGAGATGGAATGTGCTCAAATCAGCTGAGGATTTAAAAAACTGAGTACTTGATAGGTGTGACTATGTGCTTGGGCTCAGCAAGAAAGGACAGGTCTGCTTCTGGTCATCCCACAGAGTTCCAATGAGCTCGCCAGGGAGAACAGACAGTACTTTATACCCTGACAAAGTTTCAAGTGGGCTTTGAACCAAATGGATGCATGTATATAGTAATACTAATATTTTGTATTTACACAGCATAGTATCATCTGTTTTCCACTACAACTCTGAACTAGACAGAAAAAACAAGTGCCTACAGATTATAGATAAGGAAACTGAGTTTAATGAGATTTACTGGCTTGCAAGCTCCCACAGTAGAAAGGATTTCAATTGGACCCAGTATCAGATCCCCTATAGAGGTTAGAGAATGTAAATGTTGCAAGTCCTACAGTTTCCTGCCTTTCTTACCCTCTGGAAGTTTCTCAGACTCTCAAAGTTCACATAGCTTAATTAATAAAATAGAATACAAGTCTCTCTCTGTGTTGCTCTGAGGGTAAAATAATATATGGAAACAACTCCTGTCAACAGCAAAGTATTATTTAGAGTTCGTGTCTGCTTACTCTTTTATTCCCCTCTGAATACTAACTGTAGTTTCCTACAAGCATCCAATTATAACAAAACAGGTACACAATCCACATCTGCAATATTGAAATTCCCAAAGCTCTAAAACCAAAAGTATTTCTAGCTCATTTAGCAGAAGAATCTTATCTGAACTGACAGACCTACCTATTATCATGTTTTTTTTTTTCTTTTTTAGTGTGAATATTCATTTGTTTCACAGTAGAAGTATCATGTAATTACAAGGTATGAGTTGATGTTTCATACTGTAAGAGGTATTCTGCAACAATTGCTATTGTAGCTTATTATCTTTCTGAAACTCAAATATCCTGAATCCTAATACACATTTTGTCTTAACGGATTTTGACGAGATCATGGCACATGTAATATACAGTGAGTTCCACTGACCCAGTTTAGAAACTGCCAGTGATAGGATGGCACAGCTCTGGGTGAAGACTGTGTGGGTGGTTTTGGAGTCAGTCATAGATTAGGTCTAGTCTAAAGTGGCCTTAGGACAGCCTTGAAGATGACAGATACTTCCTGTCCTGAGCTTTGCTTTAATCTCTGGTCCTGAAACAAATGTGATCCTTTGAATGATTCTTAGAGCAACAGGTCCATGTGCTAGAGCCAGAATTCAGATAGGAAAATGGATGAGCAAAGACCAAGGCAATATACATCCAAGTTCAAATACCTGACCTACCACTTACCAGCAATGTACACTTGGCAGTTTACCAAGTTTTGCAAAACCTCAGTTTCTCATTATTAAAGTGCAAATTTTAATGTTTTTAAAAATACTTTACAGTGGGACCAGCAGATGGTGTAGTGGTTACCTTCCTGAACTCCCCCATAGTCAACCAAGGTTAGAGTCCTGTACCTGGTGGCTTGAAAATCACACTGGGTGCATGTGCATGCGTCCTCAAGATCCTGACAAGAGAATGGAGGAGAAGGGATTATGGCATGGCCATCCCCCGGGGGTAGAGGGAAAAGGTGATTTCTCACTTTCTCTCTCACTGTCTGTCTATCTCCCTCTCTGGAGAGTACATGTGCCCTAAGGCAAAAACCTCTCAAACCTCTTTCTCTCTCTTTATATATATATATATATATATATATATATATATATATATATATATATATATATACACACACACTTTAAAATTTACTTCTTCCATGAGTGAGATGGAGACAGAAACGAAGAGAGAGAGAGAGAGCACCCCCAAAAGGATCTTCATGCTGTGATGTATCCCGAGCCTCAACCAGCCCCAGATTATGGACAAGCATGTAGGTGGCATACTTGGGGAGGTCTCTGGACACAAACCTGGAACTTTCCCATGTGAATAAGGCCTGGGAGCATCATGTCTTACCACTGTCCAGCTCTCAGTTTTAATAACGTTTTTGAGGGTTGTGGTAAATTTTAAATGGCACAGTAAATATAAAAGTGCTTTTTGGTGACTGATTCATACTAAAAATGTCTTTTCCCTTTTCAACTTGTTAGCATTTTTGTGGTATTTCTGTTAGCTGAAATCTCTATCATAAGGTTATTTGTGGAGTTTTTCTTCAAATAGCTGATTTATTATTGTTGTGGTTGTTAATTAAAATAGCTGAGGATTCCCCCCCCCACCCCGAATTTTAGTTTGGATCTATGCCATTTTAAAGTACAGAAAGTGGAATTGGTTTAAATCCAGTATTTTTCTGCCAAACTAATTAAAAAAAAAAAAAAAAACTCTTTTAATAATGTATGAGGTTTATAATGCATGTGTCTCGCAGTTTGCAGGAAACAGCAAAGCACCCATCAGTGATAAAATGTGTTTATTGTAGGTCAGCTAATTACATTTCTCAACCTGGAATCTATCAAGTTGGACAGCTGACTTTGGTCTGCGGAGAAGGGCTGGGCATGTACCACACCTTGGCAGTGATTCCTTGCTGTGTTCTGAAGGCTGGAGTTCATGAAAACAGCACATCAACTTGGCATGACTAATTCACCTATAACTTTCAAAAGGTCCTGGGTCAAAAAGCTGTCCCCAAGGTTGGTCACTACAAGTCCTATGTGCACAAGGAGGGACTCCCTTCAGTGTGTGAGCTCTGTCTGCTGCTGCCTCAGGCAGTGTGGGAGTCACCTCTCAGGCCATCAGGTAGCCTCACAGTGAGGTGCTCGGTGCCATTCTCAGCCCTTCTCCTCCAGTTGCGAAACACATACCACCAAGAAGGACTTGTGCTTCTAAAAGCAGCCCCATTGGCAACTGGTGAGATGAAAGACAATTTAATAAATGACCGCAGGACAGGTGAGTCATCATAAAGTGAAATAACCTCACCAATGTGGAAATTAGTGCGAGACAGTATTATGACTTTAATGTGGACAGAAAAGAAAATTCTTCAAAAACAAGGAAATACTGGGGGCCAGCAGGTGGCATGCTGGTTGGGGCACTGGACTCCCACATGGCCGACCACGGTTCAGTCCCAGATCTGGAGGCTTGCTTTCCTACTTTCCCTTTTTCTTTCTCTGTCTCTCTCTGGTCAAATTAAAAATAATAATAATAATGGTAATAAATGAAATAAAGTACTTTAAAAAAAAAGAGAGAATACTAACGTGAACTTAGGACAACAAAGGAGTCTTCAAAAAGACAAAAATGCACAAACCATAAAAGGGTAGGTTGCCAAATTTACTACAATAGAGGTTAGAACCTCTGTAGAACAAAAAGTACCCAAATAGCATGTAAATATTTTATAACAAAAACCTAGAATAATTCTATATATTTAATGTATATTCGGTGTGTGTATGTATTTATGGGGGGATATGTGGACACACACATCTGTAATAATATACTACTACACACATCTGTAATAGCATAAAAAATAAATTTGGAAAAATAAGCACCAATTTCAGAGGTTGCTGCTTATCTCTGAGAAGACAGCAAGGGAAATGGGAAAAGGAATGATACACACGGGACTTCAACTGTATCTGTGATATTTTATTTCTTTAAAGAAATGACAGAAATATGGCAGAAGTGTTAGTAGATTGCATGGTGGATACACAGATGTTTATCTTTGTACATTCTTGTCTCTTTGAACAATTCTATAATATACAGTTAATGGAAAAATACTGTTCACTTTGTAAACAGTTCACTTTGTGTCTGTTTAGGCAACTATTTGGAAGAAATGGCAAAGTTCAGAGTCCCTGGGAATTTGCCTTTTCTACAGCATTGATCAATGACTGATTCTCCATCACCTTATTCATTTTTCTTAAGTTTTACTTCTGAGGCAAAGTGGAGAAAAATTTGTCCCTGACGGATTCGGGGTCTTTTTCTGCCATCAACATCGCATTGACATTTCAGCCTCCTGCATAGGTCTTACATGTGTCTATAATTTGTGCGTTGTTTTCCTTCCTGCCTCAATTCTCACATCCTGGAAGCCCTCCAGAGTTTCCTCCTCTGGCTCCTGGGATGTGCCGAAGCACATCAGTATTGTGTGGTTGTCACTGCAGCTTGTCTGCAGCTGCTGCCACTGCTGACGCTGGGGAATGTGCACTTTAACATCATGTCCCCCTCTCTGAAGCTAAACAGCCCTTTTCAGTCTTTTAATAGATTCTTGGGGGAAGAGGAAGTGGAGGTTGAGGTTAGCTTTGTTCGTTTGTGTGCCTGCCTCAATCAGATTGGCATCTGGCACCAAGCCCGCCATTTAGTCAGATGGTATTGTTTCTGTTTCACACACACACACACACACACACACACACACAGCACGAGCTTAAGACATATGTCTCTATGACTGATGTTACACTACGCTGCCAAAGTCGTATTTAACCACACACTGAGACATAAGCACAAGCGTAAACTCTTTGGCATCTATAATCATGTCCAGTTAGGCTCCACCTTTCAAGCTGGCAGCAGGATGGAGGCAGTAGAGGAAATTCCCTTCAATTGATCCCCATTATCCTAATGAAAAGAATGTGCAGAACGTGTGAGAGGACCAGTTCAGCCAGTTTTCACACAGGGGATTTTGAACCTTTCCAGAGGAACCTCAGTGGACCTTTAATGTGAGTAGAATTTCTCAAATGTCTTCCTACCTAAATTTCTACATACAGCTAAGCTTCACGGGTATTCTTTCCTTCTACTTTCACCCTGACGTGGCTCTCTTCTAGACTACACCTCTTCAGACCTGCCTTCACTCTCAATAATAAGTCCAGAAACTTACCATAACTGTTAGAATGGAAGTACCAAACTATGGCTACATGGGCCAAAACCAACTAGGCTTCTGTTTTTGTAAATAAAGATTTATTGGAACACAGCTATGCTGACAGAGACCACAATCACAAATATTTACTACCCAGCTTTATATTGAAAAAGGCGTGCTCACTGGAGTCAGTCCTGGAGGATCAACTACATTATACAGTGTGGCCAAGAAATAGCAGGCCAAAGATGGTCGTATTCAATTTATACTGTTTGTATGAGCTGCAAACTAATTATCTTTTAAATATGACAAAATTAAAGAACTGCTCTCCATAAAGTTGTCCTTCCTTGATTAGAAATCATTCCTATTGCCATATTATCACTCTCCTTAACATACATAGGAAATAGCACAGGGCTTTAATTCCTCTGTGACTCATCCTCTTTGCTCAAGCTGCAATTGCTCTCCAGACTTGTTACTCGCACCTGATGGCCGTGTTCCAAGATGGCCACAACACTGATTTCATCCAGAGTTCCTGTGAAAGCTCACAGTGTGTGGCTCCTTAAATGTCCTTTAAAGTGAAACACTAAAAAAACTTCCCCAAGCTCTGGGTTATATGCAACTACTGTTCTCCCTTTTCTCTTAGAAGAAAATTCAGGCAGATGCTGGCTAGACGTAGAAGGCAAATAATGTAATTTGGGGAGGATATTTTTACAGTTCTATGAGTTCCAAAACCACCTGAATGATTGACGCCGCAGGAAAATGACAATTTCAAAAAACGTTTATCCATGACTTACTGGAGTTAATGATGTTGGTTTCCAAGTGGATTATAACTATCAATAGTGTATACATAATAATGTATTTGGTGAAATTAACCAACCCAAGAAAATATGCTCTGGGTACTTTTGAAAAAACTTCTGTCTACTTTGAGTGACTGGACTTAGAGCCTAGAGACAGGAAGTCATGGCACTTCAGGATAAATAACATAATTTCTTTGGGCTTCAGTTTGACTCTAGAGATGAGAAGTTTTGACCAAATCACAAGCAAATCACCTTCTTTACTTTTTAGAAAAAAATTTCTAGAGATTCATGCTATAAAATGTGTGTACTCGCTGGAAAGACAGAGAGAAATGGAGACATAAATCACCCTCCATGGGGAATGGCCATGCTGCAATCCCTTCTCCTCCATTCTTGTCTTGGGATTTTGGGCACATACGAACATGTGCCTGGCATGAGTTTCAAGCAACTGGGTCTGGGACATAAATTACGGTTGACCATGTGGGAGTGCAGTGACTGGCTTAGCCATTACACCATCTGCCATACACCATCTTCCTAATTTACAAAGCACTTTTGTAAGTGTTTTTATCCTGTGTCATTATTCTTTTATTTTAGATGAGTGGTGTCTCTCCAACGTACTTAAATGTCTTTCAAAATCCTGGAACCAGCTTGGCAGATCTGTAATAGCCTAGAATTAGTAGATAAAAATGTGATTCTTATTTTCTACCATGCTCTCCTTTATACTAAAGATATCGTCCAAACAATAGGATATTTAAGGGTTTAGATTTTCTTTGTTTTCCATTCCTAACCTATGATCACTTATTTCATCCTCCTTGTATGCACTTTCTAGGTAATCACTCTCTGTTACTTTGTTCATTGGCTTAAGACTAAAACAAAGTTAAGAAACACTACAGACCTCATAAAAATATTTCAAGTCATAATACACCAGCATCGTTGAACTACAACCTAATTTTTAGAGCTATAAAATAGCCAATAAGATGCTGCATCATGCCTGATCTTTGGTGTTTTCTCCCTTCCATAGTTGATGCTCAGTTCAACTTCTGGAAGTATTCTGCCTGTCTGAGAGCCTCTCTTTCCCAGGCAGCTGTGTTAATTCTGGTGGTGTCCTTGTGGTACAAACCTCAGACTCTGTTTTTCATTTTCAGAATTCCTGTGCAGTAGAAATCTTCTGTGTGGCCACTGAGGTACAGTTTTGCGGATTACAATGCATAATCTTTGGTTAAGGCTTAATGGTGTATGGATTTGTACCATGTGAAAGTGGTGGATAGAATGTGGTAAGGTTAGGATGCATTCTACTGAGACCTTCCTAGGTTTCAAAATATTTTCTTTAAATTCAACGTATAGAGTCAGGCTTGAAATTCATCTTCTGACAATTTCAGTTCTCATTCCTCTTCTGCATTTGTACTTGTATTGGAGTGTACCTGAATGGTTGGTAGTGAATAAACTGGAAATCTGGGATAATGGTTAAAGAAGGAGGTGTGATCTGCCTGCCCAGCAGCTGAGAGTTTGATGTGAAAAGTAAAAAAAATGGAATCAATTTCCAACACAGTTTCTTTCCCAGCAATATTCTACCTGTTAACCAAGTCATCCAATCCCAAACATGTAAGGGTTCCAATGTAATTTTGGAATTTCAGAAATTATGGAAGCGGGACCAGCAGTTAGCATAATGGCTATGTCACTGGATTCCCACGTAGTCGACCACGGTTCGAGTCCCAGACCCGATGGCTTAAAACTCACGCCGGGCGCATGTGCGTGCGTGCCCAAGATCCTGAGAGGAGAATGGAGGAGAAAGGATTGTGGTGTGGCCATGCCCCCTGGGGGATGATTTCTCGCTTTCTGTCTCTCTGTCTCTCTCTGTCTGTCTGGTGAACGCACAGGCCCTATAGCAAAAATCTCTCAAAAAAAAAAAAAAAAAAGAAAAAAGAAAAGAAAGAAATTATGGAAGCTAAGTATCAGAAGGTTCAGTGAGATCTAACCCTAGGTAAAAATAAAAATTAAGCTGCAAAAACTTGTTACTATTACATGTTATAGTATCTCTTCTTAACAGGTTAGTTTATTTTATATGTCCGAAAGAGAGGCAATTAAAGAAAGAGAAAATGAAATAAACTGCACTGCAGATGTTGTTTCTATACAAGTCAATACGGGGGACTTTTTTTTTTTTTTTTTTTTTTTTTAGCAAGAGATTTTCATTATAGAGTGCATTCACTTACTAGAGAAACAGAAAGACAGAGACAGAAAGTGAGAAATTGCCTCCTAGGGGGGAAGGTCATACTGCAATCCCTTCTTCTCCATTCTCTTCTTGGGATTTTGGGAATGCATGCACATGGCATGAGTTTTAAGCCACTAGGTCTGGGACTCGAACCATGGTTGAATATGTGGGAGTCCAGTGATATAACCATTATGCCATCAGTTTGTCCCAGTACTGGGGATATTTTTGAGATTTCAAATATGAGTTTTAACTAGCACAAAAAGATTTTCAGATGACAACACTCCAGATACCATTAAATTGGTTTATTAGACTTTCATTGAGGAACAAAGATTTTCTAGTGTATTAGGACCCAAGTAACCTCAACTGTTTTCACCAAAGTAGCTACCTTCTATGTTTCCTAATACTTTCTAATGTTGAGGGTCACTGAACGATTTCCTTTGAAGAAAAGTCACTGCTCAGACAACTGAAAAGACATCAGGTTATTTCTTAGATTTCTTATGGCCTTTTTAGCTAATATGATGAGATAAAAACTAGAGAGACGGTGGTGTGACAGATGATATCGGCATTCTAACTAAACCCGATTCCCACCCCATCTTACTCTCATCTTCTTTGCTGTTGAACCCTGACTTTGTTTTAGTATTTGAATCAGCTATGGGTTCATGAATAAAGACAACCCTTGACCCAAAAGTGAATTTCAACTGGTCTTTGCCAACCAGAATAGTCAAAGTCACTGGCAAGTCCCTGGTTTAGACGTAAGCATGAACTCAACTCTGAGCTATGTAGAACTAGAATCTACTGGGAGAGTCCAGAAAGGATTTCTTGACAGAGAAATGTGAAGCACAATAAAGCTGCTCTACTGGAAGTATGCACTAGGGTCAGTAACATAATTCATGAAGTCAAGTGATAATGTAAAATATAAAGATCCTTGCTCAAAGGTAAGATCAAAGTTATTTCCAAGCCAGTCAATGGTGTGGTGGTTAAGGCAGCTGGATCCCCCATGACTAACTATGCAGTTGGAGTCCCAGATCCTGAGGCTTGAAATACATGCAGATTATGTGTGCATACCTGCCTATGATCCTGAGAGGAGAATGGGAGAGAAGAGATTGTGGCATGGCTAGCTCCCCTAGGGGGTGATTTCTTGTCCTCCCACCCCCAATCTCTTTATAGCAATGGCATGCAACCTAAAGAAGCATAAACCAAAAAAAAAAATCAATTTTTTCCTTTTTATAGCTATCTCTTCTTGATATGTCAAGGCAGGTATATTTGCTATGTATGTGTGGGGCACCCTCCTAGGTGTCTGGAGCCTTGTTTTGCAACAGCACGCAGATCGCACTTTACCTTGACCTTATACTTCTTTGAACAAGTGCCCAGATCCCTTCTGGAGGCAGAATATGGCAGCACCTGTTGGGCAGTGACTGCAGAGCAGGTGCTGTCCTGCCACAGAGGCTACATGAAATTGTCTGTGAGTTGGAGCTTCAAGCTCCTGTGTGCTTCTTTGTACCACTTTACTTCACTAAAAAAATACAAATTTAAAGAAAAACTCTAAGAATATCAAAACAGTGATCACAGAGCATTAGACCCAAGCCTGGAACCCTTTCAGAATGTGCTAATGGAACACTATGAAGCCAGCCCTCATCTGATGTGTGCATATGCCCTCAACCATCTCAAAACCAAAAGGAGAACATTGCCAAGATAGAGAAAAAAGGCAAAAAGCACCTGGGCGTTTGACATGATTAGACTATTAACTAAACTCGGAAACTACCGGACTCAAAAATCCTTGTTGTATGCAATAATAAAACCCTTATGTCACAGGTTCCTTTTTCTTTGACTTTTTCTTAATCTCAATGAAAGCATTCTAACTAAAAGAAAGACCTCAAAGTCTACAAAGAGTCTAGAAAGAAATGGCAAAGCTACAAGAGCTTTGCTTGAATGTTGAAAGTATGGCAACTCATCTTGAAAATGCTATTCTTGCTTTTCTTTGGCCATATTGCCACACTCAAGGGGGCCAGTGTATTCTTTGGACCAAGAGTGCAGACAATGTCCTTACACACACTCTGTCCCCTCACATTCCTCTACTCTTAGAAGGCTTAACAACTTCAAGTAGGCCAACTATTGGCAAGCTACATACAACATAGAAGCTAAGCACAGCACTCATGTCGATTTTCATGTACATAAGAATTGAGATGAGAGAAAAGAATTACCAGGAACTTTGGGGATAGCTGGAGGCAATGTTATAAAATAGGTGAGGTTTGTTTTGGGCTCTTCTACCTTCCTTATAACATACTTTTCCACTCCATAAAAATCATTTACTAGGTAAATATCTTGGGTTCTATTCTTGGATATTCCTACTTAAGCAACTACTCAATACATTTAAGTTACCATTTTACATAAAGGATTAGCTGACTAGCCCCTGAACTTTCTTCCAATGTTTGTGATTTTATAATTCTTCACTGCCTTATTCCTACTGCTTCTGCTTAGAGATCCTGGGAAGTTCCAATTCAAATAAATTAAGAATTTCTAAATCCATAAATCTCTACCTTGAATTATGGTATTAAAAGAAGAATAGATAACCTCCTCTGAGAAAATAGCTTTGATAAAAAGTTGCATAACAGGAGAGCCTTGAAGGAGATGGCATTGATGACAGATCTGGAAGAAAGGCCAATCCACGTCAGAGGCCAGCAGGTGTGCACATAGGGAGATGTTTCCCTCTACCTGAGGGGTAAGCTATGGCCCCTAGAAGCTTTTTCACCCCTTTCTAATTAGTGGTTTGACACTAGAATGTATCTCATCCATTTCTAGAGAGGTGAATAGGAATCTATGAGTTACAAGCAATTTTTTTTTTACAGGTTCTACTAGGTTCAATAACATTATTCAAACCCAAAGTTTATGTCATCTTGGAACCTTAGAATGTGATATTATTTAGAAATAAGTGTAATTAGTTAAATCATGATGAGGTACACTAAGTCAAGAGGTCCTTAAATATAATAACTGGTGCTCTTATGAGATGGCATGTGAAGTTGGAGGCAGAGACTGGAGTGATGCTGCCACAATCCAAGGAGCACTAAGAGCCATCAGAACCTGAAAGAAGCAAGGAAAGATTCTCCTAGCACCTTCAGAGGGCCATGGCCCTGCCAACACCTTGATTTTGGACGTTTAGTTCCTAGAATTGTGAGAGAATGTGTTTCTGTTATTTTAATCCAAACAGTTTATGGTAATTTATTATGACAGTCCTAGGAATAATGCACAGGTGAGTAATAGAGGCTGGCTGGCCATGGAAGCTACTGACTAACTATCTTGGGATAATGAGAACTGGTTACTGAATGGGCTTTAAATTTTGTATGGAGACAATGGAGAAGGTTCTTCTTCAATAGAAGTTCTATTTATATGTGAATGAGGAGCAGGGTTTACATGAGCTCATGAGGTGAGAAGTACGGAATTGAATGCTGTCTCGAAGGTCAGCATTCCTATCTGTTTGTACACCCACACATGCTCCTCTGGGTTTCTCCCACTCCTACCGTTTCATCATAACCTCCTGTCAAACACAGTCCAATCTTGCGCTTCCTGTTTGAACTGGTAAGTTGTTTTCAGTGATATCAGATGAGAAGGCTAGAGCTGTTGGAAGTTTCCTGCAGCCGAGATTAGTAGCACATGGGTGAACCAAGCTCATACATTATTCAGAGGGGAAAAATGTGGGCTTTGACTGAACTTTGAAGGAACAGCAGCTATTCCAGAGGAGAGTGCCCTATTGTTCTGCCTCACAGAACACAAAGAGCAAGTGGCATTCCTTCCAGCATAGCTAATAGAGAGCACGCAGACACAGTGATGAACTGACCAGCAGATATCTTTCATGAACTCGGAAATCCTGCATAAAGTGACCCATAGCTGATCAGAGGAAGGATGTTCACACTTTTTCTATTTATGTAGGGTTCCAGCTCAGTGACACCCAGGGCAAGAGCTTTGGGAAGATAAAGTGGTGCTGCGTGTGGAGAAAGTATTTATCAATATCCCCAAGGTCCCCTCAGAAGGGCCACCAGGAAGATTAGGTTGACCTTTCTAATATTGTCTGGCAGGTCCTTCCCTGAAGCATGCTTAGTGTTGCCTGAGTCATGGAAAAAGAAAAGATATGGTTGAAAAATTCAATTGTTTAACAAATAAAATGCACAGAACATGTGTTTCTTTGAGATCAGAAAAGCATTTTTCAAAAATGGGAGAAGGAAATTCTAACCAAAAGCTTCAAGTGAGGTCTGAAATGGCCTTTAGCCCAGACCATTTGCAAAAATTTTGAATTATTTTCCTGGTGAATACTATATTCAAAGAAAAGAAAGGAAAACAAAAGAAAAAGATAAAAGGCTGTCACTTCAATCCTCCTGAAGTCTCCTTTACTCTTATAATTTAATGCATTTGAGTAAATCTTGGAATCATGCATCTCATTTAGAAATTTGCCTGTAAATGTGTACAACTCATATTCACAGGGAGCCCAAGGCATTTTTCTGGTATTCATTTAATTAAAGTTTTTCTAGCTAAAATAAGCAAGCAAAAAATAAACTCTAAAGAATAACTATTTCCAGTGACAGAAGGAAATAGAAACAAAGAAAAAGAAAGAAGTGTTGGAAAGTAAAGGAGGTGGAAGGACCTGGATAATGGTTGAAATTGTCACTCTTGTCCTGGTGGGACCAATTGGGAGATGCTGAATGCTGGCATTGCTGCCACTTCTAATGTGGAACCAAGGAGATCAGTGTAGGGCAGAGAACTCTGAACCAGGGAATTTATCATGGATGGTCCATTAGGTTTATTCAGTGGTACTCTGCTATCATTGACACCTAAGCCAAAGATTGGACATGACTGTGTTTTATTTGTATAACCTTTGGTTTTTATAATGGTATTTATTTTCCCACCTCTGCCATGGCCTGCTTCCTAGGGTAGGTTTACACACACTTCTGAGGGTTTTGGTAATGAAGAACTTCTGGCATTTAATCATGATATGGTCACCAGAATCTGCAGAGCAGATGAAAACAAGAAAAGGCAAAAGTGAATAGATGAAGCAGAAGTATTACATAATTCTGTAAGTGTGAATTATGTAGGTATTATTTTATTTATAGTAATATTATTCAAAATGTAATATAAGGTATATTAGAGAGGCATGGCCAAGATTATATCAAAATAAGACTCTTAAGTTTTGGATACTTGTACCACACATTATCTACATAGAAAGTTGAATCAATTAAAATTACTGAAGAAAAAATCAATGACTGAATAAGGAAGCAAGAAAAAACATTGAAAATTGCTCTTTGAATATTTGTAAAATTTGGTTATCTGAACATAATTCTCAAACATTGAGATGAGATCCAGAGACTGGTTCAAGCAGCAGCTTTGCTGGACACCAGGCTGCCTGTGGCTGTAGGCCCTAATGGCCAGGACCCATGAATCACACACCCTTGCCTTTGGACTTCAGGTTCGTGTCTTCGAACATTAAGATTTACTTAATCTCAAATGTAGAAGACAAAACTTCTCATCTAGAAAAAACTATAAAAAATATTGAGAAAACCACAAAGAAAAATAAAGATCATATATGAGAAATACTGGATACCATAAAATGCCCCAGCATCCAGAAAATTGGTATCCCAGAAGAGGAAGAAAATAATAAGGTCATTGATAATTTATTTCATGAAATCCTGGAAGAAAACTTTCCAAACCTAGAGAGGTATTCAAATATCCAGACTCAAGAAATACATAGGACCCCAAATAGAATCAACCCAAGAAGATCCTCTCCAAGACACATCATAGCCAGATTGACCAAAACCACAGACAAAGACAAGATATGAAAATTGGCAAGAGGGGAAAGTCAAGTTACTTACAAACATCACCCCATCAGGCTAACATCAAATTTCTTGTTGGAAACAATGCAAGCAAAGAAAGAATGGTAAATATAGTCAAAGTGTTAAATGAGAAACAATTTCAACCAAGAATACTATACCCAGCAAGATTATCTTTCATATAGGAAAATATATAAAAACATTCTCAAGTAAACAAAACCTGAAAGAATTTACCAACTCTAAACCAGTACTTCAGGAGGTGCTGAAGGGAGTGCTATATCAGGAAAACTAAAAAGTCAGATGGACAGTTCTAAGATAACAAAAAACAACCAAGAAAATAGTTCATTTAATGAAATACTGATAATAACATTGAATGATAATGAATTAAAGTCTCTAATTAAAAGACACAGACTGGCTGAATGAATTTTGAAAAACCCAGAAATCCTCTATCTGTTGCCTATAAGAAACACCCTTTACAGATAAAGATATACATCATACATAGACTAAAAGTGAAGGGCTGGAAAAGATATTTTGTGCAAATGAAAATTTTAAAAAGACTGGAGTTTCGATATTGATTTGAGAAAAAAATAGGCTTAAGACAAAGATGGTATGAAGAAACAAAAAAGGGTATTATATAATAGTAAATGGGCTAATTCAGCAAGAATATAACACTTACAAATATCTATGTACCCAACTCAGGAGCACCAAAATATGTGAAGGAAAGACTGTTGAAGCTAAAAGGAGAGATTGGGAGAAACACCATAATTGCTGGGAATCTCAACAACCCATTATCTCCTTTAGACACACCATCTAGACAAAAAATAAATAGAAAGATATAGGACCTAAATAATACTATAAATTTAATGGGCTTGACAGACAAATATAGAGCTTCCTACCCTAAGATCACAAAAGATACATTTTTCTCATCTTGGCATGGAACCTTTTCCAAGATTGACCATATAATAGGACACAAATCAAGCCTTTACAGATTCAAGGGCATAGAAACTATATCCAGCATCTTCTTTGACCATGATGGAATTAAACTCTATATTAATTTCAAGAAAGACCCTTGAAAACACACAAACATGTGTAAACTAAACAACTTACTTCTGAATGAGTTCTTAACTACAGAAGAAATTAAATGTGAAATAAAAAAATTATGGAAAGAAATAATGTGTACATGAGTTTTCATTATCTATGAGACACAGCAAAAGCAGTCATAAGAGGAAAATTCATAGTGATTAGTGTGCATAAGGAAAAGATAGAAAGGTGACAAATACACAACCTAATATCATTTCTCAGGGAACTGGAAAATCAAAAACAAGAAAACCCAAAAAATGCCAGATGAAAAGAAATCATAAAAATTCATGCAGAAATAAATTAAATAGAAAATAAATGAATCATACAGAAAATAAATGAAAACAAAAGCTGGTTTTTTGAAAAGATTAACAAGATCAACACACCGTTGGCTAGAATGATAAAGAAGAAAGAAAGAAACCAGGTAAATCAAATATGTGATGAAACAGACAACATTACAACAACATAATGGAAATACAAAATATCACTAGAGGACACTATGAGTGACTATATGCCAACAAATGAGAACATGGAGGAGATAGACAAATTCCTGAATGCATATAATCTACCAAGAGTGAATCAGGAGGACATAGAAAACCTGAATAGACCCATAACAAGCCATTAGATTGAATCAGTAATAAATAAAGAAAAGCCCAAGGCCAGATGGTTTCATTTCTGAATTCTGCAAAACTTTTAAGGAAGAGTTAACCCCTATCCTACTCAAATTATTACTAAACATCCAAAAAGGAAACCTCCCAAATTCATTTTATGAAGCCTCCATCATCCTCATTCCCAAAACAGATAAAGACATGAAAAAAAAAAAAAAAAAACTGAAAACTACAGACCAATATCTCTGATGAATATAAATGCAAACATTCTCAACAAATTCTCAACAAGATATTTGCAAATCATATCCAACAACATATAACAAAGATAATTTATCTCAACCAGGTAGGCTTTATTCCAGGGATGCAAGGGTAGTTCAACATATGCAAGACCGTAAATACAATACACCATATTAACAAAAGAAAGATAAAAACCATATGACCATTTCAATTGATGCAGAGAAAGCATTTGATAAAATACAACATCCTTTCATGATTAAGACTCTCAGTGAGATTGATATAGAAGGGTCATTTCTCAACATAATAAAAGCCATCTATGAAAAACTTATAGGCAACATTATAGTGAATGGGGACAAGCTAAAGGCTTTTCCACTAAAAACTGGTCCTAGATGAGGCTGCCCACTTTCTCCACTGCTTTTTAATATAGTGCTGAAAGTCTTAGCCAATGCAATCAGAAAAGAGAACAATATAAAGGCATTCAAATAGGCAAAGAAGAGTTGAAAATATCTCTATTTGCAGATGATATAATGGTATACTTAGATGTCCCAAAGGTTTCCATGAAAAAACTTCTTGAAGTAATAAAAGATACAATAAAATGGCAGGGTTCAAAATCAACATCCAAAAATCTATATTATTTCTATATATGAACAACAAGTTGAACAAAGTAGAACTGAAGAAAGGAATCCCTTTCACTATAGACACAAAATGTATAAGATACCTAGGGATAAACCTGACTAAGGAAGTCAAAGACCTGTACAAAGAAAATCATGAAAATCTTTAAAAATATATTGAAAAGTACTTTAGAAAATGGAAGGGCATTTCATGTTCCAGGATTGGAAGAATTAACAAAATCAAAATGAAAGTTCTACCCAAATTAATTTACCTATTTAATCAAAATATCAGAGAAATTCTTCATGGATCTAGAAAAGACAATCATAGAATTTGTCTGGAATTATAAAAGACCATGTATTGCCAAAGGAATCCTGTGCAAGAAGAGTGGAGTGGGCAGCATCTCACTCCTCGGCCCCAAATATACTATAAAGCTGTGATAACCAAAACAGCATGATATTGGCACAGAAACAAACAGGTCCCACTTGTCTATTTTAGGGATTATTGCCTGTGCTTTGGGAGTCTTATTTAAGAAGTCTTTGCCTACCCCAGTGTCTTCCAGAGTTTCCCCAGTGTTCTCTACTAGTAGTTTTATAGTTTGAGGTCTTAAGTTCAGATCTTTGATTCATTTTTAGTTTATTTTTCTTAATAGGGAAAGATGGGGATTTAGTTTCATTTCTGTAAGTGGATACCCAGTTTTTCCAGCACCATCTGCTAAAGAGGTTTTCCTTTTTCCAATGGATTGACTGGTATCCTTTGTCAAAAATCAGTTGGCTGTAAGCTTTGGGATTTATTTCTGGGGTCTCTATTCTATCACAGGAACAGATCAATTTGTATTGAAAATACATATATCTAAAAGAACCTTTATTTCTCTTTTCATTAAAAAAATTACATTTAATAACTGTACATCTTTAGAGCATACAAAAGGAACTTTCCTAGCATAAATACATGCATATTAGTCTAGTTAAAAATATTACCATATACATTATCAACCGATAATTTTACATTTGTGTGCCTATTACATATTTTGCTTTTCCCCCCCTTGATTTCCTTCCTGTCTCCCCATTGTGCACCTCCTCTTACATTGTCTCTAGTATCTGCACTTGTTCTCTATGCTTTTATGCCTTCTGATCTTTCAGTTTCTACAGTTTCTACCACAGAGTGCATACATTTGGTGTATATTAAGTGGGGACATATAATGCCTCTCTTTCATGGTCTGGCTTGCTTTGCTTAGCATTAAATCTTCCATATTCATTCACTTTCTATCAAATGCCAGAGTCTCTGTTTTTTAATCCATTCATTTGTTCTTGGACATTTGGGTTGCCATGTCTAGCAATTGTGAATAATGCTGCAATAAACAGTGATGTGCATATGTTTCCTGACTGAGTGTATTCCTATCCTATGGGTAAGATACCCAGGCGTGGAATCGCTGGATCATATGGTAGAATGTATATATTTATTTATTTATATTTATGATGCACATTTAATCACCATACAGTGATTTTATATAATTACAGTGTATAAAACATGTTTTTCCCCCAGCATGAATACAGTGCATATCAGTCAAGACATTATCCTATACATTATCACCAGCAAATAACTTTTCATTTTTGTGTCAATTAAATGTATTGTCTTTTATTCCCTGTTTCCCTCCCTCCCCCTTTCCCCCACTCGCTATCACTAACCTCCCACTATCTCTACTATCCATAGTTGCCCTCCCTGTTATACCTTCTAATCTTTTAGTTTCTGCTGTAGAGCACGGACATTTGATATATACTGCATGGAAGCATACAGTCTGTCTTTCATAATGTGGCTTGCTTCTTTTGCCATTAGGTCTTCCATATTCGTCTATTTTCTATCAAATGTCATGGTCTCATTTTTTGTATGGCTGAGTAGTATTCCATAGAGTATATATGCTATATTTTTTCAATCTACTTGTCTGTTTTGGAGAGTCTATGCTTTATTTTAAAAATAACAAATTAAGACAGTAAACAACATACGTATGAGTAAAACAATTTTATATTTTGAGTTTCCTATGGCAAAAAGTTCTACTTATAATTCATCTATTTTCCTAAAGTATTTAAATATGTATGTTACAGAGATTATTGAGTAGAGAATATCTGTTTGGTAATAAAATTTTAGATATCTGGGATGACCAAGATAGGAAAAAAACTGATAAATAAAATAAACATATATTTATTTGCCCTCTTTGTAACTACTGTTAAGTTCAATAGCCACACACACAAAGTATTGTCTTATTTGTATTTTGCTTTGCAAATATTACTAAATATGTTATAAGGGTATAAAATTGATTTGTGAAGGGAAAAATTGTATTGTTACTTCAAATTTAATTTAAAAAATATCACTATCTTGAAATAAATATTTCTGGTATTTCATATTTCTAAAAAAAATGGAACTGATATAGTACAGAATGAAAGACAATGCAAGTATTTATACATTTATTTAATATACCTATAATACTTAAACTGATTATGTACAGTATATTTTAGGAATTTGGTAATATTTGGGGAAACTACATAAATTATTCCCCTTCACCAGAGTTGCTTTAATAGAAATCTTTTGGCATTTTAATGCTTAAAATTTATTTGCAACTGAATATTCATCCCACTTAAAAATTCTTCATTTATTCAAAGATATTATAGAGTTTCTGTCATGATCCAAGTGCTGCACTGATAACTGGGAATTTAGACAAGATCAAAACAGATGTAGAGTCTTTCACATGAATATTTGAATTAGGAAATATATTTCTCAACTTAGCAAAGTATGTCCCAGACTGCCTTTTCGATGGTATATTTGAATTCCTAATTCTAAAAGTTGAACTACTATGGTTCTAAAACAAAAAACAGTCATTATCAAAATTTTATATACCATTTTTTAATTTTTTTAATTTTAAATTTATTTTATACATTCAATTACTGTGCATCACTACAGCTTGAAAAATGAATTACTGCTTATTTTTAAGAGTGTAATTTGTTTGATTTTTAAAGTCTTGTTATACTTTGAAGTTAACTATTTTGGATAGCCATAAATAAAATAAGAGGCAAGAATTTAGTCTCTATACTGTGTGGACTCATATCCATACTCTACCACTCAGTCATGCTGTGACTTTGATGAATGATCACATTACTCTGTGCCTCTGTTTTTTCATCTGTAATGTGGAAATGAATGTGGAATGTACCTACAGGATTGTGATGCTGATTAAGTAATTGAATAGATATAGAGTTCTTAGAATAGCTCTTGAGACATAGTAAACTCACAGAAACATTTTTATTTGATTTTCTATGGTTGAGTTAATGAAATGGCTTTAAACGTACAGTAAAATTAAGATAATCAGATAAGCAGGACATAGGTGAAGAGCATTGTCTTCTGGTTTACAAGACCTGAGGTTGTATCTTAGCACTGTCACAAAATGGTTCAAATAAGTCAGTGAACAGTACTTATTTTTATTCTAAAGAGAGTATGTGGATATCATCTCAATTGTCCATTCTTCGCTCTTAGTCAAAGGAACCAAACTGTTTTCTGCTACTTACAAGACAAACAAAGGGTATTGAACTATATAGACTTTCTAATGACCTGTCCACCTCTACACTTCTCTGAAACAATGATTTGGAGCCATAATTTGAGATGATATTATTTTAATCTATGTAACATTTAATTAGACATAATTTTTTCAAATGCTTTCAGTAGACATTTTTGAAGGAGACTCTTCCCACAATTTATTCCACAAATCTAAACAGCATAGTGGAAAATTTTCAGGTTGATGAAATGAATTTTAACTTGTAGCCTACCATTCCAAATCATCTCTTCTTTTAATTCCAAAGGCTTAGAACTGTTCTGAATAAAGAACAGTTTATATGCCATATATGCATATAATTTTTTGAATTCTTCAAAGTGTTTTGTATTTATTATTTTATTTGTTTCTACCCTGAGGATAATTTTTCAAATTATCCAGTTCTGCACTGGAAATCTGATCCCCTAGGCTTTCTAACCACTGTATACTAGTGTTTAAGGAGCAGGTCACATATCTTTGGGGAGTTCACTTAAATGGTAACTATTTATATTTTTTAAAAAGTTACTTGGGAAAAAGTTAGCTTTTAAATAGTCAAGTTACTGCTATAAAAAGAAAAATGAATTATACACCCAAGTGCAGACTTGAGATTTAGCAGGCTTTGTAAGCAGCAGTTATGTAGTTCTATACATAGATTTATTTTTTAAATCGTTGGCACATCCTACTCAGAAACTATACATTGGGGACTAAATAATTACCTGAAACATTACCATGGTTTTTAGATATATACAAGCAAACATATTGAGCTAAAAAGAAAGACACTTGTGGGAAGTAAAATGCTCAGTTATTTTATATTGCCTTGAGATATTCTTATACAAACGTTCAAAATATTACAACACATTGAGGACATGTCTAAAACTGAAAATGTTAGGAAGTTTCAGTTAAGTAGTTTAGTTCTGTCTTGACTGAATTGCCTGGAAAATCAAATGAATACCCATAATTATATAGGGAGAAATATTTAACAACAACCAAAAAAAATGGTCAAATCAGTCATTATATATGACAGTAAATCTCTCAGATTTTTTTTAATAAAGTAGAGGTAAATTTAAAACCAGTAATCTTGCCAACAGACACATATGCAAAGCCTGTTATGTGTTTTTACCTGTGTAATGTTGTGTGGGTTCAGATACGGCATCTGTCTGCAGTGGTTTTTAATACAGTAAAAGAGGTCACACATAACTACACAAAGCATTACCTTTAGTTCCATTATTATCAGTTGGCCCAAGACAACATCATCTCCCCAAATTTCTGCATGTCATCTCTGTTTTTCCTATTAAACTCCTTCAGGCCTTATTCAGCATAGAAGTCAGTGATCATCCATTGCACTTAAAATAAAACCCATACTGTTCAACATAGGAGGAGAAGGAAGAAGAAAAATCATCACACTATTTTTCTTAGTTATAGTTTTCTAATTATTCCACAGTTTGTCCCTGTTGCCTCTTACCTAATCTGACATTTTTAACCTTGCCCAGAATGCAGTCTATCTTCTCCCACCCAAATTAAGTCCCACAAGAGTAGGTGTCCTTATCTGTCTTAGTCTTTGTGTCTGCATTGTCTAAAACTGTGCCAGGCATGTAGGAGGTATATGATGAATATTTTTTAAAAAAATATTTTATTTAACTTTATTTAATTATTTTCTTGTTTGTTGTTTTTTGTTTTGTTTTGTTTTGGTTTGGTTTGGTTTGTTTTTTTTTTTTTTTTTTTTTTTTTTGACCAGAGAGGGACAGAGTGAGAGCAAGAGTGAGAGAGAGAAAGTGAGAGAGAGAGAAAGTGAGAAAGCAAGCCGCCAAGTCTGGCTCATGAACTGTGGTCAGTCATGTGGGAGTCCAGTGCCCTTAACCACCATGCCACCTGCCAACCTCATAATGAATATTTTTTAAAAAATAATGAATTAATGGCAAGACTATTATAATATCTTTTCCACATTTTGATATGTTAAATTTACAAAGTATGTGCAGACATTAAATAATAGGTTAATCTTCCATAAGGCTATAATACTTAATATACGGAGGTAGCTCTCATAGCAGGCTAAGACTTGAGGTGGCTGGGGACCAGATAGTGGCCCCCATATAAACATATGTATGTAATAGATAGACAGATCATAAATAGAAAGATAGACATAGATGGGCTTAGAATAATGATCTTGGGCCAGCCAGTGGTGTGATAGCTAAGGCTGCTAGATCCCACATGGCCAACTGTGCAGTTCAAGTTCTAGACATGGTGGCTTGAAAAACAAGCCAAGAGAATGTGTGTGAGTACCCCAGATCCTGACCATATCCCCCTGGAGGGAGGGGTGTTTTCTCACTTTCTCTCTCTCTTCCTCTCTGGTGAGTGCATGTGCCTTGTAGCAAATTTAATAATAGTAATAACCTTAATTTCAAGAGAATATAAGAGATGAAGTACAGTATTCTAGAGAAGTAAAAGAACAAAATAAACCAGGCGTGGCAGTAGGTGAGTGGATTGGAACAGGAGAATATGGAGGCCAACTGACAAAGCCAGTCAAATTCAACAGAGTAGGAACTAAGTGTGAATAAGATGCCCAAACTCTCAACATACTTGAACAGACTATAAAAGAGAGGCATTGTATGTCCCAAATCAAATGTCTGCCTTCTATGGCAGAAACTGAAAGATTGGAAAATACAAAGGCATGGAGAGCAACTGGGTACTGTAGATAGTGCAGAAGGAGGAGGAGAAATGGGAGAAGGTGAGAGGAAGGAAATCAAAGGGGGAAAAGAAATAAGTAAAACATTTAAGAGACACAAAAATGGAAAATTATCTCTTGATAATAATGGGTATGGTAATATCTTTGACTGGACTAATAATATACAGTATATTCATTCTGGGAAAATTCATTTTATATGCTGTAATAATATACAGTGATTTAATGTAAAAATATTAACAATAACAATAAATAAATGTATTTATTAAAAATAGCAATAAATAAAATTAAATTAAAAAATTAAAGTACTTGAACAGATCATCAGAAGAATATAACTGATTAAGGAGAATGCTATCATGAAAAAATTATGTTCTCCTAAACAGAGCTTCTTGAATGTCTCAATTTTCTTTTTTTTTTTTTTTTTTCAGTTTTTTGCCATAGGGTTCCTGGGCTCACCAGAGGGAGACAGTGAGAGGGAAAGTGAGAAATTACCCCAGGGAGGATAGCCACACTGTGATTTTCAAGCCACCAGCTCCAGGATTCAAACCATAGTTGGCCCATGTAGAAGTCCAGCACCTCAGCCACTGCATCCACTTGCTGACTTTGTGCCTTTGTTTTCTATATCTTTCTCTGTATTTGGAAAAAGTTTGTCACTCTGGAATCTTATTAATAGAATATGGCTTGTTTGAAATCTGTCAGTGAGTTATCCATCTACAATTATAGACTTCTCATTATTAACCAACAAGAAAGGAGTTTTAGCAGAATTTATAGGTTGTGTGTGGTGAGAGTCCGTTCATGTGTTTTGTAAGCACCTCTTCTCTGTTTACCCCATTCATTCACAGAAGCGGTTCTAACTGGTAACACCTGACTGAACACTGACAGGGACACCTATCTCAAACTGTTCTAATCTAAATCTTGCCTTGAGTATTTTAACTGCAATACAAGTAGGGAAAAAGAAACAGGCCCATGCTCATTCTGAACTTCTAGAGAAAAAGCCCATAAATTTAGAGCAGTTTGTCTCTGTTTTTGTCCAGTGCTTCATTGTTCAAGTCCTCTTTAATATCTTAGAATCTACCTAGTCCCTTATTCCTCCATTTATAAATCATCTTCTGCATTCTATTATATATAATACAAAGAAACTCATTAATACATAGCATAACATACTTTTAAGAACTGGTACTGGGACCAGCAGTTGGCATAAGGGCTATGTCGCTGGACTCCCATGTAGTTGACTATGGTTCGAGTCCTGGACCTGGTGGCTTAAACTCATGCTAGGCATGTGTGCGTGTGTACCCAAGATCCTGAGAGGAGAATGGAGGAGAAGGGATTGTGGCATGGCCATCCCCCCTGGGGGGTGATTTCTCGCTTTCTGTCTCTCTGTCTCTCCCTCTCTTTCTGGCGAGCACATGCGCGCCCTATAACAAAACCTCCAGGAAAAAACAAACAAACAAACAACAACAACTGGTAGCAAACACAGATGCAGATGTTTCTTTCTAGTGGAAATAGAAAATGAGAACAGGACAAATGTAACTTCAGAGATTAGAGAGAAAGTTTGCACATTAATAAAGTCCTTCGCAAAAATCATCTAAAATTGTCAAGCAACACTTGACTCATAAACACAGGATTAGACTTCTGTGTATCTTTCTCTCCCAGTAGATATTTTTGGTAGAAGGTTTTCCTACACATCCCCGTCTTACCGCCTCCTTCATCAGAGGGAAACTTCTAAGCTTGAAGGGAGTAAGAACAGATCAGCTGTGGTCCTACTTAAAAAGGTAGGATATAAAAGTTCAACAACCAGGAATAAAATGTGAATTGTAATAGGACAGTTTAACCGAGGGTGATGCTGTGTTCTCCTGGTAACTGGGATCCTAACAGCACAAATGCTTATCAGAGTTGAGACACTCATTCCCCTTTAGATGGAGAATGTATAAAAAGAACAGGGCCTATTTTTGTAAATGGCATCCAAGGATATTTCTATTCAACTAGAAGAGAATTTTAGTTCAGTAACTTAAATACTGTTGTATGAACGTTGATTAGAGAATTGACATAAAAAACTTCTAAAAATGAGAATCAGGCAGCCAATAGCATAGTGATTAAGCACAGGGTATAGGGAGTTGGATTTCACATGTTCCATCGTGGTTCGAATCTTGAAGTTGGTGGCTTGAAACACATTTCAAGCACATGCAAACGCATACCCCAAATCTTGACGGCATGTAGAAATTAAGAAAAAAAAAGATTACAGTGTGACCACACTTCATTGAGGGGTGTTTTGACTGGTGAGTGCACACAGTCTCTTGCAATAACAACAACAACAACAACAGCAAGAAAAAGAGAGGCTACTGTATTTCTTCATTTTCCTATTTATTCAAAGATATTTCTTATATTCCTGGAAAGTGGTATTTATTGTTTTAAAGATGTAGTTCCTTCTTGACTATTGCTTTGACAGAGAATAAAATATTAAAGAAAAAAACATATACTATAATTATAATCTGTGACACATAAACTTCAGAAATATTATATTGTGGTATAAAAAATTGATATAGATTTAATTTGGTTAGTAAAGAAGATAAGAGAATTCTCTCTGAGGATTTTGATTCTGGAAGAATGACTTTGTCTTAACTGAGAAAGGGAGTCAAATGGATATGTTTGGAGTAGTTCTGTAAAAAGTAGAAAATGCATGCAAAATGTGTGGCTGGATAGAATTAAATTCCTTTGACTAAATGCAAGGGGTCATAGTGGCTGGAGGATAGTAAGGCAGGGGTGGGATGGAAAAACTGTAAATAATATGACACAGGTTTTTGTAGGACAGGTTCGGGGATATGGGGTATTATCTTGAGTGCAACAAAAAGCCATTGGGGAAGGTGGCATGAATATTTTTTTAAGGCTGTTAAGATGACTCAACCTGCTGGGTTGAGTACAGGTTGTTATAATGAATCAACAGCAGAAGCAAGGAGACCAGTTTGGAAGTCCAGACAGTAATCCACGGGAGGATGAGAAGCTATCAATGCAGAACTGAGAAATGATAGCTGAGTTTTGGAGTTAATCCACTTTCAGTCTGCTAAAGCCTGCCTACTACTTGGAACCACTGCTGGGAAGCTACTTTTTTTATTGTTATTATTAAGTTTACTTATTTATTTCGGGACCAGTAGATGGTGTAATGGCTATATCACTGGACTCCCAAGTAGTCAATCATGGGTCAAGTCCTGGACCCAGCATCTTAAAACTCATACCAGTGTTCATGTGCCTAAAATCCTGAGAGGAGAATGGAGGAGAAGGGATTGTGGCATAGCCATCCACCCCGGGGGGTGATTTCTTGCTTTCTGTC
Organism: Tupaia tana; assembly: GCA_026018925.1. Taxonomy (NCBI): domain Eukaryota; kingdom Metazoa; phylum Chordata; class Mammalia; order Scandentia; family Tupaiidae; genus Tupaia; species Tupaia tana. The sequence continues at coordinate 94,557,330 of JAKSZU010000001.1, read as the reverse complement.
TCTCTGTGTCTCCAGGAAGCACATGTACCTTGTAGCAAAAATATCTCTTCAAAAATAGTTTGCTTATTTGTTTTTTCCATGAGAGATACAGATAGACAGGCATTCCTTCTCCCCCCCACCTCCACCCCACAATAGGGTCCTCATGCTTCAATCTACCCCCAGTCTCAGCAGACGTGATTATGGGTATGTATGTGTGTTCCTGGTGTGCTCAGGGTGATCCTGAATACAAACCCAGCTGATTCCCACATGGATTTAGCTACATTACTGCTGCACCACCACATGGCTCCTACAAAAGGACTTTTTTTTTTTCCTTTCTTTTTTTTTTTTGAGATATTTTTTTCTTACTGGGCGTGTGCGCTCGCCAGAAAGACAGAGAAAGACAGAGAGATAGAAAGCGAGAAATCACCCCCCAGAGGGGATGGCCACGCCACAATTCCTTCTCCTCCATTCTCCTCTCGGGATCTTGGGCACATATGCACACACGCCTGGCGTGAGTTTAAGCCACTGGGTCCAGGACTCGAACTGCAGTCAACTACATGGGAGTCCAGCGACATAGCCATTATGCTACTGCTGGTCCCCGAAAGTACTTTTAAAAGGCACAAATATAGGCATGGGTCATCTCTTCAGCCACTGTTTCATCTGAGGTGTTTTTGGCACAAGCATTGAAGCCTAGAGTCTGGTTGGTCTCGTTCTTTTTAATTCCTACGATATCACGAACATGGAATGAGTTCTCTGTAATTGATATAATAACTGACTTGTAGTAGACACTCTACCACTGAATACAATCTAAGTCCTAACCAAAAAGTTCAGATTAATATTACCTAAAAGTCCTAAAACTTACTCTTAGTTTATGAGAATAACTGCCTCCACTTACATAGAATGTTGTACATTCTTGACTATAGAAGTAGAAATGCCTGAAGACAAGCTAGTGTACCTCTTTGAAAAAAAACTTTAGTAATAAATGTCACGAGTGACATTTGTCTCTAGTAGTCAATTCCTAAACCAATTAACATCAGAATCTCTATTTACATGTAGACCAGATACAATAGAGCACAAATTATCAATCTATAGCAAGGAATTATCTTGATTTGATGTTAGACCATGATGAGCAAAAATAATTTCCAATGTCTTCTCTTGAGACACCATAACAGAAGGCACTGAAAACAGTATCCAGCCTTGTGCTATAAATGCATTCTAGGAGTTCTTTGACACATGATCCCTTGTGTTCCTAATTTCATAGTCCTTAATGCAAAATGTTCTAAACAGCATAATGTATTCTTTACCACTACTTTCCCTTTGATAACTTAGTGCAAACAATAGCAAATATGCTCAAAATAAGAGTCTGTTTGATAAAGGCAATTAATTGCTAAATATTTTTAAAAGACATAATGCTATTTTAACTTGCTTCATTAAAATATTTTTTTCCTCTTTAAAGAAATAGATGGAGAAACTAGGTAGAAATGTACAAACTCATGGAGATACTGAGGAAAACATTTCTGTAGCTCTACAGGAAGGAAGGAAGGAAACCAGAAAGGAAAAAGAGGACCCAACTTCTTTTGCTCTGATGATTCCATGCTATTTGCTTCTCCAATTGTATGTTACACAAAGTTTTAGGAAAAATCAGAAAATTTCCTAATATAACTAAATTTGAGAAATATAACTGAAAGTAGAGTGTTATATTACAGAATAATTTTCAGAGTCCTTAAGATGTTGGTTTTCCTTGCTGATTTATAAAAGAAAATATTATTTATTGGTCTGTGTAATCAGATCTTATTTTTCTTCTCTTCTTCTGCTTGTTCTTTATTTTTTAATTATTAATTTATTTTTCCAGAAGGTGCATGTGCTTTCTGAAGAGAGAGAAAGAGAGAGAGAAAATGAGAAAGCACCCCACTCCCCAAGAGTGGTCATGCCACAATTTGTTCTCCTCCATTTTTTTCCTCTTTTCAAGGTTTTGGGTACACACACACACACACACACACACACACACGTGCTCCTGGCATATTTTTCAAGCTGCCAGTTCCAGAACTTGAACCATCCAATCAGCCATGTGAAATCCCGCTGCCCTAATCACCACACCACCAGCTGGCCCAGAATCTATTTTTCAAAGAAAGCATAAAAGGGGCCAGATGGTACCACAAAGATAATGCAACTGAGCCCCATGGGAAAGGTCCTGGGTGCATGTTCTGAGCTCCCTGAGCATGTCAGTCGCACATGCATGCCGACAGTCAGAGCCGGCCAGGATTTTGGGTAGATCATGGCATGAAAGCCCTGTTGAGGGTTCTCTCTTCTCTCTCTCTCTCTCATGGAGAAAATAAATAAATAAACTTTAAAAACATGAGAAATATCTTTAAACATTACATCGATTTTAAGAAATAGTTTTGGACAGGCTGTTCCAGGGCATTCATTTGCCTTAAATATATTAACATCATGTCTCTCCCCAAAGACTAGAAAATATTAGTTTTTTGGCCATCTCTTCTCAGATTTACCGCAGGCCTGACATGCTATCTTCAATTTCCTTCAGCTCACCACTTCAATCTCTCCTTCTCTATTCTTTCTTGAGTATTCTCAGAATATAGAACTCGCTCTACTGCTTTGATTATTTAGGCTAACATTTTATTCCCCACGTTATTTGTATTTATACATAGTTTTTTATTTTTATTTCCTGTTTCTTATAAATCATCAATAGCTTTATGTTAATAAAGCATGCTCTTAATCTTTGGTGTAATCGCCCTCCACCTTCCACCATCAGGACACTCGATCTAGAATAGTTTTCTGCTGAAAGTCCAATCCAGAGTACATAGCCGCCTGACCTGATTAAAGAGCAATGCACAGGTGTTGTGTGGGCTGCGTGTGTGTGAGTCTGTATGCGCGTTTATTGATGGTGGCTGCCTCCTAAGGCGATTCCTAAAGCAGCATAGAATCAATATTCAGCAGAGTCATTTCTCCGGCAGGTGAAATGAATCTGTAGGAATCTTGCTGTCACCAATAACTTCTTGGATGCCTGCAACTGTAAATTTGCACACCTACTGCACATGCTCAAGGGAAGTAATTCTCTCTGCTTTGCAATACATCCCCTCACAGTGGGTAGGATAACAAGTCCAAAAGTGATACAATGATGAGTAATGAGAGATTGAGAGAGCCGAGTCCAGAAGGTATTTACAGGACCCTTTAGTGGGAAGAGTCTAATTACAGGGTTCAGGCATGACTGCGACTCTGGATTACTCATTTTTCTGCTCCCTCATATCTCCTTCTTTTTGCCTTATTACCACAAGACAATAAACCCTCTTGGATGTGAGTGACTAAAGAATGGGATGCTTTGGTTTATGAGGTAGTCTGGTTATAAGTTACTGTCACAATAGTTTAGTAGTTAAGTTTGATTAGCAAGCGTTCTACATTTTCCTATAAGGCTTTGGTACATGGATATATAACGAGGGCAATTCAAAGTCTCTGTTGTCAGGGGCATCATTAGGAAGACCGACTCTTTATATAAAGTATCATATATACAGAAGACAAGCTGAAACTGTTCAGCCTGTAACACATACCTGTGAAGCTGTTCATTCAGAAAAAGTCTTATTTCTATTTATTTGTGTTGTCTATATCCCTCACATGAACATGAACTTTGAATAAATATTTCTGTGCAATATTGTTTTTCTTGTTGTTTGATAGTAAAAAATGGAGTTTATTTTCTAATAAGATAGAGTTTTATGTGTGTGTGTGTGTGTGTGTGAGACAATAATTAGCTTACCATTGATTTATAATTTTAAGCTGAAGTTTTCTTATCAAAGAAGAAGGCCCTTGTCCAAGATGAGAAATTGTTTTCTCTTTTGGAGTTTTTCTCAGCTTTCACCGGAAATGTATTCCTCCAGAAACTGACCCAGCTCAACCCTATTCAGTTCTTCAGATGAAGTCATATCCTGAGGTGGTGTCACTCTGTACTGTACAGCCTCAATAATCTGACCATTGCTTGTGTATGAAATATCATTCTGAATTTCAGATCATGCAGCTAGCTAACAGAGGAGGGTACTGTCTCCATGCAGAACACTACATGATTCATATTTTCTTTGAAAAATTAAAGTCATATTTCTTTGATGTGTCAACCATGATGGCTGAAAACAGAATGCAGCTTCTTTATAGTACTAAGAGAAATAGAGAGAGAGAGAGAGCAAGAGAGAAAATGGGAGCCTTTTCATTCAAGAGGGAAGAACAATATTCCCAGCAAATATACCTAAATCAAGTGCAAGGACTTTGGAGTGTAATAGTGTACCTTAATGAGGTAAGAGAGCCTGTAAGAGAAAATGTGAACAGAAATAATTATTCTCGGCTGGTTAGAAACAGAAATGAACTGAGGGTCCTGAGGACATCTGAATGTTTGTGTGTAGAAGCAACACAATGACATACATTGAGAGAACAAGAAATAAGAGGAAGATGCTGTTCCCAAAATAACCTGGTGCCCAGGAAAGGGTTCTGTACTGAGGCCCTCTGGCCCTCTCTTTTCTTCCTCTGTCATCCTTCTGCTGTGATTCCACCAGTATCACTTCAAAGGTGCTGCACCCCATTTATCCTTACACCAAACGTGTATCCCATTTTCCGAAGTAAGAGATGAGAAAATAAGCCATCTATACAAAACAGTCTCTCTAAATCCACTAAAAATATCCCACTGGGCTAACTCATGGTCTGGTGATTGTGTGAACTAGATCCCTTGCAGCAGATGTTCAGGTCAAGTCATGGGCTCAGTGGCTTAAGAAACATGGATAGTGCATGTGCTTTAATGCCTAAAATCCTGAAACAGAGGGAGAAATGGAAGAGAAGGAGATTTTGGCATGACCATGCCCCCATGAAGGGTGCTTTCTCACTTTCTCTCTCTTTGTCTGTCTCTCTCCAGTGACCACATGTATCCTCTGACAAATTAAAAAAAAAAATTGGAATTATTTTATTTAACTTTATTTATTTATTAATTTTTAATTTTATTAGAGAGGGACAGAGAGAGAAAGAGAGAAAGTGAGAAAGCAAGCAGCCAGGTCCAGGTTTCAAACCGTGTTGGGCCATGTGGGAATCTAGCACCCTTAACCACTATACCATCTGCTGACCCCTCCCCTGACAAATTTTAAAAAATAAATCAATAAAATAAAAAAATATACAACCTAATTCTGTAGTCCTTCAAAGGATGTGAGTGGTAGAAAGCAGGGTGCTAGCATTCTCTGGAGGAGAAACATGCAGAAGAGGTCTAAAGAACAAAGAAAGGTGATCCCTTTTCTTCCTCTGTATGGGGCTTAGGGTTAAATCATATCCAACCTTGGGACCAGCAGTTGGTGTAATGGCCATGTCGCTGAACTCCCATGTAGTCAACCGTGGTTCGAGTTCTGGACCCGGTGACTTGAACTCACGCCAGGGGCATGTGCATGCGTGCCCAAGATCCCGAGAGGAGAATGGAGAAGGGATTGTGGTGTGGCCATCCCCCCTGGGGGGTGATTTTTCACTTTCCGTCTCTCTCTGTCTTTCTGGTGAATGCACATGCCCTATAGCAAAAAGAACCGCTTAAAAAAAAAAAAAAAAAAGAGCATATCCAACCTTACTGATTTCCACAGTTTGGTGTTCTGTCAGTCAGCAAGGAATTTTTCCAGGAGCTGAATCACAGTATTTTACTCCCATGCCGACCTCATTTTCTCACCAGGCTTCTGGAGGCTTCCATGAATGGCTTACTGAATGGTCCACAGACTCTCTGTCAGTGATTTTGTCCTCAAGCCAAGACTGGGACAAAAGTCTCAGATGAGCTCCAGGGAAACAAGATCCAGCCAGTCCTATATCAATGGCACATGCTGGGAGAAAGAGAAACCTGCTTTTTCTGTTGGGTCTACATAAAATTCCCAGCATTCCATGAATCCCAAGATGTGCTACACAGTGGCTAGCTTGCTCCTAGACAATGCACACTTTCTCTAAGAACAGCTCTCAGAAAATGACCCATTAGAGAAATCAGAATTTCGTCAAAGAGACAACAGAACTGAGAGTGTGAATTAGACTGATTGTAGAAGTTGCAACTAGGGTATTGAATTTGAAGGCATTACATATAATACTAATTTTTACAAGTGAAATCACACCCAATGTTTCAGACTGAGGACCTATGACCAGATGCACCAGCTCATTGAGAACATAGAGTTGTTCTGACTGAAATCTTATTCAATGGAATTAGAAAGAATATCAGGCAAGGCTCCCTCCGTTGCTTTTCAGGAAGCATTACAAAATGGCAGGGCTGAGAGTCATTTCAAGTCATGGACTCTCAGGCTGACAGCCTAGCATCACTGGTTTGTAAAGACCTCATTGAATGTGACAGGCTGGAAATGTAGGTGGCATAATGAGGCATACTAGCAGTATTTTCAAGGGTGCTAGCAGCTATTTTATGTCTCTTTTCCCCCAAGGCAAGTTAGCTCCCCAAACTCTTCTGTCTATTTTCATATATTTTCTTTCTATTCATTGTTCGTCTCCCTATATCTAATGCACTGACATTCAGTGGATTGTGTCAGATTTCAAATATATATATCCCTCCAGGAAATAAATGATACCCAGACTTCTTGACCATTTGAATTAAAAGTGAACATCTTACTAGAGGATATATGATCACAATAGTTGTTTTCTAAAGATAGTTTCATATAAGATTTATGGCTTGCCTTATTCAGGAATTATATTGTGTTAAATACAAATGTTCCCTTGTGTCAGCACTTTATTTTTTTTAAAAAATTAAAATAACAAATCAGCAAAGGTCATATATGACAAGTACAGATGTTGTTACTTAGCTTAGAAATGGGCGATATAGAACAAGATTGAAGTTGTAAATAAAAAGGATGGTGTGGACTGAACTGGGATTACATAATGAAGATGTCCCAGTTTTCTGCAGAGGCTGACCTCAATTATAGATGGGATAAAGTATCTAGGTTGCAGTTTCCACGATGTATAGTTTTTTAAAAATGCCATAGTTTAGTTGTAGAAAACTTTGTAAACAGCTATGCAAAGGGGAAGAGATAAGTCCTGGATTTTATCTTTATATTTTATAGACAATCTTTTAAACATGATTAACCACACAGTGTTGCTGTTTAACAAACTAATTTTACTTGTAAGATGATACTACATGAGACTATGTTATTATTACTATTTTCCAAGTAAAGCCTTTAGACATCTAAATAATCATGACGGATTGACAAACAGATACTTTTCTTTTTGTACAAGAGCTAGTAGTTGGAATAGGTCCATAATACACCTAGCATTTTATTTATTTATTTATTTATTCTTTTTTTTTTTTTTTTTTTTTTTTTTTGGAGAGGTTTTTGCTATAGGGCACGTGCGCTCACCAGACAGACAGAGATAGACATAGAGACAGAAAGCGAGAAATCACCCCCCCGGGGGGGATGGCCACGCCGTAATCCCTTCTCCTCCATTCTCCTCTCGGGATCTTGGGCACGCACGCACACGTGTCTGGCGTGAGTTTTAAGCCACCGGGTCTGGGACTCGAACCGTGGTTGACTACGTGGGAGTCCAGCAACATAGCCATTACCCTAACTGCTGGTCCCACACCTAGCATTTTATGTGGGGCAAGGGGGAGGAAGCAGGACTTCGTACAACAGACAACTATAATTTTGACTTACTAGATTCCAGGCATTTCGAGTTTATGATTTATTTTCCTGCCCTGTTCAGCTGCAAGCCTTAAGCCTATTTCAGTTTTCCCAGCTATGAAATGGGACTCATAGCTCCTTCCTCAGAGGGTGCTGGCTGTGAGAATCTGAGAGACCTCTGATTTATTCACTCTCTTATTCACCTCCTCTTTTTCTTCCCCCTCCTCTTTTTTCCTCATTTTTCCTTTCACTCACTTTAAGACCAGTATTTCTGAGCATGGCACATTGTTCATTATGGGAAACACTGTCACCACCATCTGGCCTAGAAAAGCCTTCCACGGAGTGTCTACGGAAAGGAAGAATGGGAGAGCAAACACAGAGTAGCAGGAGATGTTTGCTCAGAGAATCTTGCCAATATTTCTGCGGATCCTTAACACCTAACTGTGTCATGAACCTCATTGCTCCACTCAACTGCATTTCTAATAGAACCTGCTTTCACCACATGAAGGCCCTGTCCATGCTAAGTCTTCCTGAGGACTTCCCTCAAAAGGTCCAATGCAGAAAATGATATTTTATAGGAATATTTTACTTCCTATCACTAGAGTACAAGAAACCCAGTCATGATTGCCATGCACAGTAACCAAAACGTAACTATCCTAGACATAAAACCTTCATAACCGTCGTCATCATCTGTTATCATAGCTAACCCTTTACTGTCACTTTCACCATGCCCCTGGTACAGTGCTAAGCACTTAATACCCAATATAGATTTTTAATACATCAACATTATAAGATAAGGAGTGTCATTTTCCCCACACAACTGGAGACTACATTTCCCCCCAATTTCAGACAGAGGGGATGGAGGCAGAGTGAGATTCCAGGCATTTTGTCTCCAGATCCAGAACTTAAACCCCTGTATCTTAGCAACGACGACTTCTCTTTCATGCAGAAAACACCATGCTCACTTCCCATTTCTAATCCATGACGGCAGTCGCAATTCTTGCTAAGCATCCCCAGCCTGCATGTGCTGCCCGAGGCATCCAGCTGATTGCAGCGACTGCCCGTAGTCCCTGATGCCAGCGTTACCCTCATATCTGGCACTGCTGTTTTGCCTAAAACCTACCTGTTCTTTAATTTCCCTTTTCTGCATCATTGGCCTGTCTTTCTGGCACTGAGAAGTCTTCCAAGGTTTGCTTCACCTTCGTTCTACTAATGGGACCTTCTTTTGGCAGCCTCTTTGTTTCTATTTGCTCCCTCCCTCATCTCAGTCTTCCCTTGGCTTCCCTTTTAATTACTCTCACGATAGGCTTTACAGTAACAATTAAAGTCTGGGAAGACCCTTTACAAATTATAAGGCATTACAGGAATGCTAGTTTTTAATAATTAATTTAAATAGCCCTGTTCTGAGAAATAACCTAAAATGGAATAACACGAGCATGTGTACTGCTGTCAGTCTGAACAGACTTTATACTCTGCTCTCCTCACTGTCCGAATGCTCGTACTAGCCTCTGTGTGTGTGTTCCCAGTATGCGAGCCAAGCTTTCTGAGCCTCACTTTTCTTATGCCTAAAATGAGGATAATAATGCTGACTTCACACATAGTTACAGATGTGAGATTAGACATATGATGAGTCTGGCACTTAGCTATGGACTGAATGTGTCTCCCTTGAAATCCATACACAGACACCCTAACCCCCGATATGACTTTATTTTGAGACAGGGTCTTGGAAGAGATAATTCGGGTAAATGAGGTCACGAGGATGAAGTCCTGATCTGATAGAATTAGTGTCCTCATCAGAAATCCGGCACACACTCCTTCATTCTCTCTACCACCCAACACGCACACATCCTTTCTTACCATGCACCCCAGGAAGATGGCATGTGGGAGCAGAGTAACAAGGTGCCAGATTTGAGCCAGGAAAAGAGCCCTTACCTGAACGTAAATCAGTCAGAACTTGGAGCTTAGACTTTCTAGCGTCCAGAACAGTAATGAAATAAAAGTTATATTGCTAAGACCACCTCATCTATCATATTTTCTAACAGCTGCCTGAGCAGATTAGTACATCGCATGTGTTATTTTATGTGAGGATGAAAGATAAGGCCTATAGTTATTCTCATTGTAGAAGATAACATTGAACCTCAGAGAGACTAAGTAAAATGTTTAAAACCCTGAAGTGGCACACCTGGGACTTGAGCTTAGTGTGGTCCACATCCCAGATGAGACTCTTCATCACTATACCATTTGCATCTCATATCTAACAAAATCCACAGAGTGTCCTGCATGGCTAGGATAAGGTGTCCCCCTTCCCTATCTGATATTTGGCCTACATGTGTCTGTTCACCTTTTACAATAAATGGGGATGGTTTTTACCCATGCCACCTCAAGGCTTCCCACTAAAGATCCTCACCTCTTGAGTTCTCTATCCAAAGGTGGTATATGCTGAAAGTAGTCATTGAGATAATGAAGAATTTTCTTCTTACTTAAGAGTATTTTAAGAAATGTTTATAAAAGGTAAATTTGCAAATGGCTTTTCTATAAATGTGTACTGAGTTTTCCTAGGAAACACATGTCAAGAAATATTAATTTATTACAACTCAGTTGCAGTAGTGTGTGCTTCTAAGACACTATTGCTCAAGGCTGAGAGGTCTAGGTTCAATGTCCAGACTAACCTAAACAGTACAGGCATTGTGCATGTGGTTCTGGTTAGTTGGGAGGCTGAGGTAGGAGGATCCCAACATAGTAAGACCCCACTTTTTTTAAAAAAAAATGACTCTCTCTCTATCTCTTCCTCTCTTGAGATAGATAAACTTAATATATATATATATATATATATATATATATATATATATATATATATACACACACATACTCCTGGGCCAGCAGATAGCATGATAGTTAAGACACTGCACTCCTACATGGGCAACTGCTATTCAAGTCCTAACCCAGCAGCTTGAAAATGACACTGTGTACATTTGTGTACATGCCCACAGTTCTGAGAAGAAAGGGGGTGAAGGGGTTGTGCTGTGGCCACAATCACTGGAGGGTGATTTCTCACTTTCCTTCTCTCTGTCTTTGTCTCTCTATGGTGAGAACACATGCTCTATGGCAAAAAAAAATAAAAAAATAAATAAAATAAAAAATAAATAAAAAAAAAGAAAAGAAATATTATTGAAAACATTTTTTGGGCAAAGTTTTCTTTCCAGCTATGATTTGATATCATGGATAATTAACCTGCTAACTTGTGAATCATGGTGTTCTTTAAGTGGATGTCAGATTGGACATTGCTCAGGCTGGCTAGTACTCTTTGAAAAAAGGATGCTCATTAGCTAGCCAGAATAGCAGCTCTCATTGAACATTCTGAAATGATATTTACATGTAATTACTTACCTATACATAAAAGTAATTTTCCATCTATATTATACAAAAGAATGAAAGGAAAGACAGTTGTAACGATATCATTGTTATTTCCATGTGATTTCAATAAAAACAAACTGAAACATCTATTTTCTCCTTAAGTAGGATTTGAATTTAATGGTACAAATTGTTGAGCTGAAGAACAAAATATAAGATTACCACCAATGAAAGAACAAGTTTCTGACGTGTCCACTCATGAGAGGGGAGGGAAAAGACTGAAAAAGGCAAAGGAGGACTATCACTTTTACTCTACATCACTTTTTCTCCTTTAGAAGTATTTGAATTTGAAAGTACAAATTGTTGAGTCAAAGAATAAAATATAAGATTACGGCCAATGAAAGACACATTTCTGATATGCCTACTCTGGAGAGGGAAATGGACATGACTGAGGGAGGACAACCACTTTGGCTCTGCATTAGTTCTCTGAATCTTGTGCAAGACTTCTAATTAAGAACATGCATGCAGAGGCCAGCAGGTAACTTTGGACTCCCACATTGCCAATCCCAGTTTGACTCCTGGATCTGGTGGCTTGAAAATCACACTGGGCACATGTGCATACATGCCCAAAATCCTGAGAGGAGAATGGATGAAAAGGGATTGCAGCATGGGCAGCCCTCTCTGGGGGTAACCTTTCTCTTTCTCTCACTCTCTCCCCCCCACAGTGAGTGCACATACCCAGCAGTAAAATCTTTTTTAAAAAAGCATGCATTCAGATACCAGCATTCATTTTTAAAATACATGTAAAAAGGTCCAACAGATGGCGTAATGGTTAAATCACTGGACTCCTACGTAGTTGACTGCAGTTCAAGCCCCAGACCTAGTGGCTTAAAACTCACACTGGGAGTATGTGGGTGGGTGCCCAAAATCCTGAGAGGAGAATGGATTATGGCATGACCATATCCCTTCAGGGGTGATTTCTCGCTTTCTGTCCCTGTGTCTCTCTCTTTGTTTTTGGTGAGCACACATACCCTATGGCAAAAATCTCTCTTAAAAAAATACATGTAAAGAATTTGGGTTCTCTATAGATAGATATAGATATAGATAAATATGGACATATAGGTACATACATATATTCAATATATATACTTTCTCTTTTTTAAAGAATTATTTATTTTTAATTTTATGTATTATTATTATTATTATTTTTTAATCTGAACAGAGGAGGGTGGGAGTGAGAAAGCAAGCAACCAGGTCCAGGACTTGAATCCTGGTTGGCTATGAGGAAGTCTAACTCCTCAACCACCACACCATCTGCCAGCCCAGGTACATATACTTTCTATCTGTCTGTCTATCTAAAACTGCAATTTAATGTGGCAGTACCTAAATTGTAGTTAGTTTACAGCCAGGACAACTACTGAAAAGCATCACAAATAAAAACAAAAAACATCACAAATAAAAACAAGAAATAGAAAAACAATGCACATCTGCAAACACACTTAAATTCCCTTTACTTATATGAAGCAGGAAAGCTTTTATTTTGTTTCAATCATTTGAACTGAGTTATATCTGTCTGAAATTAGTTCATCTGTAAAAACATTCTTTCATTCATAGATAAATTCCTCAGGATCCGTTGGCATTTGTGGCTTTGGGGGAAAAAAAATCACTCAATCCTGGGAATAGTTTAGGGTTTATATGTTCTCTTTTTTCATATTTGCAAAATATACTGAGTGATTATTTTATAGTTACAAGGTGCATTCAAGAGAAGTCCTGAATTTCCTGGCTCTATTCTTCTCCCTCATAATCACTGTCTACTTCTGATAACCGTGAAAACAGCTGTGTTTTGCATAGTTCTTATACTTACACACTTTTCTTTAGAAGAAAAATAATGAGTAGAATAATGGAGAATTCTAGAGCTTTTTTTAGGTGAAGAGTGTGAAATCCCAGGCAAAAAGTTCAACTAACCCTCTTTGGAAAACAGTTTTTCCATCTTCATAATCTATGATACTCCAGATAATCAGTTGACCTACATGAACTAAAGCATGCTCTAAAGAAAACTAAACATTAATAGGTGAGTAATAAAAGAAAATATTTCTTAAACACTCACTATGTGTCAAATTCATTATAAGGAAGAAATACATTTGTAACTATACATGTAGAAAGGATTATTACACCTCTGGTATTTTTTTTCACAGCTAAGTAAACTGAGGCACAAAGAGGTGAAGTGGCTTGCTCAGAGTCACATAGTTAATAAGGTAGAAAGTGAACTCACTAGGCACTTATTAGAAATTAGAACTCACTTCTAATTCCAAAATCTCTACTTACAGTTCTCTTACAGTCAGCATTCAGAAGAAAAATATTATTTTCATCACATTCTAAAGAAATGACTTCCCATCTTTATTTATTGTACATATTCCCATTTTCTGAAATGATTACCTTATAAAATTAGAAGTCAGATTAGCTTCAAAGATAACGAATGACATAGAACATTCAGGTAAAACCAGTGCTGGGTGACATCAATTGAGGTTTATGAATTTTGACAGTCCACACAATACTGTATGTGAGCCATTAGCTTACTGGAATGTTCATACAGCTTCCTGGCACCCAGCCATGCGATATGTTTTCCATTTTGTTCCCTTCACTTCAAATGGGCTTGTTTATTAGGGGAGATGACTGAATGTGTAATCAATAACATGAAGATAGAACCTGACAGCTGTCTTGGAGATTATAGAAGTTCATTTGTAGACTGCTTGTGACCACAGACACACAGAACCCAATGGTGAAGATGACCATTCAGACCACTTAGAAGAAATCTATAGGTTAATTGTCATCACCTCTAAAGTACCAGTGCATTGGGGGCCACTTTAGATTTATCGCATTGGGTTAGAATGCTGATAGAGTGACTCATGGAAGAAAACCATCCACAGCCCAACACCTCTCAAATGCATATATTGACAGTGCTTATTTTCATACTGACTTCTCTGGCAGAAGTACTGTTTTAAAATGACAACCAAAAAAAAAAAAAAAAAAGTAACACAAATGCAGACATAATAAAATCAGAATGAAAATAAACCTTGTTTTACATATCTTAGAAACCTTATTTGAAAAGATGAATTTTAATTTATAACGTAAGGTCAACAAATCAAGGCTTTGCCTTCCAGGGAAGGTAAGAACCAACCCCACCACTCCCCAGCCACATGCCTCTGAGACAATATTGCTCTTTTTTATATATGGATGTACCTTTGAGACATGTGTGGGTGTCGTGTATGTGTGAGTATGTATGAGTAGGTACTGTAAGAGAAGTGTGGAGTAAATCTGTCAAAACCTCCTGTCATCCAACTCTGGGAAAGCTATGGTATAAATATTGCAAAATTAAATCTAATCCAATCAATAATTCTCTGCAATAAATATGAGTTATTGTTATTTTACCCTAACCCAACAGCACAAACATGCAACCCAGTAACATATTGCTTGTTTATAAATTTTGTGTGGACATAATCCAAGTGGGTTTAGTTATGGAAGTTTAAAAACAAAAAGTGTGATGTAGTTTTTCCTCTAAGTAGGTTTTACGATATCCTAACACAAAGGACAGTGCTACTACAGTGAAATTTTGCATCTGAGGATGAAATTGCTGTCATTCTAATACGTGGGGATGGCTGAGAAGATATTCCATGCTGCAGACATTTGACTCAAATTCCGGACTTGGCTGTTACGTCGTATATCTTTGACAATTCAGGCTTAGATACCATTCTCTTTTTGTACCTCCTTCCTGATCTCTCTCTCATCACAAGCTTCTCAATTCCATGAGGGCTGAACCAGACCCATGGGGAAAAGGGCAGGGCACTTGCTATTTCCAAAGTCATGAACTCCCCAGAGGAAGGCAGCCTAAGACCTCTACTGGGCCTCTGCCTCTATCAGCTCCTTCCAATCCATCTTTTATATTGGCTGCCAAAATGATAGTTTCAATATGAAAATCTAGCCATGAAACCTTGGCTTAAATCCCTAAAATGCTTTCCTAGTGTCTACAGAATAAACTGTAAACCCTTTACTTGGCTTACAAAGAGCTTCAAGATCTGGCCACTGACTGAATGTCAAGTCTCATCTGTCATTTCCTGTCTTGCTCTTTATAAGCCAGCAATATTGAACTACTTAGAGTACTCTGTACACACTGATCTCTCTGCTGGCACCCTGCCTTACATATGCTCTGCCTGGAACAAACTCCTCTGCTCGTGTGCCTGACAAAGGCACACGTTCTTCAAGTCTTTGTTCAAATCTACCTCTTCTGAGCTTCCTTGACTTCCCCAAGCAGACAGCTGTGCTACTTCTCTGGTGATCTCGCTTGAGTTTGTATAATCAGCCTTAAAGTGATTTATATTGCTTTATTGCTTATGTCTTTCACCTCCAGTGTAAGTTAGATGAGGACAGGGACCACGTCTTTCCTTTATTTTTTTTTTTTTTGGAGAAGTTTTCACTATAGGGTGCATGCAATTGCCAGATAGACAGAGAGAGACATAGAGACAGAAAGTGAGAAATCACCCCCCAGGGGGGATGGCCACGCCACAATCCCTTCTCCTCCATTCTCTTCTCGGGATCTTGGGCATGCACGCACACGCGTCCGGCGTGAGTTTTAAGCCACCGGGTCCGGGACTCCAACCGAGGTCGACTACGTGGGAGTCCAGCGACATAGCCATTACGCTAACTGCTGGTTCTCTCCATTTTGTTTTAATCTCCACTGTCTTGGATAATGCCTGGGATAGACTGAGCCTCAATATACTCGTTGTTAAATGAATGTGTGAATGAATGAATTAGTGAATGAATTCTCAAATGAATAAAAGTGACATAGATGTTATCAAGTGGATAAGAGAACAGTTTAGTAAGTAAAAACAACTTAGTATTTGAGGATATCATTAAGGTACACAAAGCAGTGCTTCCAATGATCTGCTTAGACAAGTCCCGTATACTCTGCTCAGCTACCTGCCCAACCAGAATAGCATTTTATGGATGATGACAGACCCGTACTTACCACTTAGAGCGATTTCTTTGTGGACGACATTTTGGGAACATTGTCACTCTGTCAGCCTGTCTAGAGTCACCTGATAAAGTCACTGACAATTGACCAACAAAATAAACTCCTAAATGGTCATTAGCTAAGTGACTGCTATTTTCTAACACCTTTGTAATGACCAAGAGGTAGCAGAGGACAGTGGTTGCGAGTACATACTTGGGGGACAGACCATGTTACACAATCCTTTCCGCCACATCCTCTTTGTGCCTCAGTCTTCACATCTGTAAAATAAAAATAGACAGCCTGAGAGGACTGTTGTGAAGATTAAATAAAGTATGCATGTATAATTAAGGCTTAGGATTTTGGTGATCACATAATAAGCTAAGTGTAGTTGTTGTTATTATTTTGTTTTGGGGTAAACAAACCTATCCTATTTCCCCTGATCTTCATAAAAAATAGCATTTCTGCTCTGCATTGTTATGAGCCCTTAAACCAGTCCAATCTCCCCACATACTCACAAGCAACAAGTAACTATGGCCACTGGTACCTGAGGCCACAACAATCATTCTTGCCCTTGATCTTGTCTGTTTGTTTTTTTTTTTCCCCCAACAAATTGCTGCTCTGGTCTGAGCCACCAAGTCTCAGTTCTTCCGTTAGGTTGGATGTATCCACTGAGCCACTGGGAATGGAGGAAAAAGGATTGCAGCATGGCCTTCCCCTCTAGGGGATGGGGTAACTGTGTTGGGCCTTCTTGGAAATAGAATGAGTGCTGTGCTCAGACTCTGCTACAGCTTGCCCTCTGGCTCTCCAGCCTTGCGTTAGCTAGGAAAAGTGCTCCACAGCATTCCTCAGGACCCAGCCAGAGCAGTCCCACCATCATACCACACTGCTGCCCCACTGCTTCCGCACATGCTGGAAAGGGATTGTGGGGAAGGGGAGGATTCTGACTATGCAGGCAGGACTGACTTCCAGAAACAGCTGTCTTTAAACATTCTGTAGGTATTGCATAAAAATGATTTGTTTCCTTGGTATTCTCATTGGGTTAGACATTTCCCCACCATGGAAGTGATAAACAAAATCTTAAGAATTTGGACCTAATAGAGATGATCAAGGTGGCAAAAAGTTCCAAGTGGAACCATTCTGTTATAGCTTAAGCCTTCAGCCAGATGGTGAGAAGAAATCTTTGTGGCTCTCCAAAGACCAAGGACCAGCAGTTACAGTAGTTATAGTGAAAGCATACATTGTATTAGTGCGTTGATAAATGTCCACTCTCTCTTGGAATCAGCAGATGATGCAATGGTTGTGTCACTGGACTCCTATGAAGCCGACCGCAGATCAAGTCTTAGACCTGGTGCCTTAAAACTCACACCAGGCACTTGTGTGTGCATGCCAAAGATCCCCAGAGGAGTCTAGAAGAGAGGGGATTGTGTCATGGACATCTCTTTGGGGGGTAATTTTTTGTTTTCTGTGTCTCTATTTCTCCGGTGAGCACCATACCCTATAGCAAAAATCTTTCTCTAAAAAAAAAAAAAAAAAAAAAAAAAGAAGTCCACTCTCAGAAATTTCCTCATAAATGTGCACAGTGGTAGTGGTAGTTATCATTAATAATTTAAGAGTTCTCAACCAACAAAATTTTCAGGCTCTACAATTGTTTGGAAGTTTGGAGTTCTACTTTATTTGGCCTTTGGACAATTTGCTTAGAAAAGTATGTCTTTCCCTAAAATTGTACAATGCCATGAACGGACACTGCAGGTACAATTGCTCTTTACACTGATATCACTATATCCTGTTATAAGTCCAGGTTGTATTGTTTAATGTTAATTTCCAAGACTGCCATTTACAGTCTACTCGGCCTGATGGCCAATGAATGGGTGGTCAGTTAACACTGTGGGAGCCCATACAAAATATATCAAAAACGAAGACCTTTACAAATGTGGAAATTCGACTATGCCTCAGAGTATGCCAATTTCACATAATGTTTTCTGCTTATTTTTAGAAATTTATATCTGAGTTCCTAAAGTCAATCTCTTGTTTAAAATATTTTTTCATCAGTGCCAACATATAAGCTTGTTTCATTCTGAGTTTATTAATAACCTTCTAATATTTTGCGGGAGGACTAGCCTTCTGGCCATTTGATGAGAGCTATGTAATTCACATCATTCTGTCCTATTACATACTTATGTTCAAATTATTTTCAGGCATCAGGAGTCCTCTCAGATGAATCTAAAATCCATACCTGGAAAAATTAAGTAGAATCTGGAACTATAGTCTAGCAATACTAAATATCTTGATAGTTGCATACTATTACACTGAATATAAATCGGCCCAATATGAACACCCATTCCAAAAGACTCATATAAGGGTGAAAAGGACAGGTGGTAATTTAATTAGAATTTGAAAATGAATTAGCTGAAATTGGATTGTTCCTTGTAATGAACAGAGGAAATACAGAAGGAAGTTTTCACTAAATATTAACTAAAAATAAAAAGGCTACAAAGGAACACAGTCATCCCATGTTCTCACTCAGTGCAAGGTTAGAGTGGAAAAAGGCAGTCAATAACCTTTTTGGTTTCTTCTTTGTAATTTTATATATATATATATATATATATATAGATATAGATATAGATATAGATATAGATATCTATCTATCTATCTATCTATCTATATATATATATATTATTCATACATTAAATCGCTATATGTTTTCTTCAATAGAATTCTTGCCTAAAATGAACTTCCTAAAGTTTCTACCTAAGGCTAGTCTCATTGTTAACCCAAAACAAATTTGTTAAAACCGATCTTTTGGATTCTGAAAAGTACTATGATTTTTGTATATATCAAAAAAAAATTGCTTATATGGATTCTGCACATAGGGATACCTCCTGGACAGATGGCATGCAGAGAATATGTTAATAGTACAAAAGGATTTCTGCCATTTAGCTGTTATATTAGGCTATGTTATTAATATTATTAATAACAACAGTATCAACACTGTCTATTCAGTAAAGATGCACTTCTAAACTGTTCTCTTTATGTGAAAGGTCATGTATAAGTTCTCTGCCAATTCAGTTGGAACTAGAATCACTATATTTTTTCAAATTTTGTTAAGTGCCAAGAATGAAAGCCCTTGCTATAAAAGACAAATAACTGTAAACCAAAGACCAATTATTTGGGACAATTTGGTTTACCCAGGCTTTCGTAATACTCATTAAATTCCTAAAGAAGCCATCTTTAAAGTGAAGCTTAACCCAGCAGTGAGAGTACACGCTGGACACTGCTACATGAACTGCATGGGAAGCCCAGGCTTGATTTTCAGCCCACTCTAAAAACCTTGGCACACATGCCTGTAGTCCAAGCAAGTTAGAGGGATTGTGATCGACCAATACCTTGTCGGGACCAGCAGTTAGCGTAATGGCTCTGTCGCTGGACTTCAACGTAGTCAACCGCGGTTCGCGTCCCGGACCCGGTGGCTTAAAACTCACTCCTGGCACATGTGTGTGCGTGCCCAAGATCCCAAGAGGAAAATGGAGGAGAAGGGATTGCGGTGTGGGCATCCCCACTGCGGGGTGATTTCTCACTTTCTGTCTCTCTGTCTCTCTCTGTCTGTCTGGCTAGTGCATGTGCCCTATAGCGAAAACCTCTCAAAAAAAAAAAAAAAAAAAAAGAACAAAGGGGAACAGCAAATGGGGCAATGGTTACATCACTGAACTCCTACCTCCTACGTAGTTGACTGCGATTCAGCTCCCAGACCCAATGGATTATAACTCATGCCTGGCACATGTGAGTACATGCTCAAAATCCCGAGAAGAGAATAGAAAAGAGATTGTGGCATGGCCATCTCCCCTGGGGTGGTGATTTCTTGCTTTCTATCTCTTTGTCTCTCTCTGGCAAGCGCATGTGCCCTATAGCAAAAAAAAAAAAAAAACTCTCTAAAAAACAAAGCTTATAGGATAAGATCTATAAATGAAATAGTCCAACTACCCTTGTAAGGAGAATGGATAGTTGATAATACACTCATTAAATGGAATACAATATAGCTGCAATAAATAAGAAACAAATGATTATTCATGCAAAAACATGGGTAAATATCACAAATATTTTAGGTGAAAAAAGTAAATTACAAAAGAATATATTCTGAATAATATTCAATTGGCATTTCCTGTGATCAGTCTTGGATCTACTTTTTATTGTTTGATTAGGTAATAAAATGCCTATTTACTTTAAAAGAAAAGAAAAAAGTCCAACCTAATTATCAATGGCATGAATAAGAAAAATTATGTTTAGAAAAGTACAGTAGATAAAAAAGAACCTTTTGGCTACTTAAAATAATCTATTTTTTAAAATCTGAATGATATTTATTTGGGTGTATTCTGATGTAAAAAATCATTTATTAGATGATTAATATTTATGGTTACTATACTTCTAGGACTTTATTTTATATAAAATATTATTATTCATTTAATAAAATAAAAATGAAAACAGCAGGTCAAAACTTAAATGGAGATTTCCTCACTCTCCATAGACATTTTCCTAAAACTGTGTAACAAATACTAGGAAACACTGAGCTGAACACTGGGACCCACTAATATAATATTATATCAATGGGTCGAATTTAATAGTCAAATGACTAGCAGTTATGCTCTCAGAAACCTCTGAATATAGTTGAAGACAAGAAAATACAACAGGAAGAAAGTAGAAGAGTATAATGAGTGAATAATAATAAAGTAAAATTACTGTCACAACAAAATTTTTCTTATTGAGAGAGATGTTACATGACGCATATAGAATAACAAGCACCTGTCAAATAGAAATAACAATATTTGGGACCAGCAGTTGATGTAATGGCTATATCGCTGGATTCCCATGTAGTCAACTGTGGTTCGAGTCCTGGACCCGGTGGCTTAAACTCACGCGGGGCGCGTATGTGTGCATGCCCAAGATACCAAGAGGAGAATGGAGGAGAAGGGATTGTGGCATGGCCATTCCTCCCTTGGGGGTGATTTTTTGCTTTCTGTCTTTCTGTCTCTCTCTGTCTTTCTGGAGAGCTCACATGCCCTGTAACAAAAACCCCTCAAAAAGTTGAAAAAAAAAAAAAAGAAATAACAATATTTACTATTTTGAGCACTTTCTAGTGTCAATAACTATTGTAAGTGCTTTATATTTTCTTATTTGATTTTTGTAACAACCCTATGAACTATGTATTTCCATGCCCATTTTACAAAATAAAGACTTAACACTTATAGCTACTTAAAATATGCCTAGGATGGTAGTTAGTAAGTGGTGGAGCCAAACATTAACCCAGATTTTTCTCAATATCAATTACGTCCTCTTGAATACTGCTTTCAAACCTGACCCTGACTATTTTCAGTTTTGTTCCAAGTTTAACAACTGAAGTACAGTAGGACCTCACCAAACCTAACTGTTAAAGAAATGTAGAAGTGTTATACCACACTTGCTGGACCCAAAGAAAAGCATTTAATGATATTCTTGAAAACACTCTAGATTTTTTCCTTTAATTTTTTTATTTCAATTTCTTTTATACAATAAATTATGTGTTACTTTGCTGGCAAAGTGAATGTTCCAACATGTGTACATTTCTCACCAGTCCAGTTAACAATACTATAAAGTTATTGTCAATAGATAATAACCCAGTTTTTTGTCCCATAAATGACTTGCCTCTATTTTTCTCCTTAATGTCCTTCCTCACACTGTACTCCTTCACCCACCCTCTTCCCACAATATATCTGTATTCACAACAGTTTACTATGTTTCTATACCCTTTAGTCATTCACTTTTGGCCATAGAGTGTGGACACTTGTATATATTAAGTGGAAACATAATATGACCCTCCTTCATAACCTGGCTTACTTCACTCAGTAGTAAGTCTTCCATATTCATCCACTTCCAGTCAAAAGCCAGGGTCTTGTTATATGTGCCACACTTTCTCAATCCATTCATCTGTTCATGGGCATTTGGGTTGGTTCCATGTCTTAGCAATTACAAATAATGCTTCAATAATTGTCTATGTGCAAATGCATTTCCAGTTAAGAATTCTTCTGTCTTTTGGGTAGATACCAAAGAGTGAGATTTCTGGATCATATGGTATTTGTATTTGTAGATCCTTGAGGAATCTCCAAATTGTTCTCCTCAGTCACTGAACCAATTTACATTCCCACCAGCAATGTAGGAGAGTTCCTCTTTCACTACATCCCCACTGGCACTTATCTTTTTTTTTTTTTTTTTTCTTTTTTTTTAATCTTACTCATTCTGACTGGGGTTAGGTGGTATCTCATTGTGGTTTTGATCTGCATCTCCCTTACAATGGGGGATGTTGAGCATTTTTTCATCTGCCTTTTGGCTATTCTTATGTCTTCTTTACTGTTTTTTTCAACTCATTCCTTCCATCTTCTAATAAAGTTGATCTTCTTTTTTCAGCACAGCTGCTTGAGTTCCTTGTGTATTCTGGTTATCAGTCCCTTATCTGATGCATAGTTTACAAAAATACTTTCCCATTCTGAGGGCTATTGATTTACACTAATTCCTGTCTTTTGCCATGCAGAAACTTCTTAATCTGATGTAATCCCACTTGTCTATTTTTGTGTTTATTGACTGTGCTTTGGGGGTCATATTTAAGAAGTCTTTGCCTACCCCAATATCTCCCAGAGTTACCCCAGTGTTTTCCAGCAGCAGTTTTATAGTTTGAGGTCTTAGGTTTAGATATTTGATTCACTTTGAGTTGATTTTTGTCTATGGTGAAAATCAGGAGTTCAATTCATCTTTTTTTTTAGGTGGTTATCCAGGTTTTCCATTACCATTTGCTAAAGAGGTTTTCCTTTTCCCACTGGATTGACTGGTACCCTTAACTAAAATTAGTTTACTGTATGTTTGGGAGTTTATTTCAGGGGACTCTATTGTGTTCTGTTGGTTCACCTGTCTGCTTCTGTGCCAATACCATGCTCTTTTGATTACCACAGCTTTGTAGTATATTTTTGAGTTAGGGAGTGAGATGCTGCCCCCTCTACTCTTCTTGTGCAGGATTACTTTGGCAATACGAGGTCTTTTATGGTTCCAGACAAATTGTATGATTGTCTTTTCTAGGTCTATGAAGAATATTTCTGGCACGTTGATTGGGATTTTGTTAAATATGTAGATTAATTTGGGTAGAGTTGCCATTTGGTTATATTAATTCTTCCAATCCAGAAACATGGGATGTCCTTCCACTATTTTGTGTCATTTTCAATGTCTCTTTTTAATTATTTATAGTTTTCATTGTGGAAGTCTTTAATTTCTTTAGTTAGATTTATTCCTAGGTATCTTAAACTTTTTGTGGCTATGGCAAAGGAATTACTTTTTTCAGTTCCATCTTTGTCTGCCTACTGTTCATATATAGAAATGCTATAGATTTCTGCATGTTGATTTTGTATCCTGCAACTTTACTGTATTCATGTATTACTTCCAGAAATTTTTTTTATGTATACCATTGGGTCTTCTAGTATACAATCATGTCATCTGCAAATAGAGAGAGTTTCACCTCTTCTTTTCCTATTTGAATGCCTTTTATTTTATTCTCTTTTCTGATTGTGTTGGCGAGGACTTCAAGTACTACATTTTTTTAAATTTAAATTTATTTATTTACATTCATTTAAGAATGTGGGCATCCATGTCTTGTGCCAGTTTTTAGAGGAAAACCTTTCCACTTTTCTCCATTCAGGATGATGTTAGATAGGGGTTTTTCATAGATACCTTTTATTGTATTGAGAAATGACCCTTCTATGCTGATTTTCCTGAGAATCTTGATCATGAAGGAATGTTATATCCTATCAAATGCTTTTTCTGCATCAATTGATGTGATCATATGGTTTTTCTCTTTCTTTCTGTTAATATGTATATTACATTTATGATTTTACATATGTTCAACCAACCTAGCATCCCTGGGATAAAGCCTACCTGGTCACGATGTATAATCTTTTTTATATGTTGTTGGATTCAATTTGCTAGTATCTTGTTGAGAATTTTTGTGTCTATATTCTTCAGAGATATTGTTCTATAGTTTTCCTTCCTTATCCTGTCCGTATCTGTTTTAAGGATAAGGGTGATGAAGGCTTCATAGGATGAATTTGGGAGAGTTTCACCTTTTGGTATCTGTAGAAATAACTTGAGCAGAATGGAGGTTAGCTCTTCTTTAAAACTTTTGTAGAATTCATGGGACCAGCAGTTAGCGTAATGGCTATGTCGCTGTACTCCCACGTAGTTGACCACGGTTCGAGTCCCGGACCCAGTGGCTTAAACTCACGCCGGGCGCGTGTGCATGCATGCCCAAGATCCCGAGAGGAGAATGGAGGAGAAGGGATTGCGGCGTGGCCATCCCCCCTGGGGGGTGATTTCTCGCTTTCTATCTCTCTGTCTCTCTCTGTCTGGCAAGCACATGCTCCCTATAGCAAAAACCTTTTAAAAAAAAAAAAAAAAAAAAAAAAAAAAACTTTTGTAGAATTCAGAGGTGAAGACATCAGGACTAGGTCTTTTCTTTGTTGTGAGCTTATTTATTACTGATTCATTTATTATTGATTCTCCTGGCTTGTTATGGGCCTTTTCAGACTTTCTACATCCTCCTGGCTCAATCTTGGTAGATTGAGCAAATAGAGATAGTGTCCAGAAATTTGTCCATTTCATTCAGACTTTCTTATTTATTGGCATATAGTTGTACATGGTATCCTTTCATGATGTTTTCTATTTTTGTTATGTCTGTTGTTATATTGCCAGCTTCATTGCAAATTTGATTTACCTAGTTCCTTTCTCTCTTCTTCTTAATAAGTCTTGCTAGTGATATATTGATTTTATCTTTTCAAAGAACCAGCTTTAACTGTCATTTATTTTCTGTATAATTAATTTATTTTCTATTTCACCTATTTCTGCTTGAATCATTATTTCCTTTATCCTAGAGCTTTTTGGATTTTTTTTGTTGTTTGTCCAGTTCTCTAAGGCACAATGTTAGGTGATCCATTTGCCTTCTTTCCATCTTCTGCTTATGTGCACTAATTGCTATGAACTTCCTTCATATAACTGCTTTTGCAGTGTCTCAAAGATAATGGAAATTGATGTCCTCATTGTCATTGGCTTCCATGAATCTTTTTATTCCAGTCTTTATTTCTTCAGTAGTTGTGAAGTCACTCAGGAGTAGGTTATTTATTTTCCATGTATTTATGTATTTTTGAGGATTTCTCTTGAAATTAAAATCAAGTTTAATTCCTTCATAGTTGGAGAAGATGCTGGATATAGTTTCCATTCCTTTGAATCTGTAGCAGCTTGCTTTGTGCACTATCATGTGGTCAATATTTGAAAAGGTTCCATGTGGGGGTGAGAAAAAGTGTATCTCGTGGTTTTGGGGTAGGAACTTCTATAGATATCTGTTAAGTCCATTTTACTTATAGTATCATTTATATTCTTTATCTCTTTACCTATTTTTTGTCTAGGTGATCTGTCCAGAAGAGATAGTGGGGTGTTGAGGTTTCCAACAATTAGGGTGATGCAGTCTATCTCTCTTTTTAGATCTAACAGTCTTTCCTTCACATATTTGGGTGCTCCTATGTTAGGTATATAGATATCTATAAGCATTATATCTTCTTGATGGACTATCCCTTTTACTACAATATAGTGACCTTCTTGTCTCTTTGAACAATTTTCGTTTTAAAGTCTATTATGTCAGAAATTAGTATTGTGACTCCAGCTCTTTTTTGGTTCCCATTTGCATGGAATACCTTTTTCCAGCCCTTTACTTTTAGTCTATGTGTGTCTTTATCTATGAGATGGGTTTCTTGTAGGCAACAGATAAAGGGATTCTGTTTTTTTTTTTTTTTTTTGTTTTTGTTTTTCCATTCAGCCAGTCTGTGTCTCTTGATTGGAGAATTTAATCCATTAACATTCAACGTTTTATAGATATTTCTGGACTTGTCCCTACCTTTAAGTTTGTCATTGTCTTGGTTGTCTTTTATTACCTTATTTCTGGCTGTTCATTCTTTAATTTTCCTGGAACAGACTCTCTTCAGAGTTTCTTGAAGAGCTGGTCTGGTGTTGGCAAATTCTTTCAAGTTTTATTAGTCTGAGAAGATTTTAATCTTTTTTGTCCCCCCATATGAAGGATAGTCTTGCTGGATATAATAGTCTTTGTTGAAATCGTTTCTCTCTTAACACTTTCAATATGTCTTCCCATTCTTTCCTTGCTTGCATTGTTTCCATTGAAAGGTCCGGTGTTAGCCTGATGGGATGACCTTTGTAAGTTATTTGTCATTTCTCCCCTACCAATTTTGGTATCTTGTCTTTATCTGTGCTCTTGGCCAGTCTGGCTAAGAGGTGCCTTGGGGAAGATCTTCTTGGGTTGATTCTATTTGGAGTCCTTTGTATTTCTTGGGTCTGGATGTGTGAGTGCTTCTCTAGACTTGGAAAGTTTTCTTCTAGGACTTTGTGGAATGGATTTTCCATGCCCTTATTAGTTTCTTCACCTTCTGGGATACCAATTACTCAGATGTTTGAATGTTTAATGGAATCCAGTGTTTCTCATATAGTATCCTCATTTTTTTGTTGTTGTTCTTATTTTTTCTATCTTTTTGGTGTTTTTTTCCTAGGTCAGAGTTGTTATCTTCTACATCAGAGATTTTATCTTCAGCATGGTCTAATTGAGGTTTTTTAAATTAAATTTATTTATTTACGTTCATTCACTGTACATCTTTACAGCATACAAAGTGAGATTTTTCCATCCTGAATACATTGTATATTGGCTCAATCAAGCACATCAACATACATGTTATCGTCAACAAATAATTTTCCATTTCTTGTTTCCTGTATATTTTGCTTTTTTTCTCCCATCCTTGATTCCCTATCTCTTACCCTCAGCCATCTCCCACTCTTAATTGACTTTTAATACTTTCAACAAAGTTTTTGATTTCCTGTATTACAGACTTGATCTCTAATAGTTCCATGTTATTCTTTCTTATAGTGTCCACTTCTTCTTTCATATCATGGAAGGACTTTCTAATCTCCTGTAGTTCATTGTCTCTTTTCTGTTCCAACTCATAGAGTTTTGTCACCATGAATGTTCTCAATTCTTTCTCTGACATTGTGGTAACTTCTTCTGTTTTTCAAGAGATGGAAAAGAGTTACTGTGTTCTTTTGATGGAGACATATTCCCTGGTTTATTCAGACCTGAGGCTCATCTACTTCTAGCCATTAGGAGATGTATTCACATTTGGATACCTTTTTGGAGAATGTTTCTTCAACTGGGAACAAGTGTGCTTCCCTATTGCTGTGGAATGATGTGTGCCTAAGTCTCTCTTCTGCTTTGTTTAGCTATGTGGTCTCCACAGGAGGAGTCTTCTATTCAGGTGTCTGAAGAGCAGTTTCTCCTTTCTTGCAGGTGACTCAGTAAAAGGGAGGATTCCAGGGGACCTCACAATACTAGGGTATTTGAAAACTATGATTCTAGACCTGTCTAGGCCCTCTGGGTGGGTAGAGGATGAGGAAAAGATGACAATATAAGATGGGGAAAAAAGGAGTATGAAAGAGAATAAAGAAAAAGTTGTGTGCTGTGCACTAGCATGGCGCGCAATTTCTCCAAGGGACAGGAGATGGGACTTGACTCTGCTGGAGAGCTGGAGGCTATCCTTTCTGACAGGTGGGGTCTCTGGGGTTGGGGCAGCTGGGCTGAGGCTGGAGCTGGAGCTGGGCCTGGGGTCAGTGACTGGCCCTGCCTCAGTATCCCTTTCGGTCCAGAGGGCAGAAGATGGGACTGGACTCTCAACACTCTATATTTTAATCTAAGGTTAATTTTCACTTTCTTAAGGAAGTTTTTTTTTAATACCAAACCTCAGCCCAATATATGTTGTGATTTCTATTTTATATTGTCATTGTACCCTTTCTCTTTTGTACTATTTTCAGTAAGGACTGAACTTGAAAGTATAACCAATTTGTTTAGTATCAGCCTTTCTGATAGGAAATATGTTTTTCTTGTCCTCACAGTATTTCCAGGCTCCAGCACAATTCTTGGATGACCAAAGCTTCTTGGTTTATATTGGTTGAATTAATGGAGCTCTTAAAATGTCATCAATGGCAAGAGGGAAATTGGTTAAAGCTATATGGAAATGCTTAATGTTATATACTGGAAGCCAGGTATAGACAGCTTTAAATAGGTGTATTGGAACTCCCACCTGCTATTTTATTGTTATCTTGTTTTTTCTTCGATGATGTGTTGGCTTTTAGTTTCAGACTGGTTGTAATGTAAGTATAGGTATTTCAGAGTTGACCATATCTCCAGGCAGGAAGTTACTATCTCCTCTACCTTTATCTCATTGGCTAGAAATTGGGACATAAGCCTAAATGAAAATAAATCAGTGGTGGAAATAATGGGAATACCATTGGCTTTGATCAATCAAATTTTGGTCCTGGTAGAAAAATGTCTACCAGTTTTACAGAGGGAGGAGTATTGTTGTGAGTTGACCAGAGAAACTTGATATTTGTTCATTCATTCATATACCATTGATATACTATTGATATATATATATATATATATATATATATATATATATACTATTGATACATGACTAATAATGGTGGGAAATTCTAGAACTTTAAGTTAAGTGGACTCAACACTGCAAATCCCTAAGAAGGAGTTCTATGACTCCATCGCACCAGTAGAAAATTTAACAGAATCCTTGGAGTTCATAAAATGCCTTTTATTTATGGAGCTCAAAAAAACTAAGGCTTTATGATTCCATTGAAATCTCTTTCAGGGAACCTTTACAGACTACAATGTAGTAATTATTACCACTCGTAATTAGCAAGAAAAAATGGGGAAAGCTAACTGATCCTTGCTTCAAAATTAAATGTAGTTAGGAAAGATGTGTCTTATAGAAGAAACACGGGTAACTGACCTAAAAACCCACTCTGAGTTCTGTTTCTTCTAGAACACTAAATTCTTATTCTGGAGAAATAGATGCTTATTCTGGAAAAGAGAAAAGGAGTGGGCTCCACAACTGCTGTGTGCTGATCACAGAGGTGCTGCTGGTATGCCATAGAGAACTAAATCATGCCCCCAAACCCCAGGATTCATATGTTCGACATAAGGTCTTTAAAGACGCAGTTAAATGAACATGAATTCATTAGAGTTGTCCTTAATCTAGTATGACCGATGTCAGCAGAGATTAGGATACAGATATACACAAAGGACGGTCACGTGGATACACAGGGAGAAGACGGTCATCTGCAAACCAAGGAGAGAGGCTTCAGAAGAAATTAACCCTCGTAACACCTTCATCTTGAACTTGTAGCCTAGACAATTGTGATGAATACATTTCTGCTTTTTATTATACATAGTCTTTAGTACTTTGTTACAACAGCCCTGGCAAACTAAAACAGATCTACAGGGTTCAATGGCATCTTCCAGGAGAGAAATGCTATCTTTTATCTCTTCTTGATGGGTTATCACAACTTCATGGACAGGTAACCCATCAAGAAGAAACAATAGAATCTAATGTGATAGAATATAGAAGGCTCATGGACCATGGACAATTTATGTTTGGGCATAATTAGACTTGTTAAAGTCCTGGTCCTTTAGACTATATTACTTACATGCAGGGGTGGATTATAGAAATTTTATTCCATGAATTTATTCAAAGCAGATATTGCACAGGGAAGTTAGCTAGCAGATAGGGAAGTAGAAATAAGGAAGGGTCTTTTTACTATAGTTGATCTATCCAATTACTCATTTACGTGTTTTTCAAAAGCTATTAATTATGTAACCATTATATGCTAGGCATTATGTGTGATATGGAGAATATAACAATAAATAAGTTATCCTTAGTAGGCACAATCTAGTAGAAATACAGACAAGTAAATAGACAATGTAGTTATATGTGTTTCAAGAAACACTTAATCCTAGCACTTATTTCCTTTATAAGGAAGATAATATAGATAATTGACTATGATTGCTGAGAGTTCTGGATTTGACATTCTGATTTTGGTTTAGCAATTCTTGTAGAGGCTGAAATGGTTAAAATATTGCCATGAATCAGAAGTAACATTCCAGTTCCAAGGCTCCACAGATGATAGGGAAAAGGTACATTCTGAGGCATAGAAGGAATCCAGACATTTATCTTTCAGCAGTTTCAGGACACATTCCAAGCACAGGTACATGTTCTGCTAGTTGGCAAGGAGCTGTCACCAGGGCAATCTGGCATCAGGAATTATCAAGCAGTTGGCTTTAAAGTAGTGCAATACTAGGGACTTTATGTGAGAATTCCAAATATAGAAGTTAAAAACTAGGATCAAAATAAATAAGTGGGTATTGAGCAATGATTTAAGATAGTGATTTAGAGCTGACAGTCAAGAGCCTCTAAAATAAGTTCGGCCAAGTATCCTCATATTTTGATGGATATCCTAGTTTCCTGGGAAGCTTGTCACCATGCTTGTATCTGAATTTTATCCCCAGACATTCTGATTCACTTGTTTTATGGCTAGACCTGGACATTTACATCCTTAAAGAACCCAGCATGGTATTATGATGTGCACACAAGATTGAAAATTGCTGGATTACAAGAATGAAAGTGGGGGGGGCAGACAATGGTACAGCAGTAACACAAGGCTCTGTGAAGCATCCCACGTAAGAAGTTTCCCAGTTCAGTTCCAAAGATCTCCCTTAGAACAGTCAACATGTATGACTCGTGATCCAGGGCTGGCTGAAGGCTGGGTGGATCCCTGTGTCATAGTCCCATTGGGACTGCACTTGCTCTCTTTCTCTCTTGATCATGGAAAAAAGAAATAAACTTAAAGAGAAGAATAAAAGCTAAAGGCAAACAGAACTTTACAAGGTGTGCATGTGTGTATGTATGGATGTGTGTCTGTGTGTTGGGATGATGAATGTGAGCTAGTGATAGAATGATACTTGATGGGCAGAATAACTAATAGAAGCTACTCGGCTAAAGAGGTAATCATTTTGTTTGATCAAGAGTAGCCAAAAAGGATTACAAACTGCACTAAGTACCTTTATGTGGCTTCAGGGTTCCTTAGGGAAGTTATAGGAAAAACTAATTTTATCAACATACCAATGGAGTGCCTAATTCTGCCTCTACCTTTTCCCTTTCTTACACTAGTTCTCAACATTCAAGTCCTTATATGTGTCCTGTATAAACAGAAATGATGCTAATCATGAAATAATAAATAATAAATAGAACTGTATTTTCCTTTTTTCTCCTCTACTATTGAAATCCACGTAGAGTACCTTTTAGGCTTAAAATTAAACTTTGCTCTCTAGACAAGAGATAACTGATTGGGTGGATTGAATCTACTTCTTTTGGGATGGTCTTACAAAAACTTTCCTAAAGGGTAATGATTCTGTAGGCTGTAAATATGTCCTCCCTTAAATCCCTGAGATTTTACATTGATAGCTGAAATAGTCAAATGTACTTTACATAAGTGTATAAAGTGTCATGTTACATGGCTAAAGTTGTGATGAAGGATCTTGAGAAGAGGACTTTCTTGGGTTATATCCAAGTAGGTTCTAATTGTTGTCTAACTATCTTTGTAAGAGAGAGGCAGAGAAATACACACAAATACAGAAAAGAGGAAGAGGTGATATGATCACAGTCAGAAATTGGAGTTATCTGTTTATAAATCAAAGAATATCAATAATCTCCAGTAGTTGGAAGAAACAAAGAGGTGATTCCTATTCCAGAGCCCCTCTAGGGAATGTGTTCTTGCTGGTATACTGGTTTTAGACATCCAGCCTACAAGACTAGGGGAAAATAAATTCCTGCAGTTTTAAGTCACCTAGTACGTGGTAATCTGTTACAGAAGCCTGCATGAAACTAGTACAGCTTCTGGTACCAGTAAGCGAGGTGGTACTGCAACAATTTCTAAAATTTTGAAAATGAATTTGAAAATGAATAATAGATAAAGTCTAGAGTAATTATGAGGTACATGAAAAAACTTTAAATGGTTTGACACAGGCTTTGGGTAGAAATATTATATGTAGGTCAAGTCACAATGGCAAAATGGTAGTGCAACAGTCTGCAATGCTGGAAGCCCTGTGGAAGATCAGAGCTTATTTCCTAGATTAACTTGCACATACCAAGCATGTATACGTGCCTGTAATTCTAGCTGCCTAGGAAGCCTTTGGGGAAGGAACATAGTGTGAGACCCTGTGGAGGGTTCCTGTCTTTCTTTCACACAAAAATAATAAATAAATAAGCTTCATAAAAGAAATAATATATATATATATATATATATATATATATATAGATATATACACACACACACACACACACACACACGTGTGTGTGTATATATAAATATATATATATATAGTCATAAAGAGAATTTTGGTAGAAATATCTATATTAAGGATACCAACAAATGGATAAATATTAAAGGGACCAACAGATGGAGTAATGATTACATTGCTGGACTCCAACCTAATCAACCGCAGTTCAAGTCCCTTACCTACAAATTGACTTAAAACTCACACCGGAAATGTGTATGTCCATGCCCAAAACCCCGAGAGGAAAATGTAGGAGAAGGGATTGCTGCGTAGCCAATCCCCTTGGGAGGTGATTTCTTTCTTTCTGTCTCTCTGTCTCTCACTGTCTCTCCAGTGAGCACATGCACCTTATAGCAAAAATATCTCTTTAAAAAAAAAAAAAAAAACAAAACAGATAGTGTTGACATGGATTTAGAAGAAAATGAAGAACCTATTATTGGAAATAGGTGGATAGATGACCCTTATTATCCATTTTGTTTGAATTGCATCTTTTAACAGTTACACAGAAAGCAGACCTTGCAAACTTTCGGGCCAGAAGGCATTCTGTGGAAGGCTGATAACAATGACGCCCTCAAGAACGTATTTCCTTTCTGATCCCCTAACCTGTGGATGTTACCTTCTATGGAAAATTAGTATTGTATTTTATAACAAAATATGTAACTGTGAGTCTTGAGAGGATATAATATCCTGGATTATCCAGGTGGGGCCTATACGCTATCACAAGTGTCATTCTAAGAAAGAGACTGAGGAAGATCAAGCATAGCTGAGCAAAAGAGAAAAAGGCTATATGACCACAGAAATAGAGAATGGAGTGACTCAGCCCCAAGTCAGGAGGCCCAGCCATCTAAAGCTAGAAGGGGTGAAGGATGAATTCTTTCTCGCCTAGAGCCTCTGCAGGAAATATTGCCCTGTCAACATGTTGATTTTTGGCCTCTCAAATCTGAAAAGAATAAATTCCTATTGTTGTAATCGACTTACTTGTAGCAATTTTTGCTTTTTCTTAACTCATGGTAGAGAGCAGGTGTTCATGCACATGAGAAGAATGGAAAGGAAAGACACATACACACCCTTAATATGGTCTGGTCACAATGCAGTCTTCTTCCTCCAGCCCTTCAAGATCTTGAGCACACATGTGGGGGACCAGTGCATTTCAGGTCAGCTGGGTCGGGGATTTGAGCTGCTCTTGATCATGTGACTTCCAGCACTGTAGTCCACTATGGACTGTGGCACCAGGGTGATCTAGTTCTAGTAAATTTTCACAGCAGCACCAGGAAACTAATAAGCTGAGTAAATAATAAAGAAATGAATGTAATTAATTTTATTATTAGAATGTAGAAAGGACTTATACAGTCACATGCCATATAAAGATGGTTTGCTTCATGAAAGACTGTGTATATGCCAGTGATCCAGTAAGATTATAATAGGCTATACAATATAGCCTAAGTATGCAGTAGACTACACCATCTGGTTTTGTGAAAGTACATGCCATGATGTTCACATAATGGCAAAATCACCTAACAATGTGTTTCTCAGAATGTAATCCTGTTTTTAAGTACCATATGACTGAATACTAAGAAGAAACTCATGCTTACAACACTGTTCCTCTCTAACCAACTTTCTTTCTTTCTTTTTTTTTTTTGGAAAGGTTTTCGCTATAGGGTGCATGCGCTCGCCAGACAGACAGAGAGACAGAAAGCGAGAAATCACCCACTAGGGGGGATGGCCACACCACAATCCCTTCTCCTCCATTCTCCTCTCGGGATCTTGGGCACGCACGCACACACGCCCGGTG
The DNA here is from genome assembly GCA_026018925.1 of Tupaia tana. Classification (NCBI taxonomy): domain Eukaryota; kingdom Metazoa; phylum Chordata; class Mammalia; order Scandentia; family Tupaiidae; genus Tupaia; species Tupaia tana. Next base: position 94,523,278 of record JAKSZU010000001.1, on the reverse strand, counting down.
TGAGTTTTAAGCCACCGGGTCCGGGATGCGAACCGCAGTCGACTACATGGGAGTCCAGCAACACAGTCACTATGCTAACTGCTGGTTCCCTAACCAACTTTCTTTCTTGATATCTGGCAAGATATAGAAATAGAAACTGCTGAGGAGATCACCACCTGGTATTGTCATCAAGAGAAAAACAATTGCCTACTGACTACAATAGATTCAATACCAATTTTTTATTTTCCTTCTGTTCCCAGACAATGATACTGAGGGAGGATCTGCAGAAACACCTTCACTAAGTTAAACTTTAGTACCCTGCTCCTGGATTTTAGAACAGAAGTGGGGTACAGACATAGACAACATACTTTCATGATTGCTATTTGACTTTGGTAAAGGTAGTTACTCTCTATTAGTATCCATTTTCTCTTATTAAAATGAAAATATGGGATGACTGTAAGATTCACATCAAAACAAAGGTGATATGCAACAAACACTCAAATTATTATTACCCTTACCTTCAGCTAGAGGAACTCATAACTTATCTGTTTTGGCTTTAACTTCTAGGGTGCTAAGAAATAAATTTTATTTTTTATAGTAACTCATTAGCCTGAATGATTAGCACATGGTAGACAATTTTTCTAGTCAAAGTTTGAATTTATTTTAAATTTAACAGCCTTATTGTGTATTTTTCTACCATATACTCCATTCTGGAGATATGTTAGGTAGACGTAATTCATAAATGGTAAACTATGGTCTGTTCATTTAAACTGTAAAGATAGTTGCCTAGCCTTTGTCCTGGTGAGGAATGTGGAGGGAACATCAAAAAGTAATTAGCAGAGAGAAATGTCTGACCCCTTTAAACATTTGATTAATCTTGCATCCAGTAGAATTATGCTCAACTTGGAAAAGACCATCCTCCTTTAAAATGAACCTACCTAGATACGTAGCAAACCTGGGGCCAGCAGGTGAAATAATGGTTAAGGCATTGGACTCTCATGTGGCCAACTGTGTTTTAAGTCATGGACCCAACAGCTTGAAACTCAAGCCAGGCATATGTGCATGTGTGTCCAAATCCTGAGAGAAAAATGAGAGAGAAGGGACTGTGGTGTGGTCATCTCCCCTTAGGGGTGATTTCTTGTTTTCTGTCTCTCCAACAAGTGTACACACTCTATATCAAAAAGTATCTCTCAGAAAGAAAAAAAAAAATGTAGCAAAACCAAACTCTCCTTATACATGAAAGAGCAAGCTTTGCCATAGAAACTAAAGAACTGCTTGGGGGCCTGTAATACACAGAATACATAACAGAAATGTATGAAACACGTAAGTAAAGTCTGCATGCTGAGTAGAAACTGACATTAAAATCTTAAAAATTATATAGAATAGCCAGATGGGAGAAAAATACACTATATCTTCAAAATGCAATTAAAATGAGTATATCTGTGTTTACAATACTCCAAAGTAATATTTAATTAAACTGATCATGTTATTGTATGTGCATTTAATTCAAATTAGCTGAAAAAAACTAAGTTAGCTCGTTCTCAAGTATGCATTTTTGAGTAAGTCTGCAGATTTGTCTCAAGCACCAAACTTAGAAATCAACATTGACCATAAAATTGATTACAACAGGGAGCACAGCAACAGAGTTTTTAAATACTATTTTTCAAGAATTACAATTTTTAGATATCAATATTTCATAAGCAAAGTGGGCCAGAGGGTTGCATGGTGGTTAAAGCAACTGGATCCCACATGGTTAATAGAATGGTTCGAGTCCCAGAGCCAGCAGCTTGAAAAACATGCCAAGTACGTGGGCATATGTGCCCAAAATCTTGAGAGAAGAATGGAAAAGAAAGGATTATGGTGTGGTCATCACCCTGGAAAGTGCTTTCTTCTTTCTCTCTCTCCAGTGAGCACACATAAAACTAAACCAAAATAATAATAATAGGCAAAATGAGAACACAATTATCTTTACAATTTGTACCTCACTAAGGAGGAGATGGTTTAAATGCATCAAAGTAATTTACTTTCCTTTTTCACCCAGCCCATGCCCCAAATGCTTCCTAAATGTTATTGGCCAATTCTTAGGGTCAGAAGGGAGATCACTGCTATGCAGGAACACTAGAAGTAAGTATAAATGAGACCCTGACATTTGGTACAAAGTGGACAAATATGTAAGATTTAATGCTAAGTGGAGCAAGTTAAACTATGAAAGACAGATATTATGTATCCCTGCACAATCTATACCGAATGTCTGCACTGTGTGGCAAGAACAGAAAGATTAGAAGGCATACTAGTAAGGAGGGAAGCTATAGATGCCAGAGACAGTATAGAAGGGGGTTAATAATAGAGTATGGGAGGAAAGGGATCAGGGAAAACATAAACGTTTAAGAGAAACAAAAATGAAGTTTATCTGTTGATACTAATGTAAAGGGTAACATCTATGACTTGACTGATATCTACTGCATTCATGCTGGCAAAAAAACATTTTGTACATTGTAAAGATAGACAATGATTAAATGCAAATTTTAAAAATGTAAAAAGAAAATAATAAGAAGTAAACGTAAACAGCAGAGGTGAGAGTGACAGGCCTATAGGCACAGTGCTTACCTCCACTTCTGTTCCACACATTCTATGCAAGGCCAACCCTTCCAGCCTCCAGGTTTGCACTGGGAAAAGTGAAGAGAGGAACGGAAACCTGTGGGCTTCTAGCAAGACCCTGCCTGCTCCCATCTGTTTTCCCTCCCAAGACACAGATTCCCACCCACTGTCTACTTTGAGATGATTTGGACAATTCTCCGATGTTTTCTATTTTTGTAACGTTAACCACCTGAAGAAATTTAGGACTCCCACATCATCCATCATATCTCAGAACTAATTCATGAATGACTCCCTAAAGCCCCCTTTGGCTCCCATATGCCCAACTTTTCAATCCTCACAATGCCTTCTGGACTTGCAGTTCAGTCACCAGTAAAACTCTCACATCCTCAGATTCCTGTGCAGGGCTCCTGCCCCTCTTGCTGTCATGGAGACCTGGCTCCCACTGTGCCTCTGGAATGACAGCGGCTTTTTCTTCCATTTCTTTTGCCATGGGCCATATATGTGACCCGGATGTTGTCTATGCTCCTCCCATTACTTCCAGACCATTCTTCTCCTACACATCCTTAAAATCTCCAACTTGGTATCTCATGTCACCAAACTATACCACTGAACACCTCATAGGTTATCTTTCATTTCCAGATGATTTTAGCTGCTTTCTCACTAGCAGACTTTGCAAATAATACATATGTTTTGGTACTTTCAGCCTCTACACTGAATACTCTAAATTTAGGGTTAGTTACCCTTTTGTCCTGGAAGTAATACCTTGTCCTCCAAGCACTTCAGCCACTCCCATGCTTTGTCATAGCCTAGGTTTTGTCATAGCCAAGAACTAATTGTGACTCCTCCATTAACTCAACTTCAAGCACCCCAGTCTTCCTGCATCTACCTAATCTTGTCCTAACTTGTTATAAGACCTCAATTCCAATAATCCCGCCATCCTACTGGAACCACCACTTCACTGAGTCGAATTTTCATGGGACCTTATCTCTTCTTAGTATTGATACATGCTTACTCTTACCCTTTTTCTGCTTTAAGAGTCTGCATGCTCTGACTTGAATTGTTTCTCAGTCCTCGTGACTTGTTTCTCATCATCTTCCCAGTTTCTTCTTATTGGAGTCTCAGATTGCAATCGCCTCTCCTTTCTGTTCTTATACTCTTGATTTCATCCAGACTTTAGAGGCATTTAATACCACTATATATATTCAAAGTTCCCAAATTTTTACATATGACCAGGCAGTTCATCTATGCCCCAGATGCTGAAACTTAGTAACACAGTACATCCATTTGAATGGCATAGTCAGTAGAACTCATGCAATGACCGAAATCTTAATCTTCATGTACCATCTATGGTTTCCATTTGGTTCCCCATCTCAAGTAAGACAAACTAATTCCAGGTGTCTAGACTGGCTACCTTGGAAACATCCTCTACTCCTTTCCTTTTTTTTTTTTTTTTTTTTTTTTAACTATATAATCTTAATCCAGATGTCTTTACCTTCAAAGTCCAGAATATGACATTTTCTTTTCACCTGCAGCACTATTGCTCTGATCCAGGGTGATCATTTTCTGTTTTGATGATTACAATTGACTCTTCATTAATCTACCCATTTTACTGTATCTCTATGCAGGAACAAGAGTGATCTTACAAGTGGACATTATATTTTGGGGGGATCAGCAGATGGCGTAATGATTGTGTTACTGGACTCCCACATAGTCTACTGCTGTTCACATCCTATACCCAATGGCTTAAAACTCATGCTGGGTGCATGTGCATACATGCCCAAAATCCTGAGAAGAGAATGGAGGAGAAGGGATTGCTGCATGTCCACCTCTGATTTCTCACTTTCTGTCTCTCTGTTTCTCTCTGTCTCTCTGGCGAGCATACATGCCCAATAGCAAAAACCTCGCTCCAAAAAAAAAAAAAAAGTAGACGTTTTATTTCTTTATTTCATTCTTCCAATCCATTTTACATTTTCTTTGTGTCCTTGAAATTTCTTATTTCTCCCTGCTTTACTTTTCTCCATATCAGTTATCACCACTCACTGTATATACACTGTGCTTCACTTACGCATTTCCTGTACTGTCTGCCTCCCTCTGGTGGACTGTAAGCTCCACAAATGCAGAGATAATTTCTGTGTTGTTTACAGGGCTAGACACATAGTAGTTGATACTTAGTTTCCATCAAATGATGAATGAATCATATATTGATAGAATAATGTCTGTATTAGTCTACTGGAGCTGGCATAACAAAATATCTCAGATAAGCTAATGTAGAAAAAACACACTTAAAAGAACAGCTAGTTATATATACATGATATATATGGTGTGTATGTCTGTGTGTTATATATATATATATATATATATATATATATATATATGAAAGAAAGTAAAGAAAAATTAGTATGGTAAAAATTAATGGTACATATCATAATGTGGTATTCTTTGTTGAAAATGAAGAATATAGTATTATACTTGATTTTGTTATTGCACACTGCTTACATGCCTTGAAAAAATCATATCATTCCCCACAAAAGTGTACAAAATTAAATGTAAATAAAAAAAACTATAAAATCAAATAGAGAAGAACGGGACCAGCAGTTGGCATAATGGCTATGTCACTGGACTCCCACGTAGTCGACCGCAGTTCGAATCTTAGACCCGGTGGCTTAAACTCACACCTGGCATGTGTGCATGCGTGCCCAAGATCCTGAGAAGAAAATGGAGGAGAAGGGATTGCAGCATGGCCATCCCCACTGGGGAATGAATTCTTGCTTTCTGTCTCTGTCTCTTTCTGGTGAGCACATGCACCCTATAGCAATAACCTTTCAAAAAAATAAAATTAAATTAAATTAAAAAAAAAAGAAGGAAATGAAAAAGAAAAAAAAAATCACACATCTTTATTTTCTCACACCACCAGAAGCTAGAAGTCCTAGATCATGGTACCAAGGTTGGTTTCTGTGAAGCCTCTCTTCCTGCGTTTTAGACAGCCACATTCTCTCTGGGTGCTCACAGGGCTTTTCCACTGTGTTTGTGTGGCAAGAAAGGGAGAATTCTTCCTTTTTATTTGTTTATTTATTTATTTATTTATTTGGAGAGGTTTTTACTATAGAGCACATATGCTCATCAGAAAAACAGAGAGACAGAAAGTTAGAAATCATTTCCCAGGGAGGATGGCCATGCTGCAATCCCATCTCCTCCATTGTCCTCTTGGGATCCTGAGCACGCATGCCCATGTACCTGGTGTGAGTTTAAGCCACCTGGTCTGGGACTTGAACCGCCGTTGACTACATGGGAGTCCAGCAACATAGCCATTATGCCATCTGCTGGTCCCGAGAATCCTTCTTATAAGGACACAAATCCTATTAGATTAGATCCCCACCTTTATAATCTTATTTAACCTAATTTGCTCCATAAAGATCTCATCTGCAAACATAGTCACACTGGGGGGTAGGGAATGAACATATGAATGGGGAGCACAAATCAGTTGAGAGCGCTGTCCAAGAGGAATAGTTTATTGCTTGAAGAAATCTATAGCCCTAAAAGGTTGTGCTGCAGTGTGAGCTCTGCTGGTGACTGACACATCCATGTAAATAATACTCCACCAAGCTTCTGTTACTTGCAGATCTCTTCTACTTCAGAAGCAGTCTTCACCCCTCCAAGTAGGTAGTTCATTTGCTGACTTATTTGCATAGGAATTTCTCCCTGCTCTGGGAAGAAATGTTCACAACACAAACTGATTACCACTGAACTCTAAGTCTCGTGTCTTGCTTACTATGAACCACACCTCACCTAGCAGCAGGCATGTTGTCAGTCCTCACTAAGGATTTAGAGGTGAGTATTTTTACACAACAGAACCAGGTTCTTTACTCTTTTGCTTCTCACTGGCGCAGGCAGCACTTGGGGGCCTAGCTACATGTGTTAGGAGACATGGGTAAACCCAAGCATCTCACAGAAGCTCAAATTTCACTTGGATATAAGTAGTTTAAAACATGCTGTAATGGTAAAACAAACTTCAATCCATTGCAAAAATAGAATACCAAGTTCATCTAAGTGTCAAGATCAAGGTGGTTTCTTCAGGAGCCATTCTCCCTCTGCATTCCCGAGGATCCATGTCAACTCTGGGTTGTCTTTCTTGGTCTGGGTGCCAAGAGACACTGGATAGAAAATGCAGAAGATATTTCCATTTATTTGTATAGTCATATAGAGAAATTATGTTGCAAGTTCAAGGATGATAACCATTGAAAGGTCATCTGGAGGTTGTTTTCACTGATTTTTCTTAAAAGCAAAACTAAAAGAATCCAACAATGTACAGGAATCACATAAATGCAGCTTTATAGAGACAATAAGGTGCAAAATTCAAAGGCTTCTAATTTATAAGAGGATAAAGAGCTGCTTAATGTTTCAAAAAATTAGTTGCGGATGGTAGGAACTTCTAAGGTCTCCTGCATGAGCTCTCCTGACCCTGTACTGATGTTTTAAAAAAATGTACTTGTGTCGAGATTGAGGGATAATAACTCAATTACTGGCTCCGAAGTCTGTTCCAATAACCAAGTATTCCTACCAAAGCTGATAGATAGGTTCACACACTGGCTCTCTAGTACCCTCTGGACACTTCTTTGTTACAGCACTACAAGGTATTATGAAAAATTTCTAATAAAAAATATGCTTCTGACATAGGCTATATAAAATAGTTATATCCTATTTGTCTGTCTCTCTTTCTTTGACCAGATAGCTTGAATCAGTTCAGCAGTTCATTGTGGAATCTTTCTTTGTCTTTGAAAACACTCATGTGACTGACAGCTTTTTATCACTCTGCCTGCCTACACCATTTCTCACAGTGATTTTATGCCGGGTTCTACTAGCTTGTGTGTTTCCACAGCAATAAATGATTGTCATTCCTAATCACTGATCCTTAAGACTCTTCACAACACGCTTTGGTTGCATTTGTTACATTTATGTCTATTTTGTCTTACTCCAGAAAGCGGCTTTCGGCAGATCCTTTTCTTTCTAATAGTTGTTGATTTCTAGGATTTACATTCTAGAATTGTCTCTAAAATGGATTCACGCCTTCACATCTGATTCGTAATCTTTTCAGTTTGTCCATTATCTGTTCAATCATGTTTACTTTGAATTTTTATGGTCTTGTTATTCATGAAAACCAAGGAAATGTTAGCACTGATGCTTACTGAGTTTCTACCACTGAGTAGATCTTGATAGATATACTCTGTCTCAAAATATAGCTATAAACAAATAAAATAGCTTAAATGTAGTGCATGTGCACGTATATAAACTAACTCATGGCTATTTCTCTATGTACACAGCAGTGATAAATGGGAGCTGTGTCTGTATCATTCAAAATTATATCAGGAAAATATCTGAGATCGTTTATGATGTGTTGAAGCTGAATGGCTTTGCTGCAATACAGAGTTCAATTGAGAAGCATGACTTTATCTCTCACGGAAAGCACACTGCCTTACACAATTAAGAGGAAAAGAAAAGCAAGAAAGACATTCTTATCTTTATCAAAAATAGATGGTTTATAATACATGGAATGGTTTTAGAAATAATGATTGATACAGAGAGCCAATGTAAAAAATGTAAAGAAATCTGTTTCCATCTGTAATCCAATGAGGTATTAATTTACATAAGCATATGTGGACAAAATTTATAAACCACCAGGGATAGATCTAATGACATTAATGCCTTTTACATAGCTACATATATAAGTCTAAAATTGTACTTTTGCTTCAGAAATTTCCAATGCCAAATTGTCTAAAATATCTTTTAATAGCCCTGAGACCAATTGTAAAGATCAGGAATGTGTTAGCATAAATGAAGAAAATTCAATAATCTTTTTAAGAAAAAAAAAGCATATCTACTAACGTTTTTATGCATTCATGGGATCAAAGGTATATTTCTATATTTTGTTTTTTAAAATTGCCCTTGAAAGGACCTAGAAAATTGAGATTACCAGAGTATATAGTTTATTGACTAAAGGATATATCCATTTTGATTTTAAAAAATCAATTAAACTGTCTTTAGAATTAACTATAATTCTTAAAGAGAGAAAAATTGGACAAAGCATTTACACAACCAATAATCAAGGATTGCAAGTTAAATTAGCATTGAAATACTGTTTTATATCCATTGGTTTTATTACACTAAAAAGAAGTATTGATGAAACCAGCAGTTGGCGTAATGGCTATGACACTGAACTCCCATGTAGTTGACTGCAGTTTGAGTCCCGGACCCAGTGACTTAAACTCACGCTGGGTGTATGTGCATGCATGCCCAAGATCCCAAAGGAAAATGGAGGAGAAGGAATTGCGGTGTGACCATCCCCCCTAGGGGGTAATTTCTCACTTTCTGTCTCGGTCTCTCTGTCTTTCTGGCAAACACACGTGCCCTATAGCAAAAACCTCTCAAAAAAATAAAAATAAAAAGGAGCATTGGCAAGGTCATAGCAGAGCAATACTCTTAAAATACTGATAGGAGTGTAAATTGATATAGCACATTGGAGAAGATTTGACAAAGTCTAGTGATGTGCAAGAAAACAGTTTATGACTCAGCAGCAGTTATAATCCTAGGTTTAAGAAGTTTACAAAATAGCAGGTATAAAAATGTTCAATGCAGAAATACTTGGTCTAGTAAATAAAATTGGAAAAAAAAATACTGTGTATAAGGAGACAGCAAAAGTTTCCTGAAAATGGAATTAAAATATGAATTTATTTTGGTGCAAAGAGATTTTGAAATTCTGCATAGTTTTCTCATAAAACACATTTTCCAAGAACTTTTTGAAGACTGCTTGTACTTACAGGAGAATTCCACGCAGCAGCCCAAATAAGTGAACTGGAGCTCCCCGAGTTCCTATTCATGGCCCTGGGTGACCCACGCAGCCCCCAGTGCATTCCTGCCCATGTAGTCTCTGCTCTTCCTGCAAAACTGTCTTGGCCACATAAGAAAAGGCAGCCAGATCAGCGAGTCACACCATCTTCAACATAACATAGTCGAATCTCAAAATTTAACTGAAAAAAGAAAACAAGGCACAGAGCAATATGCCTATATGATGCCATATATATGAATTTTAAAATATTAAAAATATATACAATGTACCTGGATTAATGAATTTATCTAATGTAAAGTAATACACAAAAGTAATAAACACTAAATTTAAACTGGGTGGTTGGGTACATTGTAGTTCATCTTATTATCTTCTCTCTCTCTTTCTATATATCTATCTATATATGTGTGTGTGTGTGTGTATATATGTATATATATATATATATATATATATATAGACAGACAGATGATAGATGATAGATAAATAGATAGATTAGATAGAAATACAAAATAATTCATTCAGAATAAGTAAAAACCAGTGTTCGATTGAACTAGCATTAGGATTAGCTTAATAAAGCCCATTCAAAATGTCACAGCCATCTCTGTATTTCCATTAAAGTGCCAATTCTGTAACCATATGTGACTAGATTTTTGGGGGTTCTGTTTTGTTTGCTTTTCTTCTTATCCTACAAATAAATGCTTGAATAGAGCTCTTTAAGCCAAATGTATAAAAAATAAAATAAAAGGAAGAATTGAAAAGAGCTAAGTCCTCCTCCATGTGATAAGTTCTCTTCAACAAATCTCTTCATGCTTATTGACATGTACAAAGTAAAATAAAGACAATCACACCTTGACCATGAACCCTTTCTCTTGGTACAATGATACACTTTCTCCAACCTGGGGCTCAGTCAGTTGTAGTTCTGCATCATCTTCTTTCATCTTTAGCCTTTTTCTTTTTGCTCTGTGCTTGTAAAGATCACACACAACTATTGTATTTACTGACTCTGGTTATGAATGTTAAATAGTTTTCTATTCTAACTGAATAAATTTGTGCCTCTCTTGCTTGTTACTCATTTGTGTTTCTACCTTTATGTAGCTATCTAGGCACAAAGGCAAAAGAAATCTAACACAAGAGGGCTGTAAATTCAGAAATCACACAGGCCAACAAAATAAATGAATGGCCAGAAGTAAAGAAAAATTGGAGGTTTATGTCCCTTTTTTAGGTACACATACTAGTCTGTTTTTGGAAAGTAAAAATATAGCTTCCCCCCCCCCCAGTTCCTCTAATTGCTCAAAAGATGCACGAAATTCAGATCTGTATGTGAAGTTGGCAACTAACTTAACATATAATTTTATCCATATTTCGGGCAAACCAAAGAAATCTACAGTCATAATTAACCCAGGGCTCCAGTTGGAAACTGTAGTCTATACACTGTGGAATTGGTTGATGAAGATAGAAGAATTTATTTTGGTGCAAAGAGATTTTGAAATCCTGCATAGTTTTCTCTATGAAAAAGAAAAAAGAAAGATGAAAAATAAAAAAACTCAGGCAGCCATGATACCCTACTTTCTAAAGAAAGGGCATGATTAACTCACCAGTCCCTCAGAAAATACATGCATCATTTAGAAGATACTTCAGGAAGCCGCCAAATCCTCTGATCCTTGCCACTCCCAGAAGATGTTTAATAAGTCAGGGTGACCCTTGACAAAAGAGATATAGAAGCCTTTCTAGATAAGTGGCTGTCCTAGATGAACCTTCCACTTCAGTCATTAAATGAGCCTCTGCTGACTTTATTTTATTGTTTTGTTTTTAATCTTAGGTATTTATTTTTGTCACAATCCCTAAGACAACTTCTCTGAAAACAACCACAATTTTCAAAAGTAAAAAAGTAGTTAAATAAGTTATGTTATATATGTCAAATTGAAAAATATCCAAGTATTAATATCAATTGTGAAATCCACAAGGTGGAAAGTGCTATGAGTGTGTAAAATAATAATGTGTGAGGCCATTGGACTAGAGTGGCTCCATGTCTTTGATTCCCAATAAGCCAACCAAAACCTAACTCAGAATGTAAAAAAAAAAAAAAAAATGAAGGCACTGGACTTGCACATGGCCGACTGCAGTTTGAGTCCCAAACCTGATGGCTTGGCACTCACACCAGGTGCATGTGCATGCATGCCCAAAATCCCAGGAGAGTGGAGGGGAAGGGATTGTAGTGAGGCCAACTCTTTCAAGGTGAGGGGAATTTCTCATTTTTCCTCTCTCTGTCTCTCTCTGGTGAGCACATCTATGGCAAAAACTTTAAAAAATTAAAAAAAATAAAAATAAATTCCCTTTTTCAGTACTCTGTAAAAAGAAGTATTATCACTTACTGTTCCCTCCCCCATAACCTGGGTGTGTACTAATAAGTATCTATGTAGACGATCAAAGAGCTTCAGTTACCTGTTTTCTGTATTGTCAAATCAGGATTTACCAGAAATTTATCAAGAAAGACTTCACAGCAATAAAGAGCTATAGAAGAAACTCCATATTGTTAACATTTTCAGATCGCTTCTGTTTTTCTATATCAGGTGCCTTTGGCATGGGCTAATTCACATTCCCACCAACCACCACACACTTCACATGCTAGGGAGCAGATACAGATTTGGTTGAGTATTTTGTGAGTTTCTATACTTAACTGTTTTTATTTGAAAGAAGCAAAGGCTGGTAGCATTTGCGAGGTACAGTGTTTCTTTGCAGGAACTTGGACAGTATTACTGAGATACCGTAATCATAATGGGCACAGGACCAAGGGATTTTCAACATTTCTAACTCATACTCTTTGTCTTCTTTTTGAGCCTGTTCAATACACTGAAATTAGGGCAGGCCCCATGATTTAGTGATTAAGGGAACCAGATACCACATGGCTGACTGCAGGGTTCAAATCCCACCCTCAGCAGCTTGAGAAACATACTGTGCACCTGTGCATGCATGCTCAAAATCCTGACATGATGGATTAATTAATTAATGAGGAGGAAGGACTGTGGCATGATTATGCCACACTGGGAGTGCTTTTATCGTCTCCCTCTCTTTTGGAGAAGTGTATGTGCCCGCTAGTCAACTGACAAAAAGAAAACATTAAAATTCACAATTTTATGAACAAGGGATTACTTGAAAGCTCTATAGGGAATGGACTTGTGCACAGAGAACTGGATGCTGTGTGGCTGACCATGGTTTGAATCCCACCTGGGCAACTTTTAAAACACACTGAGCATGTGCGTGCATGAAATTCCAACAGGATGGAGAAATGGAGGAGAAGGAATTGCAACATGACCATGCTCCATTAGGAGTTCTCTCTCTCTCTTTCCTCCCTCTTCTCTCTGGTAAGTGCACATGCCCTCTGATAATTAAAAAAAAGTTTATTTGTTTAAAACTTGATGCTCTGCCATTCTTCCTTCATGCACAGCATTTGTTTGTGTAGGAATAGGAAGGCCAGATGCATAGTCTTTTTCAAAATAACTGTGAGCCCATGTGATATTTGAATTAGCTGAATACAATCTAGATGTATTCTGAGTAATGACTACTTTTTATTTATTTATTTTTTTACTTTTTAGGTCTTTGCCAAAGGGCATATGCACTCACTGGAGAGGAGAGAGGCACTTTCCAGAGGGGATGGCCATGCCACAGTCTCTTCTACTCTCCTCTCCTCTTGGGATTTTGGGTTGTACACACATGCACCTGGTGTGAGTTTCAAGCCAACGGGTCTGACACTCGAACTGCAATCGTCCATGAGGGAGTCCAGTACCCTACCCACTACACCATGCACTAACCGTGTATTACTTCCTTTAACGTGTAGAACAATCCAGCTTACTAGATTCACTACCTTCATTTCGTAGAAGAAAAAAGCAAGATCAGAGAAGTCAAGTAACTTATGTAAGGACAAACAGCTAATATTTGGGAGTGTATTTTTCAAATCTAGGCCTATCCTATTTGGAAACATACACTTTTCACTATACCAGTCTTCCTTGACTGAAATCCATTGAAAATCTGCTTCAAATTAAGAAATAAAATATTCTGTGTTCAAAGTTACATGTAAGACTGGTTTCTGAGTCCTATTTCACAGGTGTCATGTCAATATTTTGGAAAGTATAACATGTGGTGTTATTTTTCTTAAGTCTATGATTTGGTGAATAGCCAACGAAAATTGGATGCCTATCTCACTAACCGCTTTAAGCAATAGTTCTCAAAATGAGTGTTCTGGAAGTGTCCTTGTTTTTTGTTTGTTTGTTTGTTTTGCCTTTTTTGAAGTTGTATTAGCAGGACACAAGAGTTTAGCCATTTGTGTTTGATTATAAACCAAAGAAAATGATGGTCAGTTCAGGGTCTCAGAGGGTATTTTAAAAGTCTAACAAATAAAGGAAGAAACTAGTCTACTTAGCTTTGCCTGATGTTTTTACTTTCTTTTTCTTCATTTATTTTTCAGAAACAGGAAGCTAGTATACTGGTACCCCTGGCAGAACAGACAAAAATCCTTCCAACTGGAATCTAGGATCAAAATTATTATGAAACACAGATGGTTGTATTTCCTAGATCCTGTTTCTGGTTGTACTGCCCCACTTCCCTTCAGAGTTCTCAGAAAAATGCATATTGGCCAAAAGAAAAGTGCCCTCAAGTTATCTTAAATGATTATAAACTACAATGACTTTTTTAATCTAGAAAACTTCTGGGTAGTATTAAAATTGTATAGATGCGGACAGAGGTAGAGACAGAGATCTAGGAAAGATGTAGACCTAGAGTGAGATATATCAGCTAACACGTTGCACACACACACACACACACACACACACACACACACAAGCAGTTCTGATCATTTGGAACTCAGCTTTTGCCCTTCAACAACAGTACTGACAAATCTAGACTATACTAGGCATGCACCTATTTCAGTACTGTAAGCATGATTCTGTAAGTGTCTATAAAAATGACTTCTGGTCAGCTAGGGAAGGAAATAATGCTGGAATAAGGATCCTAGAATCTCCTTGAGATGATGAGACCCTAAGTCATTCCTGTCTGCCAGTTGCTTTGTTGACAAATTCAGTGATTAAAATGTACAGGGAAATATTTGACAACTATTTTTCATCCAACACTTCAGAAGTCAGTCTTCATGTTCACATGATTGGCAGATCACAAGTGCCAGTCATTCCCAGCACTGTGCCAGATAAATGTGCAATCTTAGGCGTTTAACCCTGAACGATTTTATATAAATAACTATAGAGCTGGCCATCAGATAAGACTGAAAGACCGTTTGTCCGGCATATCTGAGACCTGGCTTTATTCAGCATGTGACGAGATAGATGCTGCACAGCCGGTATCTTGTACATATATTGCATCATTGCTATCTCCTTCTCTTTAAGTAGATGAACAACTTCGCTAGTGCTAGAAGTAAAGCAGCTGTTACTTTCTGAAGTATACAAAGGCTTGAGAGCTCTGTAATCATCCTTTATGAGCTTCGGAATCCTGTCTGCAGCCCTGGGATTTGGCTCCAATGACACACTAAAAAGTACTTGCAGTTCAGATTATCACACCAGGAGCAACAGCTAGTCATGATTCAAGTAGTATTACCGGCATTGTTCTACAAAATTCCTTAAGAATAATTTCACTGTATAGATAGTTCTGAAGCTGAACTCAGAGAAACAATATCTTATTTCACTAAGTCACTGGTTATCTGGTATTCTCAAGTGTCAGGAAATTATGAGCATTTAAATTTTGGCCCCTCTAGGGGCCAGCAGGTAGTGTGGTGGTGAAGGCACTAGATTCCCATCCTAAATCCCAATCTAAATCACAGTATGGGCTTTGTAAATAACTATTAAAATTAATCTTTTTTGGATGACCAAGAGAGAAATGCTAACTTTCTACTCCAGGCTCTCTTCTCCTCACTTGGAAAAATAAGGAAAATGTGTCACCAGTGTCACCAGATGCTGAAAGAAATTTTTCCTATTGCCTCGAATATGGTTTCAGAGCACTGATTAGTCAACTTTTTGTATAAATGGCCAGCTAGTAAATATTTTAGACTTTGTCAGTGTTGTTGTCATTTGTGTTTTTATAAGCTTTTAAAAAAAAACTATACCCTATTTTTGGCTCATAAGCATACAAAAATAGGCTACACAACATATTTGTATCTCGGGCCATAATTGGTGGATCCCTCCACTGTAGCACCCAGCGTGCTCAGTATCCCTCACTTGAAAGAACCTCCAACAGTGAGGGTCAGACTCTTTTCTTCAGAAGGAGCAAAACCTACTCAATTATTTCTCTAACTAGTTAGTTTTTTGTCTAGCTAAATAGCTACTATCATCTATTAATCTCATCTATCCAGCATCTATCAATCAGTCATCTATATATGATATATTTATTTATTTATCTATCATGTATAATTCAGCAAAACCTTCTCAGTTTTCTATGTATCCTTCCATCTATTGTTTATCTACCACCTGTGTATCTATCTCTATGCAAAGACTCAGGCCTGGAGAGTAGAGAGAGACTCATCAGCATCTTTGATTTTAGCCTTCAAGGAATGCTTTATTAGTCTTCAGAGATTATTTTATACTTCCCCTAAAGTTTGAATAGGTGGCTCGGCATGGAAAGATAACAGAATTTCTCACAGAGATTAGAACATGCCTTCAAAAAGGCGCACTGTATTGTATTCTCTATTTGGATATCTGCCCAGGTAGTGCACTGGCTGGTCCACTCAGCCTATTTGTAGATAGGAGAGGAAAACTGAAGGAGAAAGCAGATAAAGGGCTTCATGGAATTTACCTGAGTTTAAGGCATCGTGTTAACCCTCCAGCTGGGATCTAGGAGCAAGAAACTCTGAGAAACTGGAGGATTACAGTCAGCCTTTTTATGGAGAATCATCTAGATAGAAGTTTTGCAATGTCCCCCACAGAGCTTACTTTTGTACAAGTGGAAGCCTCCATGGAGGTGACTGCTCCACAGAACACATGACAGTTGGCCAGGGCAACTTAGTTTATCTGTGAATAAGGCTGCATTTACTTCTAAGTAGGTCCATAGGAAGATATACTGCTTGCTAGAAAAATATGCCCCAAACCATTGCTCTAGCAGAATCCGGCAGGCAACCTAGTATAGAAGAAATGCAGTATGTACTAAGGACTAAAAGTGTACACTTAAAATACCTGGGGTCGAATATTGCTTTTGCTACTTACAAAATGTTTTTCATTGAACAATTTGATTAATCTTTTAAATCTAAATCCCCCTCTCTATAAGTAAGAATAAGACTGTAACCTGCCTTCCCAGACAGTTGGAGATGAGAGGAGATAATACGTGTGAAGTGCGTAGACCGTACCAGTACACAGAGCGAGTTCACTACAGATGGTCATTTTTTTATTAAGAACATGGTTTCAGGAGTTGGGCAAAAACATGTACCTAAATCTCTTTTTTATTTTATTTTTTAAAATTCAAATCATATTTTTTTTACATTAAGTCATTATACATCTTTACAGCATACAAAACAGAATTGATGGGACTAATTCTCTTTGTCTACGAGCAGATGAGCCTGTTTCTTCTCACTAATGTGCAGATAATAATAACCTGACTGAATTTCCATGGGGATTAAATGCAATAATATCTAGCAAACCTGAACTGTGTAGACATGTTAGTTCCTTGTCATTTTACCAAATACATAAATACTCTCCACAACAGGAATGGGGAGAGGTGCTATGACCTCAGCGCTAACACTTGCAGATTCCCTCTTTCATTCAATCTTGTACACGCATACTGATGGAAACCTTTTGACTTTGTAAAAACGTACTCCACTAAGGAGCAGTTTACGTCCAGAAAGCTGTGGTGCTAAAACACGCTCCTTTAAATTAAAACTGAAACTTACATCCATCTAACTTCACCCTTGTTTGCTCTTTTTACAAATTTAAGTTTATTTATTATCATAATATTTTTATACTACATTGACTCACATATAACCCTTGTTTGCTCTTGGAGCAATATAAAATGTAGCTGTCTTTGAGTTAATTCCGTTGACCAATCGCTCTGCAAACTTTCCCTTACATTAGGAGCTTATCACCAGAAACTAAGTGCCCCTGAGTTCATGGGCACCTGAGATGAAGTGTTTTCCATGCTTTATCTCTAGCTGTGCTTCAGGACGCAGGCAGTCAAGTATTCAAAGAAGACTCCAGACTGTTTTGCTCTTCAGTCTGCTCTGTAGCTTCTGGCTTAGGTTGATCCCCAGACTTCAGTTTTTGGTGTTCAAAACAGGATATGAAGCTTATTAAATGAATTGAGACAAGGTTGGGATTGGATTATCATCTACTTCCTTTAAAAAAGGCTTAACTTGGAGTGAAGGTTGTTTCTTGGAGTAAGGAACACTACAAAGGTCTTTTTATCTCTTACTCTTTTTCTTTATTTCCTCATTTTTTCTTTCTTCTTCAATTCTCAGTTGCATTAAGGACTTAAAGCCAAACATTACACTTAGGGACAAGTTCAGGGTTTCTATCTGAATTGTACCAACAGCCACATGGATGCCGTGTTTATTAACAGCTGTCTTAGACAGCACTCCTGATCACTCATTTTTTGTTTGTTTGTTTGTTTTTGTGATCACTCTTGATAAGAAATACTACAGGGTGCAGATAGCCTAAATTCCTACTATGGTACTAGATAACTATCTTCTCCTTTCATCATCCCTTGAGTATTAACTGTCCAGGTCCTTTTGTTGTTGTTGTTGTTTTCTTTTTTATTTGCCAGGGAGAGACAGAGAAGGGGAGGGAGAAAGCTCCCCAAAAGAGTGTGATCACACAACAATCGCTTCTCCTCTCTCTTCCTCCTTTGGAGATTTTGGTCACACACACACACACACACACACACACACACACCCAGTGTGTTTCTCAGTCCCCCAGGGCCTTTTCTTTAAGAACAGTGTGGGATCAGCAGTTAACATAATGGCTATGTTGCTGGACTCCCATGTAGTTGACTGCAGTTCAAGTCCCGGACCCGGTGGCTTAAACTCGTGCCCCAAGAATGTGTGCGCGCTTGTCCGATGCTGAGAGGAGAATGGAGAATGTCTCTCTGGCTCTTCTTTTCTCTCTGGCAAGCGCACGCTCCCTATAGCACAAACCTCTCCAAAAATAATAATAATGATAAGAAGAAGAAGAAATAATTAAAAAATAAAAAAGAGCAGCATAGGCTGCAGGCTACTCAGCTAAAAAAAAAAAAAAAAAAAAAACCCTTGGAAAATCCCTGATATAATCAGCCTCTTTTCTTTGTTTTCTTTTATTCTTCCCTTGTCAGTGTTACTCTGAGACTCAGCACTCCTTGTTCCTACCTTTCCCAGAAATGGCAACAAGCTTCATCCTAGTATTCGGCACCTTCCACACAATCACTGATTTCGAACACAAGAAAACAAATCCTTTCAGTTTAAAAAAAAGAAAGATGACAAACATGAGAAAATAAATTCCAGAACCTTAAGTTCTCCCAAATCCTGTTTCCAATTAAGTTGAAGTCAGTCAGATTCTGGTTCTCCTCTTTTATCCCAGGGCTGGAGTTTCCTAAATTTCGTCCTCATTTTTCCCACCCTCTGCAATGTGAGCAGACACACGTATTCCTTCTTCTAGAACCTCATTTCCCAAAAGCTAGGCCTAAAGAAGAAACTGGGGCAAGTGTGCTTTTATTAACACACATCCAAACAATTTCACTGGGTTCAGATTTAAATAGTTTTCATTCCACAAAAGGAAACTAGTAGTCTTATCCTCCTTTGACAGTATATTTAAGAGATATTCTGGTTTTTATAAAGGGGAAGTGCAGCATATTTCTGTCATAAAGAAACTATTTAACTTTATTTAAACTGTCATTTACAAAGTCTATTTAACTGACTCACGTCTCTGGAATTCAAGATTTTGAGCATATTAATATTCTAAACCATATATTCCTGGAAGCATTTGTCTAATATAAAAGCAGTTATGACTTGCTATAAATTTTTCTTTACTGTAATCCCACTCACCTTAATTACTTCAGAAAATTTCTTACCAAAATGCTTAACCTCATTTGCTTCATATTTCTGTATACCAGACATTGATAAGATAAGTGTTATTATTTCCCTTAAGTGGACAAAGAAATATGGATTAAACAATGTATGAGGGCCAGTGGGTGGCATGGTGGTTAAGGCAGCTGTGTCCCACATGTCCGACTGTGCAGTTCAAGACCTGGACGTGGTGGTTAAAGAAATATGTCAAGAAGATAACAAAAGAGGTGGAATTGTGGCATGGTCATTCTCCCTTCAGGGGAATTTTGTCACTTTCCCTCCTCTGTCTCTCTCTGGTGAGTGCACACATCCGATAGCAAATTAAAACAAACAAAAACTAAAACAATGTATTGGTCAGAGTGAATATAAATAAAAGAAAACTCAACTCACAGTGGCCTAAGTGACATGGATCGAGGGGTAGTGTGACTCTAGTGTTGATTAACTCATCAGCTCAGTGAAATCAATAACCTAGAACCTTTCTATCTCTCTCTCCTCCCGTATTCAGCATTGTTGCTTTGTCTAAGACTAGCTGATCTCTCAGGCACAAGCCTGCCATACATATCTGACAATGCCCAACCAAAAAAGAGCAAGAAAAAAATCAATGGGTCTTTCTTTGGTCTCCACAAAATGATTGATTTTTAATATTTTACTGAAATAAGTATAATCCTTTCATGAGTTCATAAGAAAATTATTAAAATGCTCCTCTTAAAGTTTGCTTAGTTATCACTGCAAAGTCTGCTCTTGCCTTCTCTCCATGGTTTCATCCTTCCCCTACCTGGGAGGTGATAATGCCCCTTTTGCTCTGCTGACTACAGACAATTCTTAGAGAGAATTTTGGGTGTTAGAAGTGCATAAAAGAAAGTCTAAAGACATTTTGATGTTTAAAGAAAAGGGACTGGGGCAGCTGGTAGTATGGTGGATAAGGCAGTTGGATCCTACAGGACTGACTACATGTTTTGAGTCCTGGACCACATGGCTTAAGAAATTACCAGGGGGCCCAGTAGATGGCGTAGTGGCTACATCATTAGATTCCCACATGGCCAACTGTGGTTTGAGTCCCAGATCTGATGGCTCAAAAAGTCACACTGGCCTGTGTGCATGCCCAAGATCCTGGGAGAAGAATGGAAGAAGAGACATGCCTATACACCATGGGGTGGGGTGGGGGAGTGATTTCTCACTTTCCCTCTCACTGTCTCTGTCTCTCTCTCTCCAGCAATCACACATGCCCTAAAGCAAAAAAGCTCTAAGGAAAAAACAAACAAACAAAAAAAAAAAAAAAAAAAAAAAACAGAAACATACCAGGAGGGGCCAGCAGGTAGCCTAGTAATAGTGGTTAAGATGTTGTATCCCCACATAGTTGACTATGGTTAGAGTCCCAGACCCAGCAGCTTGAAACTCACACCAGGAGCATACGGGTACTTGCTCTAAATCCCAAGAGGAAAATGGAGAAGACATTGCAGGTGTGGCCATCACCTTTGGGAGATGATTTCTCACTTTTCTTCTCACTGTCTCTCTCTGTTGAACACACGTGCCCCATGGCAAAAATCTTAAAAATAAAAAAAGAAAAAAGAAAAGAAAGAAAGAAAAACCCCAGGGGGCCAGTTGATGGCATGCTGAACTCCCACATGGTGAACTGTGGTTCAAGTCCGAGACCCAGTGGCTTGAAACTCACGCTGAGTGTGTGTACATGTGTGTCCAAGAGGTGAATGAGGGAGAAGGGATTGTGGTGTGGCCATTCCCCCTGGGGAGTGATTTCTCACTTTTCCTCTTTCTTTCTCTGTCTCTCTCTCAGTAAATACACATTCCTCATGGCAAAAATTCAAAAAAAAAGGAAGAGGCACACCAGACATGTATGAATGTGTCCCTGAAATCCAGAAAGGAGGAAGAAAGAGAGGAGAAAGGATTGTAGAGTGACTATTCCCCACTGCCGATGCTAGAAAGCAAGAATGCTTTCTCTTTCTCGCTCTCATCTCTATCTCTGACTCAGGAGTGAACACTCCTGCCCTCTGGCAAACTAACAGTAACAACAAAAAGGAGCAAGACTTGCTGGTAACATCTGCTTTAGCATTTCCTTTCTTCACTCAATGTGTACTTCAAGATCTTTTTTTTTTTTTTTTTGTATTTTTAGGCTTTTGGTTTTCTGTTTTTAGTTTGTTTTATTTTGTTTTGTTTTGCCATAGGGCATGTGCATTCACCAGAGAGAGACAGAGAGAGGGAAAGTGCAAAATCACCCTGCTAGGGGGTTGGCCACACTGCTGTCCCTTCTCCTCTACTCTCCTTTTGGGACTTTGGGGATGCACGCATATGTACCCAGCCTGAGTCTTAAGCCACTGGGCTCAGGACTCAAATATAGCCACATGGGGTCAAATGCCTTAACTTACTTGCCACCTTCTGGTCCACAAGATCTAATTTTAATGTTCTGGTTTGTGTGCTAATTTTTCATAACATTGGCTGAATTCATTCAATGTCTTTTGGACAAATCTGCATTTCAAAACTGTGGCAATCTAATCACTGTTGAGGGAAATTAACTCAGTAATAGGCTGTCTTGCCCATAACACTCAGGACAGGATCATCTTGTCCTGTTTTTTTGTTTGTTTGTAGAGCACAAAGAGAACTTGAACTGTCTCCACAAGAAAGAAGTGGTATGTGGCTGTTTGGTAAGCATCTAAGAATAACTTCTGAAAGCGTCTGAATACCAATATGTTAAAGACACAAAGTTAGTTGATTTCTTGGAGATGCATGACCCTATTCTGTCACCTGCAATTGCATTATCTGGTGGTCAAAGTGAGTATCTGATGGTCAGAGGAGCAATCCTATTGTTCTAGGACCAAAGTAGCAAAATCAACTCCAAGAAGATCAGATCTGCTGACCATTAGAATTAGAAATAACACACAGAATTACTAGTATAGATTTACATGGCCATTTATTTCTTCAGATTTTTAATAATACCATGCTTAATCATGTGAATATTTAGGGCAGTGTTGGGGTAAGTAAGACTAACTTCAGGGAAAACTATCCTAACCTAAGAATTTGTAGCTTAGAAAGTATTTTTTTAAAAAAGAAAAAGTGACCTAGACACCGACAATCTTTTTTCTCTCTTGATTCAATCCAAATAGCTTGAAATTTATTGGCATGATTCACAGAGACTTTTAGTCTTTAAAACATGGCAGCCTCAAATAGTTTTATTGGCTCAGACATCTTTCTATGATTCTATTTTGTCAGAGCAGTCACCTAAGAGCATAACAAACACTGTTTTAACTTAGTCCTTTCCAAACATATTGGAAAATAATCAAATCAAAGAGAAAAAGAAGGCAACAATAAGCTCATATTTCCTTATGAAGTTCAAAATGATCCACATAGTTCAATAAAATTTTATGTCCAGAAATAAGTTACATGGCAGTAAATTGCAGACATCAGCTCTAGTTTATCCAAAAAAAATTATGGTGTGAAAGATGGTGGAGAGATTGTTCAGACGTCCACTAGGTCTCAAACACTTGCACTTAGACAAAAGAGAAAAAAAATTGTGTGTGTGTGTGTGTGTGTGTGTGTGTAGATATACAGATATATCTACATATGTATATATGTACATACACATACACACACACACATATATATGTGTATGTATATATATATATATATATATATATATATATATATATATATATACTGTTTCTCCAAGTCCTCCTGGAGATTTAAAGCTGACAGCCTGAAAACCAAAGGACCATATTCTAATGAAAGCAGGAAATTAGAATTTTTGTGGGTTTTACACTTTTTTTAGAGACATCTGCTTATAGTCATCCTTATGGTCTCACTATTTTCATAGTTTTAAAACAACTATTTTCAATTTTTGGGCCGAAGCATGTTTTCTTCCTTCCTGCCAATCTGTATTCTTTACAGAGTTAAACAAAGTGCTAAGTTAATATAAAATAGAGCTCACTAAGATGGGCAAGCATAGTCAAAACGAGAAAAGGGGAGACATTTGCTTCCTCAGAGTGTCCAGAAAATCCATTCTGTTTCTACGTCTACTTCCACTTTTAATTAGTCAGCTTTACCCTCGTAGCAAAATCTGCTCTTGAGGGGAAAAACACAGACGTAAACACATTTAACGAACACAGTGTGCACATACAATTGCAACAGTCTTATCTCTGTTGTTGTTTGCTCACTAATTCCTTCCATGACAGAGACAGAGAGAGACAGCGCCCCCATGCTGTGATCCATCTTAGTCTCAGTCAGCATGGATTATGCCTAGTGTGGTCAGGGAGGTGGTGAGCTCAGGCCCTTTCCCATGTGGTTCTTGTTGCATTTCTGCTGCTCACTCTCTGACCCCCATAAACCCTAACTCTAATGGATCTTTGCATTATATTTTTTCATAATTGTGAAATAAAAAGCTTTGCATTTTCTGCAAAATATATATTACCCCCAAATCTCTAGACCTCACCAGTTTTTAGATACAAGGTATACCACATTAACTGTTACACCCCAAATTTCACATGTCTTGTCTTCATCTGCTAACCAGGACCTTTACTCGACTGCCGATTCCTCTCTCTCTGCCTAATCATCCCTAGCAGGTTTTTCCTATATGTTATGAACTCATCCATCATCAGTCGTCACCACTGGACCATGTAGCATTTGCCATATTCCTCATGCCCTATCCTGTCTCCTCCTGGCCAGTGTCTTTTCCTCCTGAGACATGACCGTGCCTTAACATCCACCATGATGTGTGGCCCATCATGAAAATACAGAGCTCTGCTGAGACCAGCTCCCAGGGCTTCCAAAGCTGCGCCCCTTTGTGGAGCTCAGGGCACATTGGCATTTGGTGGAGAAGAAACAGATCTCTATATTATTGAGACACACTGTTTCATCCAGGAATCTGAAACACATTGCCTGTATTGTCCTGTTTCACTCTCTTCTGTACACCTGTTCATCACATTTTCCCAATTTCTGTACGTAATAAAAAGTAAAATTAATAAATCATTCCCCATGGAAATCATTTCTTTCAATGGAGTTTTAGAAGGAGTGCATTCTATCTTTGAAGCACTTAAACATAAAATGTAAAAAAAAAAAATGTTAACCCAAATTATATTGTATGCTCTTATACTTGCATTCTTATGTATGAGTTGCAGCCCAAGTTAGTATGCAAACACACTGAAACTTAGAGTGTGCTTCCATAGCAAATTGCTGAGACATGGCCAACCACAGCAGTCACGTTCCAGTCAGTCATAGACGGCCCACTGTTCAAACCCTGTTCAAACAGGCAAACCCAAAGTTAGAACCAGTGCAACTGTTTCTCTACCTCACTTTCATTTTCTATATGCCATTTTGTCTAAATGGAAGAACTATCACAAAAGACTCCACCAAAACCATAACCTTGAAACAAAGGCCATCATGACCTTACACACAAAAACATTTGTGAGGACATTTGTCCAGAAATTGCCTCCCACCTTGGATTGATGCCACCCTTGTTACTGATTCTCATAGTCATGGATAATCATTTCAAGACAGCATCTGTAACCCTTTGCATTTTACCTGTAAAAACGCTAGTCCTCCTTTTCTCCTCTGAATATGCCTATGTATGTTTCCATTGTAATGCTCGTTCCTGAATAAAATTAGTATCTTTGGAGAATTAGTCTCTGTTTATAATTTCAACTGACATCATTAGGGATTGTTATTTAGAGGATGCTTGTTGCTGTCCTTTTTTTCCTTTTTTTAGGAAAGATTTTTGCTATAGGGCTCGTGGGCTTGCCAAAGAGACACAGAGAGACAGAAAGTGAGAAATCATCCCCCAGAAGCAATGACCACACTACAATCCATTCTCCTCCATTCTCCTCTCAGGATTTTGGCCATGCATACACGTGTGCCTGGTGTGCGTTTTAAGTCTTTGGTTCAAATTACTGTCATCCGTGTTGGAGTCCAGCAATGTAACCATTATGTCATTTGCTGTTCCTGCTGTTTATTTTTTAAGTACTCTAGTAAAATATATAATGAGTATGCTCTTCTTATGGTTTTGTAAAGGTGAGTGATGTTCATACTGTGCTTCCTCTATGAGAAGTAACATAGGTAAGTAAATGCTAATTCTATGTGATATTTTTCTTTGAGAGTCTCTGAGTAACACTTCTTGGATGGATTGATAAAAAGAACAAGGGCTAGTAGGTGGCGTGGTGATTAAAGGTGCTGGACTCCCACATGGTCAACCACAGTTTGAGTCCTGGACTTGGTGGCTTTCTTTCTCACTCTCTCTTTCTCTCTCACTGTCTCTCTCTGGTTAAATTGAAAAATAATGATAAGGAATAAATAAATACTTAATTAAAAAAAAGAAGAACAAGGGAACCAGCAGTTAGCGTAATGGCTATGTTGCTGGACTCCCACGTAGTCGACCGCGGTTTGCGTCCCGGACCCGGTGGCTTAAAACTCACGCCGGGCGCATGTGCGTGTGTGCCCAAGATCCCAAGAGGAGAATGGAGGAGAAGGGATTGTGGCGTGACCATCCCCCCTGGGGGATGATTTCTCGCTTTCTGTCTCTATGTCTCTCTCTGTCTGTCTGGCGAGCGCACGCGCCCTATAGCAAAAATCTCTCAAAAAAAAAAAAAAAAGAACAAAATGAATTCTACCCATTATTAATTGACTGTTGCATGGCAGAGTACATTACTTGTAGACACTTTATCAACAGTTTGAGACATTTGTTTACTATTGTGAAAGTGGCCCACATCTCCATAGTTGGAGAAAGAAGTCACTTTACCAAATATTGCCAAAAAATAGGAGTTGAATATGAAGTTCTTTCATCTGTTACATGAGAGTCATTAATACAAGTTTGATTGACTTTGGACAGAGTAGCCAACCCCTATCTATCCATTGCCATTTTTTATTTGACAGAAGAAATCTACTAATGGAATCATTTGGCATAGAGGATATCATTCTTTTTTGTTGTTGTTTTTGTGAGCCTCTGCATCTGAGGACTGTTTAATGCTCGAGCCTTACCACACCCTCCTGGTGGATATAAGTACCAAACTGGGAGAGAAAATTTCAGTAACAGTCTTAACCCTGCCACTTAATATCCATCCATTTAGTGAATCACTTGTGTCTAAATCTCTATTTCTTTTTTAAATTTTTATTTTACTTTATACATCCAATCACTGTACATCACTTAGCTCGTAACGTGAATTTACCAACATGAAATATACGTCAGAACAGTCCAGTTGAGGATATTACACACATTAACATCAACAAGTAATAAACCATTTCCGTGTCCCACAAGTGCCTTGCCTCTCTATTTTTTCTTAACAGGCTCATCTGAAAAAAAAATAAAAAGGCAACAAGATGAACACAAACCTTTTCATTAAGGCCATATAGTCAGCATTGTAGATACTGTTTAAAAACTGTAAGAAATTTCAGTCAAACAGACATTCAGGAAGAAAAGATTGGAAACACAACCTGAAAACTTTCCCTTTGCTGTAAGAAGTGACTGTAAACCAAAATCAAAGCAACAGACTCTATCATTTTTTTTTTTTTTTTTTTTTTGGGGGGGGGGAGAGGTTTTTGCTATAGGGCGCGTGTGCTCGCCAGACAGACAGAGACAGAGAGACAGAAAGTGAGAAATCACCCCCGGGGGGATGACCACGCCACAATCCCTTCTCCTCCATTCACCTCTCGGGATCTTGGGCACGCACGCACACGCGCCTGACGTGAGTTTAAGCCACCAAGTCCGGGACTCGAACCACGGTCGACTACATGGCAGTCCAGCGACATAGCCATTCGCTAACTGCTGGTCCCAGACTCTGTTTTTATGAAACTCTAAATCTACAGACACCTGACAATACTGGAGAATTATCAAGAAGATGATTTCTCCTCAGATGACCAGAATGTGAGACTTGGACTTATAATTCTTACTTTGCTGACTTGCAAACCTTGTGAAATTTCTTCTGTCTGATTGAGAGCATAGTACACAATATGACATAAATTCCTCCTGAAGAACTGGTAATCCCACTGCTTTTTGAAACATGCTTGTTCTCTTCTACTAAAACTAGCAATGGGAGCTTGGATTTCAGTTGTTTTTTTGCTACAGGCATTTGTAAATTGGAGTTTTCAGCATTTATAGGTAAAAATTGAGAACTCAAAATTTACTTTCAAAAGGTTATCTCCACAAGACCATGTAAGTTCATTGCATAGTGTTTATTTCTTCTTCAGGTTGAATGGCTATTTTCTCATTAAAATTGAAAATTGAACATAATTAAGGTTCATATTTTTATTTTTACACAGTTTATTTTAATATATTTTAAAAGAAATGAACGTTTTTCACATTAAAGTTGAAAATAGAAGAGGCTTTAACCCCTCTGTACCTCCATTCACTTCTTTTTATTTTTATTTTTAAAATTTTATTTTAACTGGTAACTTGTTTACATTTAATCAATCATTGTATATCTCTATAACACATGATCTGGCTTTCAAGGTATGCATGCAGTATATGATAATCACATCAATGATTTTTAGAAGAAAATTTATTTTATATTTTGTCTCCATGAAAGAAATTGATGCTCAATTTAAGAAGAGCATGATATATAGTTCTGTGTGTGTGGGCGGGAAGGGGGTGAGGAAATAAATAGCTTTCATCAAATTCTCAGATTCATAACCCTAGAAAGGTAAAGATTACATTTTCTTAAAGATTTTTTTTAAAAGAATTATTTCTTTATTATCATCACTTTTTCCATTTTGATTAGAGAGAGATAGAAAAAGACAGAGAGAGAAAACCACCAGGTCTTAGATTCGAATCGCAGTAGGTCACATGGGAGTCCAGTACCTTTAACCACCATGCCACCTACCAGCCCCAGGTCAAGACTACTAATAAGAGCTAGTTCACTCATGTCCCTGGTTCTAATCTATTCAATTCTCTAATAAATAGTAGATTGAACCATACACAGCTGCCTGTGTGTAATCAGTTATTTACTTATAGAAACAATTTTACCAGGTTCAATGTAATATCTTAGATGAGTTCTAGGAAACATGAAAAAGCAAGAAAGAACACCCTAGGGGTGATTTCTTGCTTTCTGTCTCCGTCTCTCTCTGTCTTTCTGGTGAGTACACACACACCCTATAGCAAAAATACCCCTCCAACCAAAGAATAACTAATGTTTTGTATTAGATCCAGAATTAAGTTTAAAAGAGATCTCCACATTCTGAAATATGAGGTCAGAACTTACTGCGATGAAAGAGAGCAAACATAAATATAAAATCCTACACCGAGGGATGTAAACAAAACTTTTCAATCTTAGGGTGGCAGTTACACCATGCATACAAAAGAAATCCCAAGAACTTAAATGAAGGGAACCAGCAGTTAGCGTAATGGCTGTCACTGGACTCCCACGTAGTCAACCGCGGTTCGCGTCCTGGACCCGGTGGCTTAAAACTCATGTCGGGCACATGTGCGTGCGTGCCCAAGATCCCGAGAGGAAAATGGAAGAGAAGGGATTGCGGCATGACCATCCCCCTGGGGGGTGATTTCTCGCTTTCTGTCTCTATGTCTCTCTCTGTCTGTCTGGCGAGCGCACACGCCCTATAGCGAAAACCTCTCAAAAAAAAAAAAAAAAGAACTTAAATGTTAAATGAAGACAATCTCAATAGGAGATAGTGATAGTTCAGGGTTGAACACTAAAGTAATCTCAGCATTTGGAGAACCATGTAGACTTTCACATAATACTCTCTTTATGTAAGACTTTGTGTTAAGCATCTTAGATTTTCTTTCTCATTTAATTCTCATATCTGCAATTTGATGTATGTATCAATGGCTCCATTTTACAGGTGATAAAAAGCCCAGACTCAGTAACAATAATGTGCATTAGTTGATGCTGCTGCTTAGCAAGTCAAAGTTGAAGCCATTTGGGATGTCTGAGTTCAATTCCTAGCCCAGTCAAAAAAGCAGTCACCGCAGTGCATACCCATGATTGCAGTGCATATCCAT
Source organism: Tupaia tana (assembly GCA_026018925.1). Classification (NCBI taxonomy): domain Eukaryota; kingdom Metazoa; phylum Chordata; class Mammalia; order Scandentia; family Tupaiidae; genus Tupaia; species Tupaia tana. The sequence goes on along the minus strand of JAKSZU010000001.1, from coordinate 94,493,896 downwards.
GAGGCTGAGGCAGGGGATTACAAGCTCTCAGACATTATGGATGATAGAGTGAGACCTTCTCTGAAAGAGCAGGGTGTGAGACCAGTGCCTGTGGTTCCAACTACTCAGAAGACTGGAGACATGGCTAGACTCATTCACAGAAGGAAAAACAAAACAAACTAATCCCAGAAAGTGACACAACATGTTCATAGCTAATAAGTGTCAGGAATAAAAATATAATAATTAATAATAATTATTTATAAAATTTATTGAGCTCCTGCTGAGAAGCAGAAACTATGAAAAATGTTACCTATGTTTTTTCATTTAATACTAATACTCATAACAACAACCGTATTATATAAGCATTAGTATTGTTTTACTAACGAGAAAACAGGTTCAGAAGTTATAGCTAGCCTGTCTCCAATCTAAGCACCAAACACAAAGACTATAGCCTCAGAGAGAGTGTTTAACTACTTCTCAGGACTGAAAAAGGTCAATTCTCTTATGCATATATGCCCAAGTAGTTCTGCTTGAAGTCAGTCTGATGAAATCACAACCACCACACATATATAAACTTTCCTTAAGTAAGTTAGTTTTGCATAAAACTCTGGGAGATTGTATACCCACACATTGTCTGACACGTAACAGAAAAGTTTTACCAACCTCAGACTTACAGCATTGCTTATTGAAAGGGAAAACTATATTTTTCTACATCAATACAATGGTCATAAACAAATAACTTACTTCCAAAGGGTGGGAAAATTTCTCCATTCAGTATCCCTTTCAGGCTCCTTAATCTCCATTAAGTGCTATCCCATTAAAAAAAAGAAATGCATAGGTGTGCTAGTCTAAATCAATTTAAAAAATATTTTCCCCTTGTAAACAGCACCTCAGATTATCAGCCGGGTATTGTCTCTGTTTGCTAAATAAGGTTGGTAGATAGATGAATGATGTCAATTACATTCTGTCCCGACCTGTGGGACAGTTGAACAGGTTCCCTGGGGGAGGGAGTGAGAGATGGGACAAACACACGCACACACACTACGAGATGCTGATCAAGTCGTCTTCTTCCGTCTACTTCCGTTTATTGAGGAAAAATGGCGAGTTATATACAGCTGGTGGGCACCAACTGGTTGCCCGAAATGCAAATGAGATAGAACAGCATGAACCAGTCATTGATATGGGTGGATCTCTCCTGTTGCCTAGAAACTCAACCACTTCTGGAGAGAACGGTTGGTCACATGATTTCTGAGAAACGGTTTGCTCAGTGAGGAAGTGAAGCCTAATGGTTTCCAAGATGGTGGATAGCTCAAGATGGCGGATAGCTCAAGATGGCTTCCGTATGCAGTGCCCTCCACAACATTCCATTTTTTGCTTTTCATGTTTGCTCTTATTTCTGAAGATTGACATATCAAAACACTGAAGAAAGGACCATCTCCTTCAGGTAAATACCCTCAGAAGTAATAACATAACATCTTTTCTTAATTATCTAGCTCACAATCTAAATTTCTTGAGTGACTAAGATCTTTTCTGAATAGCAAACAAAATACTATGCTACAATAAATGAAAATACATGAAAGATCTCAAAAGGATCACAAACAAAATACTATGCTATAATAAATGAAAATACATGACAGATCTCAAAAGGATCACGGGACCAAGCTTTGGAGAAATGTCGATTTTCACAGCAAAAGGCATTGTCAAGTGAATCACCTACAATTTCAACACAGAGAATTTCATTAGCATTTTTAAAATCAGAAACTTTCTGGGAACCAGCAGTTAGCGTAATGGCTATGTCGCTGGACTCCCACGTAGTCGCCCGCGGTTCGCGTCTCGGACCCGGTGGCTTACAACTCACGCCGGGCGCGTGTGCGTGCGTGCCCAAGATCCCGAGAGGAGAATGGAGGAGAAGGGATTGCGGCGTGACCATCCCCCCTGGGGGGTGATTTCTCGCTTTCTGTCTCTATTTCTCTCTCTGTCTGTCTGGCGAGCGCACGTGCCCTATAGCGAAAAAAACCTCTCCAAAAAAAAAAAAATCAGAAACTTTCTGATAACTTTGGGAGAATGGGAAGGAGATCACAGAAATAATGTGATTTACATTTAAATTGTAAGTCTTTTCAGAAGCTTCATTGATACTTCACTATGACTGACTTTATGAGTTAATCAGGAAACCCTATTAACTCAGCACGTAGGTTCAGGAACAGTAATATATAAGTAATATTTCTTTTCTTTGAAAGGTGAAGATTCTACATGCTACAACTATGGTATTAAATACTTTCATAGTCATCCTTGTACTTCTCTTTTTATTATTAAGTTGATCAGGTTTGGGCAGGTTAGACCGCTATTTCCATAAACAATCAAAATCAAAGCATGGTGTTGCTACTAGAAAATGAGAACCAAAGGTAATTTTTCTTCTAATGCATTTGTCTTGTTTTTAGGGGGCTGATTAATGATATCTATCCTTTAGAATATTTAAATAAATGAAATAACAGATCTATTAAACATTATCAAAATAATCAAAATTATAAACAAAGTTAAAGTAGTGTTTGATCCATGGAAATGCAAACAGTAATACTGCTAGGAGGTGAGTTACACCATTAATCACCCACCTTCCAATGAGAAAACCTTTGTAACTGGTATAACCAACTTTGTAGTAACCTTTTATTTTTTTTTTTCCTTTTATTTATTTATTTAATTTTTGGCTATAGGGCGTGTGCGCTCGCCAGAGAGATAGGGAGAGACAGAGAGACAGAAAGCGAGAAATCATCCCCCGGGGGGATGGCCACACCGCAATCCCTTCTCCTCTATTCTCCTCTCTGGATCTTGGGCACGCACGCACACACACCCGGCGTGAGTTTAAGCCACCGGGTCCAGGAATCAAACTGCGGTCGACTACGTGGGAGTCCAGCAACACAGCCATTATGCTAACTACTGGTCCCTGTAGTAACCTTTTGTAATTGGTGCAACATCAAGAGTAACCAGTAATTATTTAATTTAAAAAGTCTTCATTAGTTCTGGCAAAACCATTCAGGGGAGACAGGGAGTACCTCTAATGTAACCCAGCAGGTAGACTATAAATGGTTCGTTACCCTATGCTGAACATAAGTAACGGTTCAGTTCTGTTCAAAGCTCTTCACTAACAGCATGCTTCCACCTTCCACTGCTAGTTCAGATCTTTCTCTGTTCTTTCCTTGTAAATAATAATTTAATTATTTTTATCTTAAAGACAAAATGTTTTATCTGAAAGGGTTTTTGCCTTTGTGGTTGTTTTTTTCTTTTTTTTTTTAAGATTTCTTTTTTTGGGGGGAACCAGCAGTTAGCGTAATGGCTATGTCGCTGGACTCCCACGTAGTTGACCGCAGTTCGCATCCCGGACCCAGTGGCTTAAAACTAATGCCGTGCGCGTGTGCGTGCGTGCCCAAGATCCCGAGAGGAGAAAGGAGGAGAAGGGATTGTGGCGTGACCATCCCCCCTGGGGGGTGATTTCTCGCTTTCTGTCTCTATGTCTCTCTCTGTCTGTCTGGCGAGCGCACACGTCCTATAGTGAAAAACCTCTCCAAAAAAAAAAAAAAAGATTTCTCTTTTTTAAAAAAAGATTACTTCCAAAATGTGTTTGGTGCCATGAACTAAGAGCAAATAGAATGGGCAGAGATGAAATTCCTGTCATTTGAGAAGCTTGAGTAGGGCTGCATTGCTCAGTTGCTGACTCTGTAAGAGGCCAGAGAGGGGGAAGGTGATGCCCCACCCATGCTGGTTGTCCAATCCAGCTCTCTGCTCACTGTCCTGCTTCTCTCTTTATAAGCTCTAGAACTGAAATGCATGGATCACAAGAGAGTTCCAAATTCGACACTTGCTGTGACTTCTGTATTTAAGAATACAAATACAAGTTTATATATTATTTGCATTTGTTTGATATTATTTATGATTATTCAGACAACCACAAGATGTCTGCAGTGATAAAATCCTTGAAACTTAAATGAGAGCAATCATTCCTTTTCCTTTGCAAGCTGCTATTCAAGCCGATCTGCTTTCTAAGTTAAGTACATTAAGTGTAATGTATACAATGACAAGGTATTGCTTTCATTGGTTTCATCATTATTTAGATCAAGGAATGATTGCCACTGAAAAGGCAGCTTGTTGATCACAGGTCCCACGTAGAAGAGGCAAGACCCAGCACGGGACGAGCCACAGGGAGGAGTACCAGGGTCAGTCAGGAAGCAAGGGGGGAACCAGGCAGAATCTTTACTGTGGTTTCTTCAGCAAGTGGGTGAGGCAGGGTATTTAAAATAATTTCAGCATGTTCTAGGGCAGAGGGGCTGTTTCTCGTTGTTTGATATCTAGGCCTTAGGAGAGGTGGATCACAGTCCAGAGTGCAGAGTCTGATAAAGGAAGTAGTTGGTATACAGGCTCTAGATTGGTTTGTATGCATTGTGTTTTTGTTTCGTTTTTGATTAAAAACCTACTGAATATTTTAATGGCCTTTTTTAAAATTTTCTTATTTTATTTATATTTAATCTCTGTACATCTTTGCAGTATACAAAATGAATCTTTCCAGCATGAATGCACTGCATATCCTTCCAGTCAAAGATATTACCATACACATCATCATCAACACATAATTTTCCACTTTTGTGTCTGTTTAATGATTTACTTTTCTTTTTAAAAAATAATTAACTTATATATTTTATTTATTTGTTTATTTATTTTAAATTAACCAGAGAGGGACAAAGATAGGGAGAGCAAGAAAGATAGGAGAGAGAGAAAAAGCAAGCTGCCAGGTCTGGGACTCAAACCGTTGTCAGCCATATGGGAGCACAGCGCCCTTAATCACCATGCCACCTGCTGGTCCCCTTGCTTTCTTTTTTTCCTTCTTGCCTCCCTCCCTCCCTCCCACCCCCTCCCCGCTGCCCACCCTCCTCCCACACTGTCTCCAGTGTCCACAGTTACTCTCCATGCCTTTATACCTTCCAATCCTTCAGTTTCTATCATAGAGTTCAGATATATGGTTCATATGCATTTTAAAAGCACACTTCCTAGTGTGTTTACTATCTCTAGGAATTGGCTAATCTTGGCAGGTGTAGTCCCTCTCGAATCAGCAAGGCACTGGATTTCAAAGTATCAGAATGCAGAAAATAACAATAACAAAAAAACAACAACCATTAATATGAGTATTCACTATTTATTATTGATTCTTATTATTACTGATAAAAATGAAGCAATTCAATGCAAAGTTTTATGTTACTTTTACTCTCCAGAAACTTAAAAAAAAATTCTACCATTTTTATCTTATGTCTCCTGACTCAAAAGAAGAAGTGTATCTACTCTTAATTGTAAAAATTCATCTTCATTACACTGCTTTAATGACAAGTCTAAAGAAAATCTTATGAATAATTTTCTCTACATGCATATTTTGTTTTCTTTTTTTTATCTCTATGGTCTTATCCATCCTACCTATAATTGAAACTTCTTCTATTCTAAACTTTTTCTCTCTTTCTGTATAGGGTTGACCCATCAAGTATTCACTAACACACTCTTTTCCTTCACTGTCAATATGCTTGAAAATTAGTCTACATTCATATCCTCTGAGGACTTGGTTTCACTTTTTAATCCATTACAATCTGACTTATGCTTCACATATATATCTCTTTCATTGTAATCAAATCTAGTAAGATTTTCTAAACCTCATATCTTCTTATTTATCTATAAGATTTGAGGGTATTGGTCTCTGGCTTAGACTGTCCTTTCCTCTTAAATAGTAGGACATTAAATGATCTAATTTAAACTGTTAGGGTGCTTCTATACTTCTCCCATGACTTCTCTAAAACTCTCTACTGTCCTTATAAAACTACTGTCCATGGGACCAGCAGTTAGCATAATGGCTATTTCGCTGGACTCCCATGTAGTCGACTGTGGTGTGAGTCCTGGACACAATGGCTTAAATTCATGCTGGGTGCATGTATGTGTGAGAGCCCAAGATCCCGAGAAGAGAATGGAGGAGAAGGGATTGCGGCGTGGCCATTCCCCCGGGGTGATTTTTCGCTTTCTGTCTTCTGTCTCTCTCTGTCTTTCTTGCCAGCGCACGCACCCTATAGCAAAAACCTCTAAAAAAAAAAAAAAAAAAAAAAAAAAACTAAAACAAAAACAAAAATACTGTCCTTAAAAAAAAGAATCTCTTTCTAAAATCATACTGCCAATCACCTACTAAACATTTGTTCCTGAATATCTCCTCATGATCTTGAGCTCAATCTGACCCAAAATATGTCATGCAGAATGACAGTATATCAACTGTGAATAAACTGGGATGATAAAGATGATAAACAGATGAAAAAACTAGTTGGAGTCTCTGGGTTTGGGGATCTCGAAAACAGCGTTTGTGCTAGTAGTGCCCCCTTTCTTTTCTGCAATCCAGTTATCGGAGCACTAATGACGGTCAACCATGACAGAAAAGAGAGTATGTTTTGAGCAATCTACCTGGTCTGCTAAGTATATAGGTGGTCTTTTCTTTCTCCTTGACACAAATAGGGTTGTCTTGTAACAAGGACCCCTTTATTGTAAAATATACATCACTATTTGCTAAGTGACAAGTGGTGAGGAATTCCAGTTTCTGTCTTTGGTAAATTTATAAAGAAGAAAAGACAATTCACATGGCCCAGAGAGAAAGGAATGAAGAAATACTCTGGTATGGTCTTCATCCTTTAACAGGTCATAACGTAGTGGGAGAGGAGACCATGCTTTCAGTTAGAGACTGCTCTCAGACCACATGATGTTCCTTGTCAGTCATCTTCTACACTGATCCCTGATATGCTTGCAGCTCTGACCATATTGCTGCTCTGGTGTTCTTTCCCCAGGAGTGCTCCCAGCTTAACAACCACATCATCCAAGCATTCAAGGCTTTCATTAGTATGATCTCCATCCCAATAGAGATCTCAAGCAGCTTTCTCTAAATTGACTTTCCTTTACCGAATCCCTTCTATACTGCCTCTTTGCCTTATTTCATAGTCTCTCTTCCTACCATTATTCTTTGCCCTTTTGGCTCATGAAGTATGTGTTTAGGACTTATTCTGACCAAGTATTTTAGAGATTCAAACACAACCAAAACAAGCATAGTCTCTTCCCTTAAGCAATATACAAGCCAATGAGGGAGACAGACATTAATCAGATACCACATATTGATGTAAAATTTCAACTCTGGAAAGTGCAAGGGGGTAAAAAAGATATTTAGAACCACAAATTTAAGAAGGTCACCTGACTGAAAATTTTAGGGAGAAGAACCTTAGGGAACAGAGAGATAGCTACAACAAAATACACATTTGTTTCTGCTGCCAAAATCCTTCTGACACCATAAAACCTTCCCAAAGTCCTTTTCTTACTTTCTGCAGTAAAATGCTTTTACTTCCGTGTTAGATCCATTCCAGATTTCTGTATACATCTTCATACTCTACATCTCATCTGACCTTTTGTTTAGATACTAAGCAGCTCAAGGTCAGAGAGTCTGATGTCTATATCTTTTTATTTATTTATTTTTTTCATTTTCTAAAATGATGCCTCGGACAGAGTAGGAACACATTAACTACTGAATAAATGGACTTAATTTTTCCCCAAATGTGCTTATATGAAATTGAAATTTTCATATTAATAAAGAATACTATGAGAAGAGCAAGATGATACAACAACCTATAAAACAGTCAAGCAATCTCTGGACCATTGAGAACTGGTTAGGCAGTTACAGGCAAAGGGAATGAAACACATTATCTACATGTATATATGAATATACGTATTACATGATGGTGAAAAGTACATACTTTGGAGTCAGACAACTTGACTTCAAATATCAGCCTTACCAACTACTAGTTGTATGACTTTGGGAAAATAAATTTTTTAAATGGAAGGGATGTTAATAGCACACACATCATTGGACCACAGTGAAGATTAATTTAGTTAATATATGTAAGATATTGAAAACATTTTTCACATTAATACATGCCTCAAGAACCTATCACAATCCTTAATCACCCAGGAAGAAGTTTGCCACTTCTCAAGTTCTCTCTCCCAATTTCCCAGAAGAGGGCTTGGACCATGTTTAAGGCTCAGCATGGAAAACATCTGGCAAGGTCAGGTTCTAAACAGGAGGTGAATTTTCACACAGAAGCCACAGGATGAGACAGAGAAGGAGAATATTGGAGGCGGACAGGGGTGGTTTCAAATCCACCACTGCCAACTTATTCCAGTTCCGTTCTCACACAGAGTAGAATCATAAAGATTCGAGAATGCAGGCTGGCCTTCACAGTGTAACTTTCTTCAAGGGCCCAGGAAAAGCCTTTTCTTCAAGACAGCCTCTTCATAGTCCTCGGTAAAGCAAGACGTGTCATTATCAGAAACTAAAATTGGTGGTAACTTGGACAAAATTTTCCTTTATACTAAAATATGTAGAAATTCTATTGTTCAGAGAGGATAATACTCTGTGCTACAGATTCATTTTCTGTCTCTGAACAAAAAGGCAGTTTTGTTCCAACTTCTGGAAAAATTCCCTTACATCTAATGAAGCTATTCATTGTTTTATATTTTCATTGATTTTCCATACACATGAGCCAGATTCTCATGTTAAAAAAATTTAATTAAAACAAGTTCACACTTGTCTATTTTCATAGAGAAGTCTCTAGCAATTGTGTTGATTCCAAGAAATGTAATCTTGCTTTTGGCATCTAAATATCACTTTGGAAAAGTAGAAATGTGGGGGCATATTTTTATGATGCTTCACAATACCCTAACAATGTGTTCTTCTTTAGACTTTCTCTGAGAGCCTGGCTATAGTTAGTGTCTGTTATTTGAAGACAAAATCTTCATGACCTCAATGTGACTTTTCACTTCTCTAGAGCAGATGCGATCCAAAAAGCTCAAAGCAAGAAGACAAATTATTTTACTTGATAAACTAACACTGTCTATGAGAAATTAGAAAAACTTGGAGTGACAGAGTATGCCTTGACTTTCACAACAGTTATTTGAAATTCTAGAGCAGACACAGCATGCTTTCAAAACTCATCACTTTATAGGATTTAAAAGGCCTAGAGTTAAATCTTGACACCCTCTGTGGTACATGCTGAGTTCAGCTCTTTCTCAGAGCCATAGGTATTGATTTTGATCTTTCCATATTTTTAATGTCATCTTGACTTGGAAACATGGACTCTGGTGAGCTGAAATAGATTAGGACCAATGCTAAGAAAAATTAATAAAAAGGCAAGATTTAGTTTCATTGGTCTCTCCTTGCCCTTATAGGGCATCTTTTTCACATGCCAGCTCACCCACCAGGTTTCTCATATAACGTTTTGATGTTCGATGCATCCATTCGGCTGGACCATGCTCCCTGGACAATGCTTCATATTCCAGTCCAGTAAAGTTCACCTGTTGGATGTGGCCAGCTCAGCCCTTGTTTGATGACAACTTACTGCTATGATTTACAGTATCCATTCTCATGGGTTAGAGTCCTATTATCTTTTTCTTAAAATTTATTTTATTTATTTACTCTATGAATGACAGAGAGAGAGAGAGAATTCCCAACAGAGTTCTAATACCACAGTCTACCCTCAGCCTTCATCCAGCCCCAGTATGTTCCCGATATACTCAGGAAGATCTCTAGACTTGAACCAGGAATCTTAAGTGAGATTTGCCTTCACATTCTACTGAAGTGCCACCATCTGGCCCCCCAGGTCCTAATATCTTAGTGAGCTATCATTTCCTCTTCCTAGAATACTCATTAATTCTCTGCTCTCTAAACATTTTAACCCACTCAACTCAAATATAATTTCTTTAAAATTTTTCAAATTTCACTGAGGAATAAATAATTGGCCTTTATCTGTGCTCCCACAACATTTTGTATAAGTACTCTTCATATATGCTACTTCTGATAAGACTTCTATATTTTGTTGTTGTTTAGGAGATTTGCATGTCCTCCTTTTCCCATTAAACTCTCATATTTTCAAAGGCTAAAAAGTCTTCCTGTTTGTTCTTATGTTTATACCACTTAGCATAGGGGCTAGCCCTTAGCAACTTCATAGTAAATACTTATTAAATAAACACATGACTATAATAATGTGAATTTCAAATCTCTCCCATTCTCTCAAAATATTCAGTCTTTGAAAGGTTAGAGAGAAAATAGTTTGGCATCAATCCAATCGATCTGGACCAGATTTCAATCAATTTGGCACCAATCTGGACACAAAGTTTTCTCAAAGTCATAGCCAGCTCTATGACATGTACTTCATCAGTAAACTTTGGTTGCGACCAAGCCCAATCACAGAGGTTGTTGCAAGGCTGTTTCACCCACCATAGTGATTACATATCACTGTCACTTTCATGTCAGAGGGGATTTAGCTGCATAGCATAAACAGCCAAGAACTTGGTTTCACAAGTTCCCTGTGAGTAAGCAATATATTCTTAAGCAAGACCAAAGAGTATTTTTTAGCATATAAACTGTTTATTTACTAAGCCTCTTGTCCTTCTGGAAAATGATGGCTATTGATGATTCCAAAATCTAACCAATCAGAGGGAGCAATAAATGGGGTTGAGCACATCTTTGGTGTTTGTCCCAGATCTCATCATCTAAGTAGCCATTTGGTATCAACAAAGACATTCCACAGGCTGAAGTTTAAATCAAACATAAATTAGAGCAATCCATATAAAAATGAGATGGTCTCTTCATTCACACAGCTGTAATTACAGTCATAATAACGAGAAACAGCAGGGTAATATACCTCTGTCCTTTATACTCAAAATCGCCTTATTTTATATCATCGGACAACAAAGAAAATGTGGCAAAAGATATTTGTGGTGGTATATTTTACTAAATGCAATGTCTGCTGCTCTAGAAAACCATGCTATAGCCATATTTGTTGTTGCTGTGGCCCCTAATACTTAATTGCAAACCTAAGATACAGCTTGTTACGGGAAACTAGATTCCTACAGCGTTCGCCTTGAGAAACAGATCATGTCAATTGTCTTGGAATCATTTGCTTTGGCAGATATGTTTGTGTAATTCCTGAATATTCCCAGCAGCAAATACAACATGTTGAAATGTGCAATATTTGGAATTGTGGTTAAGAAAGACATAATATATGTCAAACAAGGGAGAAAAGGAAATCTGGCCTTAGCAATACAGTCTAGTTTATCTCAAACCTACCTTTTATTTCCTGTGCTTCTCTTCTTTCTCTCCTGTTCCAGATGTCCTTCTTTAACTAATTATTTTGTGTGCAGATTCAGTTAGCTTTCTTATGATGTAATTCCATATGTTTATAATCTTTAGTCTAAAATATGTCTGCCAGCTTTTCTTATATTCCAGTTTTCATTTTTTAAACTTCTTTTGATAATTCATCAACCTATATTCTTCTTATTAATTTATTTTAATTTACATTTTATCACATCTTGACAGTATCCATCCTCTTCATATTTTCTTAGTGCCCCGCTATGAACTACCTTGGATAACTGAAAACATTTTTCTCTTCTGGTATCTACTTCTTTGTCTCCAATATGAAGATAATGGCATGAGATATAAATAAACCAACAACTCATTCAACCACATATGGACTTTCATATAAATTCACCTTAACCCTGAGTCTCCATTTTTCTTATGAGTTTAATCTATTTTATTCACTGTACTCCAAATAAGCAAAAAGTAAACTAAAATTCACTGAAAGAAGGTGAGAGCATTGTGACTATATCCCTTACCTGCTCAGTAAGAGCTTTATTCCCTATCAAATGCTTCTGAAATTCTTTCTTAGTTGCACAGTGCTGCAAGACCTACCCCCTCTGTGTGTCACATGTCCATGCCACTGTGCTCCTCCCTGACTCATAGTCTGTTGGAATTATATTTATGGTTTTTTTCCCCAGGATTCTCAGGGTGGCATCTATGCCAACATTTCCCACTGTTGCCCTCCAAAGGCTTTAGGCTGGACAGTATCCCTGTCTGAAGCAAGGCTGCTGATGACCAAAGTATCCCTCAAATTTGGCCCTCATCTCCGCCTGGTTTAAATATCCACTTTAAGTAATTAACTCAGCCTCAGGCCTCTCTGACCCCATCCTCCCTCATCTCCAATTTTCTTCTCCTCCACACTGCCAGTACACTACTAAAGCAAAAATCAAAAACAGAAACAGGCCTTTGCTGTCACCTTGCTTACTGAATTACTAATATCCTAGCATATATAGTATTTGGGATTTTGCCCAATCTAAATCTAACCTTAATTTCCAACTTTAATTCTTCAGCATGCTCACCATGAACAACAGCAAGCTCCCAAGTCCCCCTCACCCTTCCATGCCAACCTATTTGCAAGAACACTTCTCTCCTACCCAGAAAGCTCTTTACTCCATTCTGTATGTGTTAGCATTCTTTCCAAGCTTTCAGACCACACCGTTCACTGAATTATGCCAAGGCTAGAGCTTTAAGCTTGCCATAAAATTCTTCAGAGTTTGAAGATGTATTCATTTATTTATTCATAACTGCATATTTATTGAATATCTATAGCATGTCAGGTCCTGTGTTAGGCAATGACATTTCAGCAGTTAATAAGATCATCTCTTCGGTGTGTGTGTATACACGTGCGTGTGTTTGGTTGTGTGACTAGAGGAGAGGAAGAGTGCATTTTGAAGAAAGGAGACAAGCAGTCTCAGAGACATGTTTCTGATTCTATAGTAGTTTCTTTTTTTTTTTTTTTTAAAGTAATTTCTGTTTATGGCAAAGGCAGCACCTCCCCTAGCCAAATTTTATTCCATGAATTTGGAAATGTGCTCTTTAATCTCAACATAGATTTTTCCCCAGCCTTCCCAGTGGTCCTCTAAGTCATATCTGCTTAGAAAGAGCCAAATCTATTTTCAGCAAATAAACTCTGAGAAAAACATCTTCTATGTCTCCAAAAGTCTAAAATCTCCTTAGAGATCTCTCATTCACATTTTTACAATGTGCATACTGTTTATATTGAATTCCAAAAAGCATTTGCTAAGACATATGCCAGTCTATGAATCCCAAAGGGTGCAGGAAAGAGTATTAGCATAATTTTTAAAACTATACTGTACCCTACAAAGATGTATAATGAGTACACATAAAGCATAAATTACAATAAATATTTGAAAAATAATAATATAATACAAATAAAGTTTAAATATTTTTCTAAAATGTCTGAGATTCTACTCTCAAATCTCGACATCCAATTGTCCCTTCATATTTTAGATCTCAGCCAGCCCTATTACAGGGGTTCAGGATGGAGAGGAGAGTGAGCCAGGAAGTCCAGTGAGTGAAACCAGAACCAGAGATCCCATAGCTTTCTTTAAAATGCATTGAATTTATATTTCTATTAAAATGTCACTTATTATGCAAAGTAAAATATTTAGGAAAATAATGGACTGATGTGTGTAATTTACTTTGAAGCTCATCAAGAAAATAGAATGTGGAACAGATAGACAGGTGGATAGATGCATAGATAGATGATAAAGCAAATACAGTAAAATGGTAATAGGGCAGGATATAAAGTGGCGTGGATACGATGCACATGGTAAAATGATTTCAGCTTTGCCATGTTTTAAATTTCTCATAATAAAATGTTGGGAAAAAATTTCTTATACATAAACAAACAGTACAGTTACATCTTGAGAAAAAGTAATCATTTTTTTCTCTTCCTTGATCTCCAACTCATATGTGATATAGTCATCTATATTTTCCCTTGTTTATTATAAGCATAAAATACACAAATACAAGAATTTAATATCAAATGGAAGAAAACTATATTTGCATTTTATAAATTGCTGTCTCACCTTACAGATGCATCATCAATACTTTTTCCAAGTCAGTTCATGGAGATCTGTGTCCTTTTTGCTATTTGTTTATGTAAATTTTTGTTACAGGGTTCCTGCACTAACCAGAAAGAGACAGAAAAAGAGAGAAGGAAAAATGAGAAACCACCTCCTGGGGAGGATGTGCACACCACAATACCTTCTCCTTTATGCTCCTCTCTGGATTTTGGGATAAGCACACACATGGGCCCAGCATAATTCTCAAGCTATTGGGTCTAGGATTCAAACTGTGTAGCTGATCATGTGGGATCCAGTGCCTTAACCTCAATGCTATCTGCTGGCTTGATCTATATCCTTTAAAAAAGGTGCACAGGACTTTAAAATATGAATTGCCTAAATGTTCAATTACACTATTGTTGACAACTATTCTCATTGTCTCTAGTCCTTGGTTGCCCAAAACAATAATGTTATAAATTACTTTTTTTAGAATTATTTATTTTATTTATTATCATTATTATTATTTTAAATTTGATGTAGGGCACTTGTGCTTACCAGAGAGAGACAAAGAAAGAGCCAGAGAAAGCAAGCTGCCAAGTCCATTATTTGAATTGCTTGAACGGCAGTCGACCATGTGGGAGTCCAGTGCCTCAACCACCATGCCACCTGCTGACCTTGTGATAAATTTCTTAACACATGTCTAAATACTAGTATTTTTATATCTAATGAATACATGCAGAAATTGGAATTTTTAGACAAGGGGACATATATATTTTAAATTTTAATTAGGCTATATATAGCCCAACCACAAGTGCAGGAGGGCCCTTCTTTCCCCACAGTTTCACTTGCATCACAGATTATCATTCATGGGCATTCTGTTGGTGATCTTGCTATGTCATAGGATTTGTTCTAGAAGAAACAAGATTAAGGAATGGAAAGGACCCCAGAAAAAAATGAATAAATCCACATAGGTTATTGACGTCAGACTACAGAAACAAACTAGGGTCTCCTAATTTGGAATATTTACTTCTTCCTTTTTTATAACATAGCCAGAAAACACTAAGTAAAATCATTTATAGGTGAAATTTTGTCTTTCAGTCAAATTTAGTTATGTTGGGACCATAACACTGAACTCCCATGTAGCCGACCGTGGTTCAAGTCCCAGACCCTGTGGCTTAAACTCATGCCAGGTGCTTGTGCGTGCATGCCCAAGATCCTGAGAGGAGAATGGAGGAGAAGGGATTGTGACATGGCCATACCCTCTGGGGAGTTGATTTCTCACTTTCTATCTCTCTGTCTCTCTCTGTCTATCTGGCGAGTGTATGTGCCCTATAGCAAAAACCTCTCAAAAAATTAGTTATGTTTAGTGCCTCTGTTTCTTGATCTGTATTCAGTTATTTGATGTTAATGTTAGATAATACAGTCAAATACACACTATAAAATGTGAGGCCTACTCCAGTGTTCTGAAAAGTCAAGGGTTCTAGAGGACTAGAACTCTGACACACTCTTTCCTCATGCTGATGCTAGGAAGGCTCTGACCAAAAGAGTGATGCCAACTATTGGAAGTGGCACAACATGCACCACTATCCTGGCTAGAGCTCCTGGCCTCACTTTGTAAAACTCAGGCAAGTCTCTACACTTCTCTATTTGCATTTTCCTTGCACCTAAAATGAAGAGTACTTTTATATACCAAAAAGCCTAATTTATATTTTGAAACAAGCATTTTAGCTGAGCCTCTAGGAGTGTAGTCAAACCTTATTTAAAAATAATCCATATCACAAAGAAAATAAGTAAAATGAGAAGGAACCAAAACCTAGAAACAAGTCACATTAGATAGCTTGCCTTTGTCTAATTCTGTGATATTTGAGTAATTACACTGCATTACTCTGGATTATCTATTTTGAATAGATGGAGGCATCAATTCAAATATTTCGGAGGAAATGGTTAAGTTATTTAAGATATATAGTTTCTCAATAACAGAATTAGTATATAACCATTTCACACTCACAGATTAGGTCACTGAAAAGTTTCTTAAATAAAAAAAAAGAAAATAAAAAGTGTTATTTTATAGAAAAACTCCTTATGCTAAAGTTTAAAAGGGTTCTAACCTATTACTATTCTTCTCTGTACTGGTTAAAATTTTTTGCTTTTGTTTTCTTTTTTTTTTTTTTTTTTAATGATATGGCCAGTCTATTGTCCCAATGTCAGAGAAACACAGAACCAAACGTTAAACAATAATAATATTGTTACTAACCAAAAAGCAAACTAATTACAGTAGATTTTGAATGAATGACAGTAGGGCAAATCATTCAAATATCCCAGGTAATTAGGCACACTTACAGTTGATCGTGACTGTTCTAAATATTAAGGGAAATTAAAAATCACTTTTTCTTTGGGCTATCTCTTTAAGTTCTCAGGTATCCCAAGGTTTAGGGAATACGCAGATCCTTCCAAACTCTCCGAACCAAATGTTCTGCAAATAAAGGACAGCAATATAAGCAAGAACAAAACATAAGGGGATGGACCTTTATATTTCATCATTAACAAAGCTAAAACTCATGTTGATAGCTCAGCGCATCCATAGATAGTGCTCTTTGAGATAATGATCACTTACTACATTACCTGCTCTCGTCTGAGTAAAGAGGGGACAGGTGAACTGGAGCTGCCTGTCGCATGGAATAATTTCTACCACCCCCATCCTAAGCCCCAAACAAATTCATTTGTGGGAAGGCCCTGGGGAAGATGGCCAAGCTCAGTACTTGTAAGTCTTAGGGGAATATGCTCATCTTCTTTGGGTTACCTCTTCCACATTTAAGTGCAGTTAAGCTATTGGCCTGAGAAGAGGAACCAGAAAGACCACTGGTACTGCTTATAGTCTTTAGCGAGGGAGAAGCAGTATTCCTAGGTATCCTTAGTTCTGTCTAACCCAGTGGTTCTTTTATACTTTTATCTTTATTTTTTGCTTTTTCTAGAGGGCACATATACTCGCTAGAGAGAGACAAAGAGAAAGATGGAAAGAGAGGAAGCACTGCACAAAGCATTGTGGTTAGGCTATAATCCCTTCTCCTCAATTTCTCCATCCTGTCAGGATCTTGGACATATACATACATGTGCCTAATATTTTTTCCAAGTTGCCAGGTCTTGAATTCGAACCATATGGTCAGCCACATGGGATCCAGCTCCCTTAACTTATAGGCCATGGGGTTGGCCCTAGCCCAGTGGTTCTTAACTGAAGATGTTACTGCCTTCACATGACACTCCCCGTGCCCCTCACCCCCAGCGGATCCTTGGCAATGTCTGAAGACATTTTTGATTATCACAACTAAGGAAGAGGTAAGCCAATAACATAATTAAAAATACGTAAAGGCCAGGGATGTTGTTAAATCCTACAATGCAGACATTTCTTCCCAATACGCACTCCATGCACATGCCCAAGAATTACCTGGCCCAAAATGTCAACGTTAACAGTCCAGAGATTGAAAAACCTTTATCTAGTCTGTTAAGACTAGCATGTCACCAACAGATTTAGGGACAGTTACTTGCTCAACCTTATCTTCTCTATATTCATCTTTTCTCACTTTTCCCTTCTCTCTCCCTCCTACCCTAGCTCTACATATGGGAGACAGATTACTCAGTTACCAATGACTCAGATGTTGGAATCAACAGCTAATCCTCTTTAAAAATATGGCTAATTTTGGTCATTCCTTAAATGTGAGTTGAACAACTAATTACAATAAGAAAATAATTTAAGCTTTTAAATTCACTTTGGATCACAAACTAAATGAACTAGCCATATTAATCTATTATTACGAACTCAAAATTGTCGATTTAAGTGTTCTCATTCTTAGATGTTTTTCAGCTCTTCTGTCCCTACAAAAGAAAATGAAGGAAAGTGTTTAAACTACCCATAAACATAGGCTATAGATTTTTCGTATGCTATATAAAACATACATAGTCATATTTTGAGTATGGAGAATAATCAAATATGAATATTTTTCTACTTGACTTGACCTCTATAGCTTAAGTCAAAGTAAGCCATGTGGCAAAAACATCAGTTCAGGCAAATTTGTGACAAAAGTAAACTCAAGGTATTCTCTGGCCCAAGTAAATTGCCACTTACAACTGAAAAAACAAGATCAGACTTAGAGTTGTAAATATTGACAATAAACACTTGCTCATACTTGGAAGGAGCATTTCTTCTGTGTCTACAAATAAACTGTGTAATTTGAGTTTTGCAGGTTTGGTCTCTGAGTGCTAAAGTAAAGTATAAATTTACTTTACTGTCTCAAGCCAATGGCTATATTGTAAAAATTCTATCGTGGATGTAAGAAGTTGAAAAGTAATTATTTCTGTCCTTTTAGATTCCTGCCTTTATAGACTTAAACACTCCCCCCTCCATCTAGGACCAGCTACATAATTTTTGGTACCAAGTGAGAAATGAAAAGATAGGGCCATTGTTCAAAGATTCTTAAGACTTTCATGATAATGGCAACACAGCATTAAACCAAGCAGGGGGCGCTTTGAAATTTAGCTAGCATATTTCACACTCGTCCAACTGGCTCTGTTTTCAGCCTACCACAACAGATTCCTGTGAGCTCCTGTGTACAGAAATGCAGTTTTAGACCTATTACCCTTCAGTGCCGCCACGGTTGAACAGGCTCTGCACTGGCAACTCTGAGGGTGTTCGTGTAGGTACCAAGGAAACAACATTCTCTGAAATTACGTAACACATACTTTGCATACCTCAATATGCTGGCCTTAACACTGTTACACAAATGATATTCTTCTCGAGCTCAGTGAAAACAGTAGAAAAACTTAGCTGTTACCTTTTTCTTCCACCAAAAAGTGAGAAGTGATCCAGTTGATCTTCAAATTCAGTGACTCTTCCATCTTTCCCTTTGTCATCAACCACCAAAGAGGGTGGCTTTCATCTATTAAACTCTAGTTCAAAGGCCATAATAAAATCTCTCTCATATATTTCTAAGAGAAATATTTTTATGTTTTTCCTAAATATTTGAAGTATTCATTTTATAGGAATCCCATGGTAATGTACTCATTTGTAGATCGAAGTTTTATGCTCATTCACACATGACTTGAGAAAGCACTAGGGTCAGCAGAAGATTTGTGTAGGTCAAAGGAATGCCCCCAAATCACCATGTCCACACAGTAGCTTTACTGAATATTAGAGCAGAAAATGAATTGATAAACTTTACTTATCCACTCTCTTCTTATACAGGCAAAAAATTGTAAACTGAACTTGCCACAGATCCCATAGGTAGATGTTGGGAAAGTAGAGACTAGATCTCAGATCCCAGCAATCCTGACTTCCAGTGCAGAGTAAAACATATGTGATTAAATCAGTCCTGTCCTCAGAGAAATGTGATAAATGCTCCTGTCAGCATGACAGGAATCAATGTCTTGTGAATACTTATAACTGTGACTTGGATTTGACAGCTAACATGTCACAGTCAGATCCTGTGAACTCACAGTGCCACTATGGCGCACAACTGCTTAAAGTGAATGCTGTTTGTCATTGCGAGTGTCTGCACCATCATTACGTTTCCTAATGTGTTGTCACCTTAAACCATCTCCTCAGGTGTTGGTAACTAGACCAGAGACATTCTGCTCACAATAATGCATCTGAGACAGAGCTACTCTCAGCAGTAAAAATAACCTAGGAATATTTGCTAAAAAATCAAAATAACTCAGGCATTTATAACATTTGACCAAACAGAAAAAGCAAATATTTACAACTCAAATTTTATTTCAAGGACTGTGTAAATATGAAAATCATCACTAAATCATGAAGGAAACATTCAATTCTAACTTTCTCCATATATAACAAACCATCAAAATTACAATTTACAAAATGATTTCCCTTTTGTCTATATTGCTCTGTGGAACTTGGAATAAATGTTTCTTTCTCCCACTATAATAGAGGGATGGTCATTCTTATCACCAGAATCGAACTATGGAAGTTCTGACTGTAAGGAGACAAGGCTTTCATACAAGCTCGTGCTTGCTACCTCCTCTGTCCTACAGAGACCATTGTTTTCCGATGATTCGGTACTTCTTAATAGTCTTGGCCCCAAAATCCTTTTTTTGAAAAGTACCAATACTGAATCTCTCATAAAATTTGGCCATGGGAACCAGCAGTTAGCCTAATGGCTGTGTCGCTGGACTTCCACATAGTCGACTGCAGTTCGTGTCCCGGACCGTGTGGCTTAAAACTCACGCTGGGCGCGTGTGGGTTCGTGCCCAAGATCCCAAGAGGAGAATGGAGGAGAATGGAGGAGAAGGGATTACGGTGTGACCATCCTCTCTGGGGGGTGATTTCTCACTTTCTGTCTCTATGTCTCCCTCTGTCTGTCTGGCGAGCGCATGCACCCTATAGCGAAAACCTCTCCAAAAAAAAAAAATTTGGCCATCAAATGAGTATTATATGTTAATAATTAGGTATTGAATGTTTTTTAAAAAAAGACCTTTATAGATGTCTATAAAACTAGTCCTCCTCTTAGGACTAGTTTATGTTTGATAAATTAGTGAGTCAGCACTATTTTTATCATCAGAAAGCACTGATATGGAAATACGTGGAATAGAAGTTATTTCTAAAACAACATATAATTTCTCATGTTAACACAAATGTATTATTGCAATTCTTCATTGATTGAGTATCTATATTACATTTTTTGTATAATTTATTATTTACATTTAGTTGCACATCTTCGTGGAGTACAATATGGATTTTTCAAAGCATGCATGCAGTGCATGATAATCAAATCAAGGATGATACCATATTCATCTTCATAAAGAACACTACATTCTGGTGGGTGTGTTAAATTTTGCTCTACTAGTTTTTCCTTTCTCTCTTTGTTCTTTTCTTCCTTTTTTTTATACATGTACTTGACAATATTTGTTATTCTCACTGAGTTTTGGTCTGCTGTTCCACAGCCATTGTGATTTTGCCGTCTGTCCCTCATCCTTGGACTTGACCATTTGACTTACATTGGCCAAGGTGATATGAATAGTAGTACAGTTTTCCAGTCACTTTTTTTGCCCTGCAGTGGAAGAGTTGCCTTGGCTATCCCAGGCAGATAGAAAAAACAGAACTGCCTTAAGTGACCCACAGAGAAGCAGTATGAAGCAGTGTGACCCCAGGCTCTGCATTCTGAGGCTGAACTGCCCAGCCAAGCCAGGCTAGATCAGTCAGACTCCAGAAATCTTATAGCACATGGGTGATAAAAGATTCTTGTTTAAAGTCACTGAATTTTGTGGCAGTTTCTTATCCAATAGTAGGCAACTAAACTACTGGACTTTCCTGGTCAAAACCAGAGACAAGACATAACTGGTAATAACATGTGTAGAAGATCTCTTGGAATCCAAAAAACCGAAAAACACTGTGTCTCAAAGCTCTATGCTTGTCACCCTCAAACACAGAGGAAATTGCTTCCATTTGGAAATATAAATAACTAAAAATAGCCACTATTTTTCAGTTTTGTGAGAAAAATGTGGCTTTCACCTCTTTTGAAATAATAGGTCCCAAAGTTTTGACATTCTAGAAATGTTTCTATATTTAGAGATTACGAATTCCTTACTATTCTCAAAATACTTCAGCTAATATGTACCTCTCACTATGACTCATAATGCCATTTCCCCAACATAGGGTGCTTAACTTTTATTTAACAACTTTTGTAGTCAATGTGAAACTGCTATTCTTCCAATTTATTAAATAAGAAATTTAAAAAATTTGTTTCATTTTAATGTTTAGATCAGAGGTTAAATTAACAGAGACTTTGAGTTCTGACTATTTCTCATAAAGACTGCAACTATTTGACCCAAATATCACAGTAATTTAAATTATACTAATATTTAACTAAATGAAAGAATCAAAATAAATAAGTTAGGCCAATATACTTTTACATTGTGTTTATTGGAATCATAAGACATTTTCTAACTAAAAAAAGAGGCTTCCCTCAAGCATAATTTTTCTAATGATTTATTTGAAGAGATGGATTTAGCCTGAAACTTGCTTTGAGAATAATCTCAGGATATTTACTCAATAATGTAATAGTGCTGGCTACACAAATAGCTAATGAAGGTAGAGAGATTATAACTAATTTTAATTATTAAATTAAGTATCTGAAATGGATTGTGCCCTTGGAAACAAATAACTGTTTTTCATTTACTTCCTGTACAGTAAGTAAAATGGCTTTAGAGGTTAAAAAAAAAAATCAATGTTTCATTACCTGAAGACCTTGCTGAGGATTGAGAATATTTTTCTGCTGTTGACATCTCATTAAGATTATTTAACAACTAAACAATCCATTTGCCTCTTTGGTACTAAAATTGATATATTTTTCAAAATACAGTTCAGAGTTTTCAGAGAAAACTCATAGATTTTTTGACCCAGTGTCAATATCTGTCACTGAAAGGTGTGGAATAAAATGAAATAGTAAATGTGTTGAGGCAAGAAGATACAAAGCATATTAAGCAATAAATAAAGTCCTGTCTTAATGATGCTATTAAAAGTGGTAAAGATATAAATGAGTATTCTTTCGCAATGAGATTATTTTTAAAATTGCTACTTTGCATTATTCGGATACTGAAAATAAATGCATTTTATGATTTTATAACAGTGCATTCAAAAGCATGGGTACTTTTTTCATACATAGAGAATAAAGACTCTTTTAGACATGAAATAATATTTCTTCTTGTTTATTTTTTACACAAATTCAGACTTACAGAAAGGTTTCAAGAATAGTACTAAAAATTAGAATTCCCATTCATTCTTTAATCCAGATTTTAAAAATATCAATGTTGTACCACACTCACTTTATGATATCCCTCCTTAGCACAAACATTAGAACTGTTCAAGATTCAGTTGCAGGTATGTTATTATATTTCTCCTTAAACACTTCAGTACATGTATCCTAAAGTGAGAAAGCTGTCTTCCATAGCTGCCGTAAAATTGATAATGTCAAGAAATTGACAATGGGCCAGCCCTGTAGCACAGTGGTTAAGAGCTATGCCCAGGGACATGGATCCCACATAACTACCCACAGTTTGAATCCCAGCCCTGGAGTCTTGAAAAATACACAGTGTGTGTGAACATGGGCCCAGAATCCTGATGGGATGGAAAAATGGAGAAAAAAGGATTGTGGCATGACTACATCCCATTGAAGGGGTACTTTCTCTCTCCTTCTCTGTCTATATGTCTTGCAAGTGTATGTGCCCTCTAGAAATTAAAATAAATAAATAATTTTAGAAGAAATTAACTTGATACAACACTATCAGATAATCTAGAGAACTCATTTAATTTTACCAATTATCCCAATAGTATTATTTACGCTTTTTTATTTGCTTACTTGTTTGGTGATTTTCTCTGTAGTATCCCCTTGCTTTTTTCTCTTTACAATAATTTATTCTCAAAAATTACTTCTCCTTCTAATCTTTTTCTTCTCTCCTAGAAGATTTCAAGACCGCTTTCTTACTTTGTGGGTGTATCTTTTTTGGGGGGGTTATATCTTTAAAAATCTATCTTTTTTTTTTTTTTTTTTTTTGAGAGGTTTTTGCTATAGGACGCGTGCGCTAGCCAGACAGACAGAGAGAGACAGAGAGATAGAAAAGCGAGAAATCACCCCCCAGGGGGGATGGCCATGCTGCAGTCCCTTCTCCGCCATTCTCCTCTTGGGATCCTGGGCACGCACACACACGCGCCAGGCGTGAGTTTTAAGCCACCGGGTCCAGGACTCGAACCACGGTCGACCACATGGGAGTCCAGCAACATAGCCATTACGCTAACTGCTGGTCCCTAGAAATCTATCTTATAAGCAATATTCTGATCTATTGCATAGTTTTTCAAACGTTTCAAATTTTCAGTATTCTTTCACATTTTTCAATTTAAAACAGTTTTAACCTTAAAAAATACTTCTTTCTTGTCTCTTCAGTGCAGTTTCACCTAACCTATTCTCATCTTCTATGAAGCCTGGCAATAGGAAAATAGATGTGTCACAGAGAGCTTGCTGGTATTTGATGTTTATTTTTCTAGAGTTAATTTGAATTTTAAAAAGTCTTTATTCTGAAAGCATGAGTTTTGTTTGATTTAATTTTTTTTAAATCTTCTTGTCGATTTTTTTTTTCCCTTTTGAAGAATGTTGGACAATTTATATTTACACAACTGATCTTGCCTGGACTATTGAAAAATCCAAGAATCTCTGATTTCCTAAGTTTCCAGAACAAGTATATCTTACTGCATGTTAGAAGACATTTGCAACTGTAGATGCAGGAAACACCAAGGCAGGGAGTTTTGCTTCCCATTAAGATGTTGAAAGATATAAAAGAATATTATCTCCACACTAACAATGAGGAAAAACTGGTATTCTACCCAATCCATTAGTTTTATTTATTTATTTATTTATTTATTCATGCTTTTATTTTAATTCTTAAAATTTATTTATTTATTAATTTTTATTATTTACACAATTGCTATACATCATTTAGATTATAAAGATTATGTTTTGCAATGATTTTATGAAGTAGGCATTATTATCCCCATATTATATCTGGGAAAACTAAAGCTTGTTGAAATTATATTACTTGTGCAAAGTAACATAGCTGAAAAGTGGGGATAATGGGAATTCAACCTAAATCAACCTAATTCCAAAGTCGATACCTTTAACCTTTTCCACAATGATGATTAATCATTCCAAGTTCTGTATTATTAGAGGAGAGATCAAACAGATAAAACCTCTCTCTGTCAATGCTCTGTTATCCTCTACTTCAACACTCTCCCTATTCTATTGTTCCCTAAAGCAAGGGTACTAAAATCAGCATATCCTCACAAAAAGTCTACATTTGATCACATTTTAAACAATTTTTTCCTATCATAACATACATCATCCTTTATTGTAATAATTTTCTTATCTGTCTCCCTTGAAAAATAGAAAATTATAGGTAGGTATAGACAAAATT
This sequence comes from Tupaia tana, assembly GCA_026018925.1. Lineage (NCBI taxonomy): Eukaryota > Metazoa > Chordata > Mammalia > Scandentia > Tupaiidae > Tupaia > Tupaia tana. The sequence goes on along the minus strand of JAKSZU010000001.1, from coordinate 94,469,176 downwards.
TGGTTTGATCACCACAGAGATCGAAGTTCTTCCTGATTTGAAACAATTCCAAATTAAGAAATTTAGCTTTTCATATGTCTTATATCTATCTTTTTTCCTTTTAAAATTTTACATTATTAACACTGATTTATAACTTAGATGAGATGAACCAAATCTTAGAAAAATACAAACTGCTAATGTTCATTCAAGAAAAAAATCTGCAGAGTCTCCTGTCTATTAAAGAAATGCATTTCACAATTAAAAACTTTCACAAAGAAAAGTCTGGCCTAGATGACTTTACTAGTGAAGTCTACCAAAAGAATACGAAAGCAATATCAATTATGCATAAACTCTGTAAAAATAGAAGAAATTAAATCATTTCTCAGTTCATTTTTTGGAACCAGCATTACACTGATACTAAATCCAAAGATAATGTAGTACAAAAATGAAAACTATAGATCAATATTTCTCATGTGCATAAATATGAAATATATTTTAAAGTATTACCATAACAGATTACAACATTTTAAAGTAATACATTATGATCAAGTGAGATATCATGGAATAAAATGTTAGTTCAACATTTAAAAATCAGTCAATGTAATTTATAATATTAACACGCCAAAGAAAAAAATCTTAAGAACATTTCAATAGATACAAAATACGTGATAAAATTCTATATGCCTTCATTATTTCTTTTTAAAAAATTCTCTCAGTGAACTAAGAAGGGAATTTATTTCATCTGATGAGAGGCATTTGGAAAAACTCACAGCTAACATTATATAGTGAAGGGGCAAAGGCTAAATAAATTCCCTTTAAGATCAGGAGCAAGGCAAGAACATCTTGCGGAAAACCTTTTGGTCAAAATCATACTGAGGCCTTATCCTGTGCAATAAATCAATAAAGTCATGCAGATCAGCAGGGCAGAAACAAAACTCTTTTTTCACACATGACTTTCTGTTTTGAAAGAAAGATTTTATTACCAAAGATTCTTTATGAAAGTTTTTATTTCCAAAAGAATATACAAAAGTTATTAGAATCAATATGTGAGCTTATTAGAGGAACAGAATACAAGGTCAATACTAAAAACTTGGGACCAGTCCAGCATAGCCAGTAATGGCTATGTTGCTGGACTCCCATGTAGTCGACCATGGTTCAAGTCCAGACCCGGTGGCTTAAACTCACGCTGAGCGCGTGTGTGTGCGTGCCCAAGATCCCAAGAGGAGAATGGAGGAGAAGGGATTGCAATGTGGCCATCCCCCTGGGGGGTGATTTCTCGCTGTCTCTCTCTCTCTCTGTCTTTCTGGTGAGTGCACACGCCCTCTAGCAAAAACCTCTCAAAAAAAAAAAAAAAAACTTAATAATATGAGGGGAACTTCAAAAATTTAATGGAAAGAATGGAAATGAAACATGAAATTAAATTTCATCAAAATAGAAATCAAGTTTTTTTAGGTAGAAAAATTTTGGAAGCCTGTTGTCATATATGTACTTTACGTAAACTTTTTGAAGACTCATTATTTTTATACTTACCAGTTATAAACAATTGAAAATTAAAATCGAACAAATGGTGCCATTTATAATAACATTAAAGAAACATTCAACACTTATCTAGAGGTGGTGTTCAAAAACAGTGTAAAGACTTTTACACTGAAAGCTATAAAACTTTCCTGAAATAAATTTAAAGAAAGTAATTAAATTAAGAAATATACTTTGTTCAAGAACTAGATGACTCAAAATTTTTATGACATAAGTTCTATTCAGATTGGACTACAGACTCAAAGTAATACCAATCAATATTACTAGTCTTTTCTTTTTGAATCACTTGCTAATTCTAAAATATATATGTAAATGCAAAGCACCTGAGGCAACCAAAAATACTTTGAAAATAAAGAATATAGTTTGAGAATTATACAAAATAATATGTACAAAATAGAAACAAAACCAAAACAGAATTTCAACCTTAACTCCATTAACTGAATCATATAAAACTAGTTCAAAATACAGCATATATCTAAATATATGAGAATATATTTAGCATATACCTAAAACATTTGAGAAGACTCAATGGAGAAAATATTTGTGACTTTTGGTTTGCTAAAGATTTCTGAAATATAACACTAAAAGTACAAACCTTTTTAAAAAACACTTCATCAAAATTAACAACTTCTTTACAAGCCACTACTGGGAAAATAAAAAAGACAAATCACAAATTAAGAATACATATTTGAAAAACAAATCTGATAAAAGATTTGAGTCCATCCAGAACATAATTTTTTATTTGAAAATTTTCAAAAACTCAGAAACAAAAAAGAAAAATATCCTAAAAGTAGCCAATGATTTTGAAAGGCATTTCACCTAAGAAGATAGACTGATTGAAAATTATTTCATGGGAAAAAGGCTCAATATCATTAGTAAATAGGGAAATACCAATTCAAACATCAGTGAGATAATAATTTATATTAAAATAAAAAAAAAACTTGCAAAACTAAGTGTTAATAAGAATGCAAAGAAATTAGAACTGTTATATTGCTGAGACATTCACAAACTGTATAAAATGATATAGTCATTTAAAAACAGAGTTGAGGGACCAGCAGTTAGCATAATGACTATGTCGCTGGACTCCCATGTAGTCGACCGCGGTTCGCGTCCCAGACCTGGTGGCTTAAAGTCACGCCGGGTGAATGTGCATGCGTGCCCAAGATCCTGAGAGGATAATAGAGGAGAAAGGATTGCGGCATGACCATCCTCCCTGGGGGGTGATTTGTTACTTTCTGTCTCTCTGTCTCTTTCTGGCAAGCACACCCGCCCTATAGCAAAAACCTCTCAAAAAAAAAGAAAAAGAAAAAATCAGAGTTGATACTTTCTTACAAAGTTAAACCCATACTCATTATCTCATTATTTTGTGGTAGTTCTGCTCAGGATGGAATCCATCTTCCCTGTCCAAAATTGATTTAGATGTTGGGACCAGCAGATGGCTTAATGGCTACATTGCTTGATTCCCATCTAGTCAACCACAGTTCGTGTCCCAGACCCAGCGGCTTAAATCTCATGCTAGGTGTCTGTGCGTGCAGGCCCTAAATCCTGAGAGAAGAATGGAGAAGGGATTGCAGATGGCCATCCCTCTGAGAGGGTGATCTCTCTCTTTCTGTCTCTCTGAATCTCTAGCGAGCAAGCACATGCACCCTGTAGCAAAAATCTTTCTCTCGAAGCAAACAAAATTGATTTAGATGTCAGCAGTGATGATACCACACACACATAAAGAGGATATAAAAAAGTTTATTATTCATGCAAGGAAGTTTTCTGAGGAGAGCAGAGCAAGCATCCAAGCCAAGCATAAAATGCTTGCGCAAAGGAAGAGATGGTAGCTTTGTTTGTTATTGTGGCTAGGGTATAAGGCCAAGGTGAGGGGAATGGCATGGTTTGAACTTCTATATTGTCGCCAAGGAATGGAGCACACGGGTTTGGAGGTTTTCTTATAGTTTGCCCAGATGTTAAAAAAAATTGAAAGGAGAGAGAGAGGGCTTGAAGGCATCTGTGGTCATATAGCAAAGACGGAGACAGACATCATAAGAAGGAGGAAACCACTGTGTGACACTAGAGTCATAGGAGAGGTTCAGGTCTCCCTTTCTTAAGGAATAAACACAGTATCACACCTACCATACAACCCAACCATCTCACTCTTACATATTTACTCAAAAGAAATGATGACATATCAATTAAAAAAAGCTATCATAGAAATGCTGACAGTCAAAAACTGGAAGCAACTCAAAAGTTCTTCCATGAACAATTGAATCAAGAAGCAAGACCCAGTATGTGCGTTTTATGCGATGCTATTGGTTACAAAGAGAAAAAAATTGTAGATACTTATAACAACAGAAATGACTCTCAGAAGCTAACTGACAGAAACCAGACACAAAACTATCTACCATGTAACTATATCTGTATGACCAATCTGGAGAAGGCAAAGTATAAAGACAGAAATTACATAATGTCAGGGACTACAGATTGGTTGAAAGAATGGATTTCAAAAGGACACAAGAGAACTTTCTTAGAGAAGACCTTGATTATGGTGGTAGCTACATGGCTCTATATTTCTCACAACTCAACAAACTACCTATGGAAAGAGAAATTTTCAATATAAAAATTATAGTCATAAGCTTGAATTTAAAACGTACCTTCAGGGCTGGCTCGGCAGTTCAGAGGTAATGTGTTGCTTGTAAGAGGCCTGATTCCACATAGCAGCCCTGATTCAAGTCCTTGGTCAGTTAGTCTGAAGCTCACTGGTCAGACACACTCGTGCTCAGGCCTGAGGGCTGGAGAACTGGAGGAAGGGGATCATGGCGTGATCAGGTCCTATGGAGGGAGCTTACCATCTCTTTCTCTGCCCCATCTCTTCTCTCCTCTGCTCTCTCTTCCTTACAAACACACACACACTTTCATGATAAGAAAAAGATCAAAGACTAAAATAAAAAACAAACTATTGTAAAAAACAGTGATAATAATACAGTTTTCAATGTCTACATAAATAAATAAATAAACTGAAGCTAAAACAAATTTAAGAGATCTGCTAAAAATCACCCAGGGACTAAATGGCTGAATAAGACTTAAATCCAGGTCACCAAACTCCCATCTCAAGCTATCATGATATTATCATTTTTATCTAATACAAATACCTTAATGATCTTTCTCATCGGCAGGTAATGAGAAAGAGATTTAAAATTATATTATGTCATCTCACGAGGTCTTATTATGTCTGTTAGACTAATAGGTAAAAATTATAGCAAATTAGACTTTTAGCTCACCATAAAAATCTACTTGAACAATGAAGGTTTTTTGAGAATGTTCAGGTAAAAGCCAATAGACCAGAGCAGAATCGGTGATGGGAGGATTTAAAGATTAGGTGTACAGTTGAAATTGCTGATCTCTACGTGTTCAGCCAACTCTCCTGCTCTTTACGGAGGTGGAAGACATGCACTGCATCTTATAACGTGAAGGAGTCTTAAGACCCGTGAGTGCCACCAGGATGAAAAAGAAGAAATTGCTAATCTGAAGATTCACATGGCGAAACCTTTAAAATTCTATACCTACAGAAAGTGCTCACATACCATATGTTCTAAAAGCAAATCTAAAGCATAGTGCTGTTAAGTATATTTCTTCATAAAGTCCCTATGAGAGAAAATAAAGATTATTATCTTTTCAACCAATGATACAAAAAACTTTTTGCAAATTATGATAAACATTAAGAAAAGTCTGTATATGTCTACTGATTAAAATAAGCTAATTTAACTAGAGACTGAATATATTCCTTTTCTTATTATTTATTGATTTAAATTTAAACCTTTATGTTAGGATTGTGGGATTAGGTGGTTTAGACCTGTGTTTTGATGGTAGCAAAGTGTTTTAATTTTGAAGCCTTGAGAATAAGGAAATGCAGCTAATTACTGTGTGTGCAGGAATAATGTAAACATCGACTGGGCTGGGACTCAATTAGAATCCCTGAACTCAAGGGCAGAATTTAGTCCAGATCATTAGAAAATAACAGCATCCTCCCTCATAATTATAAGATCAATGACTGACAAGATAATTAGTATATCTGATAATCAAGGTAACAGCTTTTGCAGATCTAATTAGAGTATATTCTGTTGCTTGGAATACATGCCAAAAGTGTTAAGCTAATCTTCTGTACTTAAAGGTGATTGCTAAATCTTAAGAAACTAATATGAATAAACTGTATATTCCTCACTTCATAAATGGTAGGAGGCAATGAGTAAATCAATATGACTCACACTTGAACGATGATTATAGTTTCAAAGCACAGCCCATAACAGCTATATTTCTAGGAAGACCATTGATTTGAATACCTAAAACTCAAACAACAGCCTGACTTACACTAGACATTCACTCTAACTTGCAAATATGTTTCGGAGACAAACTTGGGGTATTTATCAGTCATAAAGTTAGTCTGTCACCAGTCAAAACTGTTAGTGGCAGCTTGCTCTGAGAAACACACAGCTTGGATTGAAGTCCTTACTGTGACATGTACACCTTTGACAACTTGTACAGTGGACATCTGTTGCTTTGGCCTGCACATGTTTTCTTTGGGCCACTGTGCCTTCATTTATCTTTGGAAAATCCTCCTACATCAATGGCACTCAGTCTTGGTGGGGCTATAAATGGTTGTTTTCCACATTTAATATTTGTAATGATTCTATGAAATAGGAGTTAATTTCTTCTCCACTTTACAGATGAGGAATCTGAAACTAGAGATATTAAGGAATCTGTCCAAGGTAAGGATAATTGCCATTAATGAATGTAAAAGTAACGTAAAAATCTCAGTGGCTTTGTGTAATGAGGGTGAATTTCTTTCTCATGCATAGTTTAATTAAGCAGCTCTCCTAAGCAGCTTTCCTCTAAGTTGACATTCCATAAACCCAGAATCTCTCTTTATTCTGGGTCTGCTGTTTTGTACCTTCAGTATCCCACTGCTGTCAATCAGCCAGTAGTTACAACTACCGTAACTTAGAAACAATATACATAAATTCTGGATATGAGCAGAACTAAACAAATTCTGCTCATATTCCACTAGCTAAAATTAGTCACAAGATGCAAGGAGACTGAAACATGTAGTTTTGTGTTTTAGTTTTTTGCCAAAATTACATTTAAATTTAGCATTGTCAGTTTCATAATTCCTCTTGGTTAAAATGGGTGGAACCAGTTTCAACCCAGTCTAGCTGATGGTTGAGTTTAGCCCCTTAGGCACTATGCTGATTTAATGACCTGTGAGCAGCATTAAATGTGTGTGACAGTGCTAGCCATATGGTAGGCACTTAAGTAAGATTTCTTCTAAGGAAAAATGAAAGAGGAAGAGAGAAAAATAAAGGAGAGAAGAAGGGAAAGGAGGAAAAGGTGAAGAGGAGTTGGAGGGAGGTTGGAAGGAAAGGAAGAACGAGGGAGGAAAGAAAGGAAGGGAAGGAAAATAAAGACTGGTCACAAATGATTAAGTTTAATTAAGTTCCTTTATTTTGGATTTCTTTTTTCTCTCAGAGCCCTAACTTAAGGACCAGCAGACAGTATAACGGTTAAGTCGCTGGACTCCCATATAGTCAACTGTGATTCAAGTCCCAGACCTGGCTGTTTAAAACTCATCGAAGGCACATGTGCGTGTGTGCCCAATATACCAAGAGGAAAATGGAGGATAAGGGATTGTGGTGTGGCCATCCCCCCACCTCCAGGGGGTGATTTCTTGCTATCTGTCTCTCTGTCTCTGTCTAACCAGTGAGTGCACTTTCCCTATAGTGAAAATCTCGCTTAAAAAAAAAAGTCCTGGGACCAGCAGTTAGCATAATGGCTATGTCGCTGGACTCCCATGTAGTCGACCGCGGTTTGAGTCCCAGACCGGTCGGCTTAAACTCACGCCGGGCGCGTGTGCGTGCGTGCCCAAGATCCCGAGAGGAGAATGGAGGAGAAGGGATTGCGGCGTGACCATCCCCCCTGGGGAGGGATTTCTTGTTTTCTGTCTCTCTGTCTCTCTCTGTCTGTCTGGTGAGTGCACGCACCCTATAGCGAAAACCTCTCCAAAAAAAGAAAAAAAGTCCTAACTTAGTAAATTTGGAATGCAGAGCAAACAGTTTATTATATTTTAAAACATTATAAAGTTATGGGCTAGCCAGTGGCCTGGTGGTTAAGGTGACTAGATCTCTCATGGCCAACTGCTTGTTTCAAGTCTCAAACCCGCAACTTGTAAAATACACCAGGTGTATATGTGTGTATGCCCAAAATCCTGAAGAAAGGGCAGACATGGGGGAGAAGGGACTGCAGCATGACCATTCCGCATGGGGAGTGCTTACTTACTTTATCTCTTTGTCTTTCTCTTTCTCTGTTTCTCTCCAGAGAGTGCATGTATTCTCTGGCAATTTCAAATATATGCGTATCATTACTTTAGGAAAAGAAAGAAAGAAAATGAAAGTAGAAGTGAAAAGGTTACATGAATATTGATATGCCCTGCACTCAAACACCCAAGCAATAACTCATTAAGTAGAACCAACTATTATGGTATTTTTATATTCTTTTAATTTTTCATTTTCATATATAATACATATTGTATGCCATAAGCCTTCTCTGCGTTTATTACCAAACAAGCTCCTATTGCAGTTTTCCCAAGTATTTATTGTAAGTTTCAAAGTACTTTATTTCTCTCATGAGCTTCTCATATTTTTCTGTCCAATCTCCTTATTTAACCATCTCTTTGCATCAAGTGAGACTTTTGAGCTCTCTGCTGGACTCCATGACATTTAATGAGCAAAACTAGTGGCAATATTGAAAATAGGTAAGAGGAGAGGAAGCAATGATGCCCTATTATGTTTCTCTAAATATGCACCAGTCCTCCTCTAAAATTCTTCAGCCTAAGAGATAATGGGTCATAACTATCCAGAGACTTCGTGAAATGTTCAAATGATAAAACAGCCTAAAACTCCCACTCGGGCTCAGCTCCATTCCAAGGACTCTAATTACCCAGACCTGCTTTTGCTTCCAGCCTGATTAATGTGTCTAATGGCATCTGTTCATCTTCATACCCTGACCACCAGAAATGTTCCAGGCATCTCAAGACCTCAGAACTGAGCCAATATGCTTCTAATCCTCCAAGAAAGCAGAGATAATTTTTCTCCCTTCAGTGCAAAACTAATATGGGGGGGTCTTTATTTTCTGATTATGGACTGATAATTTCCTATTCCCTTCAAGGTAAACCCTTCCTTCACCCATGTGTGTGGTTTTGACCCATAGTTCAAACAAGACAATCACACAGTAATCTGACAGAATATTTCTGGTTTTGGGTGCTATATTTTAAAAATAAAACCATACATAAGATATAACAGTTTGATTCAGGTGAGGCTGCTGAGCATTCCTGAATGCTACAAATGACCAAACAATTTGACCTAAAGGAAAAAAATACTGATTTCTGTGAATAAATAACTTGTATTTAGTAGATTATGCCAACTCTGTTCAACAAGGAGTCCCTGAGCCTTAGGATAGAGTTTATCCTTTCCAGATACTTGACTTTTTAATGTACAAATGAATACATAAATATGCATGCTCAATGGTAAGGTAAATATCTGTGGAGCTTAAAAATTCACAGTGAGATGCACTCCCTATCCATGAAAAATGTCCTATTTATTTTTTTCTGAGTAGAATATTGATTTACTTTAATTATCTCATTCAAGATTATCAACAATTAATTGTAAGTTTTGTTTTAGTAGACACACAAGTAACTATTACCTGAAGAGGTCTATGCTCACAAATTTGATCACCTAGATTAAGTGAAACATTTCCTTTAAAGATGCCATCTGCCAGAACTTACATAAGAAGAAAGAGACAGTGTGAACAATCCTATATTTATTAAAGAAATTGAATCAATAATTAATAAGCTTCCAAAACAAAAATGATCATGCTCAAGAAGTTCATAGGTAAATTCTACTCAAGAATTAAAGAAAAACATTATGTCAATTTGAATAAACCCTTTCAGAAGATACAAGCAGAGAGAATACTTGCTAATTCATTCTATGAAGTCAATACTACCCCAGTAATAAACCAGACAAAGATATTTCAGGAGATGAGAACTGTAGAACAATATCTGTCTTACATATGGATGTAAAAATCTTTTTAAAAAATTATCAAATTGAGTTCAACAATTTATAAAAAGAATTATACATTATGCCAAAAGGGATTTATCCCAGGTATGCAAGCCAAGTTGATTCAAAAATCAGTTAATGTAATCCAACACATAAACAGGCTAAAGAAGAAAACTCACATGATCTTATCAATAAATCAGAAAAAGCATTTGACAAAATTCTACATTTGTTCATGGCAAATGCTCTCAAATAGGGAAATTTCCTCAATTTGATTAAGAAAATCTACAGAAAACCTATGGCTAAATATCCTACTTAATAATAAGAAATGATAACTTTTTCCAATAAAATAATGAACAAAGAAAGAATGTCCTCTCTCTTCACTCCTATGTAGTATTAGAAACCTTAGATAATGCAAAAGTTAAGAAAAAAGAAATATTATATATTGAAGATAAAAAAACTCTTTTGTTTATATATGAAATTATTGTCTATGTAGAAAATCCAAAAGAATTTCTTTCTCTCTCTCTCTCTCTCTCACACACACACACACACACACACACACACACAGGGAGAAACTTCTAAAACTCATAAGCAATTATGACAAAGTTTCAGAACATAAGAATACAAAAGTTTATTATTTTTCTATATACAAACAATAAACAAGTGAAATTTAAAATTTAAAGCACAATACTATCTACATTAGCATGCTAAAATAAGAACTATTTAGATGTCACTCTAACAAGAAATATATAAGATGAAGAATTATTTGAATTTATGAAGAAATAAATCAAAGAACTAAATAAATGAAGAGATACTCCATGTTCATAGTTAGACTCAATATTGTCAAGATGTTAGTACTTTGAAACTTGCTCTATAAATTCAAGGCTATCCAGTCAACACGACTCCTCCCCCACAAGAAGTTATTTTGTGGACATTAACGATTGGCTTTAAAGTTTATATGGAGAGGCAAAAGACAAAGGATAGCCAGCACAATGTAGAAGATGACTAAAGTTTGGAGGACTGAAACTACCTGATTTTGAGACCACATATAAGCTATGATAATCAAGATGGTATGGTATTGGCAAAGTTTAAACAAATAAATCAGTGAAACAGAAAAGAGAGGAGAAAAATAGACCTATATAAATATAGTCAGTTTCTCTTTAATAAAGAAGCAAAAAAGAGGAGCCAGCAGATGACATGGTGGCTAAAGTCCTGGATCCCACATGGCCGACTTTGTGGTTCAAGTCCCAGATCCAGCAGCTTAGAAAACACACTGTGGTGTGTGTGTGTGTGTGTGTGTGTGTGTGTGTGTGTGTTTGCATACCAAAAATCCTGAGAGGAGAATGGACTGTGGTGTGACCATCCTCCTGGGAAGTGATTTCTCACTTTTCCACTCTCTCTGTTTCTATCTGTCTCTCTCTCTCTCTCTCTTTCTGGCAATCTCATTATAATGAAGCAAAGATAGTTTTTCAACAAATGGTGTTGTAACAACTTGACATATTTTATGATTTGGATCATGATTTGTCCCTCCGAAGATTTTGGAATTTCATCTTAGTGATTGGATGGCCACAGACATTCACGTGGTAATACTTGATAATACTGATGGTATTGTGAAAGTATCAAATAAATTCCTAATTCCTTCATGGTATCCCAGTGTGAGGCCTTTGGGTATGATAGTGTCATTAGAGTGTGGAGCCTCCCTGGTTGAATTATGGCAGGCAGAGAAGCAGAGAGAAGAAGATCAGAGGCAGATAGAAGAACATATTTTAGCAGAGCATGTTCAGCTGAAAATTCTACCTTCCATTATTTTGTGATGCCCTTTGACGTTCCAGCCACCAGAATTGTATTATTAAACCTTATTTATAATCCATTGGCATTAGATGTTTTGGCTAGCAATAAGATAATGGACTAAGACAACAATCATGTGAAAAAGAAAAAGAAAAGAAAAGAAAAAGAGAAGTTATAGACACTTTATACTTCCTATAAAAAATGAACTCAAATGGATCACAGACTTAAATGTATAATGTAAAACTAGGAAACTCCTAAAAGATAACATAGGAGAAAATATAGATGACTGAATTTGTGATGACTTTATAGATACAACCCCGAAGGCATAATCTATGAGAGAACTGATAAGCTGAACTTTTTTAAAATTAAAAATTTAAAGATACTATCAAGAGACTGAAAAGACATAGACCAAAAGAAAATATGTATAAAAACATTATCTGATAAGAGACCATTATCCAAAATACACAAAGAATTTTGAAATTCAACAAAAGGAAAATATGACTTAAAAAATGGAACAAAGACCTCAATAGACACCTCTCTAAAGAAGATAAAAAGATGGCAAAAAAGAAGATATATAGATGGAGAAAATATGTATAAAAATGTTGCATATGTTGCATGTCACGTATCATCAGGGAAATACAGATTAAAACAATGAGCCACCACTACGCATCTATTAGAATTTCCAAAATCCAACATACTGAGATACCAAATATTGATGAGAATGTGGAGCAACAGGAGTTCTAGTTCATTGCAGGTGGGAATTAAATATGGTTCAGCCATATTTTACAGTCACTATAAAAGAGTTTGGCAGCAACTTGCAAAACTAAATACTCTCTTACCATCCAGAACTCATATTCCTTGATGTTTACCAAAAAGGATGAAAACAGGTCTACACACAAACCTGAACATTGATGCTTATAGTAGCTTTATTCATAATTGTGAAACAGAAGCTATCAAGATGCCTTTCAATAAGTGAATGGATAAATTGTGGTACATCTAGACAAATGGATATTATTCATTCTAAAAAGAAACAAGGTATCAAACCATGAAAAAAAGAAAATTTAAATGCATATTATTAAGTGCAAGAAGTCAGTCTGTAAAAGCTACATACCATGTGATTCCAACCATATGACATATGGAAAAGGAAAAACTACAGAGACAGTAAAAGGAATGGTGGATTCCAGAGATTAGTAGGGGAGAGAGATGGATAGGCAAAGCACAGGGGAGTCTTAGGACAGAGAAATGACACTGATTGAGACTGTAGTGGTGAGTAAATGTCATTTAACAGTTGTCCAAATTCAGGCAATGACTCCCTCTTTCTCTTCCAACAACTCTTTATTTTCCTCTATTGCCCCCGCCCTGCCCTTTCTCTCTAGCTCACCATCCTTGCAAGATTTTCGAATATCATTATTTTGCTCAAAAATCAAACTTCTGGCTTTATTGATTTTCTCTTGTTTTTTTTTCTTTAATTGATTCCCCACTTATTATGTTTACCTTCATTCCATTTATTTTAGTTTAATTTTTATTATCTTTGTAACTTGAATCTTTCTTCCTTTTTAATATAATTATTTAAGCATATGCAGTTCCCTCAAAGTTCTCTTTTAGATGTATCTCATGTATTTTGATAATTATGTCTTAATTGTCATGAAGTTTAAATTATTTTCTAATTTTACTTATGATTTTTTGGAAAGAAGTTTTTTTCACAAAATATGTTAATTAGATTGAAAATATTTTAGGATTTTTTAATGTAATTCTATTCTAAGTTAACCCTATTCCATTCAAAATGGAATTACACATTCTGTGCATTTCAAATTTTTACATGATAGTACTTGTTTGTGGTCTAGCTTGTGGTACATTAAGTGAATATTCCATATGCACTTAGTAGAGGGTATGTATTTCACAGTTGCTGGAAATAATGTTCTATACATAGCAGTTATGTTAAATTTGTTGAGTGTATTGTTCAAATCTTTTCATTTTTATTTTGTTTTTGTTTGTTCTATCAATTGTTAACACACAGTGTTAAAATTCCCAATATTTGTTGTTTTTGCCTTAAATTTTATTATCTTTCTCTATGTTCTTTGTATTATTAAGTACACACACAGCTAAGATTGCTACATCTTCATGATAAATTGACTCTCTTTCATTATGTAATGTTCCCTTAATCTCTTGTAATACTCTTTATATTAATACCTAATTTGTCTGACACTAATATAACCACAAAAGCTTTCTTGTGACTAGAATTTGCATAAATACATTTTCATCTTTTAAACCTATTTGGGTCTTTATATTTAAGTAGTTTTGCTTTTTCATTCCTTCCAATGATCTATGTCCTTTTCTTTTGATATTTTATATTGGTGTTTAATATTTAATTTTATTTAAATATTTTTATTGCCAGAGAGCACATATGCTCACAAGAGAGAAAGAAAGAAAGAGAGGGAAAGAGAGAATCTCCCAGTGGAGCATGGGCCTTCTACAATCCTTTTTCTTCCATTTCTCCATTCCACCAGGATTAGGGGCATGCACACACATACACTGGAAAATTTTTCAAGACACCAAGGCTAAGATTTGAACCATGGGATCTGGCTCCCAATATACATATTTTAACCACTGTGCTACAGGGACAGTTAAATTTTCTTTCTGTCACATAATAATTCTACAATTCTAATAATTCTACTGTTATATAATAACTCTAGGTCTGGATTTATGCACTGTTGTGGGTTGTTTTGGATACATGTAGACAATGTATAATGATCAACTGAGATAATTAGCATGTTCTTTACCTCAACCATGCTACCTTTTATCATTTCTTTATGTTGGGAATATTCACAATCCTCTCTTCTAGCTATTTTGAAATGTATATTATTAACTATAATCACTCTACTGTGCTATAGAGAACTCAAACTAATTCCTACTTACCTGGAATATTGTACCCATTAAGCACTTTTCTCTATCCCCTACTTACCTATCCTCTTCCCAGTCTCTAGTAGCATTATTATAGTTTCTAATTCTCCAAGATTAACTTTTTTGACTTTTAATATGAATGAGAATATGCAGTATTTATCCTTCTGTGACTGGTTGGCTTTTTGTACTTAACATAATACTTTTCAGGTTTACCCACACTGTCATGAATGACAGAATTTCAGTCTTTTTTCTGACTGCATAATTTTCTGTTGTGTTATACATTGATCTGTGTCTTTTAAGTTTTAAAAACATTTATATGGAATACGATTAGTGATTTTTTAGTTTTAAAAGATTAATTCTTATTTATAATATTTTTAATTGTGCTTAAGACTATTGTTATTATAATACTTACTTTCTATGTGTCTTATCTGTTTTTGTTTCTTTATTACTCTTCCCTTTCTTTCCTTTTAATCAATTGTTAAAATCAGCTTTATTACCCCTATTGACTCCTTAGCTATAAATCTCTGTGTTAATATTCTAATGGGTGCTGTAATGATGACACTATGCACTCGTAACTCAGCATCATCTCACATGATTTCATGTTATAGCACTTCTGGCCAGCCTGTGGCCTGGTACTTAAGGTAGCTGTATTTCACATGGTCAACCATACAGCTGAAGTCCCAGACCTGGCATCTTGAAAAACATGCAGGGTGTGTGTAAGTGGGTGTGTGTGCATGCCCGAAATCCTGAAAGAAGGTGGAAATGAAGGAGAAGGGATTGTGGTATGATCACTCTCTATGAGGGATGCTTTCTCCCTGTCCTGTAACACATTTGCCCTCTGTCAAAACTAAAAAAGAGAGAGAGAGACAATATGATATCACTTCAAGTACAAGAAACTTGCAATACTATGTTTTAATAGATCTCTTCCTGTTCTTTGTGCTGCTATTATCATTTATTTTCTTATATATTGATTAGATACCACAAAATAAATTGAAATTATTTTTCCTTAAATACGCAGTTTATTTTCTTTCTCTTTCCTTTTCCTTTTTTTTTTTTTTTTTTTAATAGATTCTTGCCATAGGTCACATGTGCTTGCCAGAAAGAGACAGAAAGCAAGAAATCACCCCCTCGGCAGGATGGCCAAACTGCAATCCCCCAGTCTCCATTCTCCTTGGGATTTTGGGGCATGTACTCAAACACATCTGGTATGAATTTGAAGTCATTGGATCTGGGACTCGAACTGTGGTTAACCATATGGGAGTCCAGCAACATAACCACTACACCATCTGCTGGTCCCAAAGCACTCAATTTCTTGTTAAATAAATAAGTGTGTGTGTATATATATATATATAAAATATATGTGTGTGTATAAATATATTAAATATATATATTTATATATATGTGTGTATATTTATTAAATATATATATTTAATATATTTAATATATATATTCTTGTTAAATATATATATATATTTAATATATATACACACACATATATTTTGTATATATATGTATATATATGTGTGTGTGTATATATATATTATAAATATATTTATATATGTATATATATATTATATATATATATTTATATATATATATGTGTGTGTGTGTGTGTGTGTGTGTGTGTGTATATATATATATATATACATATACATATATATATATATATATATATATATATATATATATATTAGGTTTTTGCCATAGTGTATGTGTGCTTGCTGGAGAGAAAGAGAGAGATAGTGAGAGAAAAAGTAAGAAATCATCTTCCAGGGAATATGGCCATACCAGTCTCTTCTCCATTTTCCTCTTGAGATTTTGAGCATACACACACATACACAACTGGTATGATTTTCAAGTGCCAGGTCAGGGACTTAAACCACAACTGGTCATGTGGGAGGCCAGCACTTTCATCCTGCCACCTGCTGGCCCCATTTTCCCATTAAACATTTTTCACAAGTTTATTTATTTCTTCAGAGCAAGAAGAAAGAGAAAGAGAGAGTGAGAGAGAGAGAGGGAAAGAGAAAAGAGAAAGAGAAAGAGAAAGAGAAAGAGAAAGAGAAAGAGAAAGAGAAAGAGAAAGAGAAAGAGAAAGAGAAAGAGGAGAAAGAGAAAGGGAAAGAGAGAAAGAGGAGACAAAGAAGAAAGAGAGAGAGAGACATTCCTTACTGGGAGGTTTTCATGCTACCCAGCCTCAGCCAGTCCAGATCATAGGCAGGCATACGCATGCCAGCATGCACAGAGAGGCTCAGAGAAGAAAATCTGGAGCCTTCTTATGTGGGCCCAGTTGTGTTACCACTGGGCCACCTTCTGGCTCCTTCATTTTTTTAAATTAAAATTGAAATGTGCCGTACTCACCACTTTATTCCTTCCAGTACACCCAAGTTTCTGGACTTTAGCCTGAAAAACTTCTTTCAGCATGTCTCTTCTGTTAAATTACTAACAAAGTTGTCAATTTTTGCTTATTTTGAAAACACATCTTTATATTTGAATGAAAAATTTGCATATGCACAAAATTATCATGGCAATCTTTGTCATTATGTGCTTTGGAAATATAATTTCATTGTCTCGTTGTTTCCATTGTTTCTGATTTGAAGTCAGACATTATTTGAGTCCTTGCTCTCTCTTATGTAATGTGTTATTATTCTCTTTCTGCTTTCAATATTTTTCTCTTTTGTTTTAGATTTCATCAGATTGATAATGTGTGTGTGTGTGTGTGTGTGTGTGTTCCTCCTTTTAAATATTCAGTGAGCTTCTCAGATCTGTGTGCTAAATTTTTAATTAAATTTAGAAACAGCTAGCCATTATTTGTTGAAATATTCCTTACACGACTTTCTTCCTCACTTTTTCTTCTGAGACTCTAGTTGCTTGATATTGCCCCACAAGTCCATGATGTCGCATTCATTTATTTCCTCAGTGGAACATAGTTTTTCCTCTCTTGATTGACCATTATGTCCTTGTGCATGGTGGTCTGCTGTTTGTTAAGTCCCTCAATTAAATTTTTGTTTTAGACATTGTATTTTTCTGTTCTAGAGTGTTCATTTGTTTCCTTTTTAGTTTTTACTTCTCTTGAAACTCTCCATATCATTGCCCATTTTGTTTATCCTTTTTATATTCTTACTTTTTAAACGTATAAGTAATAGTAATTTTTTTATAGAGAGAGATTTATGCTGTAAGGTGCATGCACTAACTGGAGAGATAGAGAGAAACAGAGAGAAAGTGAGAAATCACTCCCCTCCAGGGAGAATGGCCACACTGCAATCCCTTCTCCTCCATTCTCCTCTCAAGATTTTGGACTCAGTGTGTTTCAAGCTGCCAGGTCTAGGACTTGAACCATAGTTGACCACTTGTGAGTCCAGCACCTGAACTACTATGCCAGCTGCTGGCCCCAATAATAGTAATTTTAAAGCTCCATTCTGCTATGTTTGTTTTCAATTGCTCCTATAACAAATTCTCACAAACTTAATGGCACACAAATTTACTGCCTTAAAATTCTATAAGTTCGAAGTCTGAAATGGGTCTTATTAGATTGAAACTAGGTGTTATCGAAGTTACATGATGGAGGAAGGATCTGTATCCTCGGGGAGATACTGTATGGAAATAACTTATCCTTGCATGTTTTGTATAGACTCTGAAGGATGCTTGATTCCTTGGTTTACGGCCCAGCCTCCAGCTCCACAGCCGGCAGCACAGCATCTTCACATTTCTGTCTGACTCCGACACTTACTCTCCTCAATTCTTCTTTAACTTGTAAGGATTTCTATAATTACACAAGGTATTCTTCCCAGATCAAGGTCAGCTTTTAAGCAACCTTCATTTTACCTTACCATGTAACAATCTATTCATAAATTCTAGGGACTAGGGGGTTAGGTGGATATCTTTGGCATTATTCTGTCCAAAACATCGGTTAATTACAAAAACTGAGTCTACATTTGTCTTCTCTTATTGGCTATTTTTTATCTTGATTATGGGTCACATTTTCATGCTTCCTTACATGTTTCATTATGTTTTAACCAAGTTCTAGGCATCGTGTATAATGAAAAGCCGAAGCTATAACATGCATTTTTTGTTTTATTTTGTTTATGTTTCAGAGAATTTAAGCTTTTTCTTCATCTGAAAATAACAGTGGCTGATTCTGCAGATTTTTTTCAAGAGTTCAATTAAGCCAGGGCTGAATCACAGTTTTAATTAGATTAAGTTCATCTTTTGTTAGCCCTATCTGCATCCCTCCACACCACCCATACAACTACCACCAAGGGGCTGATTACTATTTTTTATAGCATTTGAGCTTGTTGGGATGAGGTTGGACCTTAATTTCAAATAGCTTTGATCCATGTTTGGGTTCAACTCTCATAGGGTCTTCTCATCTAATTACCTCAAGAACACATACAACTGCATGAATTCAATTTGCTTTCCAGGTTCTCCTCCATGGGTGCAGGGATTGTGGCTAGGAGAACGACAGAATTATTAGGCCAAGTGATTTGTTTTCGTGTTTGGAATACATTCATATATATTCTGTTATGACACCCATACTTTCTCTAAAAATGTAGCTGGTATCTCCTTGTCTCTGTAGTTTAGCTATATTATATCTACTCCTTTTGTCCCATGTGCCCACAAAAAAAAAAAAAAAAATCATTTCCCCTGAGGTATAGAAGCTGCAGTGGTGCTTCTCTTACTTATAAAGGGTTCATTTCTCTTTGGAGTTTTGTTCAAGGCTTCACCGAGTGCTCTTTTGATATCTGAAGCATAAAATAACGTTTTTAACCTAGTCTTCTTTGGAAGCAAAAGTCTTTTACAAAGTTTAAGCTTAACTGGAAGCAAAACCTTTCCAGTATTGGTATATTTTTACTTCAGGGGAAAAAAGGCATGATTTTTTTAATGATTAATAATGTTGTGAAAATAGTCACTTTTTGTTTTTTGTTTTTGTTTTTGTTTTTTTGCTATAAGGCGCTTACTGGAGAGACAGAGAGAACTGAAATGAGAAATCATCCCTCAGGGGAGATGGCCATGCTGCAATCCCTTCTTCTCCATTCTCCTCTTGGGATTTTGGGCATGCATACACATGCACACGTCATGAGTTTCAAGCGACCAGGTCCAGTACTCCAGCTGTGGTCAACTATGTGGGAGTCCAGCACCTTAACCACTACACCACCTGCCAGCCCCAGGTAATCACTTTAAAAAAAATTTGTAATAGGTACATGTGTTTGCCAGAGAGAGAGAGCTAAAGCATTTCTCCACTTGGAAGACAGCCACACCATAATCCCTTCTCTATTTCTTTCTCTTATTTGGATTTTGGGCATGTATTCTCATGCACCTGGCATGTATTTCAGGCACTTGTGCCCACCAGAGAGACAGAGAGAGACTGACAGACAGAAAGAGAGAAATCACCCTTTAGAGGGGATGGCCAGGCCCACAATCCCTTTTCCTCTATTCTTCTTTCAGAATCTTGGGATCTTGGGCATGCATGTACATGCTCCGAGCATGAGTATTTAGTTGCTGGGTCCAGGACTTGAACTGCAGTCAACTACGTGGGAGTCCAGTGCCATAACTATTATGCCATCTCCTGGCACCAAAAGTTATTGGTTTTTAAGTCATTATATCTAACCAGGGTTTCACTCAAGACCATAGAAAAGGTTCACATATATATGTAGAGAGAGAGTAGGGAATAAGTTTAAAACAGATTTATTCTTGAACCAAATTTCATTAAATTTGTTGATAAAATGATATTTGCATTGTATTAATACTTCAGATGTATTTACTACAAAGAAAAGCTTTGTTCTGTCAAAGAAATTCTCTGTCATGCTAAAACTAATTATATTTATGAAGTTTATTTCATAAGAATTTGGTCAAAAGGAGAAATATAAGTACACAATAAAGTTCCTCTCTTGTAGACAGAGTTGTTTTTTTATTTAATTCTATTTCAATTTCTTTATACATTCAATCATACATGTCACTTTGCTTGTAAAATGAATGTTCCAACATGAATACATTTCTCACCAGTCCAGCTGGGGATACTATACACCTTATCAAGGGATCGTAACCCATTTCTTTGTCCAATAAATGTCTTGCCTCCCTATTTTTCTCCTTAATGTCTTTCCTCAGACTCTCTTCCTTCTCCCACCCTGTTCCCACACTGTTTCTGATGTCTATAACCATTTTTATGTTTACATTTCCTCTAGTCATGCAATTTCGGCCATAGAGTGCAGATAGGCAGTATATATTAAGTGGAGACATACACTGCCTCTTCTTCGTAGTCTGGGCTTGCTTCACTCAGCAGTAAATCTTCCATATTCATCCACTTTCTGTCAAAAGCCAGGGGTCTTGTTGTTTTTTTATGGCTGAGTAGTAAGTATTCCATAGAGTATATGTGCCACACTTTTTCAATCCATTCCTCTGTCCATGGACATTTGGGTTGATCCCATGTCTTAGCAATTGTGAATAATGCCACAATAAACAGACGTGCAAGCACTTTTCTGACTAAGCATTCTTCTGTCCTTAGGGTAGAAACCGAGGAGTAGGATTGCTGAATCATATGGTAGTTCTATTTGTAGATCTTTGAAGAATCTTCACATTGTTCCCCACAGTGGCTGGACCAATTTACATTCCTACCAGCAGTGTAGGAGAGATCCCCTTTCACCACATCCCCGCCAGCACTTATCTTTTTTTTTTTTTTTTAATTTCTGTTATTCTTTTTTTTTTTTGGAGAGGTTTTTCTTTTTTTGCTATAGGGCGCGTGCACTCGCCAGACCGACAGAGAGAGACAGAGAGACAGAAAGCGAGAAATCACCCCCTGGGGGGGAAGGCCACGCCACAATACCTTCTACTCCATTCTCCTCTCGGGATCTTGGGCACGCACACACACGCGCCCGGCGTGAGCCTTAAGCCACCGGGTCTGGGACGCGAACTGCGGTCGACTACATAGGAGTCCAGCGACATAGCCATTATGCTAACTGCTGGTCCCCCTAATTTCTGTTATTCTGACTGGGGTTAGGTGGTACCTCACTGTGGTTTTGATCTGTATCTCCCTTCGACAGAGTTTTAATGACCCTTGCCCTTGTAAAACTCCCTTCCCTTTGAGCTTAGGCAGAACATGTGCATGCAATAAAATTCCTTTCCCATGGTTCTGTTACACTAAAGGGCAAAAGGGTATTTCGCATATGTCATTAAGTTTACTAATCTGTTGACACTGGTTAATCATATGAGCCCTTTAAAAACAGCATTTCCTCTGATGAGTTATCAGTAGTGGAGGAGGAAGTCAAATAGATTCCAAGGACAAACTGTATTTAAAGAAGGTCACGGACTCAAGATAAGGGCACATAGAAAGGAACCAAGCACAGCCTCCAAAAGCTAAGACAGATCCTGGCTGAGCAAGGACATGGGGACTTCAGTCCTATTGTTGTCGGGAATGGAATTCTGCCAACAAAAATAAGTTTGGCAACAAATCTTTCCTTGAGCTTCCCAATAAAAGCTTAGCTCTACCTGTACCTTGATATTAACCTTGGACGACCTTGAGCCAAGAACTCAGCTTTGCTCTACTGAACTTTTGAAGTAATAAGTTTGTGCTGTTTGAAGTTGTTAAATATAGCATAATTTGCAATACAGCAACAGAAAACTAATATACTCAAGTCTTAAGGACAAGATATACTGCAAGCCCAATTTTGGATTTTGGTGTGGCCCCCTGTCTTGGTATCAAAATACACACAGCATTAAAATTTCCACACTTCAAAAATCACTAATTTCTCTCTCTCTACTACCCAAAGATTATTGGCTAGAATGATGCAAAAGTACAAAGAACACATTTTATCTGAAAAAGGCTCCTCACAAACCTCAACCTGTCTTTTTTGGTCTGACATGCATACATTCAAATTTACAATCATCAGCAAAAATGTTATAATCATCTAGAATGACACTGGTTGTTTGGTACTGAAACTAGAGTAATGGGAATTTCGCCTTAGTTGAAGACACAGAGTAAGCATTGTCGCTAAAATATGGGGACTCATTAGAAGTTCACTCACAGAAACTGTGACTCTTCTTCCTAAGAGATTAAAAGTCTGACTCATAGGGACAAAGTTTGACATGTTAGTACATACATGTTTTTCCCAGGTGTCTCAGTGTTGTAAACACTGCCTTTACTTGTGTTGAACAATCTTCCAATTTGAGTAAAATTATTTTAGAAGAGAATTCTTATTAAAACTTCAGGACACATCATTTTTTAAAGCTTTGAAAACGTGTTTTGTTTATTTTTATAACATTGAGCTATAGCATTAAGCAGTGGTCTAAAAAAAACATTTATTCTTGAGAGCCTTGGACAGATTTCTCTGTTCACCTAATACTATTCTCAACCCACTCCCAAGATAAATAGCCTGACAGTCATGACACAAGATAAATTCCACAAACTTCTTGAAGTTCCCTTATATAAATACAAATGCCTACCTTCCTGTTTATTCACTGAGTAAATAACCTCTCTGCACTTTAGTTTCTCATCTAAGAAAAATAAAAATTTCCTTGAGGAGAATACGATGAGGATAATCATTTCTTTGCTGAGCCATGATGATGATTACTTAACAAACGAAATAATTTTTTGACATGTGACAACCATATTCACTGTGCTGTGCTTTACAAGAGTCTGAACTAGGACATTCAATATTATATAAATTCAAAGCAAGACTCTATTATTTATTCTAAACGTGACAGCCTAGCTTTAGAGGTGGCAGCCCCCACACGACTAATCTGCTGATTAGTGACAGTATGCATATCAGAAGCCAGCAAGCTCCAATTTGCCTCGAATACCAGCTGCATAACAACTTATCAGAGAAGCCCAGAGAGGAAGGCAAAGGAATATCCCTTCCTTAATTATGAACACATGTATGCCGGTACAAACCTGCATTAGTATGACTGAGCATTTTGGAATAATAAGTTAATGCTATTAAGATTCATTACATA
The DNA here is from genome assembly GCA_026018925.1 of Tupaia tana. Lineage (NCBI taxonomy): Eukaryota > Metazoa > Chordata > Mammalia > Scandentia > Tupaiidae > Tupaia > Tupaia tana. The sequence continues at coordinate 94,445,942 of JAKSZU010000001.1, read as the reverse complement.
TTCCTAATATGCATACCAATGCCTCTTAGTGGTAATATGTTAGATTCTAAACACCAAGTATGAGTTAAGTCCAGTGAGAACGGAAAGAGATCAACCTAGGAATGCCAGTAGAAATACCTGATAAGGCTTTGCAACTACAAGAAGGTTATTTTTGGCTATTGTACTCACTAATTCATTATTAAATTGAACTGACCTAGATTAATTATTGCTTGAAAAATAAAAATTTCCATTTAATATGTATGTGTCTAAATTTTGTATCATATGAAAAAGAAAAAATAATAATACAAAGTAAAGAGAAAATTGGTGAAGTCCTACATTGACCCAAGACCTGGTTTATTTGGCTAAAATTTTAAATTTTAATGACATTAGATGGTACTTACACTGTATTACTTTTATACTTGCTTTATTTATTTATATTATCTGATTGGTCCCTGAAGTCATCCTAACATGAGTTCTAAATGAAGATCTGTTTGAAAGGCAAAATATTTCCTTAAGAGAAATGTACCAGAAAGGTAAAGATAATGTGACAATTTTGTGCCCACATTTGATGTCAGGGAAATTACAAATGTAAGATTTGGTTGACCTGGGAGACCATAACATAATGAGAAATGTCCTGATTTGACAGGCAATGCTCCCTTCACTTATTCATCTAGCATTCATACATTCTGATGATCAACCTGATGTGAAGATTTAAAAAATGTGTGGAAAATGGAATTAAATTATTTTGGGTGCAAAAAATGTTTGGAATCCATACAGAGTTTTTTCATAATACAGATTTTCAATGAGCTTTTAGAAAACTGCTGCCTCATGTATTTTGCACACAGGGTACTCTTTTTGGAATACAAAGATAATACGATCCATTCTCTATAAGAATTTGATCTGATAATGCATGTGTAGCATGCACAAACTTGGTTCTTCCTTCAGATTTCTTTGGCTGTCTCTCGTGGTCAGCATCCCACTCATGCTTAATAGGCCCTGTATGACTAGATGAAATGGCATACCTTGGGGTATGAGATCTAGCTTGCTGAATGGACACAAAGGTCCTGGAAATGTGAGAGTGTGAATTTTTCATAGAGTGAGTTCACTACAGGAAATAAGAGATGAAATGGAACTAGGCAGATAAACTCTTCCTCTTTCTCTCATCATTGACTAGCCCTAGCTGCTGATTTATTTCACAAATCTTCCAAGAGAGTACCCTGTGCCAAGTAAAAACACCTGCTAGGTGACCTGCTGTTGTAGTGACCAACACATTAAAGAATCATATTCCTTTTTTTTTTTTTCCACCTTTACTGCTTTGGTTTTGTCTCTTCAAGCAAAGTAATGGTGAGATCTTGGACAAGACATCCAGACTTAATGAGCTTCAAGGATGGAGTCGAATAATCTGATGACTTCTTGCTCTACATGTTAGAATTCTGTTGTTATCTGCAATAATACCCAAATTATTCACTATGTAAACTTGTCATGTTCTAGAACCTTGTAAATCATGCTATAGAAAAGTGATTTTAAATTATAAATTAACCTTATGAAATCACAAGTAGCTTTCATAAAAAGTATTACTAGCTTCCAAAGTCTATTTTGCATTCCAAAATCAAAAGGAGCTGTATTATGCAATTTCTAAATCAATCACACAGCTCTAAAACTCCGATTTTTTTCTGGTTCCATTAGGACAGTGTCATATCTGAACAGTTTCCTCAGAGGGAGGAAATAATTATCACTTCTTGAGCCAAAAGCATAGTTCCAGGCTCTAAGCAAGTTGCTTCATAGAAGTTATTTTATGTAATCCTCAAAAAAGTCCTAAAGGCAGTAATTATTTTCTCTGTTTTAAACTTGAGGAAACTAAGGCATGAGTAATAAATTGCCAAAAAGCAGAGCTAATAAGGGCAAGCTAAGGTGAAAAACCATCTGCTAAGTTCCAAAGCCCAAGTTCCCTTGGTGGACATACTTTTTAATTTTAATCCCCTCTCACTCTTCTTTCATCTACAGAAATCTTTGACTTAGAAGCCATTCGCCACACAGCTAGCCCTTCAGCTTCAGTAATTTAATATCCTTTTACTTATTTCGCTTTTTTCGTGTGTGGCTAAAACATGTAATAACATAGAGCTATATATCTCACTTAAATGATGTTACTGTCAAGGAAAACTGACAAGTTAAAATTCTTCAATTTAGAATGTTAAAATATGCACTGCAAATCAGTTCCTAAATGTATTTCAACTAGTTCAATATTTCATTACCTGTAGTGCTACCATCTAGAAGTATCTATTAACCAATACGTTTGTGATTTACAGATACAAATATAAAAGATGTTCAGAAGCTAATTCTGATACTTAAGAAAAACTAGGGGCTGCTATCATCTTCAAAGAAAATCTTTAGCCCAGCCATGACAGCACATGCTGCTTGATGCCACTACTCGGCAGGCTGATGTCACATGGGAGGACTGGGTTTGATTTCTGGCCCATCCTAAAAGCCATGTGCCATGGTGTACGCCTGGAGTCTAAACTACTTGAGAACCCTAGGCAGGGGGATAGCAAAAAACCAACACATTGTCTAAATAGAAAAAGAGAAGAAAAAAAAAAACTAGTTTTTATATTCTTTTTACTCTGAATATGTTTATTTTATTGTATTTGAATCCTTTTAAGTTGGTAATGCATAAATGAACTAAAGTAAGTGTATATTAAATCGAAATATGTAACTACACTTTCGAGTTGTTGGAAAAGTTGTGAGGCATAACGTTTCTGATGACCCAATAAATATACCATTTACTAACTTTAGGGATCATCCCATTAAACAAATTAAATCTGTATTTATGTCAAACAAACATAAAATAATCTTAACACAGCTTTTAGTGCTAAATTATTGTTATAATTAGATATTAAAACTTTTCTCATGGAATAATTAAACAATCACTGAAAATTAATTTTTTTTTCATTGTTAGTCAGCATAAAACACTATCTTCATTGCATAGCTTAAATTCATGAGAGTATCTCTATGGCAAGATAGTCTTACATATCTCCATTTGGCTCCTTTACATTGATTTAATTCCTATGATTTCAATTTCAAACTTAAACCTAATGTAAGCATTAACTGGTCAGAATACTCTGAATGGCTTAGTTAGAGTGAAAAACCACCTGCTAAGCTCCAAAGCCCAAGTTCCCCTGGCAGACACATCACTTCACATTTTCATTTAATATTTGGTTATTAGAAACATTAGAAACATTAGAAACATAGAAATGTTTCTAATAACCAAATCAACTTATTCCAGTCCTCCAAAGAATCTCAGTGTCAACAATATAAGATTGAAGATGACACAGGACAGATAACAGGTAAGACAAAAAATAGATGAAACATTTATGGTATTTTATTTTTAACATAAAGCAGGGAGCCTCGTGCACTAAACCAAGGAAGTTTCCAAATGGCCCTGTGTGATCTCTGGACATTTAGCTGAGAGTTGTTGGTATCCACAATGACACCGAGTTTCTACCAAAGGGGCTGTCAAGTGACTAGGTGGCCAGATGTCAACACCTCATAGCAAGTGAAAGTCAGGTTTGGTCTTTCACTTGGTAAGAGAAAATAACTCTCTCTCTCTCTCTCTCTCTCTCTCTCTCTCTCTATATATATATATATATATATATATATATATATGCCATTTTTGCTCCCCAAAGACAGAAATAATGAGAAATCACCACCTGAAGGAGATGGCCACAATGCAATCCCCTCTCCTTCATGCTCCTCTTGGTATTTTGGACATGCCGTACACATACCTGGCATGTGTTTCTACAAACTGGTCACATGGGATCCAGCATCTTAATTGTCACATCATGGGCTGGTCCAACACAACTATTTTTAGCAGTTCTGCTCTACCTGTGGTGTAACAAATGTATTGATCAACATTTGCACATTCATAACAGCCAAGGTTCAAACCAAATAGAAAAAGCTCCAAGCCATTGAATCTGTCCTTAACATCTCCCACTGCTCTTCTGCATGTCCTCCCCAACCTCCAGCAGCCAGGGTCCTTGGACTTCCCTCCCACTTTATAAAAGCATCTCATGCCAGCCTTCCTCTTAACAAGTCTTTCTCAGATCAAGCTGTTATGGCTTATCAGAGGAGCTGGTAGGTTATTTATTTACACAAGAATGGATGCAACGATCCATTTATCCATTTAGGTCCTCAACAAACATGTACTGAATATCCATTTTGTGCTGACACTGTGCCGAACACTAGGAAAAGATCACTGCTGTAGGGGCCAGCAGATGACGTGGTAGTTAAGGTACTGGACTCCCACCTGATTGACTGCAGTTTGAGTCCCAGACTTAGCGACTTGAAAGTCACACTGAGTGCATGTGCATGCATGCCTGAAATCCTGATAGGAAAATGGAGAAAAAAACATTGTGGAGTAGCCATCCTCCTCCCTGGGGAGTGATCTTGCACTTTCCCTCTGTCTGTTTCTCTCCATCTCTATCTGGCGAGTACACATGCCTTATGGTAAAAACTAAAAGAAAAAATATATAACCACTGTCAACTAAGCACAGTGACAGGGAAAATTGACTCTTCTCAGTTATTCACAATCTCCCTTGGTTGCATCTTGAAAGAGTAACATGTAGGTGATTAGCCTAGAGGAATAGACCACACTAAAGGTTTTTAAGCAGAAACAAACATATTGTAAATAGAAAAATTATCCTAGAAGTTACAATACCAGAGCATAAATTTTTCTTTTCATTTAGAAGGTCAGTATTAATCAGAGAGCATGAATTGTTCAACAATATACAAGGGGACTTCAAAAAGTTCATGGAAATTTAGAATTAAGTATGAGTTTATTTTTGGTAATAAAAAAATGAAATCCATGCATAGTGTTTTCATAATATGTACCTTCATTTCAATTGACTTTTTTTTTTTCCCAAGAGATTTTTGCTAAAGGGCACATGTGCTTGCTGGAGAGACAGAGACAGAAAGCGAGAAATCACTCCCCAGGGGATGGTCATGCCACAATCCCTTCTCCTCCATTAGCCTCTCCAAATTTTTGGCACACACACACACACACACACACACACACCTGGTGTGAGTTTACAAGCCACCAAATCTGGGACTTAAACTGCAGTTGACTATGTGGGAGTCCAGAGACATAACCATTATACCATTGCTGGTCCCTCCATTGACTTTCTAAAAGATTTTCCTCAATATTAAATAAAACTTTCCCTGTTACTTTGGAATCTGAATTTAAGTCTTAAATAAGACAAGAAGCACTGGATTGCCTCACAATCTAAAAAGCAACCGATAAGTATATTCCTGTAAATTATTAAGGGTTGACAAAAATAAGTCCTTACCCACAAACACTCCAAAGAGCTTATGTAAACAGCAAAGTAGAAATTCAATTGGGGGTGGACTTTCAGATTTAGAATTATCAGGTCTTAGATGATCTCTGACTTTTCTTTTCTCCACAGAGTAGGGTATAGAGTACCTGCCTCTTTAGTAAAGGCGATGATGTTTCAGAGACAACTCACGATAACCAGAAGAGCAAGAAGAGAGCTGCACACCTTCCTTCCCTGTGAATGATTCCAAACTGAAAATTGAATGCCAAGTGAGGAATTTACTGGGAGGTTTTCCTATGGTTCCCTTGAGTTCAGGGTACACCTGAGCACTTTAAGACTGTTGCCACCCTTGCCTTCAGAATTTTTTTTTTTTTGGAGAGGCTTTTTTGTTTGTTTGTTTGTTTTTTTGTTTTTGTTTGTTTGTTTGTTTGTTTTGCTATAGAGCGCGTGTGCTCGCCAGACAGACAGAGACAGAGAGACAGAGAGCGAGAAATCACCCCCCAGGGGGGATGGCCATGCTGCAATCCCTTCTCCTCCATTCTCCTCTCGGAATCTTGGGCACGCATGCACATGCTCCTGGTGTGAGTTCAAGCCACCGGATTCAGGACTCGAACCACTGTTGACTACATGGGAGTCCAGCGACATAGCTATTATGCTAACTGCTGGTCCCTGCCTTCAGAACTTTGAAGACAGGAGTTTGACTAGAGCAGTTGTCCAAAAGATAGAGAACAAGGCTTCAGTAGCAATATTGATCATTTGGCAGGTCCCACCTGAAAGGACAGCATGCAGAATCAAAGCTATTTGAATGGAGTCTTGTCTTCATTACCTGCTGCTACTGTAATAAATGGCTACAAACTTCATAGTGTAAAATGGGTCCGACGTGGGACCAGCAGTTGGTGTAATGGCTATGTCACTGGACTCCCATGTAGTTGACCATGGTTCAAGTCCCGGAACCGGTGGCTTGGACTCTTGGAACCACACCGGGCACATGTGCGTGCATGCCGAAATCCCGAGAGGAGAATGGAGGAGAAGGGATTGCAGCATGGCCATCCCCCCAGGGGTGATTTCTCGCTTTCTGTCTCTCTGCCTCTCTCTGTCTTTCTGGTGAGCACACGCCCTATAGCAAAAATCTCTCCAAAAAAAAAAAAAAAAAAAAAAAAGCCAATCCAATGTGTCCTATAATTCTGATGTCAGAAGTCTAAATGGATCTGGAGGGCTGCTTTCCTTGCAGAGACTCCAGGGAGAATCGATACCCTGGCTTATTCCAGGTTGAAGAGGTCACCCACATTCATTGACATGTGACTCCTTCCCCTACCTTCAAAGCCAGCACGTCACCTTTTCTCTCCCGTCTGACCTCTGCCACCATCCTCCAATGCCCTATGACTGACTGATCCTCTTGCTTCCCTCTTATAAAGATCCTTGGATTACATTAGGCCAACTCAGATAATCTGTGATTATCTCCCATCCTGGGATCCTTGCCCACATCTACGAAGTCCTTTTAACCTTGTGAAAGTGGTATTCACAGGTTCTGGGGATTAGAATGTGCATCCAAGGGGCTTGTGGGGTCGTAGGGACACAGCAATCACAAGCTTAGAAGCTCGCCACAACAAGGGAGTTAAGGACATGCCTAAGCGAAAATTCTCTGAGAGTGTCCAGATCATTACATAAATGAGTCCTATGAGGAGCCAATATCTGGACCTCTGCCCCTCAAAGAGTAATGATTTTTTGTCTAACAGCTCCAAGCAAGTTGAGATTTCCTTTAGTTTACCTTCTTCCCCTGGACGCTGGGAGACTCAAGGGTGATGTTCAGGGTTGAAGTGAAGAACAAGCAAAAGTGAGAGCAAAAGAAGTCCTGCCCTCGGTGGTAGGTTAGGCTTAAGACGGCAGGAATTGAGAAGCTACAAACTCAGTGTGAAATGAAAATCTTGATTTAGACCACATGTAAACATTCCCTTACCCAGTATGAATCTTCAGTAATAAAACGTGACTGCAAGGCAACCAAGGCAAGGGGAAGAGGAAATCCAGCAAAGCATGTTTGAAATATAAGTCTGGAAAATAATTAAGACCTCTCCTATTTGTACAATAGGATGTTGCCTATCTGACAAAGTGGTGATGATGACTTTACGTATATATGACATATATAGCCCCATCATCCGCTTTTGATGACATTGTTTTGGTCTGGTTTCCTCAGTGTGCTTGCCTTGAAACTCTCTTTATGTCAGAGGTGCAACTCTCCATGCCCATACTTCACAGCAACATCCTTGTTCCAGATTCTTGTGCACCTTAGCTATTCAGAGCTTGCCTAATTCTCTGAATGCATTAACAGACACTGGATTGACACCTTCTGTGTTGTTCAGCCATTGTTACGCTGGGTTCTAAATTATTTCAGCTTGGCATTACAGAGATAATCTGTCACTAATGCAAACTTGTGTATTTACAATATTAGAATTGCTGTCTTGTTATTTTTTCATTACTACTGTATTTCCTGAGTCTCTCTCATTACCATGTGTATTGTTTTATTATTTACATTTTGAATGCTATTATCTCTAAGGCTGTCAGCAGAAACATTCTGAGATAATGACTCTGTGGGAAGAGAATTATCTAAATATGGATCTTCCTGCTCATGCTCAAATAAATTACTGTCTAACTCTTCAGATGCTTCTTATGGGTCCTCATTAAGACAAGTGTGGCTTAAGGGAATTGTGGAGTGTCAACTGCCTTTGTCTAAGAGTCTGAAGATGCAGAAATAAAACTAGAGATAGAGAAAGTCGATTAAGATAGGATGTGAAAGACTTTCCTGTGATAGGAACAGGGGATATAAAAACATCTAGTGAAATACAAATTTGATGACAATAGCCTTGAAAGAGAATAATATTTATAGAGAGTCTGGAGATAAAGCAATGACTAAAATGAATCTAAAGCATTTCATATCTTTTTTGATTTTTTATTTAGAAATTGCCTATTCAAAAGTAGGCACTCCAGGGACCAGCAGTTAGTGTAATGGCTATGTCGCTGGACTCCCACGTAGTCGACCTTGGTTCAAGTCCCAGACCCGGTGGCTTAAACTCATGCCGGGCGCGTGTGCGTGTGTGCCCAAGGTCCTGAGAGGAGAATGGAGGAGAAGGGATTGTGGTGTGGCCATCCCCCGCTGGGGGGTGATTTCTCACTTTCTGTCTCTCTGTCTCTGTCTGTCTGGTGAGCACAAGCACCCTATATCAAAAACCTCCCCAAAAAAAGAAAAAGAAAAAAAAAAAAAAAACATAGGCACTCCCCAGAGAACCTTACCTAGTGTCTTAGCTTTAAATACCAGTAATACATCTGTGCTACCCAAATTTCTGTCTTTATATCTGGCCTCTTCACTGAGCTTCAAGTGCAGATACTCAACGTTGAATTTGATATCTACACTTGACTGTCTATTGGCATCTCAAACTTAACATAGGCAGTACATAATTCCTTTTATCCAAGTATCTCTCTGTCCCTCCTGCTCCGTTATCCAGCCTCAGCACATACCACCATTGAAGCCTCCACCAGACAATTTAAAACAGGTAACTTTCTCTTGATTCCTCTCTTATTTTTATTCTTCACATCTAATTGATCATCAAATCCTGTGGAGTTATCTCCAAAATACGTTCTAAATACAATTACTTCTCTCCATGGCCGTTGTGATCATCTTGCCTAGGAAATCATTACCTTTTAATGGAAACTCAATCCCTACAGCAGAGCTTCCAATCTTATTTCTCCACCTACTGCAGCCAGAGCAAACTTTATGAGCCATGTGTATTGCATCATGTTACTTAGATATAACAGGTGCTGTTGTGAACACTCCAGATACATGACTATAATACAGGGGGTAGGGGAGGGCTTGGCCCCATAGCACAGTGATTAAGCAGTGTGTCTGTGCAGACAAACCCAGATCCCACATTGTCAGCCAGGGTTCGAATTCTAGTCCAAGTGGCTTAAAAATACAACAGGTGTGTGTATGTGCCTTGGACCTTGACAGGATAAAGAAATGGAGGGGGTAAAAGAAATTGCGGTGTGACCAGGCCCCATTATGCTAACCACTCTTGCTCTAGTCCTCGTCACTAGCATGGGTAGATGGCCTTTCTCTGACTTAGAATGCATAATCCATTATGTGCAGTAAAGGAAGGAAAAGAGTCAAGTAGGACACCTGGGACTGCAAGCAGTGAGAAGGAGAATGCTGATATCTAGAACTACTGGGATCTCATAAAGAAAACAATCTACATTCACCTTACTGTGGTTAAAGACCTTTGATGTTCTGCGTTACTGACTGCCAGATAATATTCACATTATTGGCCTATTTTACAAGTCCTTGGGGAAGAAGTTGCACTGAGATAGGCATCTATTATTCATTCCTTGGAAACTTTTGACTGGCGGCCATGGTTCTTTCTTATTTCAAGCCACATTTAATCACAGCAAACAAAAAAATATAGGTAAGCTTTGGTCCCTTCTCTATCTCCTGGTAGAAGGAAAGCAATCACGTGAAGTTCTCTGGATAATAAATAACTTCTCTACCTCTTGCTTTTCTTGACATCTTTGTGAAATATTTATTGCATTTCTTTCCAAAAGCTGAAAACTATCATTCTACTCCAGAGAATATTATTCTGTGACCCAACGCATGGCCCACCCTGCCTACTTAGGCTGCGCTTCTCTCACCTGTCCTCTCATCTGACCCTGTCTTTTAATGCTGCCTTCAAGTTAACTTCTTCTGGCCACATCTGTTTACTTTCATTTAAGCTGTTACACTCCCTATAAGCTCCTCTTTCTTTGATGTTGACAGAATATGTTATAAATCACAGAACACAAATTCTATGATATAATAATTCACCAAAGACTCTGTGGACTATTATGCCAAAGCCTGAACTTAGCACAAGTCTAAAGAAGTGAAAAATATTTAGACAAAGAAAGGAAGATAAATCTATCTGTATATTACCTCTATGTTTAAAGAAACTATGCTTCAAAACCTAATGACTACTTTTTATTAATGGACAAATATTAGTGTAAACAGCCATTATGAAGATAAACTCAATGACTAAATCAGAGAAGCAGATCACTGATCACCAGTTGGTGGGTCTGATTTGTGATGGAGTAGTAAATTGATTCAAAGAAAATTAAAGAAGGAGGAGGATCCCAGAATTAAAAACAAACTGAACCATGAAATATATATATAATTTTTTGAGCAAGATCTTTGCTACAGGGTGTGTGTGTTCACTGGAGAGACAGAGAGATAGAAAGCAAGAAATTACCCACACACACACACCACGGGGATGGCCACACCATAACCCCTTTTCCTACATTCTCCTCTTGGAATTTTGAGCAGCACACGCATGTTTCAAGTTTCTGGGTCCAGCTCAAACCATGGTGGACCATGAAGGAGTTCCACGCCTTACCCACTACATCACCAACTGGGCTCCAGAAGACATTTTAAAAGAAATTATTTACCCATCTCCACCCTGTCCTTTGTGAGTCAAGTTAATCAGATTAAAAAAAGAAGAAGAAGAATGGAATAAAAATAGTTCAGTTACCTTTGAGATGGATGTTGATAAATGTTGGAAATTAAATGGGTTGCTCAACTGAAGACTGAAAGTTTTCACAGTATTTACAAATTTAGTTTTGCATATAGTGAAGTGAAAAGTAAGTGGGGGAAGAAATAGAGAAACAGGAATGCAGGCTGTCCAGAGATCTTGTTCACTTCCAGTTATACTGTTGAACCAAAGAATATCCTCGAGCAAGAGATTCGACCTCTCTGACCAAGCTTGTTCATCAGTTAGCCAAAGCTAATTAGGACCAGCTACCTTCCTTACCTTTACAGCATAGTTAATATTAATTGACTGATACGTTTGAATAGCCTGTGCTCCACACTCAAAAAGGTGAAAGGGTATTTCGTGGTTGTTAGCAATTATCTGTGAAATTATCTCAGTTGTCAGAAGGACCAATATAAATCTGCCCCCTGGGAGACCTCCCAAGCCATTGCATTGACCATATGTTTCTTGTTTTTAAAGGGATGCATTTCCTTCTTGCTGTCTTTTTCCTTTATTCATTATTTCTTTTCTCTTAAATATTCTTATGCACTTTTACAAGACTGTCATCATCCTTTTTGCTGCCCTTTGCTATAAAACTATTCCAAATATAGCAGAATTCTATGTCCCTTCTTTCACATTCTCCCCATCCCACCCTAAGTTCTAACAAGCACTGCCTCTCTCTTTCCCCCTGAATATAGTAACCCATATTTTCTAGTTATGTTTCATTAGCAAAAAAAGGAGTAAAGGTCTACATACATTCACTGATCCTTTCTACTAATCCCATGATTACATACCATTAGTATATAATTCTGTAAACTGATAGGAGGGGATCAAAAAAAAATAAATAAAAGGCATTCAACAGACACAGGAATGCAGGTAAACAAGTAGATGGGGCAAATGGACTGCAGGACGGCATACCAAAACAGAGTGAGGGCAAAATAAAAACAGAATTGCTTATCTTATAAAATTAACAACGTACGTCATAAAGTAGTGTTCCTTATTGAAAAAGACGAATATAGTATTGTCTTTTATTTGATTATTTCATACTGCGTGCATGCTTTCAAAATCCATATTGTATCCCATGAAGATGTACACTTAAAGGTAAATAATAAATCATAAAATAAAACAAAATGTACATTAAAAAAAGAAAAGAATACTTAAGGATTGACTTTCAAATAATATCATGATGCTTTGTGTTTTGATGACTGTAGGCAGAATAATAATAATAAAAAAAAGGCACCTAAGTTTTTTCCTAGAGTAAATCTAACATAAGTCTAACACAGGTTATTTCATTAGCTGTAAGTCTTTGTGTTGCTTTTCAATTCTGTTGCTTTCTTTTTCCTCAAGAATTAGTGAGGAATAGTTCCACTATGCCTTGAAAACATGTTACCTCTGACTTTTGTTTGTATAAAGATACAAAAAGGTAGTTATGTAATAGCTCTGAAACTCAGAAAGGTGAGTTAGAGTAGTAAATCCTCAGCTAATGGATGACAATTGAAGCAGGTAATAAATGGTTAGATCACCTAAAAGTAAGTTAAGATTTAAAGATTGAACCTGAAGTCTGAGAAATACTAGTATTTTATGTTTGGGCAAAACAAAGGATCTCACAACATAAATAGAAATACATTGTAATAATATTCAAAACATACACTTGGAAACTGTAATTTGCTAGAATTAGAGAACTTTCACATTATCCAAATCAATCAACAACTTTTCACTGTGAACTGACAGACATTCTGCTCTGGTTATTAGCTGGGAGAACTCTGTGATGACTTTTAGGCATGCAGACAATTCAAAGCCCTGCACAATAATATCTGCACTTAGAATAACTTTGTATAAATGGCCCTTGCTCTAAATTTCACACTAATTATGGGAGTCACGATCATGTGGTTCAGGGGAAAACTTGGCAGAATTTCACATGGCACTTTTAGCCCCATAAATTTGAAAGAAAAGAATTTTTCATCCACATTGCTGCTAATTTTTAACCTGCCCACACCTGGTATAATAGTCCAATGTTGTATTTAAATAGCATACTTGCAGTTATTAATACCAGCTTGACGTGAGGCAATATAATGACTTGAAATTATTGCTCATGTTTCCAGAAATGGAAAAAATTTAAGTCAGGTAACATATATACAAATGTGCTATTATGTTTTCATAAAAGATATTTTCACTGATCATGTTGTAAATGATAAATTGGCAAGCTATAAATTTAGTTTTATCTATAAAGTTAATATGAAATTATAAATAAGAATGCAAATAACATTAATAAATCATTATGCATGAATAATAAAAAATACATCTAATAAAACTCAGACCCATAAAGCCTACAAAAGTCCTAATCATATTCCATTAACTTCTGTTTTCGAAATTCCTAACAAGCTTAGCTAACTGGTCTACCTCCCATGAGCAAATTAGAAGTAATAAGTTTGATGCAGACAGGACCTCATTTTGAGATAGAAACTTAAATGGCAGCAAACTGTGATGACAGATAAAGAAAAATGTGGTTAAATTAAAAATGAAAACAGTATTTAGAGCTCCAAAAGTAGACTTGTGTATAGCTACTTAGTGTAAACACTTCGCTATTATTACACTAGCCTCTGATGACTAATAATCATCATAGTCACATGAAAGTTAAATACAGAAATAGTATGTGGAATTCATTTTTAAAAGATTTTAATAAACTAAAAACCAGTTAATAATTTCAGAAAGTACATTTCCATTGTTCATAAATTTCACTTATACAAAGACGTTCGTTTCTTATTTATAAATGCTCTCTCTTAAAATAAAATTCATTCATAAATTGTAAGAAAAAATCTCTTTAAAGACCACTAATGACTTTAGCTATAAGGTAATTGTTTATTGGCTGTGATTTATCTCTTTGCATCATTTAAGACTCCTTTAAATTGTTATGGACACTGGGGACAAAGTGGAAGGAGAGTGGGAGAAGAAAAGAGTGCAGGAAGGCAAATTTGGGGGAAAATGGAGAAGTAAGACTTTTTTTTTTTTTTTTTTTTTTGGAGAGGTTTTTGCTATAGGGTGTGTGCACTCGCCAGACAGACAGAGACAGAGAGACAGAAAGCAAGAAATCACCCCCGAGAGGGGATGGTCACGCCACAATCCCTTCTCCTCCATTCTCCTCTTGGGATCTTGGTCACGCACGCACACGCGCCCGGTGTGAGTTTAAGCCACGAGGTCCGGGACTCGAACCATGGTCGACTACATGGGAGTCCAGTGACATAGCCATTACGCTAACTGCTGGTCCCGAGAAGTAAGACATCTGTGGGACACAGATATGGTTTGTTGCCTGTCGATGATGTTGTGTATAGTTTTCTCAACTCACCTGCTGTGTGGCGTATATCATGTTAGGTAAAATCTCTTTAAAATCTAAATGATGTTAAACAATTGAATGTAAAAATAATAATAAATAGTAATAATGAAAACTAAAAATAAATAAGACTCCTTTACTTCTACCTATAATGACAATTATTTGGGTGGAATTGTCCTGGTCCCTATGAGATTATAGCTCCTTGAAGATAGATAGTAAATACCAGATACCTGAATTCATGTTTGTATCAGGGCCTCTCCTCCACACTCTGCATTGCCTAGTAGAAAATGCTCAGTAAATGAAGAAAAGCAACTTAAAACACACATAAAGATGTCCTTTATTTTTCCAGTGACAATAAGTAGTAACACCAACACATTTATTTTTATGAATATAAAAGATAAATTCACATTAAAAAATCATTAAGTATTATTTGACCTTAAGAAATGAAATTAACTGAGAGAAAAGTCAATTCAAATTAGTAAATGAATGGATAAATATGAACGATTAAATATCCTTAAGAAATCACAGTGTATGCAGAAGCTAGTGTTGCCTATTAGTGAATATCTGCAGTGACCATATTAAAATTATTTGTTATTATAATATAAATTATACACATAGTAATTTTATAGTCTCAAATAGATTGCAATTTGCATTTTGGATGGAAAAAAGGCTTAAAATTAAAGCCAATTTTTAATTTAAAATGCTCCCATAGTGAGTCTTTTATGTATCTAATTATTGGGGTACAAAATAAGAAGTTTTATCCTGTAAACATTCAAATACCATGGATCTCAGCTCTATAGAACAATTTCTTTTTCATTTACCCTTTTCTTAATTGCCAGAGAGTACATGTGCTTACCAGAGAGGAACAGAGGAGAGAGACAAAAGGAAAGAGAAAGCAGCCCTCTATGAGGCAGGCATGCCTGTGCCTTCTCCATTTCTTCTGCCAGGATTTTGCGAGTGTGCACACATGTGTCCAGCATATTTCTCAGACTGCTGGGACCAAGACTCAGACTGCAGTCGGTCAGGTAGGATCTGGTTCCCTTAACCACCAAGCTAGGAAGCAGGCCCTCGTTTATTTCTATATATTTTATTTTCAAGACAGTTCACTAAAAGGAGTTTAATTTTAAGTTTTGAAGGCGACAATGTGCTTACAACTCCAATTATATAAATTTATCTTTATTTTCAAGAATATTTTCCTATCTTTTCATGCTCAGGTTAAGGTTTAATCACAAAATATTTAGCAGGATATAAATCTTATTCAGAAATGAATTAACAGCTACACATCATTATTTTCATAATATTAGTCATGATGTTTCTGATTAATTATCCAACTTTTGTCACTTTTTTTTATGATTATAGTAAAACAGTACAGAGTATATTCCTGGGACCAGCAGGTGGCGTAGTTATGTTGCTGGGCTTCCACATGGTTCAAATACCAGACTCAATGGCTTAAAACTCATGCTGAGTGTGTGTGCGTGTGTGCCCAAGATCCCAAGAGGAGAGTGGAGGAGAAGAGATTGTGGTGTGGCCATCCTTCCTCGGGGGTGATTTCTTGCTTTCTGTCTATCTCTCTTTGTCTCTCAAGTGAGCACATGGCCCTACAGAAAAAATATCTAAATCTAAAACGATAGAGAGTATGCTCTTTATAGAATAGAGAATAAATTTCAGTTAATAAAATAATGCCATACGACTGTAGTCTGCAACTTTGATATCTAAATATTTAGAATAATAGAGAATGAGTTGATCTCTGAATAACAACAGACAAATCCTCAGAATCCACTCATGTCATAAGAGGACTAGAGGTTCTCCATATATATCAGAAAGTTCTCTCTATCTGCCACAGGAACATCCGGGAAACATAATAAGCACTCTAGTGTATCTCATGGAGGAAAGAAGATAGAAAAGTGTATAAAAGCCAGAGAGCTGAGTCAACTTCATAAGCAAATAGTCAATCACTTATTAATATTTTTGCTTGTTAAATCCTTTAATCTCTCTTACTAATATAAGATGTGTGATCGTGTTTCAAATAGTTACTTGAGCATGGCAGGAGACTAATCTATTCATTCGTTCAATATTGAGTGGCAAAATGTTTCAGTAACTGTGCAGAAGTATGAAACAGAAATAAAAATGTAACATTATTTACATTAAAAACTATGTTGTCATCCATGAAAGACATACTTGACAAGCCGGACTTCATTAAAATTAAAAATTTCTACTCCATCAAAAATAATATCAAGAGAAAAAGAAGACAAGCCATAGACTGTGAGAAAATATTTGCCATTTGCCAAGATACATCTAATAAAGGACTGTTGGATAGATAATATATATACACACACACACATTTATATATATATATATGTACATACACACACACACACACACACACACACATATATATATACACTCACACACAAATATACACAACTCTTAATTTAAAAATGGGCAAAAGACACATGGGCAAATAAAGCACATGAAAAAATACTCAACGTAAAATGTCATTAGGGAATTATAAATTAAAACAATAAGTTATTACCACACACCTACCAGAATGGCGAAAATCTAAGATATTAGCAACACCAAATGATGGTAAAGATAGAGCAAAAGCAGCTCTCATTCATTGCTGGTGGGAATGTAAAATGGTACGGCCACTTTGGAAGACAGTATGGCAGTTTTGTACAAAACTAAGCAAACTCTTGGGGACCAGCAGTTAGCGTAATGGCTATGTCGCTGGACTCCCACGTAGTCGACCGCGGTTCGCATCCTGGACCTGGTGGCTTGAAACTCACGCCGGGCGCGTGTGCGTGCGTGCCCAAGATCCCTAGAGGAGAATGGAGGAGAAGGGATTGCAGCGTGACCATCCCCCCTGGAAGGTGATTTCTCGCTTTCTGTCTCTCTGTCTTTCTCTGTCTGTCTGGCGAGCGCACGCACCCTATAGCAAAAACCTCTCCAAAAAAAAAAAAAAAAAAACCTAAGCAAACTCTTATCATAAGATCCAGCAATTACACTTTTTGATATTTATTCAAATACATTGCACGCTGGTATCTATGCAAAATACAAAGATCCACATATGAATGTTTTTAGTAGACTTGTTCATAATTGTCAAAACTTGGATGCAACCAAGATGTTCTTCAGTAGGTAAATAAATAAACTGGTATTTCCAGATAATGGAATAACACTCTATGAGAAAGAAAGACATGAGCTATCAAGCCATAAAAAGACATAGAGAAACCTTAAATGCATGTTATTTGTGAAAAAGAAAATTGAGCTGAAAAGACTATATAACATATGGTAATATATGACATCTTGGAAAAGGCAGAACTATAAAGGTAATCAAAAAAGATCAGTGGTTACTAAGTATTTGGGGGAGAAAGGAATGGATAGTTGGCATACACAGAAGTTTTAGGGCAGAGAAATAACTCTGGATGATGCTACAATAGTGGATAGTGGCTACATGTCCATTATACATTTGTCTAAATACATAGAATATACTATACTAAGAGCAAACCTAAGGTAAACTGCAGACTTTGGGTGATAACAGCTTGTTATCATAGGTTCATCAATTAGAACAAGTATAACCCTGTGATGCAGGATGGTTTTTTGTTTTTTTTTTTTGAGAGGTTTTCGCTATAGGGTGCGTGCGCTCGCCAGACAAACAGAGAGAGACATAGAGACAGAAAGCGAGAAATCACCCCCCAGAGGGGATGGTCATGCCGCAATCCCTTCTCCTCCATTCTCCTCTCGGGATCTTGGGCACGCACGCACACGCGCCCGGCATGAGTTTTAAGCCACCGGGTCCAGGACGCTAACCGTGGTCAACTACGTGGGAGTCCAGCGACATAGCCATTACACTAACTGCTGGTTCCCAATGCAGGATGTTGATAATGGGGGAGGCTGTGCATGTGTGTGAGTAGGGTGCATATAATAACTGTACTTCCTTCTCATTTTTTTGCGATAAACCTAAAACTGTTCTAAAAAATGAAGTCTTTAAAAAAGCTGTATTGTCTACTAAGAAATAAAGACATGTAATCAAATAATGACAGCATATGGTCTTAAATGTTCTGAAGAAGACATATCTACACAGGAGAATATCATGGAAGCACATTTAGGCTGGAGAGAAGAGAGATGCTGAATGGGCAGATCTCTGCTTATTTCCAATTTCTCTAGCAGGAAGAGAATTCCAATGAATTCTAAGAAAGAGGAGAGAAAAACTGGGCAAAGTCCTCTTAAGAGAGAATGAAAGCAGGTGCTTCCTTTGGCAATGAAGTAGCCAAGAAGTCAGTGCCACACATGGTAGTTGAGGAAGAACAAAGACTACAAGGGGGAACAGGGAAGCGTGAAGACACTGACCCATCCCGTTAAAAGCCAGAGGACATATATCCAAACTGCTGCATTCTAAGTACTTTGGGAGATTTCATGGAGGGAACATAGTGCCAAAGCACAGAAAAAGCACAAAGCTTTCTACTAACGCCAAGCCCAAGGAAGTCCGTGTTCTCAGCTAGCTAGCTGTGGGATCGAAGGTTTGCTCAGGCCATTTCATTGTAGAGTTGTGATCGAACTCTGCTCCTGAGCCAACATATCATTCTACTGACACAATGAACTTTAAGAATATACTGAGAGACATTAAAAACCCACATTCATTTATAGTTATTAGCATTAATAAATTGTGAGCTTTAAATAGTCTTAATATTTATTTTCTTTTATAAAAGAAAAAATGCTATAGAGGACATGCACTCCCCAGAGAGAGACAGAGAGAAAGAGAGAGAGAGAAAGTGAGAATCTCCCCAGGGGAGTTGACCACACCATAATCCTTTCTCTTCCACTCTCTTCTTAGGATTTGGGGCACATACGCATGTGTGCCACCATACTTTTCAAGCTATCAGGTCTGGGACTCAAACTGCACAGCCACTCATGTGGGATCTAGCTGTTGTAACCAAACATCACCACACCACATGTCTGGCCCAATGTTTCTTTTATAATTAGGGTATTAGTATTCTGCTGCTGAGTCAGAATGATTGTGGAGAGGATTTATATTACACATGATTCTTAAAAATATTTAAACTGGATTATAAAGTCATAGATATTATGCATTAGAAATAAGTGAGAAAAATTTTTAAAGGGAAAATAAATATTGGTATATGGTAGAAGACTGGAGATTAAGCTAATGAAACAAAAATGCCTAGCATAAAATTCAGTGATAAAAATAGACTATAAATGTGGCAAAAACTCTTCCTAAACCAAACAGAGAAAGGGGCATTTGACAACTGGAAATTTATGATTCATAATGTTGTTAAGAAAAATCAAACCAATTCTTAGGATCCTAAAGCTAGAAAGAAAGTCTACTTGAGGGCCAAGATTTTTCCAACTTTAACAAAATCCATAAATCGAAAAGTAGCCAGAAAATAAAGATACAGTAAACACAGAAGAAGAAAAATAAGGATGAAATATTTCTCATTGGCAGCAATAAAAGTAAGAAGTATTTTAAAATACGAAAAGAAAAGCTTGCAAACTACGAATCCTGTACTTGGTGAAATCATTTTTTAAAAAATGGGCCAGCAGGTGGAGTGTTGGTTAAGGCACTGGACTCCCGCATGATTGCAGTTTGAGAACTAGACCTGGTGGCTTGCAACACAGTGTGCACGTGTGCATGAGTGCCCAAAATCCTGAGAGGAGAATGGAGGAGAAGGAACTGTGGAGAGGCCATTCTCCCTGGGGGCGGGGGAGGGGTGATTTCTCACTTTCTTCCTTCTGTCCCTCTCCAGGGAGCACATGCATCCTAGGACAAAAACCTAAATAAATAAATAAATAAATATGGTGTAAGTCAACCACCATCAGACTTTATCTATACAAAATGTTAAATAAAGTCAAGTTGGCAGAAGAAAAATTATACTTAATGGAAATATGAATCTATACAAAAGAATAAAGTATTAATGATTACATATACCTGTGCATATACACACACAAATATATATCACATATTTAAATTTGTTGTTGTTGTTGTTGTTGGAGAGGTTTTATTTTGCTATAGGGTACATGTGCTTGCCAGAAAGACAGAGAGAGACAGGGAGACAGAAAGAGAGAAATCACCCTCCAGGGGCGATGGCCATGCTGCAATCCCTTCTCCTCCATTCTCCTCTCAGGATATTGGGCACACATGTACATGCGCCCTGTTTGAGTTTAAGCCACCAGGTCTGGGACTTGAACCACAGTCAATTACTTGGGAGTTCAGTGCTAACTGCTGGTCCCAACACATATTTAAATATTTTTAAAATATTATTGCTTGTTTAAGCAAAAGTAATAACAACAATATGTAAGGCTTGTAACATAAGTATAAGTGAATTATATGATAGCAATAGCATATAAGCTTAGAAGGGAAAAATGGAAATATGTTATTATAAGGTGAAGTAGTACAATGCCACCAAAAGTGAACTGTGGTGAATTTAAAAAGCATACTCTTGGGACCAGCAGTTAGCAGAATGGCTATGTCGCTGGACTCCCACGTAGTCGACCGCGGTTCGAGTCCCAGACCCGGTGGCTTAAACTCATGCCCAGCGCATGCGCGTGCGTGCCCAAGATCCTGAGAGGAGAATGGAGGAGAAGGGATTGCGGTGTAGCCACCCACCCCCTGGGGGGTGATTTCTCGCTTTCTATCTCTCTATCTCTCTCTGTCTGTCTGGCGAGCGCACGCCCCCTATAGCAAAAAAACCTCTCCAAAAAAAAAAAAAGCATACTCTTAATTCAAAGGCAACAACTAAAATAACAAAACAAAAATAATATCTAATAATCCAATAAAAGAGATAAAATAAGATCAATTTTTAGAAATCCTTATTTAATGCAAAAGAAGATTGAAAAAAAAGAAAGAGGGAACAAAGAACAGATGGCACAGGTAGAAAACAAGTAACAAGATGAAGATTTAAACCCAGCCATGCCAGTCATCTTAACTGTAAAGAATTTAACCTTCTAATTTAAAGGCAGAAATTGTCATGTTGGAGAAAAGTGCAAGACCCAATTATATGTCGCCTGTAAGAAACCGGTTTTTTATTATTTATTTAACTTTATTTATTCATTCATTTTTAACTTGACCAGAGAGACACACAAATACAGAGAGAGAGAGAGAGAGAGAGAGAGAGAGAGAGAAGGTGAGAAAGCAAGCCACCAGGTCCTGGATTTGAACCGTGGTCAGCCATGTGAGAGCATCCAGCACCTTAACCACCACTCTACCCGCTGGTCCCTGTAAGAAACTGGTTTTAAATACGAAGATACAGTCCACACAAATTAAAAGTAAACAGGTTTTTTATTAAATATCATGCTAATACTAATTTTAAAGTGGAGTGCCTATACTGATATCAGACAAAATTGATTTCAGGGGAAAAAATATTAGCAGGGCTAAAGAAAGTCATTTTATAATGATAAAGGGGTCAATTAGTAAAGAGAATCTAAGAAACTGAAACATCTATATACCCTAACAGCAGAGCCTCAAAACACTTAAGGTAAAAATTGATCAAATTAAATGAGTAAATAAAAAATCCAAAGTTCTGGGCCAACAGGTGGTATAGTGGCTAAGGCGCTGGACTCCCACAAGGTAGACCATGGTTCGAGTACCAGAACCAGTGCCTTGAAACTTATGCCAGGCATGTGTGCATGCATGTCTAAATTCCAGAGAGAACTGAGGAGAAGAAATTGCAGAGTGACCATCCCTTGGGGAAGTGATTTCTTGCTTTCTAGCTCTCTCTCTCCATGGATCCAGCAAGCACACATGCCCTCTAGCAAAAGTCTCTCTCTCAGAAAGAAAAAAAAAAATTTCAACATTTTAGTTAGATGTGTCACCTCTTCCAATAATAGAACAAGTAGGCAGAAATACACTAATAGATTTGAACAATATTATCAAACTTGAACCAATTGGCGTTTATGAAGGACATGGCCCAACACCCACAGAATTGAAATTCTTTTCAAGTGTATACAGAAGAGTTACCAAGATGGACGACATCATAGGTTGAAGACAACTATGTTTCTCTGCATATTACAGTCAGACATTTACTTGTGGTTTGGGGGATAGAAAGCAAGGTAAAGAAAAGCGAAACAGTACGAAAGAAATTCAGAGGTTAGAGTCTGATTTGGAAAAATTAGCCAAGTGACTTTTTAAGGGCAGAAAAATCTAATATTCAATTCCAAGTTATCTGTGTTGTTTGAAGAGACTTCCAGACGTTTTTAGGAAAGTGGAATTAAAGTACAAGTTTGTTTTGGTGCAATAAAAAAAAGTGAAATTCTTTCTTAATGCACATTTACCATAAACTTTTTGAGATCTCTTGTATTTGTCTCTTCCCTTTGCTGTGCAGCCCCGTATCTCAGTGACTGTCGTCCTGTATGCACAACTGCCTCCTGTGAACAGTTAGGGGATAAGGAGTACATAGAAATGCTCCCACATTTGACTAGAAGCCAGGGCAGAGATAAAGGCAGCCTCGAGACTTGGAGTAATGAGATCTCGGTGAAAGCAGGAAGCCGAAGTCAGAGGTGACTAGCATACATACATTTGCAGAAATCCCAAAGGCGTTGTACTTGCCATAAAACTTCATGGCAAGGTTTGAGCTGACCTTATCCTGATGTTTGGAGCAGGGTAACCCCAGGGAACATCTGTGTTACTTTTTCTCCCCACTAGTCACCAAAAGATTTATTTCTCTGTAATTATGAATGATGCCAAACCCCTCCACCTAGAAAGGAAAAATGGCTACAAATACTTTTTAAATGACAATTCCACTCTGTTCCTATCACCCGGTTTAATCTACCCATAGTATTTTCAAAAGCTGTAACAAATTGGCACCAACAATGAAATAAAAATGAGGGAAAACAAGATATCGAGAAGGGACATCAGAAGTGTAAATAAGGACTTATTCTCAGGGTGTGCTTAAACACTGAATTCCAGCTACTCGCATGTCTGCCCATACACATTTTGACACTTTTCAACTGCTAGCGTATAGAAATAAGAAATGCAGATTGAATCCCCTTTTTAGTTTACTAACATAGGCAGAGGATAATTCAAAACATGGGCTATAGGCAAGCCATAGCATATTCTGCTGTTTTGAAACATCTACTCCATGAAGAGAAGGGCTCAGGTGCTTTGTTAACCCGAGTATTGAGGAAAATACCGGACACAATACTTCTGCGTGAATGTTTACAAGATATGGAATCTTAGTACCTCTTGTCAGTTCCTGTTCACCAGTCTCCTTCTGAAAGTTAAAATACCCAGTCTTGTTGCTTGGGACACACGACTGACATGCAAAGTGCATCTGTAGCACCCAAGCCACCCACAATTGGCAACTACAGAGGGACAGAGGGGGTGAAACCCAGGTTCCAGAGCAGGGAGGATCTGAACAGTCAGAGTCAGAGCATTACCCTGCTAATGTCTCTTTTCTTGTCATGCTCCCCAGTTAGTCCACAAGGGTAGGGAAATTGTCTCCATCATCACCTTGGGTCTCCCATACCTGGCGTGCCTACCTAAAAAAGGTAGAAAAGTTAGATATGGCTTATTATCTGTTGATGATAATATGTATAGTATCCCCAACTGGACTGGTAAGAACTGTATTCACGCTGGAACATTCACTTTACAAGCTAAGCCATGTATGCAATTGAATGTATAAAAGAAATTTAAATATTTTTTTTTTTAAAAAAGGCAGAAGTCCTGTATGGTCAAAGTCATACTTTTCTGTTATATTCCCTGTAAGTGCAGTATGCACATGTGCAGTACATATAACAAGTAGGTTTTCTCCTGTGTTGGGACACTTAAAAAAAAAAGTTTCTTCATGAGCAATAGAGACAGAATGAGAGAGAAATAAAGATAGCACCCCCATCACACCAGCCTCAGCCAGCCCCAGATCACAAGCACACACGTGTCCAGTGTACGCAAGCGGTCTCAGTAGTAAACTTTCCCATATGGAGCTGTCTTGCAAAGCAACACATGTTACCACTGTGTTGTAATCCAGCCCTAGAGATACACATGTTTTTCCCAGCTACCAAGGCAAGCCTGTCCCTTCAACTCAAGTGACATGTGACCAAAAGAGTGTACTTACTGTTACAAAGATTTAGGGAAAGCATTTGTGTTTTGTGGGTTGTTTTACCCCCAGGTCTATATGTAGCAAAGTTCAGATTATAGGCCAGTCTGTGAAACAAGGAGGCAATTTTATGAATGATCTCTTTTTCTGTGCCTTTTTTCACCTTTTTCTGGAATTGAGTGCCTTTACCTTACTTCGCTACAGTTCAGCTCCTTCACATCCCTCTACTTTCCTGGGAGTGTCAGCTCACAGTGTCCAGCACACAAGTAATACTAAACATCTCCTATTTTAAAAGATAACTATTTGACAAATACACTTTAGGTGTACTACTTATAAAAGCCTTGTGTATTACACTTCTTAGACATAATTGCATTTGCATGGAAGAAACCATATCTGAACTCCAGAGAGTATTTTAGAATCTTTAGAATGGTGATGTTTGAGAAACCAATGAACCTGGGTTATATATATATATACATATATAGACTATAGAGTGGGAATTGTAATCCGATACAGAGAGTCATTTGTTTTTATTTGAACTAAATAGAAGGAAAAAAAAAAAAAACAACAGTAATTTGTTCGATTTGTGGTCTTTCAGACGTGTCATCTAGAACGGCATTTGCAATAGAATAACAAAAAAAATTTAAATTAAC
Organism: Tupaia tana; assembly: GCA_026018925.1. NCBI lineage: Eukaryota > Metazoa > Chordata > Mammalia > Scandentia > Tupaiidae > Tupaia > Tupaia tana. Next base: position 94,421,078 of record JAKSZU010000001.1, on the reverse strand, counting down.
ATCAGGTAAGATCACTTTAGAATTTTACTTCATCTTTGAGAGAACTGTACGTGATTCTGTATTAGATATTAAGAGAAAATATAAATTATAGTACGTGTTCTAAAAAGACTGAGACAGACAATATAAAGGATTCTCCATTTGCGCTTTGCCTTTCACTCTGAGTCCTTTTTCTCTTCTTTCCCTCTCTCCTCTCACCCACATTTTTTTTGTTTGGATTTTTTTGCAATCTCACCTGCCCCTGAACTTGGAATAACCAACAAACCACAAGGCTTGCAAGAACAGCTCTCAGAAAGTCCTACTCTGACAGTTTCAAACAAGATTGCACCACCAATCTTGAGCCAGAGGCTTAAAATCCCAAACAACCTTCAACTCCAGGTTTCACAGCAATTAAAGAGGAAAACTCCTACCCTAGCCAAACCACAAAGATACTACACTCCTCTCTTCCTTACTCTACATAACTTCAACCTTGCTGCAACTAAGAGTTAACTGATTTTCAACTTTTCCCCAGTGTGTTTCAGCTAAATAAAGCATTTAAGGTCTTTTTGAGTTATTTCGTGTATTTTCTTTTCACAGTCCTAATGCAATGTTAACATTAAAATATAAATTCTGTGTATCAATTAATATAAAGTCATGTATTTGTGTGTGTGTGTGTGTGTGTGTGTGTATATATATATATACATATATATATATATATATATATATATATGTTGAATCTTCAAAAAATTCATGGAAAATATATATTATGAAAAATCATGCATGAATTTCAATATTTTTTGTACCAAAATAAATTTTTATTTAATTCCATTTTTCCACAAACTTTTTGAAGTCCCTGCATATCTGCATATAAAGTAATACATATAAAGTATATATATATATAGAGAGAGAGAGAGTCATATACAAGGGGACATGTGTCTGTGTGTGTGTGCATACATACATATACATATATATACACACACATATATATAAATAGAGAGAGAGAATTTACCAAGGACACCCTGCACTTCACTACTAATTGAGGTCACGATGTCAGGAGGCGCTGACGGGAGTTTGACTAAGGTTGTGTAGAAGAAGAATTTTTTTCCCTTATTCAATTTCTATACTACATCTGATTCATCTTTTCCCAGATTCCTTATCTTTACAGCTTAAGATTATATCAAAAAGTAATTTCCCACAAATTCCTTAAGCTCATTTATTAACCCTTGCAGACTAACAGATCAAGAAAAGCTTCTGCTTAAAAGAGCGAACATCGATCGGTCTTTCCATGAGCCATGACCAATCTCTGAATCTGCATACAGGATATAATCTTTTCCTAGCTTTATTGACATATAATTGACAAATAACATAGTATAAACTATACATATATTTTTATTATGTTATTTTATGTTAAATCACTGTACATCACTATAGCTTGTAAAATGAATTTACCCAACATGAATACACTTCACTCCAGTCCTGTTGAAGATATCATACATGTTATTATCCACAGACAAGCCTCCATTTCTGTGTCCCTTAACATATATCCTGTTAAATGACTACTACAACCAAATCAGTTAACACGCCTCACACCTGTGTTTTGGATCAGAGCAATGAGGACACTGAAGATCTACTTCTTAGGAAATTTCAAATATATGATACAGTATTGGTAACTATTCTCTATCTTCAGAACGTCTACCTCTCATAATTGAAAGATGCATCCTTTCTTTTTTAAAAAATTATTTCATTTTTCTTTAAGAGAGATTTTTGCTGTAGGGTATGTGCTCTAACTGGAGAGATAGGGAGAGACAGAAAGAGAGAAAGCAAGAAATCATCCCCCAGAGGGAATGGCTATGGGATGGCTATGCTGCAATTCCTTCTCCTTTATTCTCCTCTTGGGACTTTGGGCATGCACGCACACTTGCCCAACGTGAGTTTTTTTTATGCTGCTAGGTCCAGGACTTGAACTGTGATCAACCATGTGTTAGTCCAGCAATGTAACCATTATGTCATCTGCTGATCCCAAGTTTGTAACCTTTCACCAATATCTTCTGATTAATTTTTATTTGTTAAAGTTGCTGACTTGATTTGGGGACCAGCAGTTAGCATAATGGCTATGTCGCTGGACTCCCATATAGTCGACCGTGGTTCAAGTCCCGGACCTGGTGGCTTAAAACTCACGCCGGGCGCATGTGCGTGCGTGCCCAAGATGCCAAGAGGAGAATGGAGGAGAAGGGATTGCGGCATAGCCATCTCCCCTGGGGGGTAATTTCTCGTTTTCTGTCTCACTCTGGCTCTCTCTGTCTGTCTGGTGAGCACACGTGCCCTATGGCAAAAAACTCTCTAAAAAAAAAAAAAAAAGAAAAGAAAAGAAAAAGAAAAAAAGAAAAGAAAGAAAGAAAAAAAAAAGAAAAGAGAAAAGTTGCTGACTTGATTTTGATAAAGTGATAGATTCTTAAGAGTTAAAAAGAGTTTTCAAGTCAACACTCATTTGTACAATGCAATTCTGCACACAACATACCTGGTGATGCTATCCACACATCCAGATGTAGAGCCTGTTTTACAACTTACAAGCTTCTGGCTTGAGTATGGACATATATAGAAATCTAGGCATCTGGTACCACTGACAATGGTGAGGCCATTGTGTCAAGGTAGTCCACTAATTCTATTAGTGCTAGAGGTTCTAAAGAAGATCCAGTGCAGTTCTTTGGTACCCACAGCTAGATCCCAATGGTTCCAATTTCTGGTTTACACAACTTCAGGTAGTCCATTTTTCACAGAAAATTCCCAAGATTCTTAGAAGTTGCTTGTATACCATAGTCTTTGCTCACCACTCAGCCAACCTGGCTAGGATGTTTCCATAGCAACTCCAGACATCAGTACTCCAACCTCAGCTGCACCCTGTCACTGCTACTACCAGAACCAAGAGCCCTCCCTGGGATCCCAGTCTGGAAGTCTGTGTCTTGCAGAAACAATGCTTCTGTTCTGTTTTCAGTCTCTTCCAGGACTGTGACAAGATGGCTTGGACTCAGAATTGCTAAGCAAATGGTTCTTTCAGTTCACACACATGTTCGTTTTCTGCTGAAGGCCCGAATGACTGGTCAAGATAAGATGTGAGATGAGCCATCGCCAGGTGGCTGGAACTGTAATTGCCTTCCAGCATGCAGACACTGTGGAAGAGCCTGAACTATGCTTTATCTTTTATTATGAAGAACTCTTTCTGGGCCAGGTTTGTTTTTTCTTGCAAATCTGACTTTGACAAGACCTCCTGCCTATAATACTTTAAAAAATATTATTTGAAACCAGGTTTTGGGTAGTATTGATCTATCACCTCACCCACAGAAGCTTCCACTCTCTGAGTAAAATGGTCCTAAACTCCTCTGAAAGTCATTACTCACTGACACAGTGAGATTATGCAGTAAGCGTAAATCGATGAACACTTGAATACTCAGGGAAAGGGTTGCTGTTTCGCTTATTTAACAAAAATCTCAGCTTCCAGCAGGTCAAGTCTTCTTTTTCTAATTTCTTTTCTAAGAACAGCCTGTCAGGCTCTGAAAATTCTGCCTCCTCCTTCCCTTACCTGAACTCCAGCCACAGTTTCCTTGGGTCTTTGAACACGTCACATCCGATGCACTCCAGGCTTCCTTTCCTGGCATGTTCTTCCCACACCCACCTAACCTGTTCTCCAGCTACTTTATACCTCTCTCAAGTTCGCATTCAAATCACCATCTTCAAAAAAACAATAAAATTAAATTTAAAAAGACTGCTGGCTGGCTTTTTAGGGCAGCAGTAGTGTACTGTTCAAAAGAAGCCAGACTGGGCAGCAGCAGCACACAGGCCCTATAGCAAAAAAAAAAAAAAAAAAAAAAAAAAAAAAAAAAGAAGAAGAAGAAGAAGCCGGAGCTCACGTGGTTACCATGGTTCACATTGCTGGCTCCTCAGCCTTAAACATGTGCAAGTGCTCAAGATCCAGTTGCCTGGAGGACTGGAGGAAGGGAATGGCAGGGGACCAGCCCTTATGGGGGGGTCACCTCTTTCTTTTCCTTTTGTCTTTCTTTCTCTTTCTCTCTCATGTGTATGTGCACATACTCTATGATGACTAAGAAAAAAAAAATAGGGACCAGCAATTAGCGTAATGGCTATGTCGCTGGACTCCCATGTAGTCGACCGTGGTTCGAGACCCGGACCTGGTGGCTTAAACTCACGCTGGGCACGTGTGCGTGTGTGCCCAAGATCCCAAGAGGAGAATGGAGGAGAAGGGATTGCGGCGTGGCCATCCCCCCTGGGGGGTGATTTCTCGCTTCCTGTCTCTATGTCTCTCTCTGTCTGTCTGGCGAGCGCACGCGCCCTATAGCAAAAACCTCTCCAAAAAAAGAAAAAAAAAAAAAGTAGAGGATAATAAAAAAAAGGAGCTGAAGTTCTAATAGACTACCACTAAAAATTATTCTATAAACAGGCAAAATTCCATTGTTTTTCCTCTATTTTATCTATCAAAATATTTTAGCATTTCAAGATAAAGAATTAAAGAATTATTTAGAGTTATAATTTTAGAATAAAATAACTCAAAGGGCATTTTTTACCATCTTTTGATTTTTATGATAGCTTCACATTTCCCTATGTCAGCTATTTGATGTCTTCACTTTCCTAAAATGCTCTTAGGTGACTTTATTGTCCAAGGTCCCTTTGGCCAGTCATGCATTCCTAGAAGTCACATCCATCTTTGGCCACTGCCTAAAGCTTCCCACCTTCACACTTTCATGCCCTAAGTCCCTCTGCCAAGATGACCCCTACGCCACATCAACATTGAAATTCTACATACACTCTATGACTCCAATGTGATGCCACCTCTTCCATGAAGTCTTCTCTGATTTCTACTGTAAAAAAGCACCTTCTAGGAACTGAGAACATTGATTTTCATTTCTTCTTAGTGCATTCATGTTTGTATGCGATCTTTGCATTTGACCTATTTTCAAAATAGGTATTATAATCTAGTCATTAGGATATAATTATAACCCTAATGGGTATCTATAGTCTTGAGATTGTAAAATACATTTTATTTCCTTTTTAATTTTCTCAACGTGCTTAGAAGTGCCTCACATAAAATAAAAACTCAATAAAATGTTGATTTAATAATTAAATGAAAACAGAATGAATAACAAACAAGACACATTCTTACCCTGTCTTATTTTTAATTGTCTCTATGTCATTAAATTAGACTTATTCAAATAAGAATGCCATTGCTACTATTTAAATTAATAATATTAATTACAGTAGTATTCACATTTTGTAGTTGTTATTTAAAATATGTTTGTTATTAAAAAATACTACTAATACAAGAACTTCACAAAAGGAACTTCATGGAAAATATAGAACAAAAGTATGATTTTATTTGGGACTGGCAGTTGGCATAATGGCTATGTTGCTGGACTCCCATGTAGTCGACCACTGTTTGAGTCCTGGACCTGGTGGCTTAAACTCAGAACGAGCGCGCGTGTGTGCATGCTCAAGATTTTAAGAGGAGAGTGGAGGAAAAGGTATTATGGTGTGACCAGTCCCCCGGGGGGTGATTTCTTGCTTTCTGTCTCTCTGTCTGTCTTTTTGGCAAGCGCACAAGCCCTATAGCAATGCCCTATAGCAAAAACCTCTCAAAAAAAAAAAAAAAAAGCATGATTTTATTCCAGTTTAAAAATATTTTGAAATCTATGCATAGTGTATTTTATAATACATATTTTTTCCATAAATGTTTTCAGGATACCTTTTTTCACTTTGGCTTTTTACCTTTAGGTATGGCTGCATTTACATAGTACACACAGTACATATAGTAACTATCTGTCTGAATATATTGTATAGGCATTTCTTTGCCTAAATAGCATGGTTACCCTCTTAGTCAAAGAACATGAACGTATGTACAAGTTACATTATTTATGTAGGCTTGTGTGTTTGTGTTTATGTGAGTATCACATAACTTTTCAAGTAGACCTATTGATCAGAGTTGGGAGTAACCAGTATAAAAGCCCTAGGCATTTCTAAGGACTGAATACTCTGAAGCATTTCAGCAGAACATATTGACCTCTTTTGGGAAAAGGATTACGTGTAGCAATCAGACATGACTATCTAATGTTGAAGATCAAAGGGTATTGACTGAAATCTGCAGTTGCCATAGCTACAGAGCCCTGTGAATTTACTACAGTTCTTTTATTACAAGCACAAGATTTACGGTTAAGACCTGCTTTATTGATGAGAGGGGTAATCTGTTCACTAAATCTGTGAGTTTACTGGAATGACTTTCAGCCCACATTGTTTTACTAAATTGAATTTGATTCAGTGAAATTAAAATACAATGTTCTCAAGGCACACATTCATAATCTGCTCTAACTCTATCAATCTTTTTCGGATGTGCAAAATATCCTAAGAGCAACCCTAGTATTAGAGGATAAGATGTTTATTATGTATTTTTATATGGGGGCAGATTCTCAATTGACTGCAAGGCCTGAAACACATTCTGTAGTGAGGCTGACAAGGGACAGCCAAACCAGCAGGTCTCACGCTGCCTCCCACAATATCACTGAATGCCTTTTCCCTGGTGACACAAAGTGGATTTCTGAAGCTGGGTTTTGAATCCCAAAATCTCAATCATCAAAGCATGCCTGGTTATCTAAAGCTACTTTCTGAAATCTTCCTTCAAGTAAGGATTTAAAAACATAATCCTACCTTTAGCTGACTACAATTGACCTGGCTCTCAATTTCTTATTGTGAAGCAAGTTCACCATGCACTGGCTGCCCACTTATCTGAGTCTAGTGAGACAAAACACACTCACACACAGTAATGATTGAAGTGGGCTTACTACATTCAGGTAGACAGCAAAGGACCAGAGCAGCCTGGGATCCACTGTGAGCTGGTCCCCTGGGGGTCAAAAACGTTGCTCAGAGATGGAATGTTGACCACTCATGCCCTCCTTGTGCCCTGCTGAGGAGCCCCTGAAGGCAGCCCATCCTGGGCTAAATATAGTACCTCAGTGGCTCACTGGGTAGGGGCCTTTAAAGACATCCCACTTCGGGAACCAGCAGTTAGCGTAATGGCTATGTCGCTGGACTCCCACGTAGTCGACCGCGGTTCGCGTCTCGGACCCGGTGACTTACAACTCACGCCGGGCGCGTGTGCGTGCGTGCCCAAGATCCCGAGAGGAGAATGGAGGAGAAGGGATTGTGGCGTGACCATCCCCCCTGGGGGGTGATTTCTCGCTTTCTGTCTCTATGTCTCTCTCTGTCTGTCTGGCGAGCGCACGCGCCCTATAGCGAAAAACCTCTCCAAAAAAAAAAAAAAAAGACATCCCACTTCCAGGAGGGAAGAAACAAACCCGAGGTGTCCTCAGCAATTCCTCCCTAACGCAAGATTCTACATTCCCGAAGTGGGACAGGAAGAAGACTGAGGCTGTTTCAAACAGTTCCTCCCTATTTTTAGGATATTGCATGCCTTGTACATTCTACTGTTCTTATTCTTGAAAACTACAAGCAAGAAAAGGGAAAACCAGGTCAGTCCAAGTCTACCAGAGAACCATCCTGTTCTTGTTAGGTCTAATATTCTAAAAACTATGTTATTTATTCATCTAATCCAGAATAGATATTTGCCTGTTGGGTCATTGTTACTAATGAGGTATTTTCACAACTAAATGGGACTGATTGGTAGAGAGGGAAAATGGAATAAAGCCAGCAGTAAGTGTCCAGCTACTTTATGCTCAAATGTAAAAGAATGTTGCATGAGTAACTGGATTCTCCCCAGTTGTTAGCTGTCTTTATACTCATGAATGTGCCCTTCTGTTACTTCCTAGGGCTTAGGGGAAAGAATTTCCGAAACTTGTCTTCTTGTTTATTGTAGTGGAAATTGAAGATGTGTGCTGTCAAATAGACCATACATCTAGATAGATGTCCAAAATTAGTGTTGGCAGCCAGATAGCCTAGCTTTGAAGTCACAGTTTCCTCAACTGCAAAATAGAAAAAACAATCCTACTTCATATTGCTTTTGTAAAATTTAAATAAATTAATGTATACCAAGTATTTAGCTAAATGCCCAACACATAATGAGTGTTAGGGTATTATTTCTAGGATATCCTATTTTGCTAAAAAGTTTTGTTTTGTTGATGTCATGTTGGTTTTGTTTTCTAAGTAGGAAGATGAAGAAAAGAAAGAAGAAATGTTGTGATTCCAAATAGTACTTATGAAAAAGTACAGTGAGATCATCTCTAAATTAATTACACAATCCCTGCTTCCCTCAGGTCAGGTACGGCCCTTTAAGCATTGTTCTTAGAAGATATTAATCTTTGAAAAATGCCACAGCCATTTTACAGATCTTAATAGAAAAACATCTCTGCAATTAGATACAGTAATTATTTATCCAAGTTCAGACCATTTAGGACAAAATGAATACTGTGTCAGTATTTGGCAATGAATTACAATGGAAGTTTACCTTTGTTTCCCCATTGGAAAAAAAGGAGAGAAAGAGTTTTAAGTGTTGTTTTGTTTTGTTTTGTTTTGCTCTTTTTCTAGGATGTCATCCTTGAAAAAAGCAGTAAAGGGACCAGCAGATGGCTTAATATTGGTTATATTGCTGGATTCTCACATAGTCAACCATGGTTCAAGTCCCAGACTCCGCAGCTTTAAACTCATGCTGGGCACACGTACATGTGCACCCAAGATGAAGGAGGATTGCTCTCTGCCCAGTACCTAGTGTAAAATAAAATCAAGTAAGACAATATTTTTAAAAAAAGAAAAAAAGAGAACAGAGGAGAAGGGATTGCAGTGTGACCATCCCACTAGGGAGGGGGAGACGATTTCTCACTTTCTGCCTCTCTGTCTTTCTGGTGAGTACATGTGCCCTATAGCAAAAATCTCTCTAAAAAAAAAAGAAAAGAAAAACAGTAAAATACTTTGGAATTTCTAGGGTAGAGGCCATGCCCATGATTTCAGTATTAATAGTGGTCTAAATTTTTGGATCCTTAGCTAGTTGCATATATTGTGTAATGGTAAGAAAGAAAGAGTCTCTGTAATATACAAAAGCATCAAAAGTTCATTTATTTGTCTCTGAGCATATTCTATGCTCATCAGTAAAGAACAGGAGAACATAATAATATGTAGCCATGTGATAAAAAACAGACTCTGTTTAATACCCACTTGGGACACAACTGAGTATCCGTATCTGTGTAAAATACTGCAGGGTATAATCAACTAGAAATCAAGATGGAAAAGCAATGCATGAGAGAGACAGTTTCTGCAGGTTAGGGGAATTCACCAATTGCTCACTTTTTCTAAAGTCACGTACTGAGCTATTGCACAGAATGTGGTAAACATCAAAATACGACACTATACTCCATAAATCTATACAATTGTTATTCATCAATCAAAATAAAATTAAGCATGGGGCCAGCAGGTGATGTAGTAGTTAAGGTGCTGGATTCCCACATGATTGACCATAGTTTGAGTCCCAGACCCAGTGGTTTGAAAATCATGCCAGGCATGTGTGCACTCATGCCCAAAGTCCTGAGAGGAGAATGGAGAAGAAAGGATTGTGGTGTGACCATCTCTGCTGAGGGTGATTTCTTATTTCCCCTCTCCTTTCTCTGGTAAGCACGCACATGGTTTGGCAATAATATACATACATAAATAAAATTAAACAATTTTAAAAATGATTTTCTCTTGCTCAAGTGATCCACAACATAGTCGTCAAACAATGCGTTCTAGAATTTTGAGGGCAAATTCCTGGTGTTCCTTTTCAAGGCTTTTTATTTAGGTTTTTATCTTACCACTTAGCTCTGCATCAAACCTAAGGTTGGAAAAGCCATCTAGAGTCTTAATTCCAAGAGAATCAAGAAAATATATGACAAAGTAAAGTTGCTGTTGTAGTAAGTAGAAGTGGGAGCAAGTATCCTTTTCTCCTGAGCATAGTCTTCCTCAGCTGCTCTTATCCTGAGACAACTTTGTTGTAATTTGGCAAGATTTAGGAATGTGGGATTTTTTTTTCCCCCGGTTGGTCAGTGAATGACTCTTATTTGGGGTAGAACAATAATTGCTGGTCAGAGTATTAAAGCCTAGAAGATTAAATAATGCAAAACAAACAAAATGGACTTCACAAGCTGTGATACTACTTCTAGTCTCTTCTGATTCTCTGCAGAAATCTCAGATGTCACTCAGTAGTTTATTATATAAGCTTGTTGTGAACAACATTTATACTGTCCTTCTAGCTGGGATTTTCATTTAAAAATGAAGAAAAAGAAAGATAGCTTTCTAACGTTCCATATCAGCAATACTAGAGGAAAAAAATAATATAATGATTTCCTAATTGCTGTAACTGAGTCTTTGAGTGTTAATTATGAACAATGTGAGGATGTTTATGTGTATTTTCCTGCTAGATTATAATGGAATATATTTGGGATCCAGAAGTTCTGTACACAGACAGAAACTTACTAGCATATGCTTTCTTTTATTTTCTATTTATTTTTATTTAGATAGCTTTTACTATAGGGCATGTTTGGTAGCCAGAGAGAGATAGACTGGGATAGAAAATGAGAGAGAGAGTATATGTGTGAAATCATCCCCCAGGAGGATGACCATCCCACAATCCTTTGTCCTCCGCTCTCCTCTCAGGATTTTGGGCGTACACGGACATTTGTGCTGAGGTCATGCTTCCCTAAGAATGTGCCCAGCCAATGACAAAGTTTGACAGGAGCACTAGTATAGATCCATTCCTGCCAGATACCCCAGACTGCCTCAAGAGGTGACGCTCAGGGACTCTCCACCAGCCAAAGTTTTTCTTAGAAATGTGCTCAGTCTGAGTCTGTTCCTACTCAATTCTCCATCCCTCCCTCTGTCCTACATCATGATCTGAAGGCTACCCCTACCTTCTCCTGCTCTATTTCTCCTTCACAGGCCTCTCCCTCCCAACCCAGTAAATCTGTCACGTGTCAAGTCCCAGCTTGATGACATTTTATGGAGATACTGTCAGCTTTACTCTATCAACTGTTCCTCTCTGCTGCCCACATAATGCTAATGCATCTGCGAGCAGCTCTCTGACCACATCCTCTGAACCTCATTTCTTCCTCCACACAGCTCTTTGTTTAAAAAACAAAACTCTGTGTGTGTGTGTGTGTGTGTGTGTGTGTGTGTGTGTGTAGTTTTTCCATATTTGGAATTTTCTCTACATATTATCACCAAGTGATGCTCTCACTCAAAACTTCTCTGTTGGAAACTCTTTAAAGATTTCAAAATTATACTTGGAAGGTAATTAACTTGATCTCCCTTTGCTAACAATCTCAACTACAGCTCTGAGGAGAAAAAATAAAAAAGAAATAAAAGAATCCTAAACCTCATTTATACCATTTCAAGAATCATTAGCATGCCAAAAAAAGCTTTCAACTTAAAAAATGCTCGTTGTATCCCAACGTATCAATAAAATAAGGTATTCAGCCCTCCTGCTTTTGGAGAATCTGAAAAGACTGCTTCTAGCAGGTTGGGCTGGCACATTTCCCAAATAAATCCTTTTTCTCTATGAATCTGAAGGCTACATCAAGTTCTTTGCTTCCAGGGATCTTCAATCCATTGAAAAGTGTATTAGTTTTATCTTCACTGCCTTGATAATGAGTCTCCACCATCATGGCGTCCATAAGATCAGAGTTTTCATCAGAATCCTGGCAGGAAGCAGCCACTATATGGCATGAGATCCGAGTGTTGGGGGCACCCAGATGCCTCAACGCTCCCACCCGACAGGACCATATGTCCCCGGCACAGGAAAGTTTTTTTGTTTGTTTATTACTGAGGCACTTTATATTTGGTCAGTTTTATCAGAGGGGTTGGATCTGACTTTACTTGTATGAATTTGACCAAGTTTTCTATTTTAAAATTAAAGTACAGGAACTCCTGAGAGAGGGTTGGTAAGGTCAAAACTATCTTTATAATAATAAACTAAAACTTTACTTGTTGGGGCCATCAGTTGGAGTGGTAGTTAAGGGAACTGGACTCCCACATGGCTGACCATAGTTCAAGTCCTGGACCTGGCGGCTTGCTTTCTTGCTTTCCCTCTCTCACTCTGTCCTCTCTGATCAAATTTAAATAAATAAATAAAATTAAAGTTAAAAATTCTTTAAAAAAAAAAGTTACTTGTTTTTTCTCTCTTCTCAGAAAATGACTGTACAGTGGAATTTCTCAGAAGTACCTGATACATGATAATGTCATTTCTATGAGAGATAAAGGACTGTATGCTTGTATATTCTTTTTTTTTTCCCCTAAAACTTCCAAAAGTAGTGAGATATTATTACTTAGGGCTTAGGGCATAAATATGTGGCTTTTCAAATATTCATTATTTTCTTCTCTTCTACTGTGCTCCTGTTAGCTGTCTTTCATTATGTCTTTTATTATTTTTCTTTAGTAAATCAGTATGCAGTCATGTGCTGCCTAATGACGTACTGCTCAACAGTAAAGCACATACAGCTTGGAGGGCCATAAGATTGTAATAGGCCAGCCCAGCTGCAGTGCAGCAGCAGTAGCATGACACTCTGCAACACTAGAAGCCACATACAATAGAAGATGAGAGTTGGGTTCCTGGGCTGACCTATACATGCTCAGTACACACATGTATGTGTCCATGATCCTGGCTGGGCTAGTCTGTGGGGGGAGGCATCACAGCTTGAGACCCGAATGAGCATGCTCGTCTTTCTTTTTCTGTCTCTCATGAAATAAAGAAATAAATTATTAAAAAGATTATAACAGGGGGCCGGCAGGTGGCGTTGTGGTTAAGGGTGCTGGACCCCCACATGGCCAACTACGGTTCATGTCCTGGACATGGCGGCTTTCTCTCTCTCTCTCTCTCTCTCTCTCTCTCTCTCTCTCCCTCTCTCTCTCTTCCCCCCTACCACCTTCCTCTCTGGTCAAATTGAAATAAATACATTAATAAATAAATAAAGTTAAATTTTAAAAAAAGATTATAACAGGATATACCATATAGTTTCAGTGTATAGGAAGCTATACCACCTAAACTTGTGTAATCGTACTCTACAATGCTCACACAACAATGAAATCACCTAATGAGGCGTATCACAGGATGCGTCCTAGCAGTTAAGTGACATATGACTGTATTTGAGGTGGTGAAGTATTCCTTGCCCCTACATAGAAGCACAATAACAAGCACAGACACTATGTAATCTTGTTCTGCAATGATGTCTTAAAATCTTAAAAAAAAACTTTATAAACTTTATAAACTTTTAAATTTTATCTAAAATTCTTTTTAAATAACTCAATATATTTTTATTCTAAATAAAAAATATTTTAGTGTATCCTTCTTATATTAAAGATGGGTTATTGATTGAAAAGAGGGATATTAAAGATAAACTTCCTTTTTTTTAGAGTGTGGTTTTTGCTTAGGGTGTGTGAACTCACTGGAGAGACAGAGAGAGACAGAGAGCCCAAAAGCAAGAAATCACCCCCCAGGGGGTATGGCCATGCCACAATCCCTTTTCCTCCATTCCCTTCTTGGGATTTTGGGCACATACACATACACACCTGGTATGAGTTTTAAGCCACAGAGTCTGGGACTCTGACAGTGGTTGACTGTGTGGAAGTTCAGTGGTGTAACCATTATGCCATTTGCTGGTCCCAAGATAAACTTTCTTAAGCCACAGCTGTGCTGTCTACAACTAAAGATGCTGAAAACAATAAAACTGATATTGAAGAGTTCTGTGATGCATAGGGGGGACTGTACTCCAAAGACTTTGGATAAAACTAATTAGAAATAAAAGTATGACAAAAGCTAATTTATCTCAGCTCTTGTAGATGTTAATAAATTGCTTTTTCGTGTCTCGTGTAACAATTCATGTTCAAGTGCATTATGGTGCCAGTTAAGTTACAGGGTCATCTTCCAACTGACCATTTAGAAATTAAAGAAAAGTAATTATATATTTAAAATGCTAAAACTTAGAATCAAAACATTTGAAAAATACCATGAAATAATTTTAAAGATGAAATGATCTGGAGCAATGGTTCTTAAATTTTAGTTGTTATCACTTGGAGGGCTCTTTGAAACCCCAAGAGTTTCTGAATAAGTAGGTGTGAGGTGGACTGGAGACTCTGCCTTTCTAATAAGCTCCCAGGTGACACAGAACTGGTAGTCTTACGATCACACTTTGAGAATCACCAATCAAGAACAATGATTCTCAAATTTTAATGTGTAGAAGAGTCCTTGGAGAGCTTGTTTTAATCTCCCTAGAGATTTCAAATGAATAGGTGTGAGTAGCTCTGGAAAGGCCAAACTGCAAAAGTCCCCCAGGTCATTTTGATGAGGACAGACAAAGGACTTTGCTTTAGTCAAGTGGAGTTTTAAAAAGCTCTCAGGTGGCTTACATCTTCAGTCTGGGCTGAGAATCAGTGCTTTGGAACTTTTCTGTCCTTCTAACCATTCCACGGTTTTGCTTCCTGATCTTTCTCTGCCTCTTGAGCCTAAATCCCCGTACAGAGTACAACTCTACTGTGATGTCTGCAGCACTCTCCTCCTATCACCATCTCCCTCACCCCTCCCAATTACAATAGCCATCTCTCCTCAGCACTGGTGTGTAGGCCTCTGATCCACGATCAGCTGTTGACTCTGTGCACCCAATCCATGCTCAGTCAGAATGCTACCTTCATTGATTATCTATATTTTTAAATTTATTTTGGTAGGATATAGAGTTTAGGAATTCTCAGCAACTCTATTGCCTACTTTGTGAATACAAAAAGCAGCGGAAACCAAAGCAAGGAACAAAAGAAGAACAAATATGTCACCACAAGAAAGAAGGAAAGAGGGTTCAAATTCCTGGATACAGTTGTTACTGACGCACAGGTGTAAGCTAGTCTTCCTTTCTGTAGTCTTCAAAAGCACACACATACACGTAATCCATATTGTTTGTTTTAGCTTATGGTCACTTGATCCAGGCATCTATACTTTAAAGTCAAAAGGATTAAGAAACTCGCCTTGCAGCACACAGAAAGGTGGGGCCTGTCCATTAGTGTCTTCCTTGCACACTGCACAGCCTCTCCAAGTAGGAATTGGATAGACCTAAAACATCCAATGGCAAGATAGTGACTTCTTTCATCCATATTGTAAAGTGACTCTGCATGAAACTTCTTAGCCAAATTGTATGAGAAGGAGTGAGACTTCCAGTGACAATTAGCCACTCTTACTCCACTTAATTAGACAGTATTTGAACTTGGCAGCCATGTATCTTCAGGCTCTGCCCTTCATGCTTTCCAACTCTCCTTGGGAAAGGTCACTCTGCATGACATCTCACTGGAAGAAGAGCCCCTAACTGACTGAATCCTGTTCCAAGTTGGCCACGATCCTTGCTGAACTACAGCCCAGGCATGTGCTGTGACTTTTATGGCACTTAAATAACGATGTTGCACTCTAAAGAGTAGGAGGGGGTTTAAAAGTTCTGGTATTTTACCAAGCTTTTCAACTTCTTGTAAAAGGAATGTTTTCTACCTGTCTACATGAAAAAGTGGAGACAGTATGGGGAAAGACAAGAGGAATTCTCCTTTTTTATTATTTATTTCCAGCTTGAAACATGACCCACTGTTTAAGAAGTTGGGGATGCCTGAAGGACCCCATCAGAATTCTCCATTGCTTGAGCTGTCTGTTTTCTGAAAGCTAAAAGAGCTTTCTGCTGTAAAATAGATGTCTAAAAAAGTAAATGACTCTGTAAAGCTATTAGTCACTTTTATTAACTTAAATTTCCAGACAAAATTTCAAAAACATTAGATAATGCAGCTATAAAATACCACACAGAGGTCTTAAAAATAAGTATGAAATATTATTTTTGCAGTTATATGCTCAACACACAGGAGGAATAATGGTGATTTTGTTTCCTCTGGAAGGATACAACTTGCTAAAGATAGCTCAAAATATTGAATAGTATATGTGGACTGGAGGTTCTGCATTGTATAGGTAACAAGATACTTTCTTGGAAAAAAAAATGTTCTGGGCTATTTAAGGATGACATTGTGAGATTAATCACAGTAGGAGTTTCTCCACTCTTATAGAAGTGATTTAAGGTGACTTTAGTGGTTAAAAAAAAAAAATTACTTGTAAACAGATGTTATAAACAGTAAAAGAATGGCTATATATGAAAAATATAATTGCCCTAATTTAACCGGTTTTGCTCAATAAACTTTCTTCTGTTTCCAAAAATTAAAATAAAGAAGTTTAATTACCTTTCAATGAAGAGAATGACAACTGTTTTTTAGTAATTGTGTCGTGAGCCAGGCTCTGTACTAGGCTCTGTTCATATGTTATCACAGGTTTAAAGGTCATCCATGAGTAAAAGAAAAACAGAGAGAGAAAGAGGGAAAAACAGCACTTGTAACAGGGTATTGATACCACCAACCATCCCCAGCCTTCAGTCAGCCCTGGAATGTGGGCATATGTGCACATAGCATACTTAGGGAAATCTCTAGACTGGAACTTGGTATCTTCCCATGTGGGATTGCCTTTCAGAGTATCATGTTTTACTTTTCTGCCACCATCTGGCCTCCTGTTGTCACATTATATCAACACAGCCGCCCTAAAAAAATATTTCATATCCTAGATTGTATTATCTATTGCTTTGTAACCACTGCAAATTTGGCAGCTTAAGACAATGAACATCGACCTCACAGTTTCTGTGGACTGGGAAAACTAGGCATAGTTTCACTGTGTGCTGCCTGGTGCTTAGCCGGCTTCAGGAAGTCTGCGTTCACACTCGGTCGTGTGGCTATCGGCAGGCCTGTGTTGCTGGCTGCTGGCTGGAGACATTTCTTTGCCACGTGTGCCTCTTGATAGCACCACCCCCAATACAGCAGCTTGTTCCTCCCAGAAGAAGGGATTTGAGTAGTAAAGAACAAGAGCGGGCCTGCAAGAAGGAAACCACCAGCTTCATATAACCTAACCTTGGGATGATAGCCTACCATATCTGTTATGTTCTTCGCATTAGAAGGGAGTCACTCAGTGCAGCCCACATGTAAGGGAGGAAATTATACAAGTGTGTGAATATCAGGAGAGGCTGCCTACCACAGAACTTTTATTTTTAAGTATATTTGCCTATCTCCTTAGAGAGAGAGAAAGAGACACCTTCCACAGGGTCTTTATGCTGTTGTCAGCACATTAAGCGTGTTCAGGTAGACCCAGGAAGTGAATCCAGAACCTTCCCATAGGGCCTCCAACATCATGCAGCAGTGCCTCTCCTGCCTGCGCCGCTGTTATTTTTCTCTTTTAGTAGCTGGAGAAGCAGAGGCTTAGAGGGTAAATAACTTGGCCAAGGTCATATGGCTATTTCATGACGTGATGGGCATTCTACTCCAGGCTGTTGGGAGTCCAGAGATCAAGTCTGTATTCAATATGCAGCAGGAAAAACATGAAAGTAGAAATATATATGTAAATATGTATACTTCAAGAAATTAACCTCCTTTTTGCTGAAACCTTTTGAAGACCATTTCTTCTTCCATAGAAAATATTACAACCAAATAATGGCACTAATTTAGATTTATCAAATGCATCGCACACAGGCACATTGCACTAGACTTTCAGGGAATTTTTTTTTTTTTAAGACCAAAAAGTCTTTATTGCAATAAGTTGATCCAGTGAGTTATGTGAGAAGCTACAGGTAGTCGGTTAGGGCAGAGGCAAGCGTCTCCCACACTGTCCGTGTGTTCTCACAATCTCTGTCCTGATGCTGCTGCTCGAGAGCTCCTTCTGTTAGAGTCAGTTCCAGGTCTGCCTTCCTGATAGGTCCTCTTGCCGGTTCCTTCTCCTGCTCTTGTTCGGCTTTCTGCTCCTGGAACCTTCTGTCTCCAGTGACAGACATGGCCGTCTCCAGATTGGAACTCCGGATTCCCTTCTCCTCCGGGTAGTCAGTAATGCGCTCTACATCCTCAACACCACTGTCAGGCTTCTCAGAAGGCCATTCCTGGCCACTGGTCTCTGTCACCACCCCCAGTTCCACAGTGCTCCTCAGTCGCCATATCAATGCTTTTCAGTGTTTTCAGTGTTTTTTTGTTTGTTTGTTTGTTTGTTTGAGAGTTTTTTTTTGTTGTTGTTGTTGTTTTTTTTTTTTTTTTTTTTTTTTTTTTTGCTATAGGGCGCTTGCGCTCGCCAGGAAGACCGAGAGAGACAGAGAGACAGAAAGCGAGAAATCACCTGGGGGGGGATGACCACACCGCAATCCCTTCTCCTCCATTATCCTCTAGGGATCTTGGACACACACGCACATGCACCTGGCGTGAGTTTTAAGCCACTGGGTCCTGGATTCGAACCGCGGTCGACTAAATAGGAGTTCAGCGACATAGCCATTACGCTAACTGCTGGTCCCCAGTTACTTTTTTAATACATTTAACTATTTAACGATTTTCTTGAATTTGTCACTCTTCTATGTTTATATGTGAGCCAATAAAATAAAATATGACTGGAACATATTTTACTATGGGCTGGGATTCTCAGATTATTCATTTGGTTTAGCGTTCATACAAGAGAGAAAAATAAAATTTTGCACAAAGTCGGTTTTATTAGAAAATGATTACACATACCCAACCCTAACCTTGTAATTGCACTACAGTTGGAGAAATGAGTTTCTTATTTTATCCAAAAAAAGAAAAACAAACAAACAAACAACAACAAAAAAAAAACCAGATACAGAACCTATAAGACCACGGAAGCTTTGTCACTTATTCCTTGCAGAGTACTAATAATCTGTTACTTCTTGCTTAGGCTGAAATGCTTGCAAGAGTTACAAGTTAAGTGAAAACAAAGAGCATGTGAAGAAAGGGTCATGCCTGCGTTTCTAGTTTTCCTAGCTGCTAGTTTGATCACAACACAGGAATCCAAGCAATGAGACAACAGGGGAAAGCCAGGGAGAGGCTCTGACAACTGTGCTGTCAGTGCAACCAGCCCCTCTGCACAAAGCATGTGGCCGAAATCCCAGGCAGCTCAGGATTATCAACTGTCACCTCTCTCCCAACTGAATGCTGTATCATAGTTGAACTACCACATTCGGGTTCCATTTGTATGCATTGTCCCTGTGAAGAAAACTTTGGCATAACCTCCACTCTTAAGATACTCACTTCCATTTCTGTAACACCTAACACATGGCTAGCTCTTAATAAATGTTTAAGAACTGCCCTGTATTTCTATGAACACATGGATGGTTTGAGCTTTAAATTTTCATCTTTACATTGATTGGGAACAGCTGGTAACATAAGTGACAAAAATCTGAGAGACAGGTTACTTGTTCACAATGCTCATTATTCAGCAAAAGGAGAAAAAGGTATAAATTTTTAAAGACAGTTATTCCTTATGGGCTTTCCAGATCCCCTGCATTTAAAGTTGGAGGATTCTTTAAAAATTTTACTTTTGCTTTTCTCTTATCCATAAGGCTGTCTGAAAATCTAATTTGTGCTAGAGAAAAGTCTCATCATAGGATTTAGATGAAAATATTTTATACTTGTGAATCTTGGCACCTGTATGATAGTCCTCATTAGCCATTAAAAAGGTGAAAGAGGAAAACGTATTTCATTTTGAAGAATGATGTTAACATTAGTAAAGGGTTTGATGTGACCATACCTCTTAATATAATCTACATTTCTGTATTCCCAATAACTTGCTGTATCTAATCCAGTAAGTATTTCTACTTGGAAACATGTGTCATTTATACTCAGCAAACTTCTGAGTAGCAATTGTCATTGTTCCATGCAAAATGAAAAATGGCATTTTCTGTGGATTGCATAACAAATTACCACCATGCAAAACTAAACATGAGGGCCAGCAGGTGGTGTGGTGGTTAAGAGGTTAGATTCCCACATGGTTGACCATGGCTCCAGTACCAGACCTGGCGGCTGGCTTTCTCACCTTGCCTCTCTCTCTGGCTCCCTCTGGTGGACACGTGCTATATAACAAAATTTTAAAATAATACTAATAAATAAAATTAAATAAATATATTTTTTAAAAATATATAAACCTGGGACCAGCAGTTAGCGTAATGGCTACGTCGCTGGACTCCCACGTAGTCAATCGCAGTTCGTGTCCTGGACCCGGTGGCTTAAAACTCACGCTGGGCGGTGTGCGTGCATGCCCAAGATCCCGAGAGGAGAATGGAGGAGAAGGGATTGTGGCATGACCATCCCCCCTGGGGGGTGATTTCTCGCTTTCTGTCTCTCTGTCTCTCTCGGTCTGGCTGGCAAGTGCACACGCCCTATAGCGAAAACCTCTCAAAAATATGTATATATATATAAACCTGAAAAATAGAATAGTTCCATTGGTTATAAATGTTTTTAATATTAATAGATATGTCTTTATATCATTTAATTTTAAATTCAAGATAATAATTATATTGGACCTGGCATCACCCGGAATTGGAGCCAGAGTTTGTCTCTTCTCTATCCACGTTTGTTCTCAGTGCACACTTGTCTTATTTTCGTTTTCTTTGTTTTGAGCTCCTTGAGAAGACAGCAAGTAGAGAACACTGGGATGTGAACCTGCAGGAAAGAAATGGGGGACAGGGGGTTATTGTGTGATATAAGGAGAAGGCAAAGGTCACATTTTCTCACCCTTACCTTTGGCTGTGCCTCCACTTGTTGGTTCACCATCCACCAAGTGTGAAGATGGCCAGTGATTCCTACTCCTTTGTTGTTAATCATCCAGTCTTACCATGTTCAGTCATGAAGAATAACTAACATTCACTGAGCACTAACTGAATGCTTGGCACATTATCTAACAGAACCTTCACCGCTACAATCACAGAAAGTAGGTGGTTTATTATTCACATTTTCAGAGGGAAAGTGAGGCTTCAGGGCAACTCATTCAAGAAGTAGTCCATGCTCCAGCTAAAACCAGCACCCAGGGCTTCCTGACTCCACACATAAACTCCACGTTATTTCTCACGCTGTCTTTGAGATGGTCAGTGGGAGCTATGGATCACAGAGACTATTGCTTGCTCAAAGTGGAAACAAAGCATCATTTTATATTTACTTGCAATATACTTTACCCAAAGCACAAACTTTAACATGCCTACTCATGCAATGCAAAAGAGGTGCATAATCCTACCTACAGGATTGCTTAAGCATTCTTTTTTTTTAAGTTTATTATTTTTATTTATTTACTTATTTATCATTGCCCTATGAGAAAAAGAGACAGGAATTCCCAAAAGGGTCTTCACATCACACTATATCCCCATCCCCAAACCAGCTCAGGTTGTATGTGTGCATACCCATCATATACAGGGAGACCTTTGGGTGAAAACCAAGACCTTCCCATGTGGGCCCAGCAGCATAAGGTGCTCCGTCATAACTGCCTCACCACTGTCGCTCCAACCATTCTTTAAAAGTAAAATGAAGGATGGGACCAGCAGTTAGCATAATGGCTATGTCGCTGAACTCCCATGTAGTCGACCACGATTCAAGTCCCAGACCTGGTGGCTTAAACTCACGCCGGGTACGTGTATGTGCATGCCCAAGATCCCGAGAGGAGAATGGAGGAGAAGGGATTGTGGCATGGCCATCCCCCCTGGGGGGTGATTTCTTGCTTTCTCTCTCTCTGTCTCTCTCTGTCTTTCTGGCGAGCGCACGCGCCCTATAGCAAAAACCTCTCCAAAAAAAAAAAAAAAAAAAAAAAGTAAAATGAAGGAGAAAAATAAAAAAGCTCCTTTTTTCAAATTTTAATTTTATGCATAAACTTACACAACTAGATTATTTGAGATTCAATGTATACAATCAATTGGTTTTTATTGCATCAGGTTTCCTAATTATATATCCTAACATTGTATCTTCCATGGATAAATGCTACCATCACCTCTGCCAACAAATTTGAAAAAAGGTACACCTTACTTAAAATCATTCTGAATAAACTGCAATTTTTTTTTTAAGTTTTGAGTTCATTAGAACATGTAACGTAACTATAAGGTTTTGTTTTTTTGTTTTGGGTTTTTTTTTTTTTTTTTTAAGCATTTGGTCTGTTGGCACCGCTATTAAGCTGTGAATGAAACCAGAAACATCGTCTTCTGGCTTTAATTACCATTAAAAGTGCGACATTATTTTCTGTATTCCAAATCTGTCACGTGGTTGAACACATGCAGCCTAACTGCCATGAGTGAGCGCTGAGGGAGCATGGCTTGTTCCTCTCACTCATTAAACCGATTTCCCGTTGTTTTAAGAAGAACTTAGACTATACGGACAAATGTTATATTTCTATATGTAGACTTTTTTTTTTTACTCTCTGTTGTTTCCGGTCAAGATTCAGATTCTTGGCCCTGGGGTGCAGGCTGCTCTCACACAAACTTGTTTCAGAACATGTGCTCTACATTTGTTTCCAGGGATGCAAATGGCTTGAGCATGTGCTGACTAAAATGCTTAACACCAAGAGGATTTAGTTAGATTCCTATGGTTTGGCAAGCATTTTGCTACAACATTTGGGTAAAGATCATTTTTAAAATGTTTTACAAATTCTTCTTAACCTCTTACCTTTGGATAGCTTTTCAGATCATTTCCAGCAAACTTTATTAAGATGCTGAATCAGCTTTCCCATCATAATGAACATATATAAAATTAATTGAGCTCAGATAACATCTCTTTGATTAATGGGAGAGCAAATTTTCACATCTATGTTAGTACATTAATTGATGTGAATGAGCCTTCTGCCTAAAGAAAAATTTTGAAACCAGAAACGACAATCATATGTGCCATGATTCTCCCCACAGCAAGGAGGTACTAAGTTCTAAGGCTTCCGGTGGATGCCTAAAACCCTCATAGTACCAAGCCCTACAGGATGTATGCTCTGTTTTATACACATGCACCTACGATAGGGTTAAATCTACAAATTAGGCACAGTAAGAAATTAATAATAACTAAGAATATAACAATATACTGCAATAAAATTTCGTAAATGTGCATGTGTGCTTTCTCTCAAAATATCATATGGTACTATATCATGGGGAACTAAAACTTGGAAAGCAACGCATCAAATAAGAGGGGATATTCTGCAGTGAAATAGATGAATGTGAACCTTTCTTTCAAGGATAATGGTTCTAGAGAAACTTGGGGGGGTATAATATCTCCTTAAACTGTACTAATATCCCAACTACTACTTTCTGAAGTGGCATGCTTGTATGGGAAATCCAAAGGAAAAAAAATTAAATAGTATCACTTCATTTTTCTTACATATAAGTTGTCAATTTTTTTTTTTCCCTGAGGTTACCCCATGGGCCACCAGAGTAAATTAATGCTTAAAATGCCCAAACATTAAAACTTTAGGGACTTTCAGCCAGAATCATTACAATGGAAAAGGTTTAGCAAGTATAACACAGGTCAAGCTGATCAACTTTGTCTTGATTTTGCCATAAAGCACTAAGAATGAAATAGAAATTGTCTTTTTCTTGCATTTTTACATGACATTCTGTTGAGCATTTGTCTTTTGTCAAAATTTGAATTGCCTTTGCTTTGATTTTTTTTGGTGTTTTATAAATATTTATGTATATTTAAATTTTCTTTAAGTTCTTATTTGTATGTACATGTGTACATGCATATACATCAGAGAAGTCATGCAATGGCCCAGTGTGGTGGCTCAGCAAGTAGCAAATTGAACTTCAGTGTGAGAAGCTCTGCCCCCTCAACGAACGTCACATGTTACCACTGTGTCACTGTTTACTGTCCCTTTTTATGATTTTCTTAATAATATTTTCTTTTCTGTAGCTTACTTTATGGTAAGAATACAGTATATAAAACATATAAGCTACAGAAAAGAGATCTCTGATGTATATGCACATATGTATATACATACAAATAAAAATTAAAAGAACTTTAATCTCTGATGTATGTGCACATATATATGTGTATATAAATGGATATGTAAGCACATATATACATATATACATACATATAAATCATTTATACTATGAAATAGAGCTGTAAACATGAGGAATAGTCCCAGTGCTACCAGTGGGCAAAAGCATTGTTTCAATGATTGCCTTTGGAACTGGTGAACACCTTTAAACAGTGCTTTATTCACTCATTCATGAATTTGTTCAACAAATGATTTTATTACCATATGTCAACACTAATGAAAACTAGATAGAGCTCACTAATGTTTACCCTATAGACTCTCAATTAATGATGAGTTTGTTGAAGATGAGAAGGCAAATAGTCATTATAGTAGGCCTTGATGTATAAAAGTCAACAGAACTAACACATCATCACATCAAAACTTTTTTGAAAAAATCCAATAAGAAGGAAGAAATTGTCCTGTAATAGATCTTATCATATGTCTAAATAATATTATAATAACAGGACTCCTTTATATCTCTGTTGATGTAGTACTTTGCTCTCTGTTTCATCTAAATGTCCAGCTAGATCTGCCCCTCTCTGTTTCTTGTGGGCTCAATGGCAACAAAGTTTAATAGAAGAAGAGGTCACTCTTCTCTTTGTCTCTCAGAGAGGGAAAGTAACACATGCACCAGCACCCCACATAGACAAAATCCTACCTTCTCCAAGCCATGGACTCGTGTTGGTGAAGCCCTAGGCCACAGAGCTAGCAAGGGAGCAGGCCCACAGGAAGCCAGAAGTCAAGGAGATTGTGAAGGAAAGCAAGGATGAAGACCGTTTAAGGGGAAGGGAAGGCTGGTAATGGGATTGCCTTTGTCTGCTACCACAGAGCCATACCTCCCCTTCTCACATTAGTCAGCCCTATCCACTGCACTCTTCTTAGCACCTTAGACAAGCCACAGACGGAGAGTGCACCAGCAGACAAGAAACACACCCTTGGAATTCTAAACTATTTTCTGTACTCAACAAATTATCTAATATTTATTATTATTAAAAGAATATTGTCAGGGCAAATTTAGCATTGAAATTATTTACAGATTAAGAAAAAACTGGAACCCTGATAATTTCATGACATGGACATTAACTTGGATGCATTTTTTGAATGCAGCAGATATTTAATAAGTAAATTAATGACCTAGTTAAATATAGCAGGTCAAAGCATATGTGCAGAAATTCATTTACAAGTAGCAAATGCCTACGGTAAATTCATTTATAAGCTAGGAGTTTTTCAAATCTTCCACACAGCATTATAAAATAGTCTATTGCATAAGAGAATCTCTGTTTTTTTAAAAATAATTGATGCTCTCAATATGTGATTAGAAAGCAAAGTGATGCAACTGGGAATGTGTCAATGCATAGTGGCTGAGGCCACTGGGAGGAACAAGGTACAGTCCCCAGCCCAATCTGTAATAAAGAGGCTGGGCTATTTAGGTTGCACACACCTGTGGTCCTACAAACTGTCAGGCTGGAGCAGGAAGATCACAAAGTGGCAAGATCCTATAAAAAAAAAAAAAAAGAGAGAGAAAAAAAGATCTCCCCATTAAAGAAGGAAAACAAAAGAACAGGAAAAGAAAGAAACCAAACGACAGCTCAGAAAGTCTGTGGGTCATAACAGATCGTCATCCAGTCCAGTTAAACATTTATGAAGTTAGTTGACTCTAGTCACTCTGAACTCAACGGTGTTCAGAATCTTCGTATCCTCTATCCTCAATGGTGTGAAACAATTTTACTGTCAAGTGGTACAGTGTTTTTCTTGATTTTTTAAACATGTGCATAATCACTTTGTGTCTTACTCTTTTCAGATACTTGATGAGAATCCAGTCAAAATTTTATGACTAACACATAATTCTAAGCCAACATCTAGTTCATATCATATAAACTGTAACACAACTGAATTCAAACTAGAATATTTTTAAACTAAGCATGTCTTCCCAAAGTGATATCAGTGGATAAAAACAATTTTTAGACTTACCAAAATCCATTCTTCTAAAAAAACATAATCATAAATTCTACTTTTATGAATACCTATTATCAATAACTCCAACCAAAATTTTAAAATAGATAAAGCAAACAGCCAGGCATGAACCAATAGCATTCTCCTCTTACAATATAGCTCTTATCAAGAACTACTCTTTTTAAAATAGTATTGATTTGTGTGTTGAAAAACAGCTGAGTTTTCATCTAAGTGTTATTTTTAAGATATTTGCTTATTTCTTAAGTTATCACTGATTAAAGCATGCAGTGAGGCCCCTATCCTGGATTATCAACTTCAATTTCTCACTCCAATTTCTCTCTTAGTTAGTTGTACTTTATGGGAAATGACCACTCAGGACTATTTTTACAAGTGTTATAGTTGAAATGTTTTCTATTTTTCTAGTGGACTCTCTATTGATTTTTTTCCACCTGTAATTCACTACTCAAACGCCTGTGCATCAGATTGCATAAATACATACATGTAGGTGAAATGGATCTCTAACTTTTTGAAACATAACCTTTAACCATGCATGGTGGGAATTCTCCCATATCAATACTATAGATCTACATTATCATAAATAAATAGATAAATGTACAGATACACAAAGGTTAAAGCATACCTGACCTGGAAGTTGTACATTTCATTCCATAAACACTTAATGAAAGCACACTTTACACTCAAATTCATGTAGGGTATTAAGAAAAAAGTGAATAAGACCCACATACTGCCCTTGAGAAGTTCTCAGTTTAGCAGATGAAGTAGATAAGTAAATATAATAACTACAGCAGCATAACCCCTGACCGTAATAGTTAAGCAAGATACAAACTATTAGATAATATGCACTTTTGTGTACAATACATCGAGTGGGAGTTTCTACTTTTCTAGTTTTCATCATGATAATTTCTATGAAGCTATTGCATCCTCATTTCAACATAAAGCCTTGTCTTCTTGAGTACTTCTGATTATACTTGTAATTTCTAATAACTTTTTTTGGAGAGGTTTTTGCTATAGGGTGCATGCACTCGCCAGAATGACAGAGAGACAGAAAACTAGAAATCACCTCCTAGGGGGGATGGCCACGCCGCAATTCCTTCTCTTCCATTCTCCTCTTGCGATCTTGGCCATGTAAGCACATGCACCCGGCATGAGTTTAAGCCATCGGGTCCTGGACTTGAAACGTGGTCGACTACATGGGAGTCCAGTGACATAGCCATTATGCCAACTGCTGGTCCCAACTTTCGATCAAATAATTTACGTGCTAGATACCTATAAAAATGATATGAATGTACCCAACATGAATTTTACAAGCTATAGTGATGTACAGTGATTGAATGTATAAAATAAAATAATAATAACTTTAAAAAGTGAAAAAAAGAAAAAAATTCATAAAAGAATAACAATATGAGTGATTTCACCAAATTTAAAAAATTCAAACAATGATCAAAATAAAGAAACAGCACTTTTAATGATCAAACAACTAAAACACTTACTTTAGCCACTCTTTTTTTTTTTTTTTTTTTTTTTTTGAGAGGTTTTTGCTATAGGGTGCATGCGCTCGCCACACAGACAGAGAGAGACAGAGAGATAGAAAGCGAGAAATCACCCCCCAGGGAGGATGGCCACGCCGCAATCCCTTCTCCTCCATTCTCCTCTCGGGATCCTGGGCATGCATGCACACGTGCCCAGTATGAGTTTAAGCCACCAGGTCCGGAACTCAAACCACGGTCGACTACATGAGAATTCAGCAACATAGCCATTATGCTAACTACTGGTCCCTAGCCTTCATTTTAACAACAGACAGACTCAGAATGTTTTATTGTTTGCTTGTTTGTTTTTTTTGTTTGTTTGTTTGTTTTTAGAGGTTTTTGCTATGGGGCATGTGGGGTCATTGGAAAGACAGAGAAAGACAGAGAGACAGAACGCAAGAGATCATCCCCCGGGGGATGGCCACGCCACAATTCCTTTTCCTCCATTTTCCTCTTGGGATCTTGGGCACACACGCACACGCGCCCAGCTTGAGTTTAAGTCACCTGGTCCAGGACTCGAACCGTGGTCGACTACATGGGAGTCCAGTGACATAGCCATTATGCCAATTGCTGGTCCACAGACTCAGAATGTTAACAGACATATATCGCAAGATATGTTATCTTTAGATATAGTAACATTTTAAAGGCCATCAATTCATAAAATTTTGTTTTATGTGATTTAAACCAATGACACTGATAAAAATTTTTGCATAGTAGGTCACAGAGCTAGCAGATATATTATATTAATCTACTATATTCACATATTCAAATGCATTTTAAAGTGTATTAATGCCCACTAATATTTACTCAGCATATACAATGTCTTCTTATATTTTAAGAAGGAAAAATGTAAGTATACATTATGTCCTAAGAATACTTGCAGAGCAGTATTTTATTTTATTAAGTATAGTTTAAATTCATACACACCAAATATACAGCTTATACACTGAGAATATACAAAATAATATATTCATTTACATTAGATTAATTAGGAGAAGGTAAATGGAGGAAATGAATTGCCAGTTACATTTTTAAATAAATGATAGATACAGTAAAGAAGAAAAAGTACCCATAGAGAGATGGAGTTGAAAATGGGTAGTTTATGGCAAGTTGGCTGAATAAACTACTCTTCTAAGAAGTAACCAACCCTGGGACCAGCAGCTGGTGTAATGGCTGGGTCGCTTGACTCTCACAAAGCAGCTCGAGTCCAGACCCGGTGGCTTAAACCCATGCTGGGCACGCATGCGTGCATGCCCAAGATCCCAAGAGGAGAATGGAGGAGAAGGGATTGCGGCATGGCCATCCTCCCTGGAGGGTGATTTTTTGCTTTCTGTCTCTCTGTCTTTCTGGCAAGTGTACACGCCTTATAGGAAAAACCTCTAAAAAATAAAATATGAAAAGAAGTAACCAACCCTTCTTTTGTTTACATTGAATATAGTTTATACACAGAAGAGTGCTGGACGCTGAGAACATAAATCAAGTAGTAGAGCACTCTTGCCTTCAAGCTTACAGTTTTATGGAGGAGGACAGAAGTAGGTAAAAAATATTATAGCACAAGATACACACATTTCATATATTTTTCTATAACTGTAGGATCCAGGTAGGAAACAGAAATGAAATTATAATAATAGGATTTGGAGTGCCTAGGATCAACTAGTAATGATAGATACTACCTATCCTTTTCTTTATTGAGCTTCTGAGAAAAAGAGGTCTGCCTTTGCTGCCTCAATACTACTTGTGCTTAACCCCTTACAACCTACAGTTCTGCTGTTCTACATAATCATCTTTGCTCAGTTGTCATTCTCTGGAGTGATTCTTCTGCAAACTCTACCTTCCTTCCAAAACACTTTCTCCAGGTTCTTTCTCTCACTGCTGAGATCCAAAGACTTTCTTTTCAACTCTACTTCTATTTTCTTCTTCTAAATGTAGTCATTCCCAAATTCCATACTTGATCATCTCCTCTTTTCTCTTTAGATGCCACCCATCTCTTCTGATAGTGCCATCTAGCTGTATGAGATCCCGTTCATACAGATGATGCCAAATTCTACTTTAAAAAAAAATTTTTTTTAAATCCTAACTTTTCTCCAAACCCTCTGATGTTTATGTTTTGCTGAACAAGCTTTGCATTGATGTATTGCCTAGGTAACTTGTGATCATGTTTCTTATTTACTGTATTATATGATGTTTTCACACCTGGGACCTTGCGGTATGGAGAGAGACTACCTCTCCAAGGGCTAATTTCTGGAGATAGTAAGCAACTTGCCGCTAAGCACATTTGATTACAAGCCAGCAAATCCTGAACCCATATCCCATCTGCTTTCTTTTACTAAGCTCCTCATTCCAGGACACTGTCTCCCTACCATAAATCACCCTAGGGCCAGGTATAGGACAAATTAAACTATATCTTTAAATGTACAGTATGAATAAATTTCTTAGAAGGAATTGTGACTTTTATGACCAATTATCTCAGGTGTGTATTTCCACAGCAAGTAAATCTCCACCATAACCACAATATACCCATTACAACTAAAAGTGTAACATTTTTACATTTACTAACATCTTATTCTCAGAGACTTACTTTTTTGTCAAGTGTCCAAAAATGTCTTTTATAACAAAATAATCTAGTTTAGCATTACATGTTACATTTAGTTATCAGGTCTTTAGTATTCTTTTTTTTAATTAATTGTTGTTTTTTATTATCTTTAAAATATCATATAATAGTTTTAGAAATTATCCAGCTTGTTATTGTAACTGCAGAACTTTTAGATCTTACTCATCAGCCTGCTGAACTGTACCCTTCTAAGAGACATAGATACCATCCAAGAATTTTCTTTTATCTTTATTTTTAACTGTCGTGGCTTGCTGTATCGAAGCAGCAGAATTTGAAACAAGCTCAGTATAGTTGCCTTCAAGGATCAACCCATCTTTCTGGGCTTGAGATACTGAGCAAGCAACATCTGGTCTCATTCAAACCTTCTGGATGTATTTTTCACCCAAGAAATTTCAGATTTCCACAAGAGACCCATTCTTGAATAACGATGTTGATGGGGAAACGAGAATACACAGATCTTGTCTTGTAATGGAAGCCCAACGTAATACTCTCGCTAATGTTCTCTGCATGACTACAGATAGTGTGAACTGTAGCCAGTTCCTTTCTGTTTCCCCATCATTTGTCAACCCGAAGCTTCTTCTTTTTCTTTCCAAAGAGACTGAGATCTACATTGATATGATTGAAGTCCCTCTGCAGGGTTTCTCTGGGGCCCTTCACAATAACTGTGCATCCCTTCAGAGTGATGTTGACATTCTCTGGAATGCAAATGGTCTGATTGCTAAGAATGGTCTTTATCCCAAGTTGCTGGCATTCCTAGAGCCAAAGGCTTCAGATTCCTAGGGTCTACCAAACTCCAGGTCTTTATTATTCTTTAGCTTAGTAAAAAGAAAGCTAAAGGGACACAATAACTAATTGAATGATTAACATCCATTGTTACACTCTGTTTTGTTCAAATATTGGCTATACAGTATTCTCCAAACTAAAATTCAATTTTCCTAAAAACATTGTCATAACATTAAATTGTTTAGTAAAAATATTTGTAACTTTAAATTTTATAACACTTGACCGAATTCACTATGTAATTAAGTTATGTCTACTAATTCTATTTTTAATTGTCTTTTCATACATTATAATTTTAAAAACCCTGTTGATTCAAATTTAACAAACTCCCTCCCAGGCAACAATCTGATCTTCCACCTTAGTTTTCAAGCAATTGTTCAAAACATAACATGTGTTTTTAAGAATAAAGTACTAGAGAAAAATCCAAAAATTTAATTCTATCTTTTATTTATTTATTTTTAAATATCATTCATACGTTAAATTGCTATACATCATTTAGATTGTGAAGAGACTTTACCCAGCATGATATACACCTTCAGTCCAGCCCAGTTGAGTCTATCTTTTTTAAGTTTTATGTTATAGGGCATGTGTGCTCACCGAAGAGAGACAGAAGGGGTGGGAAGTGAGAAATCATCTCCTGAGGTGGATGGCCATGCTGCAATCCTTTCCCCTCCAGTCTCCTCTCAGATTTTGGGAACACATGCACATGTGCCTGATGTGTTTTTCAATCACCGTGTCAGAGACTTGACCCATGCTGTTAGCCATATGGGATCCAGCACCTTAGTACCATGTGACCTGCTGACACAAAGAATTCTTAATTCTCAAAACTCCTTTGTATCAATCACAAAATTAATTTATATTTGAAGAGTATCATAGTTATTTTTTTTAATTTGTTAAAGGGTTTGTTCACTCACTGGAGACAAGGAGAGAGAGAGAGAGAGAGAGAGAGAGAGAGAGTTAGGAAGCACTCTTCCCCCAAGGTGAATGGCCACACCACAATCCTTTCTCTTCCATTCTCCTCTCAGGATTTTGAGCACACACATGCATATGCTCAGCATGTTTTTCAAGCCACTGGGTCCATTACTAATTATGCTTGCAGCAGCTGGACACCAAAATTGCAATAGAAAAAAGTAATCCCAGCCTGGAAAATCTCATGACAACGTGAATTCAATGTCAGAAAAGCTAAAATGGCAATGATGTGTGCAAAAACAAAGAAAGAGCAGTTTCCATTTTGGTTGCATAATTTAAAAGATTTTATCAAAGTGCTGTTCAAGAAACAACAGCATATGATCCACTAAATTTGCTGAAAATTCATATTTTGACTGAGAATTTCACAGAAAAAGACACCAAAATATGTATTTTTAACAAACTTTTTAGATAAGTGCTTTCAAACATTTTGAAGCAGACTTATAGTAAGAAAAATGTGTTTCACTTTTGCAAACTTACATATGTAACTGAAATCAAAGTTATACATAGAAAAGTTTATCATTTACTACAGGACTACTAAAATATTTCTTTCCCTTTCTTTTCTTTCTCTTTGTTCTTTTTCTTTTGTTCCTTCCTTCTCTGCTGTTTTGTTTGTTTGTTTTTGTGGGGTTTTTTTGAGGAAGATTTTTGTTACAGGGTGCTTGCACTCACCAGAAAGACAGAGAGACAGAGAGACAAAAAGCAAGAAATAATCCCCCAGGGAGGAATGCCATGCCACAATCCCTTCTCTTCCATTCTCCTCTCAGGATCCTGGGCATGCACGCACATGCGCCTGGCGTGAGTTTAAGCTGCTGGGTCCAGGACTCAAACCACGGTCGACTACATCGGAATCCAGTGACATACCATTACAACAACTGCTGGTCTCTTCTCTACTGGTTCTTAACTTTAATTAATTTCCTGACTCATTTTATTAATGGGCCAAAACTTTCTTTCTGTTATTATGGTGTATTACATTTATGGTTTTACATATGTTCAACCAACCTTGCATCCCTGGAATAAAGCTTACCTGGTCGTGACGTATAATCTTTTTTATACGCTATTGGATATGATTTGCTAGTATCTTATTGAGCATTGAATCTACAGCCCTCAGAATGGAAAAATATTTTTGTAAACTATGTTTCAGATAAGGAATTGATAAAGGGAACTCAAGCAGCTGTCCCAGAAAAAGATGATCAACGCTATTAAAAGATGGGAGAACTGGCTGAAAAACAAAAACAAACAGACAAAAAAACCACTCTGTAAGGAAGACATATGAATAGCCAAAAGGCATATGAAAAAATGCTCAACATCCCTCATTATAAGGGAGATGCAGATCAAAACCACAATGAGATACTACTTAACACCAGTCAGAATGACTAAGATTAAAAAAAAAAGGTAAGTGCTGGCAGGGGTGTGGTGAAAGGGGACCTCTCCTACACTGCTGGTGGAAATGTAAATTGATCCAGCTACTATAGAGAACAATATGGAGATTCCTCAAAGATCTACAAATAGAACCACCATATGATCCAGTAATCCCACTCCTGGGTATCTACCCAAAGGACAGAAGAATTCTTAATCAGAAAAGTGCTTGCACATTCATGTTTATTGTGGCATTACTCACAATTACTAAGACATGAAACTAACCCAAATGCCCATGAACAGATGAATGGATTGAGAAAGTGTGGCATATACACTCTATGGAATACTACTCAGCCATTAAAAAAAAAAAACAAAAACAAAAACAACGAGACCCTGGCTTTTGACTGGAACTAGATGAATATGGAAGATTTACTGCTGAGTGAAGCAAGTCAGGCTATGAAGGAGAGATCTTGTATGCCTCCACTTAATATATACTGACTGTCCACACTCTATAGTCAAAACTGAATTACTAGAGAATATAGAACCATAAAAAAATGGTTATAAATACCAGATACAGTGTGGGAAGATGTGTGAAGGAGGGTTGTCTGAGGAAGGGCATTAAGGAGAAAAATAGCGAGGCAAAGTATTTATGGGACAAAGAAATGGGTTATTATCTGTTGAAAATAATGTGTATGGTACTCTCAAATAGATTGGTGAGAAATGTATACATGTTGGAATATTCACTTTTCGAGCTGATTTACATATGTGATTGAATGTATAAAAGAAATTGAAATAAAAAGTATAAGAAAAAATGGACCAAAACTAGTGTTTTTTTTTATATATTCTCAAATTTTAGAATTTCTACTTTAAGAACTTGTATGGTTTTTAGATGCATTAACTAGAGATTTTAAAACCTACTATCGTGCCTTAGTTGCAGTGGAGCACTAGAAAATATGTTAGATTTCTTTATATCTCATTGCTTCCAACTATAAAACAGAGGTAATGACAATACCTGCCATGTGGTCATTTTAGTGGAAGATAATTCGTAAACTCAGTATAGGCCTAGGCACAAAATAAACACCCAATAAGTGGTAGAAATTTTCATATTGAAATTGTAGATTTTACCTAAACACTGGAAATACCAGGCAACATGACTGGAGATGTGAGGGAAAGAAGAGGGAAAAGCTTTCTCCAAATATCACGAGGAGTCTCAGTCATCCACCAACTCTGTCCAAACGAAGAGCCAAGCCTAGTGTCTGAGTAAGATGAATAGAGCCAGCAGAATTCTCTGAAGCTTGCTGACCCCTGAATAAGCTTGTTTGTTCTTTTCTTTGATATATGTCAATCCACGATGGAAACATGGAGCCATAGATGTAAAATGAGGTGGAAGAGCTCATTTAAAATGAACTACTTTCCTAACCTCTCTCTTTCTCCTTGGAAACGGAGAAGGAAAAAAATGTATTCTTAAGCTACATAAGGAGACTCTGAAACTAAACATAGCTAAATTTCCAATCATGCTTCAACATTTTGGAAGAAAGAGAAGAGCTATACAGTACAGGAAATAGAAAAGGAACACTAGTAGATAAAAACCTCAAAAATGAAAAGTTTATCTACTGTATTTATATATTGACCTTATCTCACAAAATAAATTTCTAAAGCAGACAGTGCAATTGCCAATGGAATAGTTCATCTGACTCCATAATCAGATTAGATTAGGAAGGTATATGTTAAATTGACACACAAATAATCCTATGTACCACAGACACTGGAAGCCAAAACAGAGGTAGAGACACTGCAGGTCTAGATTATACTTTGTTAAGAAAAGTCAGAAGGTGATAAGCATTAAAAGGACAAAGCCAAAGCACTCCTTGCACTTCCTAATTCTCTTAGGTTTGCCCCATGGTTACTGATTCTGTTTCTAGAAAAATTAGCATTGTTCCTGAATAGAAAACTTTTATCTCTGAAGTCTAGATACATTTTTGCATTCAATCTGAAATACCATTGACCTAGTCAAAAAATTTTAGTATGTTCTCAAAAGAAATTAGCATGTGTTCACATGCAAATTAAATACTAGCCCTTGGTACTGTCTTCCAAAGACATGTATATTGACAACAGATCCTGGTCCAACCATGTGTATGTGTTATCATGACAATAAAACTATATATAGAAATATGGAAATGCTTAAGTCCATTAAAGCAGGAAGCAAGCACATGCTTATATGTTCTTTTAAACAGCACTGGAGCTAAGTGACATTTGTTTTTCTTTTTCCTTAGTATTTTTTTCTAGACGTAGTATATTATCAGTTATAAATAATTTGTGTTGAAGCTTCACTGTTTGTAGTAAAACAAATGATGCATAATAAACTACATAGACACGATGGTATACACAGAGCATTTTGTAGATTCTGAAGAAAAATAAAGTTCTCACTACCTCTCCCAGACAGAGTTCAAAGACTTGCGTTTGCTATAGCAGAAAACCGTTGCCCAGAGATGTGACACTGCATCGCATTACTGAGCAAGACAGTGTCACACTGTAATATAATCAGGTATAAGTCTATGGTGTGTAATTGTTTTGAAGGCAGGTGATGCCTGCAGTTTGTTCTGAGGTTTTTGATACTCCAAGCAATTTCAAAGGGGCCAAGGGTATCAGTACAAGCTCTTGCCTGCCACTTCGGTATTTTGTGATCATTCCTTGGGGCATGCTAAGGAATTTCACACAGTCAAAACAACAATTGTTTGAACATATGGTTACCATTTCAGATAATATACACTAAAAAATCAGGATAAACTTCAATGAAATGATTTAAAGCAGCAGGCATGTGAGTGCAGTGTTTTAAAAAAGAGATTTCTACAACAGTTTCATGTCATAAAACTAGACTTTATTTAAATAAAGAAAATAATAATGCTTTTCTCACAACTATTATATGTGCTATTGCTGACCTTTTTTTAATTAATATGGGCATTTCTTTTATCTCAGTAAGCTATCTTATCCTATCCTGTAAAGTCATATGTATTGATTTGTATTTTTGTAAAGGAAAATATTATCTCAAAAGAGAAAAATAAGATTTTTCTCCTTTCTGTAGGATTGAATTAACATTTATCCATTCAGTTTCAAGTACCTTATATTGTGAGAAATTGTATTTATTAGCAGTAGGCAAAATGAAAACTAAAATTTGGAAGACCAGGGCTAGATGACTGACTGAGGACATCCATTGTAGCACCTCTCCAAGAAGAGAGCCAAAATATTTGGAAAGATGGCTGCATCTTGAGCGGTGGAGTAAGGTAAGACCAATGGAAAACAAATGCAGGACTGTGGGAAGATTTGGGGACACTTAATTGTAAGTGGGAGACTTGAAAAGATCAATTGTCCTAGCTCAGAAAGAAACTAGAGCTGAAGGAAGACTTCCAAACAGGAGAAAGGTGAGTGGAACAACCCTCTGAAGGTATGAATTTCCTGCTTGCACCTTGGACCCCAGAACTTCTCAATGATAAGAGAGCACCAAGACAGTTACAGACCTCTGGTTCATCTTTGGGAACCGCAATGATCTGCCTCCCCAGAGAGAACTCTAATCTCTCTACTCCACACCCCCAGCCCCAGACACAATGCATTATCTCAGGAGAAGAATTCAGACATTCCCCCAACTGACTAGAAGACAACACTCCACTCTTTTTCTCTTCCCCAGACTCGACTCCAGGAATCCCTCCCTGTCCCCTTTTGCCTTCTGCAGCATAGTTTCCCTGGGCCTCCCAGAATTGGGAATGTGGAAAGAGAAGTGTGTGTGTGTGTGTGTGTGTGTGTGTGTGTGTGTGTGTGTGTGTAGGGGGGGTGTTACAAAGAAAAGGATACATAATCCCACCTGTATTCCAGCCCTAACAACCCTTGGTCCCACAGGAGCGTATACACAGTCCTGCCTCACTTCCTAATCCCACAGGCAGTGTATATATACACACACAGACACAGCTTCTGCTTAGCCCCCATAGCCTATTTTGGTGGACTCATGGAGCTCCTATAATCAGCCATAGTCACACACAACTCTAGCCCTCTTTTTTTTTTTTTTTCGAAGGGGTAGATAGGCAGTTCCCCTACCTGAACTTGCAGCCACACCTACAAGCAAACACATGCCCCACAATCTGGTTTGTATCCATGTTGGTTGTACTGCATAGCCACCCCACCTGGACCCATAATCATAATGTCAGGCACAGTGCCCTTCCATATAAACAATAACCTCACCTTATCTACCAGTAATCAACTACTTCCTAAGAGATATCATGGCCAATACAGAAGTAGACAGCTTCTTCTATTTCCAATGACTGCACATAAACGACTGGCCACCCTCTAAGTCACAACTGCTGAACCAAAGCCCAAGACCCTCTTGTGTGTAACCCATCTAAGACAGAGGATATTAGTTATCTATAGTTGACATCTTTGCTCAGTTACTTCCCCTAGACAAGGATCCTACTCTCCAAAACAGGTCTGAGAAGTCATAAAAACCCTGGAAATAAAAAATAAAATACAATAAATTTAAAACAACAACTTTGGTGAACCAGCAGTTAGCGTAATGGCTATGTCACTGGACTCCCATGTAGTCAACCGCGGTTCGCGTCCCGGACCTGGTGGCTTAAAACTCACGCCGGGCGCGTGTGCGTGCGTGCCCAGGATCCCGAGAGGAGAATGGAGGAGAAGGGATTGCGGTGTGACCATCCCTCCCTGGGGGTGATTTCTCGCTTTCTGTCTCTATGTCTCTGTCTGTCTGGCGAGCGCACGCGCCCTATAGCGAAAATCTCTCCCAAAAAAAAGGAAAAAAACAACTTTGTAGAGAGCATCAGCAATAGATCAGACCATGCAGAAAAAAGAATCTCTGAACATAAAATATTCCAAAACATAAAAAGGAAAAGGACAATAACCATAAAAAATGAAGAGTACATACAGGAAAACTGGCATAGTATTAGGAAACTGAATAGCTAAGTAATTGGTATTCCAGAAGGCAAAGAGATGGGAAAGGGATAGAAAAATTATTTCACAACTGAAAACTTCCCAAGTGTGTAGAGAGATACAAATATCAAGATCTAGTAAGTTCATGAACTGTAGTCAACCTAAGATCTTCTTCAAAGCACATTATAGTCAAAATGCTAAGAGTCAAAGGTAAAGAGAAAATTCTAAAGATGGCATGAGATAAGCGCTAATTTACTTATAAAGGACAGTTCAGCAGATTAACATCAGACTTGTCAGCTGAAACTTTAAATTACAGGAGAGAAAGAGATGACATATTCAAAACTATTATTTTTTTTTGAGGAAATTTTTGCTATAGGATGTGTGTACTCGCTGGAGAGACAGAGAG
Organism: Tupaia tana; assembly: GCA_026018925.1. Classification (NCBI taxonomy): domain Eukaryota; kingdom Metazoa; phylum Chordata; class Mammalia; order Scandentia; family Tupaiidae; genus Tupaia; species Tupaia tana. The sequence goes on along the minus strand of JAKSZU010000001.1, from coordinate 94,382,697 downwards.
ACGAAAGTGAGAAATCACCCCTCAGGGGGTATGGCTATATCACAATCCCTTCTCCTCTACTCTCTTCTAGGAATCTTGGGCATGCAAGCACATGTGCCCAGTGTGAGTTTTAAGTCGCTGGAAGAAAAAAAAATCATCTCTAGACAAAAAAAAAAAGAAAAAAGAAAAAGAAGAAAAAGAACAAACCGAAGAGAATTCACCAATACTAGACTGACTCTTCAGGAAATACTTAAGGTACTTATTACATTTGGAAAAAGAAAGAAAATAAATGTCACCATTAAAACACATGAAGCTCTAAAATTCCTCAGTAGAACAATCACACAAAGAAAACATACTTCTACCCTACCCTACCACTACCACAATTGAAAACTATCAAATAGCAAAGAAAAATTATAGAGAAAGGAAATAAGAAAATACAAAACAATCAGGAACCAATTTACTAAAAAGCAGTGTAAATCTATACATATTAATAATATCACTGAATCTAAGTGATAAATTGGTATGATGATTAAAACACAGGAGAGCTCTATGTCTGCTTGCAAGAAACTTATTTCACTGGTAAAGACACACATCACATATCTGAGAGAGAAAGGTTGGAAAAAGCTATTCCAAGCAAATGGAAGACTAAACAAGAAAAACATGTGCAGCCATCCTAAAATTATACAAAATAGACATCAAGCTAAAAATATGTCTAAAACAAAAAGAGACAAAGGTCATTATGTGTTATTAAAGAGCTCAACCAACTAATAAAAGAATTAAAAATATTTGTCCTTCAGAGCACTCAAATACATGAAACAAAGACTACTAGATAAAAGGGAGATATAGACTCTACTACATCAATTGTTAGAGATTTTAATACTCTGCTATTATCATTCATCCAGACCAAAATAAACAGAGACATTAGCATAAAAATAATACCATAAACCAAATAGACCTTATTAGATAAAATATTTCACCCAACAAACATAGAACACACATTTTTTCCAGTGAAAAATGGATAGTACTCATCACATAATAGGACATGAAATAAATCCCACAAATTAAAAAGAATAGAAATTATATCTTGCATCTTCATTGACCACAACATAATTAAACTTGTAATCAGTAACAAAAAGAACATGCAAATATATACAAATACATGGAAACTAAACAGCATGCTCCTGAATTATTTTGAATCTTCTGAGGATAATAAGAATGAAATTTAAAATTTCTTGAAACAAATGATAATGAAAATATGATACTCTAAATCTTTGGTATGTAGCAAAAGCAGTACTAAGAGAAAAATAGTAATTTGTAGTCATGAGAGAAAACTAGAAAGATGGCAAAAAAACAATCTAACAATGCAGCTCAATGATCTGGAAAAAAAGAGCAGACTAAATAAAAAACTATTTTTAAAATAGAAATAATAAAGATCAGAGCAGAAATAAATAAAATAGATTTAAAAGAGTAATACAGAAATCCACTGAAACAAAATCCTGCTTCTTTTGAGAAGATAAATAAAATAGAAAAGCTATTAGCTAGACTAAAAAAAATATATAGAAAAGACCCAAATAAATAAAATTATAAATGATATTAAGAAAAAAATAAAAAGAGAGATGCAAGGCATTTATGGGACAAAGAAATGGGTTATTATCTGCTGAAGATAACATGTATAGTAATCTCAACTGGACTGGTGAGATATGTATACATGTTGGGATATTCACTTTTCAAGCTAAGTGACTTATGTGATTGAATGTATAAAAGAAATTGATATAAAAAATATAAAAATAATCCCAAGAGGAGAATGAAGAAGGGATTGTGGTGTGGCCATCCACCCCAAGGTGGGGGAGGGGTGATTTCTTACTTTCCTTTTCTCTGTCTCTTTCTGTCACTCTCCAGCAAGTGCACGAGCCATATGGCCAAGATTAAAAAAAAAAAAAAAGAGTGAGCGAGAGAAAAGAAAGAAATAACTAAACAAAATAAACAGGCAAAAAATTCTAAAAAATTATAAATGAAAAGGGAGACATTAAGGCAGATATCACAGAAATAAAAAGATTATTAACAATTATTAGCAGTGTCTATGTCGGAAAGTCTAAAAGAGATAGACAAATTTCTGGACACATACAGTATACTTTGCTTGAACCAGGTAAACACCAAAAGCCTAAAGGCCAATAACAAGTGATAAGATAAAAATCAGTAATAGTCTGCCTAAAAAAGAAAACCCCAGCTATAGATGGCTTCTCTGCTGAAATCCTTTAAAGAAGAATTAACACCAATTTACTCAAACAATTTCAAAAGATCCAAATTGAGGGAATCCACCTACACTCATTCTATGAAGCCACTATCACTTTGATAGCAAAAGCAGATAAGGACACAAGCAAAAACAGAAAAGACAAGCTAATTTCCCTGATAAATATAGATAAAAAGATCCTCAATAAAATACTAGGAAACAAAATCTCCAAATGTAACAACATATTAAAAAGATTATACGCCATAATCAAGAAGTTTTTATCCCAGGACTACAAGGATGAGTCAATATACACGAAACAAAAGCATAATACATCATATTAGCAGGAGGAAAGACAGAAGCCATATGATTACAACTAATGTGGAGAAAGAATTGATAAACATATTTAAAAATCCCTTTATAATTAAAACTCTTAACAAAAATAGGTATATAAGACACTTTTCTTAACACAATAAGGTCATATATGACAAACCCACAGCTGACATCATAATTGATGGGAAAAAGTTGAAAGCCTTCTCTCAAAAGTGAAACAAAGCAGACATATTCACTTTCTTTACTCCAGTCCAACATAGTATTAAAAGACCTCGCCAACATACTCAAATAAGAGACAGAAACAGAAGGTATACAAATTGGAAGGGAAGATGTAGAATTGTTCCTATTTGCAAATGACATGATTATACACATAAAAAAAACTGATCAGTTTACTAAAAAACCTTAGACATGATGAACAAATTCAGCAAAGTCAGAATACAAAATCAACATAACAAAATTGTAGCAATTTGGTACACTAATAATGGACAAACTAAGACAGAAATGAAGAAATCAATTCATTTACAAAAGCCACAAAAAACAATTCCAGAAATAAATATAACCAAAGAAGTAAAAAAAAATCTACTATGAAACTTCTTTAAAAACTGGACAAAGAAATTGTAACACACACACACACACACACACACACACACACACACGGGGTGAAAAGATATCCCTTGTTTATGGATTAGAAAAATGATTTAAAAATTCAGTGCAGTTTCTATTAAAATTCTAGCAACATTCTTCACAGAAATAGAAAAATCAATCAAGAAATTTGTCTGGACACACAAAAGACCACCTGATGTCCAAACCAATGCCATGCAAAAAGAGGAAAGTTGGAGGAATCCTATTCACTTACTTCAAAATATATTACAAAGCTATAGTAACTGAAACAGTATGGTACTGGCACAAAAACAGACACATAAACCAATGGAACAGAGTCGAATAACTCAGAAATAAATCTTAAACCATGGAGCCAATTGATTTTTGACAACAAGCACAAAAACAATCCAGTGAAGAAAAAAGTGTTTTCAACAAATGGTGCTATGAAAAATGGATATCCACCAAATCAACTCAAAATGGATCAAAGAAACATAAGACTCCAAACCATAAAACTACTGGAGAAACACTTTGAGATACTGGGGTAGGAAACACTATTTTGAATAAGATCCCTAACGTACAGGCAACAATGCCAAAAATAGATAAGTGGAATTGCATCAGTCTAGAAAGCTTTTGCACCACAAAGGAAACAATAAATAGGCATCCCACAGAATGCAAGAAAATATTTGCTAACTACACTCAGAAAATCACAACCAGAATGTGTAAGAAACTTAAACAGCTTATATGCAAAAAACAAACACACAAAAACTGTGTGAAAAAAGTTCAACATCTCTTATCATAAGGAAAATGCAAATCAAAACCACAATGAGATATCACCTACACTCAGAATGGCTATGACCGAAATAGCAAAGAATAACAAGTGCTGGTGGAAAAAGGAAACTTGAGTACAATGATGAGGGCAATGTAAATTAGTATAAATACTGTAAAAAAAATATGGAATTTCCTCAAACATCTAAACATAGAACTACTGTATAACCCAGAAATCTCACTGAGTATATACCCAAAGAACAAGAAATCACTCAGTTGGAAAGACATTTGTACATCTGTTTATCACAGCATTATTCACAATAGTTAAGTCATGGGGTCAGCCTAAGTGCCCAATAATCAAAGAATAAGTTGTTGAACTGTGACATACATACACAATGGAATAGTACTTATTCATAAAGAACAATATCCTGTCCTATGGCACAGAAATTAATGAACCTGAAAGATACTATACTAAGTGAAACAAGCCAGACTATGAAACACAAATACTATATGTCCCTGATTAACACATCCTGAATGTCCACACTCTATGGCAAAAACTAAAGGTCTCAAAAGCATAGGAATGGAGAGAGTAATAGTAGATACCAGAAACTGCATAAAGGGAGATTCAGGAGTGAACAGAAAAGCCCCAAATCTGAAAGGGCTTGCCCTTAATGTTTATCAATTCCAAATGCACCTGGAAGTCCAGGGGGGAAGACATAAGTGTTTTACTTACATAAGCAAAACAGGATGACCCACTGAAGCCCACGTGATCTGTCCATGTCATCACTGAGCATGTATTCTATGTTAAGAATGAAACATTGGGACCAGCAGTTAGCATAATGGCTATGTGGCTGGACTCCCAAGTTGTCGACCGCGGTTTGTGTCCCAGACCCGGTGGCTTAAAACTCACGCCGGGCGTGTGTGCATGCGTGCCCAAGATCCAGAGAGGAGAATGAGGAGAAGGGATTGCGGCATTGGCCATCCCCCCCAGGGGGTGATTTCTCACTTTCTGTCTCTCTCTCTCTGTCTGTCTGGTGAGCACACACACCCTATGGCAAAAACCTCTCCAAACAAAAAAAAAAAAAAAAAAAAAAAAAAAAGAATGAATCATTCAATTAAAGATCAATGCAGATTCCCTGTCATCATGACAGAGGTCTGATTTATATATGCATTATTTGCAGGTTACAATATAAGTTTAGCTTATTGAGTAACAGAGTCAACAGAGTATATTTAGAGTTTAGTGCCCCCTTGTTTGCTTTGCTTGTTATTATAGGAAGGGTGTGCATATCTCTGGAATGACTCTGACCATGGGCCAATTTCATGAGGTGAAGGTAATAGTCAAAAGATGTTTATGAGCCTCAGCTGTGGCCCTGTGGGTTTCAGGGAAGATATGACAATGGGGGGGGGGGACAGAGAACTCCATGTATAGAGCATATTCCCATGGAGAATATTTTTAGTGGATATAAAAAATATATGTACATAAAGGGAAGAAGGTGTTGAATGGGGTACCACAGCAGAGTAAAAAGTATGGTCAATGTATCTTTAAACAAACAAACAAACAAAAACCTAGTAGAACTATTATCAAATATGCACAACATAATGTAATGTTCAATATTAAAGAAATAGGTGTATGATTAGTACACACTATATGCATGCTTTAAACAACCATACTGTACCCTCACAAAGATGTTAATAAAAACAGAAATCATAACAAATGAAAGAACCAAAATTATCATCCTTCCCTCCAGGGTGTATTACCTCAGGAGGACAGACATACAAAGCGGAAAGTAACTATTATGTCGTACAGTTAGCACTAAGGTAAAGGAGGACAGATGGCCTCATGGAGCCCAGAAGAAGACCATCTAAAATTTTCTGTCTCTCTGACCTCAGTGTCCAAGGACATGAAGGATTTAATCCAGTGAGACAAGAAGATGAGTTTTCCAGGCAGCGGGGAAGCAAGTGCAAAGCCTGGAATTGTGTGTGAGAAAGTATGCCCTTGGAGGCATAGGGTGGTCACCTTCTGAGGATGGTTTGGATCTCAGCCCAAAGCACTGTGTCTCAAATTGCACAAGACTTGCCTGGAAAACGTTTTTCAAAACACACCCCACGGCCACCATGCTCTGAGAATCTAACTTCCCATGGTTATGAGTCCTCCATGAGCACTAAGATAACTGGAGAAGCTTTTAATAAAATGCCTCCCTCAGCCCCACCCTCATAGATTTCATTTAATTGGTCTATGAAGGATCAAGGCATGATATGTTCCCACATGTTTTAGAATTCAACTACAGTCAAGAACCAATGGTTAAGTAAATGCTCTTTAACAAGCTCCCAGGTGATTCTGATGCTCATTACAGGTCTCGAATTGTTGCTTAATGTAATACAAGTTCAACAATATTCTCCAAGGCAATTGTCCTCAAAGTGTGGCTCCCAAGCTATAGCATCAATATGACCAGGTGACTTAGTCTGTTTGGGCTGCTATAACAAAAACACCATCAATTGGTTGGCTTATAAACAAAAAAATTATTTCTTATAGTTCTAGAGGCTGGGAAATCCAAGATAAAAGCATTGGTAGTTTCAGTGTCTGGTGTGGGACCATTTCCTCAATCTTAAAGGTATCCATAGGAGGAGCAAACAACCCCCTTAGCCCTCTTTCATAAGGATATTTGGTAGAAAGTGGGTGAACATGGAAGATTTATTACTGAGTGAAGCAAGTCAGGCTATGAAACAGAGACATTGTATGTCTCCACTTAACATATACCAACTGTCAGCACTCTATGGTAGAGATTGAAAGACTGGAGGGCTTAAAAACATTAAAAATTGTTATGGACACTATGGACAAAGTTGAAGGAGAGTGGGAAAGGGGAAGAGTATAGAAAAGGTGATTTGGGGAAAAAAATAGAGAGGTAAGACATTTGTGGGACATAGAGCTGGCTTATTCCCTATTGATGATGATGTGTATAATATCCTCAACAAGGTTGGTCTAAGGTGTATATCACGCTGGGTAAAGTCTCCTAACAACCTAAATGATGTTTAGTGATTGAATGTATAAATAATCATAATATAAATAAATAAATAAACAAATAAAAATAAAATTATGGGCACTAATTCCTTCCAAAGGCATAATCACCTTCCAAAGGGTTTTTATTTCCCAATACTATTGCAATGAGGATGGAGATTTAACATAAACCTGAGGGAAACATCAACATTCAGACCTTAGTATCTGCATACTTGTTATAAATACCAGTTCTTGGGTCCCACATCAAACTTAGGGTACTGGAAGTTCTGGGAGTAATCCCAGTAACCTGCGCTACTCCAGGTGATTCTGATATACTTTGCTTTGAGAACCTGTGCACTTAAAAGAAAGCATTTCATTTTGTGTGTGTGTGTGTGTGTGTGTGTGTGTGTGTGTGTGTTGGGTGGTAGGGAAAAGGAGGGAAGGTGATGTATGAACTTAACTCTACATTGTTAATTAAGATAGAATATTTTCATAGTTGTTTTTTTTTTCTTGGCATGAAGCACATCTCCACGCGAATTGCAAAGCAAGGAAGATAAAATAGCTGATACTTATATCTTGCCTTTTTCTGATATTTAGCTCTACTAGCCATCTGCTCTTCCTAAGGCAGAAATAGCTTAATTATTATTTAACAAGTGCCAGAAAACAATCACTGAAATATGAACTCTCTGTAACATACACAATAAAATCCTAGGTGTAAGTTTTGTGCATTCTTATTATTTCAAAATGCATTCAATTTGGCATGTCACATTACATCTCCCAAGCTTTTCATTATTTTTAAGTTTATCTATCTATTTCTTCCATAAGGGACACAGAAAAAAACATCACCAACAGAGTCTTCATGATGCTATCCACCTGTCTCTGCCAGCCCAGCTCACAGGCATGTACATGTACCTGGCATGCACAGGGAGGCCGCAAGATGCAAACCCAGGACCCTCCAACGTGGCATTATTGCTGCATGACCACTTGGCCCTCCCCAATTTTTTGTTTTTGAATTAATCATGCTTCAAAATGAAGCAGGAAAGGAACATCTGATATTGTTGATATAGGTCACCAAGAACCACATGTTTCATTTAATTGATGTCTTAGACATCCTCAAGAGTGTATATTTTTATCAGTTTAAAAAATCTTTAGATTTTTAGCAAAGGACAAAGACAGATATTTAAAGCTTCAGTGAGAAGCACTGGGCTGTTGGAAAATTCATGACACATTTTTGCCTAGAAAAAACATCATGACTTTTCAGACAACCCAATACATCTGAATTTTAATTTTATTGGCTATTTCTGACATCGGGTTTTCCTTTTTTCCCAAGGAGGGCTGCAAGAGCTTTCAGAAGAGGAAGAGTTTTATAGTTAAACAAACATCGGTTCAAGTCTAGTCACTGCAGCCTGTGGCTCTGGTAACTTAATCAAATTGTTTAACATTTCTGATAGATGTGAACTAGCAACAATAACTTTCCTTTTAATGGTTGTTGTTAGCAATAGAGAAGATGAAACATGTCACTTTGGAGATGCTCAGTTATGTTAGTCCTCATCCCTTTTCTCTTACTAATCATCCTTTAACTGAGTTGCCATGTAAGAATTCTTGAGATTGGGTCTGGAATATTCTGAATCTTTTTATTCTGTTTCTAGCCTGGCATAAGAACAAGATCGAAGCTCCTCAAAAACCTACAAATAGAACTATCGTATGATCCTGTAATTCCACTCCTGGGTATCTACCCAAAGGATAGGAAAACACTTAATCAGTTTATTGCAGCATTATTCACAATTGCTAAGACATGGAATCAACCAAAATGTCCAAGAACAGATAAATAGATTGAAAAATTGTGACACTTATATTATGGACTACTACTTGGCCATAAAAAATAAAATTAAAAAAAATAAAAACAAGACCCTGACATTTGATACAATGTGAATGAATATGGAAGATTGAATGTTATGCAAAACAAGCCAGGCAATGACTGAAAGACAGGCATTGTATGCCCCACCCACCCGCCTTTAATACATTCAGAAAGTCTGCACTCTATGGCAAAAACTGAAAGACCGAAGGGCTTAACGGCAGAAAGAGCAACTGTGGATACTAGAGATAGTGTAGGAGAGGGTGGGTAGTGAGCGCTAAGAGGGAGAAGATCAGGGGAAAAAAGAAGCACTTAACAGACAAAAATAAAAGGTTACCTGTTGATAATGCATCTGGTAAAATCTTTGACTTGACTAATAGGCACTGTATTCATGCTGGGAAAACAATTCGCACTCTGTAAAGATGTGCAGTGATTAAATGTAAATAAAAAAAGAAAAAAAAAACATTTCAGAAGATGGGTTATGTCATGAAGACATAAGCTAGTAAGCTATTTAAAATAGAGAAAATACATACATGAGAAAATAATGTTGCATGAGTTAATCATAACTATTAATTCACTTAATTCAGTCCCAGCCAGTGAACTTTGGGCACATCTTTGAACTCACACCTTACCTTCAAAAATATTTCCAGAACAGATTTCAAGGTCAGTATAGGACTATTCCCCTACAGAAAACTACAAGAAATGATCTAGAATGGTGTAGCTAACTCTGACCTGAATTATGTTTTGACCCGGCTCATGCTTTAATTACACATTTGGTAACTGCTACCCATAATTCTTTCACTGATAAGACTCCTCAGAATAAACCAGATTGTAATACAGGGCCACAGTCTGACACATAGAACCAATGCAGTTCAGAAGGCAGAATTTTTCTAACATTGTAGAGGGAATCATGCTCTTTTACCTTATATTAAATAACATCCCATTGTGGGCAGCACTCATAATCAAATATATGAATATTTTTTCAATATAATACATAAATATTCAAATTAGTGAGATAAATAATGACTAACAGAAGCTCACATTCTGTTTATACATATATACATATATGTATATTTTTTAGAGGTTTTTCCTATAGGGCACATGCGCTCACCAGACAGACAGAGAGAGACAGAAAGACAGAAAGCGAGAAATCACCCTCCAGGGGGGATGGCCACGCCACGATCCCTTCTCCTCCATTCTTCTCTCGGGATCTTGGGCACACACGCACACGCACCCGGCGTGAGTTTTAAGCCACCAGGTCCAGGACGCGAACTACGGTCGACTATGTGGGAATCCAGCAACATAGCCATTACGCTAACTGCCGGTCCCACATTCTGTTTATATTTTATCATAAGTAATTCAGGTTAAGTCGAGCCCCACAACTAAATGAGAAGGGAAAAAACTTAACAGTGGGACAATTTTTGACTTTAAGAGTTGTGGATAAACTACTCATGACTCATGGTATATCTTCCTGTAGAGAGTTTTAAATCCTGTTAGGTTACTATATCCAAAAGAAGCTTCAAATTCCTGTCCCTGTAGACAGGGCAGAATAAGATGTCTATATATGGGAAGTGTCTATTGGTATACTTGGGATTTATTTAATAAATATTTTCCAGGTTAGACAAGAAATTGAAAGAAAAGTATCACTGAACTCTCCTAAAAACAAAGGAATAGTCATTGAGCTCAATTTTTCTTGTGATTCACTCTGCTTTAGATAACCTTGGAAGCAGTGGAAGTTGTTAAGGATGAGCCAGGGCTCTAAGAAACTGTAATACCTTGCTGAGGAGTAAACCAGTTAGATGGAAAGTTGCAAAAGCATCAGGTAGCCGAAACAAAAGGAAATGGTGTGCTAAGGTTTCCTGGGTACTATTATGAAAATCAGTACTGGATGATTAGAACTTGCCCAGATACACTTAGAATAACTTCCAATGTGATATTGTGTAGGGATCTCATAAGCTTTTATTCACTCACCCAACCATTATTTATTGAGGTGCTTATTATGCACCAGAAAGAGTAGTAGGCCCTTGAGGTACAGTGGTGAATAAAAAGTCTTTGTTCTGTTTACAATACAGTAGAGAGATATAAACAGTCCCTGAGGGAAAAAAAGGAGGTTAGGCAGATGAAAAATTGAGGTTTTGATCCCACAATCATCATATTTTCTTAACTGACTCTGCACGCCATGAGATAATTTGGTATTCTTACCTTTGGATGAGGTGAGAATAAAATGCAGCTAATAAAAAAAAAAAAACTACAGTTTATTGAGCATTTTATAATAGGTCCTTTGCTAAATCCAGCTACATAATTATCTTTTTTCATCCTCAGAACAACTCTACTAGCAATTACAATTATTGTTCCTACTTTACAAACAAGAAACCCAAAGATTAGGGTGAACAAAGCCCATTTTCTTACTCACACAAAGAAGTACAGGTCCAAAATCCCTTAATTATTATTCCCAAATTCAAAAAGCTCTCAAAACCAAGTATGCTTTTTTTTAATTATTTGGTATCAAATCCTGCCCTGAACTATATAACCTTTATAATTCCCACTTAGGAAGAAAATTCCTACATTCATACGTTTCTCTACAGAAGAGTGAATGCTCAATTAGAGAGTACTCTGTGAAGCCCTGCTAGGGGTATTTTGTCTTACGTTTACCTTTCTGAAATAAGAGTAATTCTAATTCATAGTACATATCCAAGAATTTTTTTTTTTTTTTTTTTTGGAAAGGTTTTCGCTATAGGGCGCATGTGCTCGCCAGACAGACAGAAAGAGACATAGAGACAGAAAGCAAGAAATCACCCCCCAGGGGGGATGGTAACGCCGCAATCCCTTCTCCTCCATTCTCCTCTCGGGATCTTGGGCACGCACGCACATGCACCTGGAGTGAGTTTTAAGCCACCGGGTCTGGGACGTGAACCGTGGTTGACTATGTGGGAGTCCAGTGGCATAGCCATTACACTAACTGCTGGTTCCCATATCCAAGAATTTTTAAAAAGTGATGTAGAACTATAGCTTACTTATTGACAACTTATTCTTACCTTATAAGTCCTCATATACTTCATTAAACAAGTTTCTAATACTTAGACAGATTGACCACATAATTTATCTAAACATTTCAGATGAAAAGAGGGCACTATTTGTTGTTGTTGTTAGAGAGAGAGGTTTTTGTTAATAGGGCATATGCACTGACCAAAGAAACAGAGAAGGAGATAGAAAGAGAGAAATCAACCCCCATGAGGGATGGCCATGCCACAATCCTTTCTCCTCCATTCTCCTTTGGGACTTTGGGTTTGCACACACACATACCCAGCGTGAGTTTTTTGTTTGTTTGTTTTTATTTTTTTTTAAGAATTACTTTATTTAACTTAATTTATATATTTATTTTAATTTGACCAGAAAGCAACAGAGAGAGAGAGAGAAAGGGAAAGTGAGAAAACAGGCCACCAAGTATGAGGCTAGAACAGTGGTTGGCCACGTGGGTGTCCAGCAACCTTAACCACCATGCCACCCACTGGCCCCCCAGTATGAGTTTTAAGCTGCCAGGTCCAGGACTTGAACTGTGATCAACTACGTGGAGTCCAGCCATGTAATTATTATGCCATCTGCTGGTCCCCAAGAGGCCGTTATTAATAACTACTCAGCGGTTGTGAGCATAACATGGGGCCATTTCAGGCAAACCAGGATGCATGGTTCACTCCATTTTGGTAACTACGTATGATGAAGGAGAGTAAATGCCCAGTAATTATGATGAAATATTGATATCTTATCTGGACTGCATCTGCCTCTTCAAGGACTGTAAGGACCTCTATCAGCCTTAGGAGTTTTAAAGAGGTTTTAGGTAGTGGAATGGCTCTTGGCTTTGAAAAATATCTCTTTGGCCTAGTGTACTTGACCCACAAGTATGTAAGTAGGTATAGCTATAAGTAAAGAGGTTATATTAAAAATTTATAGGCCAGCTCCATAGCTCAACAGTTAAAAGAAATAGATCTCACATGACCAAACAATGTTAAATTTCAGCCTTGGTGGTTTGAAAAAGATTCTGGGCACATCCAAAATTCTGAAGGAAAGGAGTAATGGAGAAAGAGGGGATGCAGTGTGACCACACCCCACAATCTCTTTATCTTTTGCTCTCTCTTTGTTGAGGAAACAAGCCCTCTGAAATGGAAAAAAAAAATACTATAAGTAAGGCATGATAAAAACTCAGAATAATGAAGTATTAGTATATGCAGAGGTATAGAATTTCAGAAGGATGATCAATTGGATATGGAAAACACAATAGAAGACAGAACCTAGGGTAATTTCAAGTTTTATGACTTGGACACTTGGAAAATTATTTACTGAGATATGACCACAAGAAACAGTAGCTACTTTGGGGAGAACAGCATAAGACTTTCCATTTTAGGGTGTATGTGATTTTAAACTTGATTAGCAGAAAATTTTGGATGCAATTTCTCTTCCTCTTTCTCCTCCTCCTTCTTCATTTGCTAGAGGATGTGTACATTTGCCAGAGAGACATACAGAGAGAGAGAAAGTGAGAAAAAAACTTCATAGTGATGGTCACACTACAATCCCTGCTCTTCCATCCTCCATTTGGAATTTTGGCACATGTGTATATGCACCAGGTATATTTTTCAAGTCAGTAGCCCCAAGACTCAAACTGTGTTGTTGGCCATGTGGGTTCTAGCTGCCCTAACTGCCATGCGACTGCTGGCCCAATAAATTTCTTAAGGGAAGGATGTTTCTTTCTACTACCCCACCTCTTGCTTCCAAGAGTACTGTAAACATGATAGATGCCAAATACCAGTTTTTGTCTGTTATCTGTGAGAATTCTTGAGTACTTGGCTTCTGATCTGCCACATGACTAACCCTAGCCAAGGATTATTCATTCCTTAATTTTGCTATATTGATGGTAAACTTAGATATGAGGGATTATAAATGTGTCACCCCAAAATATGCCACTTTGGCATAACAATTATTTTGTACTGAAGGCATCCAAGAAGAAGTAGATAAGAGGAAAGCTCTCTTTATTCTCCCCTTATTTGCCTAAAAGTAGACCATAAATTTGCAAAGGTACCTCCTCCCCTCTCTACAAGAAGGGCAAAGGTTGACCAATTGCAGCATCAGCAAACGTTTGTTGAGTGCCTATTATGGAACAGGCATTGGGCAAGCAAGGCCCCAGCAAGTGACACTGTGTATGAAGTGTCCACTCACAATGTACAATGGGATGTATGCACAGACACCCGATCAACAACGTAGGCACCCCCAGGTTAGCGTGGTTTGACTTGATCCTTCAACTTTGCAACGGGCTTATTAGGATATTAAATATTTTAATGAATTATGATAGTTTTTACTTAGGATGAGTTTACTGGGATGTAGCCCCATCATAGGTTGAGGATTACCATCTAAACATTTTATTGAAAAATAGAGCATTATTAGTAACTACTCAGTCATTAGTATATCCAGGTTACCTTAGGTGAGTCATCGAACTCCCATCGATGAAATGGGAGCATCAATGGCATTTGCCTCATAGTTTTGATTTAAGTGATAGTTTATTCTACTTCATTGCCACCTGGAGGTAATGAGACCATATTAAATTCAATAATGATATCTGAACTGCTATTGCCAAGCCATTATTATCACATCATTTTATATTATTCCACTATAAAAAGACACTAAAATTTAAATGCTCTAGTCGGTTTTACCTATATATTAGATTTGCAGAATCTGTGATACTTTTCTGATCATCATATAATTAATATATTTTGAAGAGGACTTCTTAGCCTCATTTGCCCTACAATTATTAATATAAGGGGAACAGAGACCAAACAAGCATTCCATCTGTGAAAGAAGACTGATCTGCTTCACCACCCTACCCTTCTTTGAATAATTCCCCTCTATCAAATGTTTAGTTTACACTTTAATGATTTTGATACACTTATTATTTTGATAACAACATCTTAGGGGTACCTAAACCATGCTTGAGCTTCACAATCTGGGCAAACATTTTACTGTTTAGAGGATTGTGTATATGTCTCTATAAAAGGCAAAATACATAATAAAAACCAATGAAGGAACTAATTAAAAGGAACACACATAAATCCACTGGGCAAATAGAAGCATGTTGTGAAAATTCTTTACTCACACATCTGGTTTACCAATGTGTGCAAGTAAGGATAATTTGAAACATCTTCTGTATAACTATGACACTTAAAGAATGTTCTCAATCCATTTATTAATGTGTAGGTGCCAATGTGTGGTGATTGCATAAAATAGGAAATAGGAACACAAAAATATGGCTCTTAAAATTTTTAATTTTATCTTTAATATCTCTAAGTTTCATTTTCAGAATCAACAAGCATTTATTGTCTATTATGGAGAAGGCATTGAGCAAAGATAGCCCCAATACACAGTAATATGTGAATAAAGTATCCATCCATAGTGCTCTTCCTATATGCTTATATATTACTTTTATAAATGCCATAAGCTTCTGGAAATAAAGGAAATGTGATTTTAAGGGTGTTACTGTAAGTTCTGGCTCTTTGAAGTTATTAATATATGTTTACATTTTAACACATTTTTTTTTTCCCTATAAACTCATCTTGCTTCCAACTGTAGCAATTTCTGCAAAAACATGTTGACTCCAGGACACATGGTTTTAAATCATTACTGTACTAGAGGATTTGGCACTGTCCCAGAGGACCAATATATGTGGTGCAGAACACTTGTTTATAAACACTTCTTTATGAAGAGAAAAAAGAGGGCAGTTCTCTGATGGACTCTATTTTTTTCAAACAAGCCCTTGTCAAATGTTTATATGGAGAACATAATGGAACACCTCCATGATGAGGCTTTACCACCCCTAAAAATAAAACTCCCCAGCTCTTGATTTCCCATTTCTGAACAATATTAAAATAAATCTAAGGGGTGAGCATGTTGGATTAACCATTATCTAGCAGGCATATACTGTGCAAAGAAAGGATCTCAGCTCACTGTTCAAACACTCGCGACTCAGGACTTGGAGTGATCAAAGTCTAGCCATTAGTGTTCACATTTAGTCTTCAAAAACTGTTGATCAGAAACTTCAAGTTCAGGAACCAGCAGTTAGCGTAATGGCTATGTCGCTGGGCTCTCACGTAGTCGACCGCGGTTCACGTCCTGGACCCAGTGGCTTATAACTCACACAGGGCGCATGTGCGTGCGTGCCCAAGATCCCAAGAGGAGAATGGAGAAGAAGGGATTGCGGTGTGACCATCCCCCCTGGGGGGTGATTTCTTGCTTTCTGTCTCTATGTCTCTGTCTGTCTGGCGAGCGCACGTGCCCTATAGTGAAAACCTCTCAAAAAAAAAAAAAAAAAAAAAAAGAAACTTCAAGTTCCTTGGAATAAATGTTTTCTCTGAGGATGTTTGTAACAGATTTTCTTTTCAGTTGTCTAAAAAGGAGCTTTAAGAATTCTGTAATTTGGAAGACCGCATATGGTAAAATGGTTATATCACTGGACTTCCACATAGTCAAATGCTGTTCAAGTCCTGGACCCGATGACTTAAAATTCACACTGTCCGCATGTGCATGCATGCCCAAAATCCCAAGAGGAGAATGAAGGAGAAGGGATTGCAGTGTGGCCATCCCTTTGGGGGGTGATTTCGCACTTTCTGACTCTGTCTCTCTGTCTCTCTGGCTAGCACACACGCCCTATAGCAAAAATCTCTCTTACAAAAAAAAGAAAGATGAAGTCTGAAACTGAGCAAACCACAAAGGAAAACTAAGCCTCAGTTTTCTGCACCTGTAGAATAGGTAGAATAATGCTCCCATGCATGGGAAGAGTCTGTCGGTATACTTGTGACTCTCCACAACACATGGCAGATTACTCACAACAAAACAAATTAGGCAGGTGGAATGCACATCAACTAACAAGGTCTGGTGATTTGCCAGGTAGAGAGGTTTACACCTAACTGGAGCTTGGATCAAAGTGGAAGTCCTGGTAACTTGCTCCGGGAGCCTCAGTAAGTGCAGTTGCACTCTGAGAATTGTGAGGTTCAGAACAAGAGCTACAATGTATCCACCCTCAATATTTTTATCCTAGTCAGATAAATTGAGAGAAAATGTGAGATAAGTGTCAGCAAAACTATCCAGGTTACCTTGGGTGAGTCATTTAACTCTCATCTATAAAATGGAAATGCCAATGGAATATGCCTCATAGTTTTAATGGTTGCAAGTAATGACTATTTAAATGATCATTTATCATTAGGAATTCACACTATACAACCAGCCTCCATTCAAGTATCTAACATCTGGACATCAACACTACTACTTTAGTTTAAAGCATTGTCCCATTAGGATAAAAGATAACAAATGTAAAACTTGGAAGGTTTTACCTTCAAATAGTGATCTTTGAGTTGGTGGAATCATAGTCCTGACAAAATGAAGGCTGGATATTAACAAAGAAAAAAGTTTGTTTGGATAAAGAGCAGTTAGAAGTTCAGAATGAGGGTGGGCTGAGAGAAAGCTAGTCTGATAACTGAATCCTTTCCAAATATTGAAAAGAATAAAACTCTTGTCGGCAGGAGAGATGAGCACCCACCTGGAGAGGGGAGAAATAATAACCTTGCTCAGTGTGAACTTGTGTGGATAACCTCACTCAATGTGGACTTGTGTGGATAACCTCACTCAGTATGGACTTGTGTGGATAACCTCACTCAATGTGGACTTGCGTGAATAACCTGACTCAGTGTGGACTTGTGTGAATGATGTGACTCAGTGTGGACTTGAGTGGATAACTGACTCAGTGCGGACTTGTGAAGGGGTCACACACACATGTATGTGACCATAATCATCCTGGCTACCTGAGGCTGGGGACAAATCGTGTTGTGTGCTCTCTTTTTCTCTCTCTCTCTCTCTCTCTCTCTATATATATATATATATATGCACATACACACACACACACACATAATTTCCCCCAGAAGAAATAAATAACTTTTTAAAAATGAGAAAACTCATGAAGGGCAGAGGAAAAAGTTATCTTTCCTCCCCTACACTTCTTTTTCTTGCTTCCTTCCTTTTTTTCTATATACTCATTAGAGTTCAGAGGAAGCACATAGTTGCTTCTGACAACTGACAGAATCATATCTGTTTTCAAGAGAAAATGTTTGGGGGCTCATTTAGAGGCATGTGCAAAGCCATATGAGTGAATATCTAAAATTTTATAAATCAAAATGAAAGGAAAGTTTCTCTGAAGTCATCTACCTAAATATGGAAAATAAGCGTTAAACTGTCTTAATGCAGGTTAAGGGAATTGGTATGCATTAATAGCAGCTGAATGGATGATATGGGTAGAAACAGCACACAGTGAATTTAGAGCTCGCTTCAAAAATGGTAGACTTCACTGCATCCATGTTTACAGTGAGCTTATCTCCTTTTTACAGATGTGGCACCTAAAGGAATTTGATAAACTTTTCTTTTGAGGCTCTGTATTAAGAAAGCATATTTCTTTCACTCTAGGGAAGTATGAAAAAATTTCAAATATTTATGTATATAAATATACTTGTGCGTGTCTGTGTGTATGTCTGAATATATTCCCATCCCTATTCCAAGTTTGCTTTAAGAAAGAAAGCTGCCCCACGGGTTTTGCCATGTCTCTCAAACTTGGCTATATTGCTCTTTTAAAAGGAGTATTTCCTCTTTTAGGTGGAAAGTAATTTTATATGCTTCTGACAACAGGGAGCCAATTTGCGAATGATATCGTCAAAAGGAACAAATGCAAATTACCAGCAGCTCCAGGACCAGCAGTTGGCATAATGGCTATGTCACTGGACTCCCATGTAGTCTACCGCAGTTCGAGCCCCGGACCTGGTGGCTTAAACTCATGTTGGGTGCATGTGTGTGCGTGCCCAAGATCCTGAGAGGAGAATGGAGGAGAAGGAATTGCGGGGTGGCCATCCCCCTGGGGGTGATTTCTCTCTGTCTCTCTCTGTCTTTCTGGTGAACACATGCTCCCTATAGCAAAAACCTCTCAAAAAACAAAACAAAGCAAAACAAACAAACAAACAAAAAATTAGCAGCAGCTTGTAGAAAGACTTCTAACACAGAACTGTAACTATCTCTCTGAGAGCTGAACTGCAGAACCAAACCTTACTTGCAAACTAAACCTAAGAGTTTATGAAACAAGCCTTTTAGTGTGTGGTACAAATCAGACAAAAACAATCCCGTGCTGACTGCTGGTGTGTCTGAAATATACTCATACTTACCAAGAATTGGGGCCCTAGGACTTTCTAACAGGAAGAACGAAAGAAGCAGGGAGGAGAAAACTGTGAATTCTACCAGGTCTTGGCTGTTATTTATCAAAATCTTTCATACACAAGTGATGAAAATCAGAGTTCTTTTGGTAATGAAGACTGAAGGTCATATGATAAGAAACTGAGGGGTTCAGCTTCTCATAAGTGCTTATAATAGGGAAGTCTGACTACATGTCTTAACTTCTATCCAGAGAAGAAACAATCCCAATCACACACAACATACGAGAGGACTTCAGAAAGTTCATGGAAAGACCCAGACAAGTGGCACAGTCTGTAGTGTACTGGACTACACTGCTGGAAGCCACATGGCCCATTGTGGGTTCAGAGCTTTGCATTGGCTTTGCACTGTACTGTGCACCTGCGCCCAAGATCCTGACAAGTTTGAGGGCTGAGGAAATGGGATCATGGCATGACGAGATACTGTCTCCATCTCTCTCTCATCCTTCCTCATGCACATGCACACAATATCATTTTTGTTTGTTTGCTATAGGGCATGAGTGTTCTCCTAAGAGAGAGAGAGAGGGAGAGAATGAAAAGTGAGAAATCATTACCCCCTCCCACAGGGGTCGGGGGGTGATGGCCACACTGTAATCTCTTCTGCTCCATTTTCCTCTTGGGATTTTGGGCATGCATGCACATGCACATGTGCCAGCATGCTTTTCAAGCCACCACATCAAAGACTTGAACCATGCAGTCGGTCTTGTAAGATCCAGCTGCTTTAACCACCATGCTACCTGGCTGGCCCCACATAATATATCATTCTTAAAAAGTTTGTGGAAAATTTAATGAAAGTTTAAGTTTATTCTAGTACAAAGCAAATTTGAAATGCATGCATAACTTCTTCATGACTCTTTTCAAAGACCCTTTGTACCACACACACAAACACATACCCAGGTTTCTCTAGGCATTTGATGGCTATTTCAGGAGATAATCGTAACAGACTGTCTTTACAGCCAAATGTATCAGGAGCCTGGCATAAACTACCTCTTATACCCTCAAGACAACAATGGGAAACAGTGTAATCACCTCCCAAGGCCCAAAATCACACAGCTAAAAAGTGGTTGAACCACTGTCAGAACCAGTTCTGTGTGATGTGTACGTCCCACTGCGTCTCGTTCCATGCTGTGTACCAGAAAGAGTAAGGATGCCTTTACTCTCACCAAAGAAGACCCGAGCATAAGTACCATGTAAAATGATCCCCACCTGCCTACCTCTATTAGTACATCAATAAATTATTCAAACTGGAAGCAAAGTACAAGTGCGCAAGTTTTATGGAAACCATAAGAATTGAGAGTCTATCCAAATACGCCATGACAATAACTCATCCCACACTCTATATAATGAGTTCTCTGGCTCTTTATTGAGGCTAGTTTCCATTTGCTGAAGTTGTACTTCATTAGGCAGAATCCCCTGAAAATCAAAACATAAAAGCAGAACTGGGTTTTTGACCTATTTTGAATGATCATCGGGTACAATGAGATTCCTGTGCCTTTCTCTTTCCTTGATGCTCTTTCTTTGTCATCACACCCGTCTTTTGTAATTCATTACTCCCCAAGGCAATCACTGCACTTCATGATGCAGTTCTAACAGGAATGTCCATGCAGAGTTACAGAAACTGAATGCCACATCTCAGCAAAGTACCCTTCCTCAGGGCATTGGCTATTAGCCTTTCCACACCGACAGGCTAGATGGAGACAGTTTCTTTAGTAGTCCCAGAGTGTATTGAAAATTCCCTGAACACAATTGTTCTTTTCAAGGCAGACCGTTAGTGACTACCTAAGAAAAGCTGCACGTACATTTCTCTCCCCCAAGTCCTGTTGCATGCCCATTTAGCCTCTGAGCGGAGGATGCCAGTCTCTTTGTGGAGACAGAAATGAAACAGAAGCTAATCTGAAATTTTCCGTAATTGTGAGGTCATACCCCATCTCTCATCAGAGGTCTGACCTAAACCTTTGCACTTTCAGGTCATTTAGGCCATCTGCCATTTGCCCCTAAAAGCTATGTCAATCATGAAACAAGTAGCTCAGACTCTCCCCAACCAATAGTGCACTTTATCATGAATAAAATTTCATGTGTCTTGTTGAAACAATGAAAGTTAAGTGCTTTGTCTCATTTTATCTTGCTGGATTAATATTTCCAAGAACTGGATCATAATAAAATTTCTGTGACACTTTTAAAGCCAAGTATTTAATAAGTGGAAGAACCAAAGATGTATAGCATTGATTGCAGTATTATGTTAGGTATGCCATAAATACTTCATATGACAGAAGATAAGACAGATCTTTAACAACATTATAACGCTTTTCTAAAGAAAAATAATGAAGAGGGGATAAGGAGGAATTGGACAATAATCCCTACAGAAGAGGACTCTAATATTCAAATTAAACAATGTAAGTATAGATACATTGCAGTCATACTCAAGTATTAGTTAAATGAGGAACCTAAATATTTCCCATGATCTGACAAGAAATTAGTCAAATTTTCCAGAACCTCAGATTTCTCATCTGTAAAATGAAGCTTATAAGGTCTTCTTCAGAGAATTGCTGGCAAGGTTATCCGAGGTCACATAGGTGAAAGTGCTTTGTAAAGCGAAGGGCCCCTCCTATGGGAGTGTGGCACAGAAGAGGACAGAACAAAATGGAACTCTGTTCTCGTCCTGCCTGGCTAAGTGATTACTGAATACTATGCCTTTCTTTCCTCTCCCTTCAGCTTCTTGTCTCCCTCTAAGCTCAAAGCATGAGTGTGTTTGTGTGTGTGTGAGTGCCTTTGTCTCTGTGTGTGTGTGTATGTGTGTTTGTATGTGTATTGCACTTCTCAGACACATAATTGCTTCATAATTATGCTATCTTCACCTGCTTGGTGGTATCCAGCTTTTTGTTTATTATTATTATTATTATTATTATTATTATTATATTCTCAGTACTGTTTTTCAACATTTAATCACTATACATCATTTGGCTTGTAAAGGAAATTTACCTAACATTAAATACTTCTCAGTCCAGTCCAGTAGAGAATACTATACATATTATCATCAACAGGTAATAAACCGTTTCTGTGTCCCACAGTTGTCATGTCTCTCTATTTGTTCTCATGCTGTCCTTCCCTATGACCTTCCCTTCTCCACCCCTGCCATGTTCCACACTGTCTTCAGTGCCCATAACTATTTTCACTGCCTTTATGCCCTCTAATATTTCAATTCTACCATAGAGTGCAGATAGCTGATATATATTAAGTGGATACATACAATATCTTTCATAGCCTGGCTTACTTCACTCAGAAATAAATCTTCCCTATTCAACCACTTTCTATCAAATGTCAGGATCTTATTGTTTTATTATGGCTGAATAGTATTCCATAGAGTATATAGTGCCACACTTTTTCAATCCATTCATCAGTTTGTGGACATTTGGGTTGGTTCCATGTCTTAGAGATTGTGAATAATGCTGCAATAAACGTTGATGTGCAAGCACTTTTCTACTGAGCATTCTCCTGTCCTTTGGGTAGATACCCAGAAATGGGATTGCTGGGTCAAATGGTAGTTCTATTTGTAGATCTTCGAGGAACCTCCATATTGTTTTCCACAGTGGCTGGACCAATTTACATTCCCACCAGGTAGTATTCAGATGTCACTACTCTTAAATTAGAGTCACCTTTCTTGTGGACCTACCATTGGTGAATTCTATTCTTCTGGAACTTTTACCATAAATTTAAAGGACGGAATCAGCTTTCTGAAAAGAAGCTCTACAGTAGTTCATTCATTTTTTCTTATTATTTCTTTCTTCCTTCCTTCCTTCCTTCCTTCCTTCCTTCCTTCCTTCCTTCCTTCTTTCCTTCCGTCTTTCTTCTTTCTTTCTTTCTTTCTGCTAGAGGGCATTATGCACTCACCAAAGAGAGACAAAGAGGCAGAGAAAGAAAAGGATAGGGGGAAAGCACCCCTCCTCCTATGCGGCTTGGTCACGTTGCAATCTCTTTTCTTCTATTTCTCCATCTTGTAGGGATTTGGGACACATACCTGCCTATGTCTGCAGTGTTTCTGGGGTTTCGTTTGTTTGTTTTATTTGATTTTATTTCACCTTATTTCTTATTTACATTTAGTTGTCATATATCTTTGTGGGGCATGACATGGATTTCAAAACATGCATTCAGTGTGCAACAATCAAATCAAGGATAATACCGTATTCATCATTTTTAATAAAAACACCACATTTGAGATACAGACTGTGTTCTTTTTGATGACACAGCTCTTCAACTTGAATTAATTTGCTCTGACTGCCATAACATACTACAGACTAAATGACTTACACAATAGAAATCCATTCAGTGGCAGTTCTAGAGGCACAAGTGTGAGGTCAATGTGGCAGTAGATTGTTTTTTTGTTTGTTTGCTTGTTTTTTCTATAGGGCGCATGCACTTGCCAGACAGACAGAGAAACAGAAAGCGAGAAATCACTCCCCATGGGGGATGGCCACGTCACAACCCCTTCTCCTCCATTCTCCTCTTGGGATCTTGGGCACGCACGCACACGCGCCCAGCCTGAGTTTAAGCCACCGGGTCCGGGATTCGAACCGCAGTCAACTACATGGGAGTCCAGTGACATAGCCATTACGCTAACTGCTGGTCCCTCCGATTGTTTTTTTTTTTTTTTTTCAGAGATGCCTTTACTTAGCTTATAGATGACCATCTTCTCCTATCTTCACATGTCTTTCCTCTGTATGTGATGGTGTCTTAATCTTTTCTTGTAAACACACCAGTTAAATGGGATTAGAACTCAGCCCATATGACCTCATTTTACCTTAATTTTCTTATTTTTAAATTTATTTTACAATCAATTACTATATATCATTACAGCATACAAAATTAATTTTCCCATCCAGAATACAGTGTATGTTGGATCAATCAAAGATAGTACCATACATCTTACCAACAGATCATTTCCACTTGTGCTTAAGTGTTTTGCTTCTTTCTTTCCTATTGATTCTCCCCTCTCACCTTCTGCCATTTCCCACCCTCCTCCCACACTGTCACTAGTATCCATGGTTGCTCTCCATGCCTTAGAATCTTTCAGTTTCTTCCAGAGTGCTGACATTTAGTATATATTGAGTGGGAACATTCAATGACTCTTTTATCATCTGGCTTACTTCACTTAGCAGTAGATTTTCTGTATTCATTCACTTTCTATCAAATTCTAGGGCCTTAATGGCACAAAGAGGTGTGGTATTATCTGTTGAAGATATTTCATAGTTTTATCAACAGTACTAGGGAGAAATGTTCACCTGTTGAAATATCCATTTTGTAAGGCAAATAATAATGTGGTTGAATGTATGGAAGAAAATGAAATGAAAAAACTATTCTAGGGCCTTATTGTTTTTTTATGGCTGAGTAGTATTTTGTAGTATATATGTGCCACACTTTTTTAATCCATTCATCTGTTCATGGACATTTGGGTTGATTCTGTGTCTTAGTAATTGTGAATAATGCTGCAATAAACATAAAATTGTAAGTGTTTTTCCAGTTGAGTGCATTCCTATCCTTTGGGTAGATATCTAGTAGTGAAATTGCTGGATCATATGGTAGTTCTAATTGTAGATCTTTGAAGAATCCCCATATTGTTCATCACAGTGACTGTACTAATTTACATTCCCACCAACAGTGTAGGAGAATTCACTTTTCTCCACAGCCTGCTCAGCACTTATCATCTTTTTTTTTAATATCTTAGCCATTTTGACTGGGGTTCAGTGGTAGTTCATTGTGGTTTTGATTTGTATTCCCATTATGATAAGTGATGTTGAGTGTTTTGTCATATGCTTTTTGGATGTTTGTATGTCTTCCTTAGAGAGTTGTCTGTCCAGTTCATTTGCCCATCTTTTAATTGGGTCGATCATTTTTTTAGGGGGTGAACTGCTTGAGTTCCCTATAACTTCTGGTTATTGGTTCGTTATCTGAGGCATAGATTGTAAATACATGCTCCCATTATAAAGGTTGTTGAATCACTCTAATTATTGCTTAATTTCCTTTGCAAGGGGTGTATTTATAAATAAAATTATACCATGAGGTACTGGGAATTAGGACCTCAACATACAAGTTTGTTGAGGTCAGAACCCAAGTAGCACTCAATTTCTCCCCCTGAATGAACAATGAAAATCTCATACTTAACATGATCAAAACTGGTCCTAATCTCTCACTCCATCCCCATCCCTATCCACCAAAAAACTTGTTTTTCCTTCAATGGTCTCAACTTCATTCATTCTTTATTCAATGTCTTCTCCTATCCAATATAGTTCACTCTCAGTTATTCTCCAGTTGCATATCATTTTATGAATTTCTATGTTTACTGTGTGCCTCCCACTAGTGTATAAGCAGGGAAGTGATGTTGGTGTGTTTATTGCCTTATACTGAGCACCTAGAATAGTTGACTAATACATAATGATTACTCAATAGCTAACTCTATTAGATGGGTATGTTTTCATCTCCATTTAATAGGTACATAATAAAACTTAGGGAAAATAAGTAACTTGCCTTAGGTCATAAAGTTAGTAAGTTTAGCATGGATAATCTGAATCAGTCTGATTCAGCGACATAGCCATTACGCTAACTGCTGGTTCCCTTTTTATTTTTTTTTAAATTATTTTATTCAACTACATTTATTCATTCGTTTGTTTTAATTTGACCAGAGAGACATAGAGAGAGGAAAGTGAGAAAGCAAGCCACCATGTCCGGGACTCGAACCATGGTCGACCGTGTGGGAGTTAGGTCTAGCGCCTTAACCACCACGCCACTTGCCAGTAGCAATGACATTCTTGTGTAGCACATGCTATTCCCAGAGGATCATAGGCAATATTGGAACTCATAAGAGGGGCACTTAGTCTAGGGGTTATATAATAGGCCACAACCAGGGAAAGAAGTAGGAAGAAAAGTCCCAGGCTGAAGCAACCTCACATATGCAGGTGAGGTAAGATTCTAAACCAGATTGGTGCTCAGTAACTCATCAATGAAAAAATAAAAATATATTATTATAGTAAATAAACCTAGATAAATCAGAGCATATTAGTGTAGAAGAGTTCTATAGTTCTCAGCACTTTATTTATGCATGTAGCCATGAATAAATAAAATAAAATAAAATTTGGAAGAGAAGATGAACTAGCACAACATGCAGCCACAGCTCCCAGACTTATAAAGAAGCTATCTAAATTAACCACTCTAGCCAGACACATTATGGCATCATGTTTGTCAGCAAGGTCACAGACATAAGCATTAGGGCCTCAGGGAAATGGTAAACTTAGAAGAAACTCGCCATGCGAGACAGACCACTAAGGTTCTATGAAAAGGTACTTAACTTCCTAATAAAGGTAACCAAGCCCAATGTCTTTGCAATTCACAGCAGAAAAAAAACTAAAATATTGAACTGTATCCATAAAGAGAAAAGTTTCTCTAAAAGTAAGATACAACCTGGGTTATTTAAACTTGAATAATTTTTATTTCACTGGGAGTCAATTTTACTATTCATCCTACTAGTTTGACAATAAAAATCCATTTTTTATTAAGTGTAATAATAAGGAAAAGTCTTAAAATCAGTGAAGATATGAAAGACTAGAAATGTTGATAATTATCTTTTGAGATGCTGCTGTCTGAAATAATGTTAGTTACCTAGAGTTTGGATTCTCATTTAGAGTCACTGACTGCCCCAGGAGCTGAAGTTACCAAGCATATATATCCTATCATCAGCTGATGCTGATGTGTTACAAAGTTGGTTATAAGCATGTAACCTATAGATACGAAAGGCTAAAAATGCTATGTCCAAGTCCAGATAGATGCTGTAAGAAAAGAAATCATGCCACCACCTGGGCCAAATGATAGCATCCAAAACTAGCCTGAGGAAAAATTTCTACTGAAAAAAAAAAAAATGCTATTAGAAAATAATCACTGGACTCCCTTTTTCTCTTCATATTAATCAAGTTGAACCATCAGCAGATTAGATTAGATATGCATTCGGTTTTTTTATGATCCCAGAAAGACTTAAATATATACTTATGGAAAATGTTTGTCAGATTCCATGTAAAACCCTGTAAGGCTATTGACTGGAATGAGATTGAATTTAGAGACTACTTTGCAAGAAACTGTTATCTTTAGGCTATTGAATTTAACACTCACGACTGTGGTAGGTCTCTGTATTTAGCTCTTCTAGTTACACATCCTAGAGCAGTTTCTCAGTTTCAGCACTGTTGACATTTGATTCCAGACAGTTGTTTGTGACCTTGTGCATTGTAGGTTTAGCAGCCTCCCTGGTCTCTATCATCTGATAACAGTGGCATATCCTACCCAGACAAGACTAGTAGAAACATCTCCAGATACTGTCAAATGTCTCCTGGAAACAAAATCATCTTCTGCTAAGACACACAAACTTAAAAATCTCCTGCACATATTTATTAAGGAAACATGAACAAATATATTTATTGTAGCATTGTTTGTAATCCAAACTATTAGAAACAACTTAATTGTCCTTTAATAAGAGTATTATGTGTGTGGGGCCGGCAGGTGGCGTGGTGGTTAAAGGCACTGGACTCCCAAATGGCTAACCACAGTTCGGGTCCTGGACCTGGCAGCTTACTTTCTCACTTTTCCTTTCTCTCTCCTTCTGTCTGTCTCTCTCTGGTCAAATTGGAAAATAATAAAAATAGATGAATAAATAATTATTTCTAAAAAAGGACTGTGTGTGTGTGTGTGTATAAAATCAATAAACCCTCACTTATTCCTATAACAAAACTTTATTCAGTAGCAGACGACAAAATTAAACAAACTAGATCTATCATCTATTTATAAATGTAAATAAATTACTTTTAAAAAGTAAA
Organism: Tupaia tana; assembly: GCA_026018925.1. Classification (NCBI taxonomy): domain Eukaryota; kingdom Metazoa; phylum Chordata; class Mammalia; order Scandentia; family Tupaiidae; genus Tupaia; species Tupaia tana. The sequence goes on along the minus strand of JAKSZU010000001.1, from coordinate 94,354,811 downwards.
ATTAAAATAGCAAATCACATGTAGTATCATTAATATACATTTTAAGTTTAAAAAAAATTCTGAACAATCAGGAAGTACTTTCAATGCAGTCAGATTTTTAAAACTTTCATGGAAAAAATTTCCACTTATTTCAAGATAGTTGAAGAGACAAAGAATAAAAATGTGATGGGGCTTGATCTAGAGTAGTTTAAATTTTCTTTTTCTTTTTTTCTTTCTTATTTGGAGAGGTTTTTGCAATAGGGCGCGTGCACTTGCCACAAAGACAGAGAGAGACAGAGAGACAGAAAGTGAGAAATCACCCCTCCCAGGGTGGACGACCACACTGCAATCCCTTCTCTTCCATTCTCTTCGGGATCCTGGATACACAAGTATATGCACCCGGCGTAAATTTAAGCCACTGGGTCCAGCACTTGAACCGCAGTCGACTACATGGGAGTCTAGCGATGTAGCCATTATGCCATTTGCTGGTCTATCTATTTTATGTTTTTCCAAAAAGTGCTCTAAAAGAAGTGATCTGAAAAAATTATGGCAAAAGGGATCAGCAGTTAGCGTAATGGCTATGTCGCTGGACTCCCATGTAGTCAACTGCGGTTCACATCCCGGGCCCGGTGGCTTAAAACTCACACCAGGCGTGTGTGCGTGCGTGCCCAAGATCCCGAGAGGAGAATGGAGGAGAAGGGATTGCGGCGTGGCCATCCCCCCTGGGGGGTGATTTCTCGCTTTCTATCTCTCTGTCTCTCTCTGTCTGTCTGGCAAGTGCACATGCCCTATAGCAAAAACCTCTAAAAAAAAATTACGGCAAAATATAATATCTTAAGAACAGATGGTAGGGTTATGGATATCTGTTATAGTATTATGTATATCTCTGCATAATAAAATACATAAATAAAATAATAAGAATGTAAAATATAATTATATTTTATAATAAACCCATGAGCTATCTTTTGAATAACAGACTAAAAATGAAAAATCAGATGTCAACTTGACTAGATTAAAGAATACCAAGACAGGTGGTAAAACAGTCTTTCTTGAAACTTATTTATTTATATATTGCATGAGAGAGAGAAAGAGACAAAGAGAAAGACATCCTCAACAGGGTCTTCACAGCAAAATCTATGCCTAGCCTCAGCCAGCTGGCCAACCCAGACTCTGGGCACACATACATGCCCACATGCACGGGATGCGTCCAGTCACAGACTTGGGACCTTCCTATGTAAGTCCGGCATCTAGAGTATTGCATTATCACTGTATCACTAGCTGGAGCCTAAAGCATTATTTTGGGTACATCTGTGAGGGTGTTTCTGGAAGAGACTGTCATTTGCATTAGAGGACTAAGTAAAGATGATCCTCAAAGGGGTGTAGGGAACATCCAATCAGCTGAGGTCTCCAATAGAGCAAAAAGGTTGAGAAAATGCAAATTTATTCTCTGTTTTCTGGAGTTGGAACAAAATATTTCTCCTTCTTATAGATTAGATGTGAGACCTGCCAAAGGAGTCTTTAAATTATCCAAATAGAAAACACTTTTACTTATCTGTAGTGACATCAGAATATTCAAATAGAGTATTCAGTATTTAAATGATGCCAACTGGTGGACTGGATTCCTATTTTGGAAGGCTTATACTGGCAGTGAAGACCATGTCTATTCCTAAAATTAAGAGGGCTGGATATATACTGGTTAATTTACAAATAGCTCTGCAACCACCTTTTATGAGTGCTATAGTTTTATAAATGCCCTTCCATGGGCCAGCAAATAGCATGATATTTAAGGCACTGAATTCCCACATGGCCAACTACAGTTTGAGTCCTGGACCCAGTAGCTTGTATAACATGCTGGGTATATGTGCATGCATGCCCAAAATCCTGAGAGAGGAGAATGAAGAAGAGAATGTGATGTGGCCCCTCCCCTAAGGGGATGATTTCTCACTTTTCCTCTCTCTCTCTCTTTCTTCCCCCTTCTCTCTGGTGAGCACATGCACTCTATGGCAAAAAGCAAAAATAAAGAAAAACAAAAACAAAACATATGCCCTTCCCCTAATGCAATGATCTTACAGCTATACCTAGAACTTGCCCTTACAGTGAATACATGTTAGGTTGCTTTGGCATCCATTTTAAAAACAGCATAACTGTCTCATACTAGAACTAGAGTTTAGAGGCGAGTAGGTGCAAAACAGTTAAGGAGCTGGACTCCCGCATGACTGACAGCGATTTGAGTCCCAGACTTGAAACTCATACTAGGCATATGTGTGCATGCCCAAATCCCAGGAGGAGAGTGGAGAAGGGATTGCAGCATGGCCATCCCCCCGGAGGGTGATTTCTTATTTTTTGTCTCTACGATGAGCTTACACCCTCTATAGCAAAATTCTCGCTTTTAAAAAACAAACAAACAAACAAAGAGTAGAGTTCAACCACCTTGGGCACAGTTGCAAGTTCTCCTTCTCCTCCAAGTTCCTCCACATGGCTGATTCAGATAGCTGCCCCATCCCTATGCTTCTCCATCAGACATAGTGATACAACCCACCAGACTCACCCACTGACCATACCTCACATGAGCTTTGTAGATATGCCCCACTGACCACTACTAATTCAGGATATGGATCCACAGTGTGAGTATCTGCTTGCCCTCAAACCACTCATCAGAACTCCCCAGGGGAAATCCACTTAAGTAATACCCTGGACCCCAAGAAGGCCCCACAGGACGAATTATGTCCATCTCCCCATCTTCTGGTTGAGCCTCATGCTCCCACAAACATTCTGGTAGCTCTTTTCAGGGGCCCTCTTCTCTCATGGATCTGTAATTAAAAGGCTGCTTCTATTATTTTACATGTTTTGTTGTTCCACTTCTTCTATGTCTCATGTGATCCAAACACCTAAGCCCAATTTCTTTCTGGGTCAGGGCTTTCCAAGAGTGTGGACATCTGTACGAATAAACTAGATACAGGTCAGACAAGAGCTTCAAAGGCATCTTCCAGTGTAAACAAATTTTGAGTGAGAGGGTCACTTAGTAAAGGGTCCACCAAGGCATTAGACCATCCACCAGAGGGCTGGGTGTGAGAGGCACACTGTAAACTCTGTGAGCAAAACCTCTGGATTCCTGCCAAGGTGGGCCAAGAATTCATGGCCACTCTCAGGAAAGAAATTTCGAGACCCAATTAGAAAGGTTTGAGGTGTATATCAGGCTGGGTAAAGTCTCTACAATCTAAATGAAGTATAGTGATTGAATGTATAAATAATAATAATAAAAATGAAAGAAAGAAGCAAGGAAGGGACCTCCATCTTTTTATGGGACCTATCAATTACTTTTAATGTTCATCAAATGGCTTTCTAAAAAAACGTTTTAAAAGGAAAAAAATACACTGTATCACATTGAGATTGGCAGCCTCTGAAAAGTCTGTAGCTATGTCTACGTCAAAGGTCAGTTCAGATGGAAGTCTCAACTTATTTTTCAATATCACCTCTTGGAAGGACACGTGACTTAAAGTGATTCCTTTCATGTAGCAAGAAAATGGAAGGTCCCAAATGATGAGAGTAGATAATAATAATCATAATTATGATAAAAGCACCATCAACGTACTCTCCAAGAAGATATTTTATATAACATCAAGAGCTTGGGGCAAGGAATGGCGAGAGAAAAATCCTTCTAGTACTGATGGTGTTCAGGCATTTGAAGTCAATCATGTGTCACTGACACAAAATAGCGTGTTATCAGGAGTCGAATTCAGCAATATATAACAATTTCCTCCTTTGCTTTAATAATAAAAATTTAGTGCATATATCAAATTCTAACAAGGGATGTGTTAGTTTCTAATCAATAGGTGCTTTAGTTAGTAACATGTGGTGTTTTCTTCAAAACAAGAAAATTGTTTTCCAATTTCAGCTGCTTGTTTTTCTGTTTGAATTAATCTTCTGTACTTGACATCTAGAGAATAAATGTAGAATGTTCTTGAATTTATGATTCATAATATAAAAGAGATATTTTTACCATTTGTACTTAAGTGATTATAACAAAATCACCATGGTGAGTAATTTTCTTGAGGCCAAGGACCCTATTAAATGGTACCAATATGTAGAAGTCATCTAAGATGCTTTAAAACCTTGAACTTGGCCTCAAACTGATAATCCTGGAGAAGGCCAGTGTTGCTGACTGAGGAGACTCCATGCATGTTGTGTTTTACTGAAAACAAAAGGATCAAAGAGAAGTTTGTTTATTTATTTATTTATTTATTTATTTGGAGAGGTTTTTGCTTTAGGGCCCGTGCACTTGCCAGCCAGACAGAGAGAGACAGAGAGACAGAAAGCAAGAAATCACCCACCAGGGGGATGGCCACGCCACAATCCCTTCTCCTCCATTCTCCTCTTGGGATCTTGGGCATGCACGCACCTGTGCCCAGTGTGAGTTTTAAGCCACTGGGTCCAGGACTCAAACTGTGGTTGACTACGTGGGAGTCCAGTGACATAGCCATTACGCCATAACTGCTGGTCCCAAAGAGAAGTTTATTTATCAACCGAATGTTGAGAGCTCCAGCAATTTTCCCTGCATTGGTTTCCAAAATGCTGGCATCTTGGCTAATATTCGTAATACAGGATAACAAAATTCTATCATCTAAGGATTCTTTTTTTTTTTTTTTTTTTTTGAGAGTTTTTTGCTATAGGGCGCATGCATTTGTCAGAAAGACAGACAGACAGAAAACGAGAAATCACTCTCCAGGGGAGATGACCATGTTGCAAGGCCATCTCCTCCATTCTTCTCTTGGGATCTTGAGCATGCATGCACACATGCCCAGTGTGTGCTTAAGCCACCGGGTCCAGGACTGGAGCCATTGTCAATTACATGGGGGTCCAGCAACATAGCCATTACACCAACAGCTGGTCCCTCTTCTATGGATTCTAAACTACCCAAAAAAAGAGACACAAAGATACTAACTAGAGGTTCAATAGGAGAAAGAAAAAGAAAAGGCCCAGTCAAATCACTGGCAATAAAACTCATAATTGACAATCCCCCCGTGTGAATATAGAATTTACCCACTACATCTTGATGCCCAATTCTTAAATATGAGTAATCAGTGAAGATCATCAGACAAACAAGAAATGTCTTAAAAAATGAAATACGGAGGGCAGATTAAGTAAGTTATTTAGGAAAACTAACATGGTCTAAGAATGAATACGTTGGATATGCTATGATAAGGTTGGTGGGGCCACAGGAGGAATGAGAACGAGTCTTAGAAAGACTTGTCTTATACTCACAGGACCCAGAGAAAGGTTCACCAAGTCCCACAAAGGGAAACACTGGTATCACTTAAGAGGCAGACAACAGGAGCAAGGGAGAAATCTGGATCAGAGCTTCCATTTGGATCCTCAAGGGAGGCAAGGTAGGGCAGGTTGAACAGTTCAGGGTTGGTCAAAATGATTCCAGTAAGCGTTGAATGGTAGAGACGGTCCCTACTTGTCTGTTACCTGGTCCTTAGATAATTTGGAGCAGGGAATATATTGGTTTTTGTGTGTTTGATCAGGAGGTGCTTGGGGGATACAGACTTTTGGTTGGCTGGTTTTTGTCTTAATCAGTGTTGCTATAAATGAATACCACAGATTGGATAGTTTATAAAACAAACAAAACCAGGGGACAAGCAGTTGACATAATGGCTATGTCAGTGGACTCTCATGCAGTCGACCGTAGTTCAAGTCCTGGACCTGGTGGCTTAATCTCATGCCAGACATGTGTGCATGTGTGCCCAAGATCCCAAGAGAAGAATGAAGGAGAAGGGATTGTGGCATGGCCATCCTCCCTGGAGTGTGACTTCTCACTTTCTGTCTCTCTGTCTCTCTCTGTCTTTCTGGTGAGCACATGTGCCCCATAACAGAAACCTCTCCAAACAAACAACGAAAAAGCCAAACAAACAAATTCAGAAATTTATTTCACACAGTTCTGGAGGCTAGGGAATCTAGGATTAGAGTATGAACTTCTGCTAAGGGCATTCTGGCACTGTGCTCAACTGGTGGCAGGTGGAAGGATGCACACGCACCCCCGCACACACACATACATACACAGTGCAGGATGTAGCCTCATACAGCAGTAGGGAGCAAGAGCACAAAAGGGACAAAATCCCTTAGTCAAGAGTCTTCGCAAGGGCACCAGATCTCATTCAGGGAGTAGGAGCCCCCATGGCTTACTTCTCTCTTAAAGGCCCATCCTCTTGATATTACATGGACAACACCTGAATTTTGGAAAGGTCACATTGAAATCATGACAATTTGTAAATGAAAAGAGTGCTGCTGGTTGAATCTCTGCCATCTTTAACAAGTAGCTATCCCTGGAAGGGGCATCTCTCCCCAGGTCTTTAAAGGCCCCTAACTGCCAAAGCACCAAGAATACAGGAAATACAGTTAATATAATTTGTCCTGTCATAAATAGATGCCAAATAGAAAAGTATGGAAGTAAAAATAACATAGAATAAGGAATAGTAATACCAGAGGGGGCTATCATTAAAATTCTCAAAGAGGTAAAAAGATTTCATATACACAAAATATACACTTGAAGTAATAAAAAGGGATTGTGCTTGTTGGTATTTTCTGATGTCTTTGAGAACAGAGTTTTACCAGCTTTTGTATTCATGACAAAGAGCTCATGCACGCACATGACAGAGAGAGAGAAAAGCACCTCTGCAGGATCTCCTCTGGCCATGATACCCTTTCCCTAGCCCTCAGCTCATCAGGATCCTGGACACGTGCACACATGCCCAGGGTCTTTTCAAGATGACTGTAGGATCCAAACCTGAGTCAGCTATGTTGCTTCCAGCATTGCAATTCAGCTTGTCACTGACTGAGCCCCCGAGTTGGCCTAGAGCAGTTTCTGCAGGTAGGAAAAGACAACACAGAAATTTACTTACTTGGGTTTAGAGGCTTAGTTTCAACTTATAATTTCACTTTCTAATACTAATTTTTCCTTAAGCTTTAAAAGGTCAGTTTACTAATCTTGTTAATCACATCTGCATCTAGCAAATTATAGCATTTAGTTCTGAGAGGTTTTAAACAATGTTTATTCCCATTTGCACGCTCAGTAATTAAAGCACCCTGAGTGTTTCAGACTACATTGAGCTACTTTTTAGTATTTTCCAGTCATCTGACCTAACAGACAAACTTTTCCCCGAATTTAAATACTATTTGGAAAATGTTATCTGTTTGGTTATCTACTGCTCTGTAACAAATACTCTAAGGCTCAGCAGCTTTAAATAACCATTATGGTCATGGATTCTTTGAACCAGGAATTGGAAATGTATATCCAGGATGACTTTTGCTACACCACAGCATCTGGGCCCACAACTAGAAAAAACGAAAGGCCAGGGTGGATTCATCCAGTGGGAGCGGGAATCACAGGAGGCATCTGTGCTCAGCTGTGAGCTGGTACCACAGCATTACCGTAAGCCAAAACTCCTGCACAGGACCTCCCAATGTGGTCTAGCTTCCTCACAGTGTGGCAGCCTCCCGCTTCTCACCTGATGGTGCACAGTTCCAAAGGCTAATGTCCTCAGAGACCCAAGAGGACTCTGCATGGCCTTTTCTAACCTAGCCAGGTCACATCAATACTGTTGTTTTCCACTGGCTGACCAAAGCAGTCTTAAAACTTCCATAGTACTATATTTCTAAATTTAGTGTAATCAAAGATCATATAAATTTATTAGTAAAGTACTTATTAGGTTGTCGGGAAAGTCATAACACATTTTTGCCTAAAAAAAACACCTAATAAACGTAGTGATATTTTGCTTAAAATCTACTCTACATTACAAACATACCTTGAAGATATTGTGGGTTTGGTTCTAGACCACTGCAATAAGTGAATATTGCAATAAAGTTAAGTCCCCAAAATATTTGGATTCCCTGATGCGCATAAAGTTATGTATACACTAAATTGCAGTCTATTAAGTATGCAATAACATTATGCCTAAAATACAATGTACTTACCTTAATTTAACAATACTTCATTGCTGACAGTCATTGGAGCCTTCAATGAGTTGCAATGTTTTTGCTGTTAAAGGGTTTTGCCTAGAGGTTGACTGTTTATTGATCAGGGCAATGGTTGCTGAGTATTGAGGCTGCTATTTCAATTTCTTAGAATAAAACAACAACCAAGTTTCACATATCAATTGACTCTCCCTTTCATGAAAGATTTCTCTGTAGCAAGTGATGCTGTATGATAGCATCTTACCCACAGTGGAACTTTTTTCAAAATTAGAATCAGTCCTCTCAAACCCTGACACTACTTTATCAACTAAGCTTATATAATATTATAAGTCCCTTTTAGTCATTTCAATATATTCACAGTATCTTTACCAGTAGTAGATTATATCTCTAGAGCCATTTTCAGGGCTGTGGCCTGGTGGTTAGGACAGCTGAATCCCATATGGCAAATGGCATGGTTCAAGTCCTAGACCCTCAACATGAAAAACATGTGGAGCACATGCGCGTTCTTCTCCAAAGTCCTAAAATGAGGGAGAAATGGAGAAGAGATTGGTTACTGTTCCCTGGGAGGTGCTTTCATTCTTTTTTTTTTTCTCTTCCCCTTCTTCTCTCTCTCTGTCACAAGTACACTTGTTCTCTGGCAAACTTAAAAAAAAAGGAGAGAGAAATAAAGAAAGCATATTTTTGCTCATTCCTAACAAGCAACTTTTCACCCATGAAAATTTTATCAAATGTCTGCAACAATTAATTCAGTCACATATGCTAATTATATTGTACTTTTCATTGTAGTTCTTTTGCTATTTCTACCACATCTGCACTTACTTTGTCCCCTGCTTGAGCCCCTCAACATCATCAATAAAAGTTGGAGTCAAGATCTTTCAAAATCCTGTCAATGTTGATATTAATGGCATGTAGAGTGGTGAATGTTTTCCAGAAGTTTTTCATTTGACTTTGCCAAGATTCATCAGAAAAAGCACCATCTGTAAGAACTGTAGCCTTACACAGCATATTTATAAATGACAGTGTTTGAGATTCGACATTACTCCTTGGTCCATGGACTACAGAATGAATGTTGCATTAGCAGGCCCGAAAATACTATCTCCTTGTACATCTCCCTCAGGGCTCTTGAGTGGCTAGGTGCATTGTCAATGAGCAGTAATATTTTGAAAGGAATTTTCTTGTTTTCTGAGTTGCATGTGTCAACAGTGGGTTTAACATATTCAACAAAGCATGCTGTAAACAGATGCAATATCATCTAGGCTTTGTTGTTCCATTTTATAGAGTATGCACAGAGTAGATTTAGATCATTCTTAAGTGCCCCAAGATTTCTGAATGATAAATAAGAGTTGACTTCCACTTCAAGTAACCAGCTGCAAGAGCTCCTAACAAGAGAGACAGTTGTTTGAAGCTCTGAAGCCAGGCATTGACTTCTCTCCAGTTACAAAAGTCCTAGGGACCAGCAGTTAGCGTAATGGCTATGTCGCTGGACTCCCATGTAGTCGACCGCGGTTCGCGTCCCAGACCCGGTGGCTTAAAACTCACGCCGAGCGCGTGTACGTGCGTGCCCAAGATCCTGAGAGGAGAATGGAGGAGAAGGGATTGCGGCGTGACCATCCCCCCTGGGGGGTGATTTCTCGCTTTCTGTCTCTCTGTTTATCTCTGTCTGGTGAGCGCACGCACCCTATACCAAAAACCTCTCAAAAAAAAAAAAAAAAAAAAAAAAAAAAATGTCCTAGATGGCATTTTCTTCCAATAGAAAACACTTTTACCTACGTTGAAAAATCTGTTTAGTGTAGCTACACCCATCAATTGTTTTAGCTAGACCTTCTGGATAACGTGCTGCAGCTTCCACATTAACACTTGCTGCTTTGCCCTGCACTTTTACATTATGGCGATGGCTTTTTTCCTTAAACTTCACACACCAACCTCTGCTAGCTTTGGACTTCTCTTCTGCTGTCTCGTTACCTCTCTTAGCCTTCACAGAATTGGAACGAGTTAGGGCCTTGCAAAGGATTAGGCTTTGACTTAAGAAACTCTTGCGGTTGGTTCGATCTTCTATCGAGACCATTAGAACTTTCTTCATATCAGCAATAAAGTTGTCTTGCTCTCTTAGCATTTGTGAGTTCACTGAAGTACCAATGTAATTTCCTTCAAGAACTTTTCCTTTGCATTTAGAACTTGGCTGTTTTGTGCCAAAGGCCTCACTTTCAGCCTGTCTCAGTTTTCAACATGCCTTCCTCACTAAGCTTAATTATTACTAGCTTTTGAATTAAAGTGAGAGACTCTTCTTTTCCCTTGAACACTTAGAGGCCATTGCAGAATTATCTATTTGCCTAATTTTGATATTTCTGTGTCACACAGAATAGGGAGGCCTGAGGAGAGGGAGAATGGAGGGAAAAGCCAGCCGGTAGAGAAATCAACACAATATGCAATGTATTCGTGCTGGGAAAATTTATTTTGCATGCTGTAATGCTATATAGTGATTGAATGTATAAAATAAAATCACATGGCATTTATCAGATAAATTTGCCTTCTCATATATGTGTGCTTCTTGGCATCCCAAAACAAGTATAGTAGTTGCATCAAAGATGTTCGATCATAGATAATCATAGCAGATATAATAATAATGACAAAGTTTAAAATATTGTGAGAATTACAGAAGAGTGACATATACAGGAAGTGAACTTGAGCTGTTATAAAAATGGTGCTGATAGACTTACTCAATGCAGAGTTGCCAAACCTTGATTTTTTTAAAAACTGAAATAGTGGTGAAGGCCAATAAATCAAAGTGCAATAAAAAAAGGTATGTCTCTAATTATTTATGCATTTTATGTGAAATGCAAGATTGTCTCTCAGGTAACTTTATAACCATGTATGGTTTCAAATGTGCAAGGCTTCCTTTTTAATATAAGAATAGAGTATGGTTTTATTCTCTTAAGCCATTCTAGCCACCTGAAATGTGAAATGAATGGAAAGAAACAAATAGAGAGTTAATACTAAAGAACAAATTGCTATAATTTGGTTAAATAAAACAGAAATAAGACAATACTCATTAAAATTAAATGTCAAGGTTAAGAAATGAGGTTCTCAATCCAGATGTTTTACCTCTCCCATCTCCCTCCCATCTCAGGGATTGTGATTTAAAAAAAAAAAAAAAAAAAAAAAAAAAAAAAAAAGATTTAGACAAATACCATAAAGAAAATATTGCATTTTTAAGTTGGGGGTGCTGGCAAGGAGCATTCTGTTCTGCCTGCACAGAGATGCAGTTACTATTAATGCATCTTAAGAGACAAAGGCACCCTGCAGGGCATCTCTGAAAATTATTTCCCCTCCTGATTTCCAGGCAAAGGAATTTGTATGTGAATACTTTCCCTTGAGCATTCTTTCTGGTGCTGAAAATCTACAATCAGTATTCTCATTCAGAGCAGACTTTTCCCAAGGCCACACACATCTAGCCTGGCAGCCTTGAGGCTGCTGCCCACCCCTACTCCCTTACCCCCAAGACACTTTCTCTAAACAAATTACAACTTGGAGAAGAAGGGGAACAGTACTTCTTCAGCACAAAAACTTCACAATGTAAATATCAAGGTCAGATGAATGACGAGTTTTGCATATGTGCATCTGCCCCAAATTAGAAATACTTGTGAATGGAATACCACAGATGTCTTTGAAGTTCATTACTGTTTGAGTTATGCACTGAAGGGGCCCTTTCCTTGTTTATGTAGCATGTTACGGTCTCATGGAGAAACTGAGGGAAGTGGAGTAACCACTCTGGTTTACATTACAGATGATTGGCAGAGATGAAACGAGTCTGAGCATTGAGTCATTCTGCCTGTGTTATTACCACCAGGGCAGATACTGGTAAGAATGAGTCAAGTTACTCTGCCAGAGTATTGGGTTATATAGGTATGGATCACTGCATGAGCTAATTTCATGCTTGCGGGAAGGTTCAAGTTTTTCATGGATTCAATGACCTCTTAGCCTGCTCCATGTCTTTTTTAATAAGGGCCTTGTCATATTTTCTTTCTCACTGTCTCCTTGTAAAAGTTTAATAATGTCTCCATGTTTCTTATAAACATTTTTTTTTTACTTTCAATATACTGAGAACCTTTAATTTGGAGATTCACGAAGAAAAAGTAGATGAACACACAGAGTGAGCAACTACATATCACAGGCAAGCAAGTAGGAACTGAAAGACATGCAAGACCACGTTGTTTTAGGACCAACCTGGTGATGCGCTCTATAGGGTCCTGTACTATAGTGCTGGAAGCCACAGAGTCGACCATGGACTCAGGGTCCTAGCCAACCTGAAAATACAAGCACACGGCCAGGTACCCAAGATTCTGAGAACTGGAAAGCTAGCCAAAGAAGACTGTGGCATGACAAGACCCTGCTGAGGGTGTCTACTTTTTTCCACTCATGCATGCATGCTTACTACTAGTAAAAAATAAAAATTACAATAAACAATCTAATTATCTTAAACACTCTGCCAGCCTACCAGAACTCTCTGCAGATGACATCGTGTTTAACGTATATAATGGTGTAGAAACCTCAGAACCAGAAAAGAACATCCGCAGAGAAAAACTCATGAGGTGAACATTAGGAGGAGGCAGAGGAATGTCTATGTACTCCTGTATGTAACTAGGTTCACTCTTCTTTTTTTCTGTTGCAGTGGGAGTTGAAGAGCACACATATTAGAAGATATTTGTAGTTGTGGCATGCTAAATCTCATGCCTCTCAGCTCAATCTCACCTATTACAAATTCTCATAATTGTTCTAATGCTCTCCTCTTCAAATACATCTACAGCTCCCTGCTGACTCCCCTCTATAACCCATATCGTTCAAACAGGTAGAAAATTCTGTAATTTAGTAAGAGTCGACATCACTTGAAAGTAGAGCAGGAGAACTTCTCAAAGCTCCTAGATATACTTCTCCAGTTGTCAAAGCTGCCTTAAATACAATCCAAAAAGTTCATGGAAAATACTTACTATGAAAAAGAACTGTATATGAATTTCAAAATTGTTTGCACCAAAACTCCAGTTTTTTTCAAGTTAAAAGGCATGGGCAATTACAAGGAAAAGACAGAGAGGAAGAGAGAGAAAGCACTTCTAATAGCTCATAGTCACACTACAACCCCCTCTCTGTTTCTCCTTCTTGTCAAGATTTGGGGCATGCCCACACACACATGCCTGGTACATTTTTCAAGCCGCTGGGGCTGGGATTTGTACCGTAGACAGCCATAGGGATCTAGGCTGTAGGTTATAGGGCCTGCTTATGATAATATAACTTCATTTTTCATTTCCCTATCAACTTTTTAAAAGTTCCTTTATACAGTGTGTGTTTTCCTTCGTTTTTTTTTTTTTAATTTTTTTTTTTTTTTTTTTTTTTTTTTTTGGAGAGGTTTTTCGCTATAGGGTGCGTGCGCTCATCAGACAGACAGGGAGAGACAGAGAGACAGAAAGCGAGAAATCACCCCCCAGGGGGGGATGGTCATGCTGCAATCCCTTCTCTTCCATTCTCCTCTTGGGATCTTGGGCATGCACGCACACGCGCCCAGCGTGAGTTTTAAGCCACCGGGTCCGGGACACGAACCGCGGTCAACTACGTGGGAGTCCAGCGACATAGCCATTACGTTAACTGCTGGTTCCCTCCTTCAGGGTTTTGTGGACATTCACAAAGATAGTAAGTCATAGGACTGCCTTTCTACCTTAAACTTCTTTCCACCAAGCTATTTACAAAGGCAGGTGAAAATGAATGAGCGTCTGTGGGGGTAATATGTGACTCTCCAAGGAAAGCACAGTCTTAAAAACCTTTAAAACCTACTTTTATTTTATCATAAAAATGCAACAAAATTTGTCTGTAGTTCCTAGTATGTTTTCAAACTGATACTCTCAAATGGTAGGTGTGAGTATTGGCACAGACATTTAAGAAGACAATGCTCAATTCGGTGTGTGTGGCGGAGAGGAAAGAGCAAAAGAGGACTGGCAGGTGGTGGCAAGAAGAAAGAAATGGGAAGATTGAAAATTCAACCAGATATAGCCAGAAAAAAGACTGGATAATGGTCACATAATTCATATTGAGAAAGATTAATGGCCTAATCTATGGTACAATAATGTTCCAAAAAACCTAGTTCCTCATCTAGTTCATACAAATCTAGTCCCTCATCCTGACCCAATCTCCTTTTCTCCCTCTATGACATATGGAAAAAATAATTCTGAAATAAGATCGCTAAGTACAATGCAAAAGTCACAGCCTTTGCTGTTATCTTGTCTACAAGACAGAAATCATCTCCATCTCTACAAAACAAAAACAATTGCCATGTCTCACTTTCCTGCAAAGTAACCTCTAACTTTACTGAGTCTGGATCCTAATCAATATTAAGGTAGACAATGTTAGATTGTCTACCAGTGCCTCACTGGCTTAAGTGTGCATCAGAATAATCTGGAAGGCTTGTTATGACAGATGCCTGAAACACACCTCCATAGGAGTCAGATTCAGTAGGTCTGGAATGAGACCCAGAAATTTTCATTTCTAACCAGGTCTGGGTGATCCCTCTGCTGCCAATTCAGGACCAACTTTGAGAACCACTACTCAAGCATGACATTAAAAAGGCTTGTAAAAACATGTTTGCCTTATTTTCAAGTGTCACATGTCAGTATAAATAGTAAAAGAAATAGACCAACCAGATTATTGGATATCTTCAACTGAAAATGAAGCATTGTCTAATTCCAAATTTTCTGAATCTTCGGGATTTTCACCTCCCATTGTCTTTGAGCTATTTAGAATTCTGTAGTTTGTAGATAACTAATAGCAATGCAAATGAGACTTGTCCATAGACATGCAAATTAATTTTGTCCAGGTGGAAAGATAATTGATTTCCTTCCTTCACCCTTCACTCTCATCCCTCTGTAAGAAACCACTTATGCATTTATTTGTAAATTCACTTCCAATATTCCTTATTTGCATATATATTTGCATACACATACATAGTAATGCACACACACATGTGTGTGTATGTGTGTGTGTGTGTGTTTGTGTATATATATATATATATATACCTTCTGAACTAGCTGTCACATCTTATTGGTTCCCTCAATTAAATAATCCCCAAGTTCGGAATTTTACTTTTTGATAATTCTGTTTCCATTGCAAACAAGTGAATGTCTTCTTCCAGTAGAGCTGGATTGTGGTTTTTGTATTTTCTACCAATTAACAATCAGTTTTAAAATTTAGTCTACTGGGCCACTGACCAGACTGAGATTCTATGGATTCCAGCTGCTTATTTCCTTTAACAATAATACAGCTGCTCTTACTTTCAAAATCTGTTTCACTGTCATCATTTATCTAACTCAGTAAATTCATATTTGCTTCTTTCAAATTGCATTATTTAGGGGGAGAGTTTGGCCATTCCTATTATTCAAGGTATTGACCTCAGCCCTTAGTGCACCAAATGCACAAAATATTTGCTACCTGTTTCAAAGCCTGAAACTCTGTTAGACATCTGGAGAGTGAGTAGGAGGCAAACGTGTGTGCCAACTTTAAATTCCTTTAAATTCCTGGGGTCAGCAGGAAATCCTAGTGGGCTGGTGGGGTCACAGACAGATATTTTAAACTCGAAGTTCATGACCCTGAATGCTACCCAGCTTCTGATCTAAATTATGTCCTTCCAATAGAGCATCTGTGTTCTATAAGAGGAATTCTGATGCTCTGCACGGTCCCGGAAGAAGCCCTTCCTGGGGCCCTCAGCTCTGGAATTCATAACAGACCCAAGTTTAACTGACAGTTCAATTCTTCCACTGCCCACTCTCAGCAACTCCATTTGGAAAACCTTAACACCCAGTTCTTCCCAGAAGCTATTGTTTGTGGTTTCTTTGTTTTCTTGACGACTGCACAGGCTAAGTCCACAGCATCTAATACTTTGTGCCAAAGGAGAAATGGTACTTAATCATTTCTCCTGGGTTTAGGAAAACAAGGTTCTAAAGGCTTTTTTTTTTTTTTTTTTTTTTTTTTTACCAATTGTTTTTTTTTCAAAGTTGTTATTCCATACAGAGTTTTAGGATTAACATTTAGCTTTTCTTTCCCAAATACATTTTTATAGAAAATATTCTTAAAGATGCCATATTTTAAACAATTCTTTAACATAATTTTTTAAAAGAGGGCATAGATCACTCTCAAATTTTATTTACACAGAACTTATACCTGAACATTTCCCAAGTGCCAGAGAGGCCCTCAATGTGGTCAGGAGACCCATGCTCTGATATACTTCTCAATGTCCCTTTGCAAATTTTTCCATATAGTTACCAAAAGAAAAATAAATAAATCTTGCACCAAGTTCCTCAACTTAGATTAGAATTGGGTAACCGAGATATGATTTAGATATTTGGACATATTGCCTTTAATCTTTTGGCTATCTGAGGTCACCTTGACCTTGACCTTTTTAGTTTATAGAAACAGTGATTCAAACTCTATATAAGCAGGGTGTGGAGAGGGAGTACACCCTGACAAAATACAGGATTGTCCTAAATATTGCCTGTGATATACTTGCACAGAAGAATTATTAATTGTTTACCTGAATTCTAAATTTAGCTGGATGCTCTAGATTTCATTTGCTAAATCTGAAAACTCTAGAAGAGAGGAACTAATTGCCCCAACATGTGTGAAGGTCCCAGGAGAGTGGGCAAAGTATTGCAGTGGAGAAAGATAAGCAGTTCTCAGTAGTCTGGGGAATGTGAGATCCATTTAAGTTTTACGGCCCATGTAAGGCATGAGCCTGAGACTTTTTTTACACCCATACCTACACAGCAGAAGTGTCTCAGTCACCCTTACCATGTCACAATTACTAGGTCTAGGGTAATTGTTTTGAAGCACAGGAAAAAAGAATACTGATCTGCAAACAGTTACAGTGTGGCCTCATCCATGGCAAATTTTCTCAAGCTCATGATGTAAAGATTAAGATAGTCCATCTGTTTGCCCATGTTATTTTAAATGGACCAGTTTAAATTATTGAAAAACAACTTGTAACTTACCTCTTCTCATCTTTCTCTTTGCTACATAAACTACCATTCTAGGCAACTTTAGAATCTGTGTCACCCAGACAAAGAAAACTAAGCCCTTGACACAAACTCTTACCATGTCATTTGTTTTGTCTTAGCTTTTTCTTCCTTCCTTCCTTCCTTCCCTCCTTCCTTTCTTTTTTTTTCTTTCTTTCTTTCTTTCTTTCTTTCTTTCTTTCTTTCTTTCTTTCTTTCTTTCTTTCTTTCTTTCTTTCTTTCTTCCTTTCTTTCTTTCTCTCCTTTTTTCTCTCTTTCTCTCTTTCTTTCTTCTTTCTTCCTTTCTTTCTTTCTCTCCTTTTTCTCTCTTTCTCTCTTTCTTTCTTCTTTCTTCCTCTTTCTCCTTTCTTTCTTTCTTCCTCGCTTTCTTTCTTTCAGCTGATACAGGCCACTTCAGAGTCTACTAATTTGGTACGTTTTCAGACCTTCTAATTTTCATCAACCCAAACACTGGACCTAGCCTCTTTTTCTTTATTTTTTTCCAAATCCCCTCTCAATACAAGTTAAATTTTACTGAATATTCATAGCCGCAAAGGAAGATAGTTTTTACCTCAGAAAATCACAGTACAAACTTGTCAGTTACCCTCTCCACTCACTGTTCATCTCCTTTTCTGTAGGTCTAGCTTCCAAATAAGTTTCCAGGCTCTATTTCTGTCCCTCGATCCCAGCTCATCAATCTTGACCCTCCACAAACTCCAATGTATCTGTTATTGTAGAACATTTTGAACCTAAGTTAATGCCAGGCCCCCATTGTTTGCACAAATGCTTCATCTATAATATAATGCCTAAATAAAATGAAGTGCAGTCGTTCCTGAAGTGTAATTACATTATCCATGCTTCAGTTATGATTTTCAACTCCCTTTTATATATGGAAGGAATTAACTTTTTATAAAGTTGGGGAAAATAAGGCTCAGGAAAGAAGATTAAAAATATTAGGATTAAGTATCCTGAAAAAGAGTTAAGGTACAAGTAACTCAACAGACATATGAAAAGTTAAGATGAATATTAGCTGCTCGTTCTTCATCTTCATTAAGCCTGTATCTAGAGGACAAAGATCAAATTATGGCATAAAGGACCTTATTCATCTCTTGAGCCTGCCTGTAGCAAAGAAATCACAATAGCTCAAATATCAGGCCTGTGCCTCCTCTCAACCTAAGGTCTCCTGCTGATCAAAGCATTATATACCCAGTTCTGAGGATCATTGGGGATCCCTCAAATCCACTCACTTGACAAAGATAGTTTCTTTGATCAAAACTTCTGTCAGGATCCTCTGAATTCTCATTTATTTTATCTTATTTATTCATTCATTTATTTTAATTTGACCAGTAAGAGACACACAGAGAGAAGAGAGGGAAAACGAGAAAGCAAGCCACCAGGTTCAGGATTTGAACCGTGGTCAGCCATGTGGGAATGACCAGTGCCTTAACCAATACGCCACCTGCTGGTCCCCAGGATCCTCTGAATTCTCTACTTGAAGAGGACCTGAGCTTGGGCTTCCCACTCTGTCTCTGCAGAATCTGAGTTGAGCTTGAACCCTAAATAAGTTTAGCAAAAAACAAACAAACAAATGAAAAAACCCACCCTTGGTATCTGACCACCTGGATATTTTGCTATACTTGGCTGCCTTCCACAATAACTCTACCAAGTCAGATTAGCCAGAAACTCTTTATCCTGGATGATTCCTCTCAGTACTCTTCTACCCACTAACACCCACATAGTTAAAAATCCCCTCTAGTCCTTACAGTCCACCCTCTTCTCCAGCTGAGACCCAATTGCAGGATTTCCTCTACCTATCTCCGTGGCCCGCTGCAAATTAAGTCTGTTTTGCCATCTCTAGCTAGTGTCATGAATAATCTTTTACTTCAGTACATTAAAGACAACTGAGAGGAAATCTCCCCAGGGCCAGTGATACCAGTGCCTGGTACTAATCACATGCTTTTAAACTGTATATATTTATAATGCTTTGATACCATGAGGCCTTACAGATCCAGGGAAGGACTACCCCTCCCAGAAGTAGTCAATTGTTTTAAAAAATAATTATTTTATTTAACTATATTTATTTTAATTTGATCAGAAAGGGACAACGTGAGAGAGAGAGGGAGAGAGAAAGTGAAAAGGCAAGCTGCCAGATCCGGGGCTCAAACTGCAGTCAGCCATGTGGGAGCCCAGTGCCCTAAACCACCATGCCACCTGTCGGCCCTGTAGCCAATTTCTAAAGAGAACAAGAAACTTGCCTGTGAGCACGTCTTCATTACCAAACGATCAATCAAGTGAATTCCTCCATTTGCCTCTTTCTATCAGGCTCCTACAGTTCTAGGGCAGTATCTCCTACCCTAACCCATCCTGAGGGCCAGGTGCTAAACACTAGAGATCACTCCTAATGCCCACACAGTCTGTCACAATTATCCAAGCTATTTAATCCGAATCCTACTCAATGCTTACCTTGCTTGGCCCATTCTTGTCCCCTGAAAACCACAATAAAGGCTCTGGCCCCTGCTTTTCATTCAATCTCTGCTCCAAATCAGCCCTAGTGCTTCTCCATGTGATTCTCCTTAGCATGAAGTACCTCCTCCTCCTGGGAACTGTGAGTAAAAGCTACCTCTGTACCGCCGATTATTTCCTCATCCACTTACCTCTTCATACACAAACCAAAACAGCATCGCAGGTACATTATAAAACAGATGTCTGGTGTGAGGACGTGCTGTGCCAGGGCTCACGGAGCGGCCGATTCTCAGGGGATCCTTGAAGTATTGCATGCCCTGAAGCTTCTGCTACCACTACCATGGCAGGGAGTCAGAGAGGGTAGAAGGTTTTTCCTCATCATTGCTGTCATCTATGGCTCCATAGCTCAAGAGTGCCTTTGAACACCGAGTCTTCAGCTTCTCTGCCCTCCTGCACAGAGTGCTGACACTAGTCTGAAGAAAGCAGCATCAGGGATCAGCTTCCCATTCTCTATCTTCATTCCTCCTACACAACCACAGACCCACACAAAACTTCCTTGTCTGGGGTCCTTTCTTCCTGAAAGTCAACTGATGTGAATCAATTCATTCATCAAGTGCCTGTCTCCTATTACAGATTCAGAGAAGTAGGCAAAACTCTCTGGAAGCAGAAGACCCATCTACTGATAGGGAAGGTCCTCAAAATTAATATGATATTAAACATTAGGATGAATTTCCACGGAGGGCGGTGGGTGTACACAACCACCTTCTAAGACTTTAAAAGCAGGATAATCTAGGGACCACAGATAGCATCGCAGTTAAGGCACTGGTCTTCCACATGGATGATCATAGTTCAAGTGCCAGACCTGGTGGCTTGAAATCATGCTGGGTGTGTGTGTATGCATGCCCAAAATCCCAAGAGGAGAATGGAGGAGAAGGGACTGTGGCGTGGCTATCGCCCCTATGGGGGTGATTTCTCGACTCTCTCTCTCTGGCAAGTGCACATGCCCTGCAGCAAAAACAAACAAACAAAATGCAGGATAATCTGTAATGCTGCACTGAATTAAGTTGTGAAGGCAAAAGCCACAATTCCCAGTCAGCTACACAACCGTACAGGTAAACAATTGAAGCTCTATATACTGTGCTGCCAGCATGTTTTAGATACTGTGTTTTGTGTTTTCTCATCTCGTTGTACCTACAAAATGACCATTTTCAATTTAGGATGGGTTTATCAGGACCTACTCCATTATAAGTTGTCAAGCATACATATAGTAATAATACTTGTATAGATGTACACATTCACCTTACATAGACATAAGTGTGTAAATAAATATATTGTCAAACAAAACATATTCACTCAGAGTACATGAGAATGTCCCCCAGCATGGGAAGAGTTAGAACATAGTTCCTTTGTGGAGCCCGTGGAAAGGCTAGGCTAGCAAGAGAGCGTCTGAACAAAATTGTGATTACCTCCCTTTTCCCAAACACACAGCCTGACCACGCCACGTATAGCAGGATCAAGGCAAATCCACACACACAGCCCTTTTAAAATGTACTTCTAGGGACCAACAGTTACTGTGATGGCTATGTTGCTGGACTCCCACGTAGTCGACCACGGTTCGCATCCCTGAGCCTGGTGACTTAAAACTCACGCCGGGCACGTGTGCGTGCATGCCCAAGATCCCGAGAGGAGAATGGAGGAAAAGGGATTGTGGCGTGGCCATCCCCCCTGGGGGGTGATTTCTCGCTTTCTGTCTCTCTGTCTCTCTTTTGTCTGTCTGGTGAGCGCACGTGCCCTATAGTAAAAACGTCTCCAAAAATAATTAATTAATTAATTAATTAAATAAATAAAATGTACTTCTCAAAAAAAATTTTTTTTTTTGTCTCATAGAAATCAAACTTGAGTATTGTGGAAACACCTATGTTTCTTCTACTTCTAGACTCTCAGCACAGTCACATGCTCCTGTGAAATCATGAGTGTGTCCATGAGCGGGTTCTAGTCAATGGATTCTGAGCTGAAATAAAGAGCAGCATTTCCAGGCCAACCCTGTAAGTAGTGAATGCTTATGCAGAATGCTGAAGGTGACAATGATGGTGAAGCCACAAGTTGGAAGGTGCCTGGATCTTGATGGCTCTACATAAATGAGAATGAGAAATGCCTGCTAGAAGTTTCACTGTGTAAGAAACAAAATCCTACTGCACCCGGGCCATTTGACATGTGTGGGTCTAGTTGTTGCCACAGCTTGGACTCCTCTATTAAGACAGGTGTCTACTGTTTCAAGCAGCTTGAATCACAAGCGATGTTTTTCCTTGCTTCAGTGAACATCGAACATCAATTTCTATTTCCTCTGGTTCTCCCACATTGGAATGGCTGAGATCCCACGGGCTATATATACTACTGAGAACCAAAGCCACTTCATACCAAGTAATGCTTCTGCAAACCAGAGCTAAAGATTCTACTTCGGAAAGTATAGAAAGGTATTCTTTGTGAATGCTTTTCATTGGTAACTTGTTATCTGTCGGACAGATTTTTAGTTAGTAACAGAAGTGTAGACATTCGTTGCAATCTCAGAACACAGGAATCTTAAACAGCTTATGAAATTCAATCATAGTTCTTTTTTCTTTAGTATTTGCTGATAATTCATTAAATGTTTTTCAATGTTACAAGTTCTGCAGCAGAAATGTGCCTTGCAAATAAAAGTGATAATGTGCAGATGTTAACACAGCAAAAAGGTTGAGCATTGCTCTACACTGCACAAAACCGTTAACAGTCTTTCACTACAGAAGACTGCTACAGACAGGAGGATAAATACTCCTTACATATTACTACTTTTAAAAAAATAAATAGAATCTACCATATAGTTATACCCAATGTTATCAAAACCATGTGCTCTTCCAGATACACACACACACACACACACACACACACACACACAGGGACATACACATTTTTAAAGATAGATTTAAATCCTGTAGGGTTAGTCCTGTAGCACAGTGGTTAAGTACTGGGAGCTAAGTCCCATGTGGCCAGCTATGCTTTGAATCCCAGCCTTAGCAGTTTAAAAAAAAATCATGCTGGGCACAGGCATGTGTGCCCAAAATCATGAAAGGAGAGAGAAATGAAGGACAAAGAATTGAAGCACAACCATGCCCTATTTGGGGTATTTCTCTTTCTCTCTTTCTCTCTTTCTCTCTGTCTTACAAGCACACTTACCTTCTGGCAAATTAAAAATAAATAAATAAAAGCAAAAACACCACCAACAAAAGGAATTTAAATCATATATATATATATATATATATATAATCTTGAGAGACTATGGTTGATAATCTCAGTTTAGTGGAGATGGAAATACTCTGAAATCTGGTGGTCTATTTGGCTCCCAGAGTGCAGTTGTACTGTAGCATGCTCATCCTAGCAGATGTGCCCAGTAAGGCAGTCATACAGATCTCATCATTTACACACATTCAGCAGCTTGGGCACGGACATATTAAGTGACAAGATAGCCAACTAACCCTCAGTTTCTCCCTTGGTTAATGTGCATCCATAAAACAGAATCAGGTGAGTAGGCTGTGGCTATATTAAAAGCAAAGTTGATTAGTCTCAGAGTGGAAATCTTCACATATAGACCAGTTTTCCAGTGCCCTACCTTGGCTTGGATTCATGTTGCTCATTTCACTGGGAGATGATTTTCCTGAACAAAACAACCAGACACCAGGAGGCCTTTCTAGAATTAGGTGACCTAGTTTCACTGCTGCCACTGTGCAGACAAATAGCATAGGAGAAGTCTCTGCTATAACTCCCACTAAGTTACACCAAGGGAGGTCCCCTCTGAGAAATTCATCCCAGTAACCGTCCAACTATTAGAAAAATCCTTTCCTTGAATATTGCAGATACCACCTCAGAGCCAATGGAATGGTATAGAGACTCTGTAACTCTCAACCCAAATCATAGTCATACCTGGCTACCCTAAAATATGGATAAATTAACCTGTTAATATGTTTATTACATTGACACTTAACTATGAATCTGCATGTCTAATACCAGGCTGCCTAAACTGGAAAGCCTTTTTGGGGTACGTTACAATGTTGTTACCTCTAATCTTTTGGGATGACTGGGAGTAAGGTAAGTACTCAAACATGTGAGCTGGCTCCACAGTGATCTTGCACTGTGGTTTTGTCTGAAGCTGGTCTTGTTTGTCCAGCTCCAGACTTGACCAGCATAGTACACAGAGTAGCGTGGCCTCCTCTAGTGGCCTCATTTCTCCATGACGGTATGGCCACAGGGACCTTCACCCTCGACTCCAAGATATCACTCTGAACAATCTTCTCCACCAATGTTTGTGCAGGGGGCACCCATCACAATTCTGTCCTCTCGTCAATGTTCAGCCCCAGGCTCAAGGATTCAGAAGGAAACTCAGCCCTGTGCCCTTCTTCTCACCACTGTACCACCATCGATTTGTCAGGATGGTTTTTTTTTCCTGTGGGAATTAAAGTTTTCTTTGTAAGTGCAGCAAAATTTCAGTCTTTGAAACACAAAAGGATTTTTCCATCTTTCCTAGGGATGATGCTTCCCCTGGCAATATAATAGTTCATCTCCCATTTCCCTAGCCTACTTCTTCAAAGCCACCATTGGCCACATTTTCATATTCCACTGCATTAAATTCTGAAAAACTCACCCTAAACAATTGAGATACATCACCTGGTAATGGAACTTGGTATTTCAAAGGCTCCACAGCTAGAACAGGAGTGTTTCTTTCTGGTGTATATTATGCGTCTTTTCATTTCTGGTGTTCAGAAAATGGTTCCCAGTGTATAGCAGATACACAGTGAATTCTTAATGAATGACTTTTTCATTTTTATCATTTGAGGAGGACACATTCTGAAGCGTGACAACATAACTATTATCTCTTTCCTTCGCATCACGTTCTTCTTTTCCTTCGTTGTTGTAATCTCTTCAAAGGAGAGCCATCACCCTGGAAATTGACATTCTCTTTCATCTGTAATAAATTTCATTCTAATCTGACTCGCCAGCCAAATGACTTGGGGCTGGAGCATGGCCCTGTAATCTAATGGGTAATATGCATTTAGCAGGTAATAGATGCTTCCAAAATTCACTTTTGCCTTCTTTAACTTTGTCACTGCAAAATAAATAAGAGCCTTTGGCTACTCTTCCTCCTGACATAAATACAATGTGAATTTAGAAGATAATAAATTAAGTTTCAAAACCAGCTGGTTGACCTTATGTCTTCTATCAGCCAAGTGGTCGCCAGAGTAAATAACACTCATTTCTCTCCGTGTCAAAAATTGGTAAGTTTAGACTGCTCTCAGTATTGCTGCATGTTCTCCTTTTCCTTCGTGCCTGGGACCCCACCAATAGCTTCTACTCTGGGTCTCCGGAAACAGACCTCATCTGGTTTACATTTCCTTTGAGCTCCACTCTAGAGGCTAATGGGGAGATTTCAGATTTCTCTGCTAACACTATGCACTAAGTGATGAAAATCCCAATGGAATTCAGACTTCCTCAGTATTTATGTATGTCTGTAGGGCAATTGTGAGTTAATAATCTTTTCCTGAAACTACTTTCTATTTAACAATTATTTCTGGCATTATTCCTTCTTTCCCAAAGGAAATTTCCTTAAGGTTATTGCTAGCACATATATAAGATGGTCATTCTAAAATGCTAATATTATTTGGATTTTTAGTTTATTTAAACTAATTTAAAAACAGCAAGGTCTTCTGACCATTGGTTATATTTTTATATTAGGATATTTTAAAAGAATAATTAGGAAATAAGAACTTTTTCAACAATACTTGATATGAACTGAAAGTTATTTAATCTAAATGAAGCCATAGATTTTCTGTTTGCTTTTCTTTCTCCTTTTTACTTTGTAATAATATGTCCATTCAAGAGCATTGACTTTAGTTCAGTTTAGATTCATTCTATACCATACAACTGTCAAATTCTTCAAAATATGAACAACATTGGACAAGTCGTATATTTCATATTATTTATATATTAGGACCTATAAAGTCTTTTAAATAGCCTCTCTTGTTTGCGTAAAGTTTCTCCTATTATAGCCTGATATAGTTGTGAATTACGACTTAGTTCTCTTCATTTATGTTTCTTTGGCTTTGAAAGTTTACCTGAGTAGCTCCTATGTGACATTATGAAGTGTAAATACTAACACAGACCATGAAAATTACTATCTTAGCAAGTATAATTGGGAGGAGCTGATTCCTTCTATTACCTTTTTAAGAGTCTCCTGTCCCTTTTGAAGCTTCACAGCAGCCCAATGAACTGCATCTCCTCAAACTGAACTACTTTTCATTTGAAGTCACCCATATCAGCTTATCTTGTTTTATGGAATACTCTTTGTTCCATTATAGCTATTGCTAATGGGTACTCTGGTCAACGAGGGTGGTTGACAGACAGCAGGGCAGAGGGATAAGACAAGGATTCTGTGATTGTTTCCACCATTAGCTTATTATGAGAAAACAGCTCCATTTCTCTGAATTTCAAATAAACATACAAAATTTGTCTTAACCATTTCAAAAGGGTATTATAAGATTAAAAAGGATTTGATCGATAGTTCTAATGCATTCAATATGCTATTATTTTAAAGATGACACTGTACACTTATTTTAAAGATAGTACTATAAACCTAAATAGATATTATTTTAAAAAGTGATTCATAAAGGAGTAAACATTCTAGAGTTGATAAACATATTAAAATGTTCATTTCTTTAGTAAATAGACAATGAAAATAAAAATCAGAAAAGGTTTTTGAATATTTCACCTCTGTAGGCTGGTGTGGGTGGAAGAAATGGGTTTTCATACACATCATAAATAGAAAAATAATCTGGTCCAATAAAAAAAGGCAACATTTTTCAAATGAACTATCTAATGTAGGAATTCTACTTACAAAAATTTATTCTAAAAATATAATTAAAAAGAGCAAATATCCGCATGTAAGGATGTTTGGTTTAATATTATTTATATTAGCAAAATGTATAGTTATAGGACCAGTCTGTGGTGTGGTAGTTAAGGCAACTGGATTCCACATGACTGCCTGTGCAGTACACACACGCAGACACACACACGTATGTGTGTGTGTATATACACACACACACACACACACACACACACATATATATATATAGTATATATCATGATGTGAGCTTTATGCAAAATGTGAAATTAATCTGGAAATAAAAAAATAAAGAATATTCTGAAGTTAAAACCAACAAAATAAGACTTTAGAAAAGACACGAAGGATTAGTTTGTTTGTTTGTTAAAGCTATTTAGCAGCTGGAGAGAATGATTTCATAGAAACTGAAAAGAAAACAGACAGGTGAGTGAAGAGATAAGGTCTAAAATCAAATAGCCTTAAGAGAATTGTGTAAGTCTACAGTGAGATGTAAATAACCTGATATAGCCTTTTCATTTTCTTTTTAGAGAATGGTTTGAGAAAGGAGGAGAGTAGAGGCTACAGAACAACAACAACAACAAAAATAAAGGAAAGAAAGAAAAAGAAAAAAGAAAAGAAAATGTATGAATATGAATCTTTTGTTTTGTTGTGTTTTGTTTGGTTAGGATTTTGCCACAGGGCATGTGCTGTTGTTGAAGAGAGACAGAGAGAAGGAAAGTGAGAAATCACTCCAAGGGGATGGCCACTCTGCTATCCCTTCTCCATTTTCCTCTCCAGATTTTGGGCATACATGCACACACGGTGTGATTTTCAAGCTGCCAGGTGCGGGACTCTAATTGAGGTAGGTCATGTGGGAGTCCGCCACCTTAACCACCATGCCACTTGCTGGCTCCCTGAGTCATATTTTTTAAGCAAACCTTCTTTGTCCTAGCAATTCCATTGCTCCCTACACTTGCCTCTATTGCTAAATTAAGAACACAGCTCCTAGCCTGTTTCAAATGCACTCATACAACTCTTTCCTCCCTCCTGACCTGCAAGCACACTCTAGCACCCTATACTTAAATAAATACTAAATCCAGAGGGAAACGTTAGAAAATATTTTCTTAGGTTAATGATAAATGAAATGGCTTTCTGAAGAGTAGGGAAGTCCTTTCTGTAGATGCAAACCTTGGGCAATAGACCTGTTCTTATTTCATCCTTAGTCATTAGGTATCACTTCAGTTTTCACTAGTGAGCAGAAAAGAATGGTACATTGGGAAAGTATCAGAAGGAAGAGAGAATGGAGTTGTCTTTCAGTATATCAATATACTCCAGTATTTTTTAGAAGTAGCTAAAACAGGGGCCAGCGGGTGGTGTGGTGGTTAAGGCAGCTGGACACCCACATGGCTAACCATGGTTCAAGTCTCAGACCTGACAGCTTGCTTTCTCATTTTCCTTCTCTCTCTCTGTCTCTCTCTGGTCAACTACAAAATATAAATAAAATAATGACAATGAATAAAATCAAATCAAATAATTCATTTAAAAAAGAAGTAGCTAAAACATAGTAGGTGCTTATAAAATATTCACTGAGAGGATAAATACCCTCTCCCATAATAAAGACTCAAACCATGAACATGGCCGTAGCTGACAGCCTTATCCTAGCTGACAGGCCTGATTTAAAGCTGCATGACAGGATATGGCAGAAAATGACTTTTCCCCCAATTCTTCCTACTTCATAACATAATGAGGACTTGAACATACACGAAGTCTGCTCTCAGTTGATTCACATCACCATCTCAGATTGTTAAATCTTTCTCTTTTCCTTAGAAACACTGATTAAAACATAGGCATTAATACTGTACTACCAGTTATGTTTTCTTAACATATTAAAATATAAGTTCTGGAGGTCCAACACACAGCATGAGGACTAGAGTTAATAATGCTATATTATTCCAATATAATATATGCTATAGTATATATTATCATATAGTATATGTTATACATTATTATATAGCATATACTATAAATTATTATGTAGTATAGATGTTTTTAGTGAATTGAAAATAGAATTATTATATGATCCAGAAATTTTACTTTTGGGGATATACTCCAAAGAACTGAAATCAGAGGATAGAGGGTGGAGCAGCGGTAAGACGCGATCTGCAATGCTGACCCACGTGGTATGGTTCTGGGTTCATGCCTAGGACCTTCCTGAGTACACAGGCCAGTGATCCAGGGCTGGCAGAAGATGGAGTGGACTGCAGCATCAAGATCCTTTTAGGGGTTCTGTTTCTCTGTATTTGTCTTTGTCTCTCTCCCTCTCTTTCCTGTTTATGGAAGAAATAAAGTTTAAAAAAGAACTTAGAGATTTGAAGAGATATTTGTATGCTCATGTTCATAGCAGCATTGGTTACCATAGCTTAAAAGTGGAAGCAACCCAAATATCCACTGACAAGTGGATAAACGAAAGATGGTACATGTATGCAATGTGATATTAGCCTTAAAAAGGATGGGTCAGCCGGTGGTGTGGTGGTTAGGTGTCTAGATCCTACGTAGCTGACTATGAGATTTGAGTCCTATACCTGGCACTTGAAAATAATGCTAGGCATTTGTGCAAGCATGCCCAAAATCTTGAGAGAATGGGGAGAAGGGAATGCAGCATGGCTATCCCTCTGGGAGGTGATTTCTCATTTTCTTTCTCTTTCTCTCTGTCTCTGTCTCTCTCTGGTAAGCAACCACACTCCATAGCAAAGACAAAAACAAAAACAAAAACAAAAAGATACCTTCTACAATGTGGATACACCTTAAAATAAGCCACTTCAGGGGCCAGCAGGTGGTGTGGTGGTTGAGGGAGCTGGACTCCCACATGGCTGACTGCAGTTTAAGTCTGAACTTGGTGGCTTGACTTCTCACTTTCTCTCTCTATATGTCTCTCTCTGGTCAAATAAACAAACAAACCAATAAATAAACAAATAAGTGTTTTTTAAAAAAGCCAGTACATAAAAGACAAATACGGTATGATGCCACTTATGTGAGGTATCCAGAGTAGTCAATTTCAAAGAAACAGAGAATAGTATGGTGATTGTATGGGACAGTAAGAAGGGTAGATTGGGGAGTTAGTGTTTAATGAGTATAGGATTTTAGTTTTGTAAGACAAAAATGTTCTGGACGTGGATGGCAATGATGGTTGCATAATACGAATACTCACTGCCATTGAACTATACACTTAAACATTATTAAGATGGTACATTTTACACTATGTACATTTTACTTCAATAGAAACATTTCTTAATGTATTCGTTATGACCGTTTTTATCCACACAAGGGATTGAGCAGAGAAAACTCTCTTAGGACTGACTCTGTAGTGCCATAGTTAAGCACTATGCACTGGGAGCCAGATCCCTCATGGCCAACTATGCTTGGATTTTCAGCCCCAAAGCTTTGAAAAACATGCTGAGCACATATATGTGAGTGTTCAGAATCCTGATAGAAAGGAGAGATAGAGAAAGAGGGATTGTGGTGTAGTTACACCCCATTTGAGGGGGTGTCTCTCTTGCTCTCTCTCTCTCTCTCTCTCTCTTTCTTCTTTGTCTTTCACACATGTGCACAAGTCCACAAATGTGCCATAAAAGAAAAACCCTCTGTGAGATGACCTGTCAAAGAAGTAAATATGCATTTGATTCTAAGAGGAGGAAAATAAGCATAGAGGAAATGAATCTTGAATAGCAAGAGAACCTTAAAACCAGAAAATATTCAAGTTTATTTTGCAAAACCAATACCCTGCTCTAATGAAGAAGGAATTGTCTGTCAAAACTATTCGCAGACATTGTTTATAGCCAAAGAAGGTGCATAGTATTTACTTTCTGCTTTGCATCCAGTGCTACCCTGTTGCCCCGTTTCAATGAACAACATTGGAGTTTCATCTCTGCAAATAATGCTCTCTGAAGCTGTAAAATCCTCCATTGCATCTTCATTTCTAGAATAGTGTATGATACATAGAAAGCAGGGGAAGGAAGGAAGGAAGGAAGGAAGGAAGGAAGGAAGGAAGGAAGGAAGGAAGGAAGATAAGGAGAGAGAAAGGGAGGATGAGAAGGAGGAAAAGGGAGGAAGGGAGGAAGGGTAGAAGACTGCATCATCAACAGAGAAGAACCTGAGATTCTATCAGTTCTTCTCTCAATCTCCAGCCTGCCATCCTGCTCTGCAGATTTCAGACTTGCCAGCTATCATTATGTGAGCAAATTGATTCAGATTTGCTAGCCACTCATCATGTAAACCAATTGATTGGGATTAATACGTGTGTGTATCTGTATGTCCTGTTGGTTTTCTTTCTCTGAAAAACCCTAATACGGATTTTAGAACTAGGAGTGGGGTTCTATAAATCTTCGTGTGCCTCCACCCCCCACCTCACCAACCATGGCCATGAAATTAAGGAGAGGTACCAAACTTAGGAAAACCTTACCAATGGATAGATCAGGTAGATATGCCCATTAAAACAGAATGGAGGCTTGGAGGCGGCGCGCGGCGCTCGAGACCCGCGTGCGAGTCCGAATCCGAGGACACATCAGACATTGTGTAAGGATGCCTGAAATAAATACTGACCACCTTGATGGGAAACAGGTACAACTCCTGGCAGAGATGTGTATTCTTATTGATGAAAATGACAATAAAATTGGGGCTGAGACCAAGAAGAATTGTCATCTGAATGAAAACATTGAGAAAGGATTGTTGCATCGAGCTTTTAGTGTCTTCCTATTCAACAGTGAGAATAAGCTCCTGCTACAACAGAGATCAGATGCTAAAATTACCTTTCCAGGTTGTTTTACCAATACTGGCTGTAGTCATCCATTAAGTAACCCAGGCGAGCTTGAAGAGAAGATGCCATTGGAGTAAAACGAGCAGCACAGAGGCGTTTACAGGCAGAGTTAGGAATTCCCATGGAGGAGGTTCCGCCAGAAGAAATGAATTATCTAACACGAATGTACTACAAAGTTCAGTCTGATGGTATCTGGGGTGAGCACGAAATTGACTACATCTTGTTGGTGAGGAAGAACGTAACTTTGAATCCAGAACCTGGTGAGATTAAAAGCTACTGTTACGTGTCAAAGGAAGAACTGCAGGAACTTCTGAAAAAAGCAGCCCTTGGTGAAGTTAAGCTAACTCCATGGTTTAAAATTATTGCAGATAATTTTCTGTTTAAATGGTGGGATAACTTAAATCATTTAAATCAGTTTGTTGACAATGAAAAAATTTATAGAATGTGAAAGCATAGATGAGTGATTACTGAAAATATTCTCTACTTAGTAAATTTAGAATGGTTTTTGTTTTAAATTTGGTTCCTTTAGGAGAACTTTCATATGATACTTTATAATTGGAGTTTGTGTAGGAAAAAAACAATTGACTTGTAATTTTGTATCACATACCGCATATATATGTGCTACTCTTTGTAAAAGACATTTATAAGAAATACTGTAAAGTGAGAGAGAACAATAAAAATTGACCCTGTCCAAACCCCCAGTTATGACAAATTTGAACAAATAAATGAAGTTTTTCCAGTTTTAGTTTATTGTAAAAGACATTTTCAGACACGTATAAAGCACTCTTCTGTTCACCAAATATTTTATATAATTTTTGTCATTGTCTAGAAAAATAAGCAAAAGAAAGTATTTGCTTGGCTACTTCAAACCAATCTAATTAACAGACCATATTAACAGATTAAACTGGCAGTCTAGGCCTAAGGGAAATTAAGTGCTAAATGTTCTAACTTCTATCATTCTAGAAGTATCATTTTGATACTTAAAGGCAACCATTGCTTTTGGTAATGAGACAGGTTAGCTTAAATCTTCTAAAGTATTTACCAATTACAAAAATCTGTATTTTCAGAATTCACATGGACAGAGAGACTACTCTTAAAATAGAATCTTACTCTACAGTTGGGTTTCTAGCCTTGGTATTATTGACATTTAGGTTGGATAGTTCTTCACTGTCGTGATTCATCCTGTGCATTGTAAGATTTTTAGTAGCATCTCCGGGCTCTACACACTAAGTGCTATTAGCACCCTTTCTCCCATGACAACTAGAATTACACCAGGTAGTGCCAGATGTCCCCTGGGAAGGCAGTCACTTACGAACTGCTGTTTCATAAAGGCAGACCACATTTTTGTGGGGAGAAAAATAACAGAAAGGCTAATATCGATGTTAAATAGATTCAGATTGTGGGATATATGTATGTTATACTTAAAATCATATCTTGACTAATGTATTTTTTAAAGCAAATTTCTCAAGTTTGAAATCATAATTTAGCTTTCCTGTATAATAATGAATAGCGAAACAAAAGTTTCTTTAAAAAGCTTTCTAAAGTTTTACAAAGTGAATAATTAATTTCTTGTTAAGTCCGAACAATTAATTTATAATTTCAGGCAAGACTATGTAGCAAGTATTTATTTTATTGAAAAGTAAAAGCAATAAAAAAAATTACCATAAAAAAAAACAGAATAGAAAATTAATTTCGCATTGTTTGGCTGCTCCAGTCTATTGGTAGAAGCTACCTAGAACACTGCACTGGGAATAATTCTGAGGCTTGATCCAGGCTCAGCAGGAACATGTGCTATGATTAAGGACTAGTGTTCTTCCTGGACTTATCCTGATTCATGGTCTGCCATACTTGCTTTAGATGACAGAGCTCAAAATAATTGTCTATGGATACAAATTGGCATAGAGAGATGCCCGGATGATATTTCACTTTATCTTTAATAGGCTTTGAATATTTTCACTTCTCAGGGGTATGTAGCCAATTCCATATTTAAAGTTAAATATGGAATTCCTTTTTTTAAATTGAGCCTACTATGTCTACCTGGTCTTTCCTCCTCTCAAATCCCAGACCGTCTTATGGGAGGCAGAAAAGTGAAAGAGACTCTAATCTTGCCTTTCATACCAATGAACTCCATGCACTCTAAAGAAACTACACACTTTGCTTGGTCTGCCCAACCAGTGGGAAATACTCCTCCAAACCCAAAATGCATAGTTCATCTGTAAATGTAGAAATTATACTATAGAGATTTGGTTTTAAGTACAACAATACATTTTCTTTCCCATGTTCATATATTATGATTCAATAGCAAATTTTATTTCCAATATAATATAGTTGATGCAGTTCTGAAATATTTCATTTGGGTTGTAAAATTGCCATCTTCTTTTCTTGATCTCGCCAACTATTTCTCTTTGAAAGCAGACAAGCAAGGCAGGACCAGCTGTATAACTTGGAAGTCCCAATGCAAAAAAAAAAAAAAAAAAAATGTGGAGCCCTTTGCTAAGAGTTTCAAAACAGCAACCAAAGGACATTAAATCAAGAAACCCTTCCAAGTGTGAGAGCTGGCAGGATTGTACAGATTACATACCTATGTAGCTGGCCTTGAACCTTGGCTTTGTGGTAAAATAACTGAGCCAAATTGGGTTAGCTGAGTGAGACAAAAAGAGGAAACATAGATTTACTACCTTGTAATATTTCTTAAAACAAAGAAAATATTTATTTTATTGTGTAACAAAAATCAGCAATTTGAAGCTATCACATTTAAGGCCATCACTGTAGTTTACTCCTTAAGCAAATGAGTTACTAATGGGTAACTAAAGGAAAATAACTGAAAATACCCTTAGCTATAGTAAACGAAAATTCCCATCTGAAAATAAAATAAGGGTGGATATATCAGCTATCAAGAAGATAGATTAATTAAACTACACAGTCTCCCTACCATTGTGTGGGTGCGCAGAGGAGGTAAATTAAGGGCTACCAGCTTCAAACTGGAGTCTCCGGCACTTTAATCAAGTCTATAGTTAAGTCTCAGTAACGAATGAGAATCTTGACTTCAGAGAGTTGGCTCAATCTCAGTGTCCCCATTGTCACCTCTTACACATGTGGAGTGGAATAGGAAAGAGAGAAAAAAGATGCAAGGACGGGCATAACACTAAGCTTGAACCCTGACTTACCTACAAATTGCCTGGCCACAGGAACTTCTTATGAGAGGGCGGGAGCCACAGAATCCAAAGCTTCATTGTCTGCTCAATAGGTTTTCACAGTCTATTTGTTTGTTTACTTATTTATTTTTATGTTTTTCTTTTGGTTATATATGGATTTTTTTTAGCCGGAGATCATAGACATATCTATATGTATCATAATTTGATACAAACGGAAAAGAGGAAATTGAGGTTTTTTTACCCCAAAAAATTTCATTAAAATATTACAAACATTCCTTATTATTTCTTCAAAATATTTATCTTAGGGTCTCTCCTGGGGTGAGCAGGTGGCATGGTGGTTAACGCACTAGATCTCACATGGCTGACTGCGCAGTTCAAGTTGGCTTTACTCCCCAACTTTTGGCAAGCACACACATCTTATAGCAAAAAACTCAAGGAGAAAAAAAAGATTCTCTTCTAAACATTTAACTTAGTTTTTTTTTCTTTTCTTTTTTTTTTTTTTTTCTTTTTTCTTTTTTTTTTTTTTTTGGAGAGGTTTTTGCTATAGGGCGCGTGCGCTCGCCAGACAGACAGAGAGAGACAGAGAGATAGAAAGCAGGAAATCACCCCCCAGGGGGGATGGCCACGCCGCAATCCCTTCTCCTCCATTCTCCTCTCGGGATCTTGGGCACGCACGCACACGCGCCCGGCGTGAGTTTAAGCCGCCGGGTCCGGGACTCAAACCGCGGTCGACTACGTGGGAGTCCAGCGACATAGCCATTACGCTAACTGCTGGTCCCAACATTTAACTTAGTTTTTGTGTGAGAGCTCTATGAGATTGAATTAGGTGTCTTCCAAAGATGCTATGAAGACAATCCTCTTATTCTCTCTGTTGGACAGAAGAGCTCATTTGCTTTCTTGTATCAATCTGGTAGTTTTTCATTTTCAATATTTATGTACTCTTCCATGAGAGATGAGGCGAGGGCATCCTCAACACTCTACATACTCAATCCATCCCCCTGGCTCCATTGGCCTAGATCACACACAAATGTTTGGTGTGCTCAGAGAGGTTTCAGATACAAACTGAGGACCTTTTCTGTATGGGTCATGCTGCATCACCACCTGTGCCTTGTATTAAATCATAGAGAGCTTCCCTTCAGCTGTGAGCAAGGTGTAACTAGGAAGTGTCAGGCTGAATCATATAAAATGCTCGTATGTCTTCTATCTACGAAGACAATTTTCTTTAAGAATTATTTATTTTAGTACTTTTTATTTATTTGTTTATTTATTAAAGTAAAACACATAAACACCCAAATACACATTCATGTTTTGTGGGCTCCTGCTGAATCAGGAATACAATAAATAACTAATTCACCTTACACAGTAGTCACTTGAATAGTACATCATTATTTACTGTTCACCTAAAATAGGAAACTAATGTATCTTAAGTAGGAAAATCTCCACAACACAATTAGAGCATGGGGCAAGATATGGGAAGCATAGATAACTGTGATTTGTTTACAATTAGCTTTAGGGTCATCCCTTCAGCTCCCAAACACCTGCTCAGCCAGCCTCAGGGATTCTTTGCTCGCTCACTAAAAATTCACGTAAACCTAGAATACCACACTGAAAGAGAGGCAACTGATTTATTCAGACTTAGTGTCAACAATGTTATTCTAAAGTTTGTATTTTTCCACATTGCAGTGCTTATGATCCTAACAGCTAACCTATTACAACATGTCAATCAACTAGTTCCCATGTCCTGGACCAAAAAGAAGTTGTCCTGGGAACTAGAGCAGGTAAGAAAGGTGGTCTGGAGACACGTGAGGCTATCCCTAACCATTCTTCCCGTTCCTGTGCCTGTGTCCCCGGAGGAGCTGTTTGCAGACATATTCTGACTACCCTCTTACAGATGGACGCAGAGTGAAAAAGAAATGAAGTAGAAACTGGTTACAGTTAGGAAAGAAATGTCTAAAACTGAGATTTAGATGTGTTTTGTACATTTTGCAGACTAAAAGCTACATGTAGTATTTGGGGGAATGGTTTACCAATGCTGCAGGACAGAGGAAAAAAAAAACAAAAAACAAAAAACAAAAAACAAAAAAAAAAAAAAACACAGACTCTAGGATTAACCAGACTCAATCTTCTGCTCACTAGCTATGTGATTATGTGATACTGGGAAGTTCACTTAATCTCTCTAAAATTCAGGCTTCCAATATATAAAATTGGGACATAAATATCTGCTCTCAGGATTGTTCTCTGGATTTAGGGAGTTAATGTATGTAGACCTCAAGCACAGTTCCTTGAGCATGGCTGAGACTTCAGAAATTTAACTTCCCCTGATTCTCTTTCTTTTGGTCTGTGTCCACTCTTCCCAGAATTATCAAGAAGATGTACTCCTCCCCACAAAAACATTACAGTCTTTTTTTTCCCCCAGAGTGAAGCAAGATTAAGATGTGAAACATATTGACTCTAAACTTTTAGCTCCTGAATTTAAGTCTTGTTAGTCCTTAGCATGTGTCTCTGTTACCCAAAGTTTACATCCAATGATTTTCACTTCTTACCCTGCCAAATTGTGTGCCTTCCGTAACAGGAAACAAATCAACAGGAGACTTCTTGATTTCCAGAGCAGCCCTTTCTTACTTAATATACTCTTTCACTTCAGTGACTAGAGACATTCCACAGTGGAGCACGTGGTTCTAACAGCAGTAGTAACCTGCTACAAGGCTAGTGCCAAGAAAATGAAAAGGAAGTGGTTTGCAGTGTAAGTTGTGCACTGCCTTTGGACCGTTAAATTATATTTTAGAAACTGTAGAAATAAAATCCTACGTAAAAACACATGTGTGCGCGCACACACGCACACACACACACGCACACATATACATACACAATAAATCCCACAGGTTCTTCTTGGAAAGAGTTGCTATGAGTAATAGTGCTTCTGGAAAATATAAACCAAACGGAATTGCCCCCAAGTAAAGACAGTCAACTGTAGGTCACAGATTTAACTATTTTGCTGTGTCTCCCCACTTCCACCACAAGTTTCCATATGGCCCATTGTTAGCTTGGAGATATATCTGTGACACATACTGGTCACTGGTTACATCATATACATTATTTTTTCTCATGTTAATATAACCCTGATTTTGTTTGGAGCAACTAGATAAAGATGTTCTAACCTCCCTTGAAGTTGAAGGTAAATATGTGGAATAGTTCTGACCAGAGTGGAAAGAAATGTTGGTGGAATTACTGAGTTTTATTTTTGCAGTAGAAGCGCCTTCACAGTTACCTTCCGTGAATCTGATGGTTGAAGCTGAAGCAGTCATCTTGCCATCATGAGGGAAGGGCCAGGAGAATGTTAAAGATTTATATCCTTGAGCCACTGTATCCTGAGGACCATCCCAACCTGTTTAAGCCATTGTTATTTGGGCTTTCTTCTTCAGACATTCCCAAACTGAGATAATCATTTTGTTCCTTGTCTAGAAATTTCCATTCAAATAATTTCTTTGGAGTATACACATGCTATACTATGTAAGAGCCAATTGTTCACAAACTTCCTGACAGGAAAGATCAACTAGTTTCTTCCCATTTGCACAAGAATATTATGTACTAGTTTGGAAAAGACCATAGATTCTAGGAAAAGAAGTCATGTTTAAATATTACATGCATGATGAAGAGTTAAATGACCATAACCAGGTAAGTTTTCCTCTGACCCTCACTGTTTTAATTTATAAAACGTGCATAATACTACTTGCCATATTCTATCTTCTTGTTGAGATGATCAGAGGAGATTGAATTTTTTAGTACATTTTCAAAACTGTCAAGTGCCAAACAAATATAATTAGTATGACACAGAACAATATCATCTTCAACTCTGCATCCCTAATTCCAGATACAGTGTCTGTTCATCGCTATTCATTGTGCACCTGAGATACAGGATTGTCTTTGTTTTTGTTTTATAAAGTTAGATTAAGAAACAGATACATTTCAAAGCAGAACTAATCTCCATCTATTCTGTACAAGTATGGCAAGTATATAGCATGTGTATATACATTCCCCTTCTCTATTAACAGGCATAATCAATTTTCTGAATGAGATAACATTATTCTCAACATAGTGTCTTCCTGTTTTGTTCCTCGACATTCTTCTCACTGTATCTGTCTTCTTTTCTTCATCAGGTACCTCCTCTCTTGGAGGGACAACATGACCCAGAATAAATGCAACAAGACAGACCTAAAGTCAAATCATGAACTTCACAGGCTGGGGAAAGGTGAGTGTATTGCTAAACCTCACCATCTCACTACTTCTGTCTAAGGAGGGTAATGATAGAACCTCATAGGCTTAGGGGCAAGCATGAAATTCACTTATCTACATAAAGTACCTAACATAGGATCAAGCATGTTAAAGCATTTCCTTCACTGGAATAAGATTCCACTTATCTTCTCAGATCTTGCATACATTGCTATTTCTCATGAATAAAAAAAAATCTAGAAGATTCATTATGATTCCAGATATTTTATAGGGACTAAGGCAATATTCTAACCTAGGAATGAAGAGAAGCCTATTTGGAGCAAATAAAGTCATAGGTCCAGTTTGAGTAAAGTACTTTAAATATGTGTTCAGTGGTTCTTCACCCTACAATGTCACCTTTATCTTATTCTCAGATAAGCACCGGCTATCAGACATGTTACAGTTTAATAATTTTTTTAATGAAAGGACCTCCATATTCTACCTATATTTTCCATTGAAATTCTATCACATTGAATAATTTTTAAACATATGGGATTTATTTTCCCTCACACCTGGCTGTATTTAATTCGTTATGAGAGGTTCCTGTTATATGACCTATTCCCATGATGCTTAAGAGTTAAATGTATTTCCTGCTTTCCTGAATTCCAAATAAATGGAATAAAATAACCAATCCTTGGATACACAACTGTAATATCCTGAGACTACACACACACACACACACACACACACACACACACACACCATGTTTCTGTTTTCTATTAAATTGCAGCTAGTGGGTATGAAGCAAGAGAGAAGTAATATGGATGAAATTATTAACCACTTAAGGAGAATTACTTGAATTTTTCATAGATATGGTTATCTTTAAATGTTCTCATCCATCCTAATAATTTAGTATGTTACTGACATCTTAATAAGTTATTTATTTGATTTATCTGGGTTCTTTGTGAACTAAATACTGTGAACGCTTAGAATAGTATATCAAATTGAAAAGAAGACATAGTTTTGAAAACATTAGCAACAACAACATAATATCTAATTCCAAAGTAGCAACATATTTTAGAAACTCTTAGGCCTATCTTAAAATAAATGCTCAAGTGTAACTATTCAATCGTCATGTTTTAAAGCATGACTATTGTACATTTGTTACTGTGATATATCAAATCTGTTTCACAGAGATAGTCTTACATTCTATATCCACAATGTCAACTATTAAATGGTATTTTATAATCCTGGAAATACATGTAGATTGTGTTTCATAAGCATTTTACAGGCATAAGAACAGTCTGGGATGATTAAGAAGCATCATTTGAGTAGTCAGACGTGTAAGATATTGCTCCTTCCACCACTTACCATGTGCATCATAAGTTGTGATAACTCACTAGGCCAAGTCA
The DNA here is from genome assembly GCA_026018925.1 of Tupaia tana. NCBI lineage: Eukaryota > Metazoa > Chordata > Mammalia > Scandentia > Tupaiidae > Tupaia > Tupaia tana. The sequence goes on along the minus strand of JAKSZU010000001.1, from coordinate 94,314,876 downwards.
TCTTATCTATAAAATGGGATTAATATTTTACCCATCTCAATCCAAGTTACTGGATAATATAATCTAGGAAAGAGTTTAGGAATACATTCTTTGCAGTTTCAGTTACTAGCTGTGTGATCTTAAACAAGTTACTTAATCTCTGGATCTTGGCGGCATCACTGAGAGGAGAAAGCTAAATTCTACGATGCCTATAGCAGTTGCTATGACCCCCCCCAACCACGCTGTGCTAAGAGCATGGTGTGGGGGCAGGTGCCATGATTTATTTCACTGATGTATCCCAAGGACTTTAAAGACTATCAGACATAGAGGCAGTGGCTGACAAACATTACTGGATTCATTTTAACCTACATAGTAACTGGGGTTACTCTGACCCATCCCACGTATTATAGAACATTTAATGTCCTACTCAAGAATTTAAAGGATGTATGGAGTATCACTTCTCTCTCTTTCCTGTCTGGTTCTGAGTTATAGTTTCTGCTGTTTTTTGTTTGTTTGTTTTACTTCCATTATAAGACTTGCTTCCATTCCTTGATTTCCATGGTTACTTTTCTTTCCATAGCCCTACCCCCTCACACACACACCCACACCCCCAACACAAGTAACCAGATACCACTCTAATGATGAAGCTGCTTGTATTTGATTCACATGGAGGATTTAGAAGCATGGTGAGAGTGGCTAAATTACAGAGCTATGTAAGGCAACTTACACTTGGATATTAAGTTTCTAAGAAAGTCCCTGGACCATAGGACTTTCTTTCACTAAGAAAAAAATATCACAATGAATAATTAAAAGACTCCTATTGCAGTTATTTTGACAGATGTACAGTTCCCCTGGTGGAAGAAAAATTTAACAGCTAGTGTCAAAATGTTTCTCAACAGTACAACATTCATTTATTTATCAAGGTTTATTTATTTACTGTGAGTACGGATAAAAATAAAAGAGCCTAAATATTTTCCAATTCTCCTTTAAGTTGATCTCATAAATACACATCCTTCCACCAGCTAGGGCATATCAGAACCATCTGACAACAAGTACTACAATCTCTTTTATGTGGATTCTGCACAACCTGTGCTAGACATCACAGGTTTCATTTTTCAAGTGTTTAGCAATTTGTTTAGGAAAATACCATTCAGAGAACCAAAAGAGCATCTGTCTGGATCCAAAATTAGTCTCTTCCTCTCCATGTGTATTGCTATCAGGAAGACATTCTGGAGGAATGTAACAGTGTTTTCACAAAGCATTCTTCTGTAATACAGAAACTATTAAGTATTAAAGTGAGATTGTGAAGAGATAGAAATCAAATATTACAGTAAAGATCTTTTTAGTAAAATGGATCATTCGCTATAAGAGAAATGTGCTATTTAATGGTCCTTTTCCCACTCTCAAGACATCCAGAACCCAGCGTAGCATTGCTGGGGACAAAAGGACTGAAAAGATATGGCACAACTTTAGTGAGGCAAGTGCCTATAGAGTATCCTGGAGCATATCTGCCCCATTTACCAAGAAACATCCTTTGTTCATGGTAACACTATCATATGTTTGAATGCCATGTTTGGGAGCAAAAGCAATTTGATTCAATGTGCCCTGTCTGAGGCACTGTGCTAGCTGTTCACAAGAGAGACGGCAGAGTGTGGGTCAGGTCATGGGCTGTGGAGTCATACATACTGCCTGGGGCCCAGTCCCAGCTTTGAACCTACCAGCCCTGTAGTTCTTGACACTCAGACATCTCTGTGGTTCAGTTTCCACATGTGCCTCCTGAGAACAGTAAGAACCTACACTACGCGGTAGAAAAGAGGCTTATAGCTGTGTAAAGAAAACAAACAAATATGCAACCAATCCAAGGAGCATCCAATTAGTGATATACTAGGATAAAAGTACACAGGAAGTCTCTGTAACTCCTAAGGAGGTGAAAGATATGAGCATATTCACATCTAGGGCACTAGAGTGATGGTAAATCCACTCTAAGATAATACAGCAGAATGGTTGTCCAGCATGACAGAAATGAAGCCTCAAGAAATAAAAAAGGGTATGTATTTACATGTCCACATAGTTATGTATTTGCTTCTGGTCTTTTAAGCTAGCTCTCCAAATTAAAATGTATATACAGTATATATGATGGGGATCTTCAAAACGTTCATGGAAAATGCATATTATGAGAAAACTACGCATGGCTCTCAGTACTCAGACCAAGTTGATGCCCACCGCCTCCCATAGTTAAATGATATGGGGCAGCATGAAAACATAAGACTTACAGGTTAGTTGCTTATCTTATTACATATGCTCTTGCCCGTTCAACTTTTTCTTAATACATTGATATAAATTGTTTAAAAAATAAACTATACAAAGATTTTTATATTTTTCACTAAAATAAACTAGTACTTTATTTTTCCAGAAATGGTTTGATGTTTATATATATATTCATACACACACACACACACACACACACATACACACATATATACACACACATGTAAATATATATATATATAGATAGATAGATAGATAGATATACACACACACACACACACACACACACACATATGTACATACATACAACTTACTCCCCTCATAAATACATCAAAGTTATTACACACTCTTATTCAGAATCCCAGGTATGTTTACACCACTAAATTTCATTAGCCAGGCTGGCAACACCACCAAAGAGAGATCTAAATCACCAGTAAAATTGTCATTAACAGCCAAGTACATATTCTCCTTCAAATACCACACAAATTGTCTTGAAAATTACTTGTATTCAAAGATTCCCCCCCTCCTCTGCCAAATCCTAGTGACAGGTACCTTTGTCCTGAACTCCTCTTCTATAATAGTCACATCGAGCTCCATTAACACCACTATTTTGATCACATTTCCCTCTCTTAGGAACCTAAAAATTCAACTCTGGGCTGAGACAGCCCATAAAAAACTGCAGTAATAAAAAACAAAAAGTGCAGACTTTTAAAATAGGTCTGAGAATGTCATTGTTTCCTGCAGGTAGAAATGCAACAATATAAAGCCCTGGTTAGAAGCAAGGAAACCGTTAGCAGCTGGCATGGAAATTACCCCATTATTTATTACTGTTATTAGGTGAGATTTGTATGCTGCATAACTCAATAGAGACTAACGCCTATTTGATTGCATGAGATGAGAGTCTGGTCCATTATTATTAATTTACCCGCTCTCTAGCCATTAAGAGACTGCTCCTTTGGTCTGTAAAAAGTAGTACATGAATAACACAGAAAGGTTTTTACCCCATTCTCAATAGCATAATGAATGCCAGCCTCTGTAGAATAAAAGATTCAGTCATCTGCTTGGATTTTTCTGTGACTGGGCTCCATGGTAAACAGCACGGGTCTAACTTGTGTCCAGTGAGAGAATGCTCCTTTTTACCCCGGGTTGCTCATCAGTTCAGAACTATGGATTTCTCTATTAGAGACCTTTGATTACATTATGTTTGCTCCTGAAGCTTTTCATGTATGTACGGCTGATCAGTCCTTCTCATGATTTGTTAACACTTCTGTACCCTGCCATTATTGACAAATAACTTACTTTTTTTTTTTCTGCCACAGGGTATAAGTGCTCACCTGAAAGAGAAAGAGGAACAGAGTGGGGAAAAGCACCCCTCAGTGGGACATGGTCACACAAGAATCTCTTTTCTTCAATTTTTGCATTCTGTTGGGATTTGGTACACAAACACACACACATCAGGTGTGTCTTTTAAGATGATAGGGCCAGGATTCATATTCCATTTACTGTATGGTATCTGACTCCCCTAACCACTAGAGTACAAGGCTAGACCTTAAAAGCTACTTTTTAGATAATTAAACATTTTATCTTTATGCACCAAAGTCTTTTTATTTTAAATACTTTTAAGATAAATCTTTCTGTAATGGTGGAGTACACCTTTTTTGTCTTCTTTCTTTCTTTTATATTTGATTGAGTAGGCTGAATCAAAGTTAAAATTTCTCAATGACTGTTTTAGGTCAACATTGCGAAGATAAAGTTTCTGTTCAGTGCTTTGGCCCTCAAATAATTTTTTTTTTTTTAATGGGGACCAGGTTGCGTAGTGGTAGTTGAATGGGCACTGGACTCCCAGATGGTCAACTGCAGTTTGAGTCCTGGACCTGACAGCTTGCTTTCTCACGTTTCTTTTCTCTCTCTCTCTCTCTCTCTCTCTCTCTCTCTCTCTCTCTCTCCCCCTCTCTCTCTCCTCTCTCTCTATCATCAAATTTAAAATAATCAGGACCAACAGATGGCATAGTGGCTTGACTCCCACATGGTCAGCCACAGTTTGAGTCCTGGACTTGGCAGCTTAAAACTCATGCTGAGTACGTGTGTGCATGCGTGCCCAAAATCTCTAGAGGAGAACAGTGGAGAAGGGATTGTGGCATGGCCATTTCCCCTGGAAGAGGGTGATTTCTTGCTTTCTGTCTCTCTGTCTCTCTGGTGAGTGCATGTGCCCTATAACAAAAATCTCTCTAAAATATAATAATAATGATGATACATAAAATTAAATAAATAATTCTTTAAAACAAACACACATACATTAGGGTCATTGCAAACCATCCCCAAGTAAGGAGTCCTAGAATCCTGCCTGGAAAACTCCTGAAGCCCTCCAGTGCTCAAACCAGTTAGGGCATCCCCAACATTCGGTCACCTAGGCAACTCTGATTTACCTTTATGTGTTGCCAGTGGTCTGCTTTGAGGCAGTCACTCACCAGTATCATGTCTCAAGCCTACCTGGTCTTCCACTGAAGGTTGTTTTAACTGCTCTCCATAAACACTGATGGGACTCTGACTCCTGATCAAGCCTGTCCTCAAACCTCTCCCCAAATCCCAACACAGCAGACTGCGCAGACTTGCCTTCTGCCTCTCTTCAAGGAAAGCCACCTCAGATGGACCCCTCGCCATCTCCCACTTTATGCCCCGCCTCTGCTTCTGCCTTTCCTCCCTACTAGCTGGGCCTCTATAGCCTCAGGGTCACTCTATAGCCTCAGGGTCACCCTGGTTTCTAATCCATTCTAGCTGGTACAGAATATTAGTTCAGGACCTTTGACTCCTAAGTACAAAGTCACTTCAGAAAGTTCATGAGAAACAGAATTAAACTAAATTTCATTAAACAAAAAAATTAAATACTGAGGCATAAATTTAAACAAGAGATGGAAGATCTCTATAATGAAAACTAGAAAACTGATTTAAAAAAAAAAAACTTAAGAAGACACATGAACAATGAAAAAATATTCTATGTAATTATATTGGAAGGATAAATTTTGTTAAAATACCCATATTATCAAGAGTAAACTATGGATTTAATGTATCTTTATCAAAATACCAATGGTATTTTTCACAGAAATAGAAAAAAGCAAAATCACAAAATTTGTACAAAGCCACAAAAATAACTAAAATAGCCAAAGCAATTCTGAGCAGAGAATGAAGTCTGAGGCTTCATACTACTGGGTTTCAAATATAATATAAAACCATAAGAACCAAACCAGCATGGTAGTAGCAGAAAAATAGACTCACAGACCAATGGGACAGAATGCAGAACCTAGAAATAAATTCATATAAAGCCAACTGATTTTCAACAAAACAGCAAGAACATCCACTGGGGAAAAGATAGTGTCTTTAATAAATGGTGCTAAGAAAACTGGAAAAATAAACTAGCCCCATATCTCTCAAATCTAAAAAGAAATCAAGTTGAAATGGATTAAAGACTTAAATATAAGACCCATAACTATGAAAGACTAGAAGAAAACTGAGATATACGTTATGGCATTGGTCTTGGAAAAAAAAAAAAAGCCTTTGAAAAAGATCCAAAAGGATAGGCAATAAAAGTAAAAATAGACAGATTATATCACATTAAAGTGTGAAAATAAAATATAAGGATTACAATTTAAAAGGCAAATTTATTTTTGTGCAAAAATGTTATATTCATGCATAGGGGTTTTTTTTTAAATATAATATCCACTTATATGAACTTCGTGAAGACCCTCACCACACATTTTGGTAAAACTCAATATGACGTCCCAAAGTCCCATGACCCATATACCATTGTTGGTCTCTCTAAAGACCTCCTAAATCTCCTTCATCTAATTGGAACAGGGATTGACATACAATGAGAAGTCCAGGAGCCCATGCAGTACTGAGGTTACAGACCACAAAGCTCATTGGCACTCACTGGGTCTCTCTCTCTCTCTCTCTCTCTCTCTCTCTCTTGTCTCTCTCTCTCTCTCTCTCTTTCTCTCTCTCTCTCTCTCTCTCTCTCTCTCTCTCTCTCTCTCTCTTTCTCACCCCCCCCACAGTAAAAGAAAATCAACCATATTGCCCTTAGATTAAGTCTTTTTCAAAAATACCTAGTGAAACAAGCCAGGTTATAAAAGAGAAATATTGTATGTCTCCACTGAACATACCAAATGTCTGTATTCTGCAGTGGAAACTGAAGGACTTGGTAGCACAGAAGTAAAGGGAATAATGGTAGATTCTAGCTTAAGGCATCTGAGAGGGTGGCAGTAGGAGAAAATGATTACAGACCCAAGAAGGCATGAGAACAAGGGAAAAAGTATGGAATGGTGTACCACAGCAGAGCAAAAAATGTCATTAACAATTATTATCTGCTTCCAGAAAAAAAAAAGTAGTAGAATGATTATCAAATGTGTAACATGATGTAGGTTGTGTCAGAGTTTTCTTTCTTTTTCACACTGAATAATATTCTATTGAACGTATATACCACATTTTGTTTATCTATTTATCTGTGGAAGGATATTTGAGTTACTTCTGCCTGTTGACCACTGTGAATAATCCTGCAGGGGATCTATATATTTAATTTCATAAAGCATTTACAATGGGGATGGGCATCAGGCTGACAAGTTTTATATATGCTGACTCTCAAAAGTATAATCAAAACAATCTATTGACAAGATAAAGCTGAATTTCTTGTTTGAATGCCCCAAATCCTGGCAGGATGAAGAAATACAGGAAACAGGGTTATAGTGTGACCATACCCGATTGAGAGGTCGTCTCTGTCTCTCTCTCCTTTCTAGTTCCTCTCTTTTTCACGCTCTCTCATGTTCTCTGGCAATAATAATTAAAAAATAGTTCTATTGCAAAGTTGATGTGTCTGTCAGAAAGTTTTGACATAAAAGATTATTGCATTACTATTACTTGGAACTTTTATCTTCCCAGGCAAGATTTACAAGAATAGTAAAGTTATATTGCTGAAAGCAGTGGAATAATACAATCTGTTCAGGTAAGAATAGTTTTGATTCGAACACCAGTTATTTTCCCACTAACACGGGGCAGAGGAATACTAACCCTCATTATTAGCCATTTGTCTATGGACTGTAAGGGAGAAAGTACCGATGACATTATAGTCTGATGCCAGAGGCTGTGCTCTTGGCCACTGCCTCAATACTGCAAAATTTGGCAGAGTTGATAAGATTAACCCTTTGCCAGGTCACTTGCCTTTGTCCTAATTAGCTGCTGTAAAGGACCTGAGTACAAACCTGAATGACAACCTATGACAAGGAGTTCCAAGACATGCTTTTCCTTGCTAGAACCTGGCCTCCCCTCGAGCCTGCTGATGTGCTGCCAGACATGCCAACTCTGCTGCAGAGACAGCCTCCTCCTCCCCTCATGCCCTTTATGGAGTCCCATCTAAATTTTTCACTGCTTTGGATACACATGCCTACCATTTCCAGAACTGCAGATAAATTTGTTTATGCCTTACTAATAATATACCTGTACCTCTCTGTTGGTTATCTCTAGAGCCAATGTCTAAAAACTTTGAATTTCCACTTACTCCCATGTTGCACACATATATTGATTTTCTGTTGGTTTAGGTCTGTGATCTACAACTATGGCCTCTGGGCCAAATTTGATCCACTGTCTGTTTTTATATGACGTGAAACTTAAGGATTATTTTTATATCATTAAGGTTGAAAAAGGTCAAAATAAGGATAAATCTTCATAACATAAAATTTGTATAAAATTCATACTTTAAAGTCTATGAAGTTTTATTAGAATACAACCACACATACTCATTTACCTGTTGTCTATGGCCTCATTTAATGGCAGAGTAGAATAGCTTCAATGGAGACCAGGTAGCCCATGAAACCTGAAGTATTTCCTGTGTTGTCTATAGGGGGAAAAAAAAAATTGCCAACCCTTGGATTAGGACTTTTGCTGCCTCAGACATGAATTCAAGATAACTTGAACTTGCAGTTTTCCTACCTTCCCCAGTGCAGAACAAGCTCAGCTATCATGGTTCCCAGGTAACAGAGAAGCATGCTGTTTGCCCTCTGGAAACTTGGGCATCTCACCTTTGTTGTCACTCCTGTTGCTACACCTCAATATTGTGTTAATGTCTTGAGAGGCACAACAGAAAGCTTCCATACAAAGTTACAACTGTACTGCTCAGGTTGTTTCCAGCCACTGCTGCAGTTCTGGGGGAATTGGAATAGCCCAGTGGAAGGACTAAGTGAGATGAGTTCATTAGATAAATGGCAAAGATGGCAATCCCTCTCTCTTTCCCCACTATGTTTCCAGTTTTTAACATATGAGGGGATTTTGTCAGTTTTTGTCAGAAAGCATGAGAGAGAGAGTGAGAGTGAGCACAAGCGATCTCCAGAGGTCATGCCACAATCATTGTTCCTCCATTTTCCCACTCTGTCAGCATTTCGGGTATGCACACACATTTACTCAGTGTATTGTTCAAGCCACTGGGGCAAGGATTCGAACAATGGTTTCCCATGTGAGATCTAGTTCCCTATGCACATGGCTTCACCACTGCACTACAGAGTTAGCCCTGGGTAGATATTTCAGTTAAGTGAGAAAGCACACTTTTTAATTCCCACTGTACTTTTCTGTAGTGCCTGAAAATGGGACTGTTGGTTAAAGATTACAAGTGACCAGAAACATTTTACCTCCAGGGACCTTTGCTTTAGCACAATTGGCTTAAGGACAGTGAAGTTAAAATAATAAAGCTGTTTTCCTGCTTTGTTATCTGTTTACTCAATTTACTCATGCAATATCCAAGTTACTTGTAGTTTCCTTGGTTGGTAACTTGGACAAAATGTCTGAGTGAGGGAATTCTCGTGTTAAAACAGCATTTTGCATTGTTCCAGATTTGCCACCCACCATTGCTATAGTGCTGAACTGCCAAGAGTAACTCTTGCATTAAATGTGGGAAATAAATGAAGACAAAATTAAAAAGGACGAGCAAAATCTCTTAATTCAAAGCTTACTATAGTAAGGGAGTCAGCCACCATCTCTTGTATTTTGGCAGAACACCCAAGGAGGCAAAAAAATTATGAAAGCTTTACAGTGGAGAATGGGAACTCCTCAGACATACCCTGATGATTAGAGACTGTTGTAATGGGGAAGTTGCAGGTGAGTTAACTAAAAATGGGGCCTCATACATGATTGCTTAGGGAGGCTTATTGGGCTTTCTCTGGTTCATCCTAAATAAGAAGCATGGAAAAAAAAAAAAAGGAAGAAGAAGAAGAAGCATGGACATAAATTAGAGAAGCTGTAGATTACTATTCAAGTACCTACCATTTTAAGGAGTGGTGGTTGCAGAAGTTATTGTTTGGCTTTCCAGACTCCTACTAGAGATAGCAAACTGACTTCCTACAAATATGGTTTACAGTAGACTGGTTTCCTGGGTTGTTTATTATAGATAAAGGGATTGTTTTTCTAGACAAGGTACTGGACAGAATTCTAGTTTTATATTGGTCTGGCCATTTTCCATTCAGTTTCTCAAAAGCAAGATCTGTATGAGAGCCTGGTTTAGTCATGTTCTTTGAGTTCCATGGTATCACTTTGACATTATATAGGTGCTCAGTATATTTACTGTACTGAATGACAATGGTACATGCTGGGAGTGAAGGAATTTGAATTAGCCAATGGCACCATGCTGGTGTGAAAAATGATGGAATTAGACTTGAGAAGGTTTTGAACATTAGGGAAGACATGGTGAAATCATTTGTCTTTCAAGGCAAATGATTGGTAGTGTCTCCAGTAATACCTTTGATCTAAATTTAGGTTTTAATCCCAGAAAAATCTTCTTTTTATAATTTACCCCAAGGCTCACCTTTGCTTCATGGTCTTTTGGATTTACCCAGAAAAAGTGTGCTGCAAAATGAAACCTGACTAATTGCTTTCAAGGCATGTATAAACATGAAACAGTGAAGTGTGAAGAATGAGCACAACACAGATTGAATAAAACTAGGTGGATGGGTGGGTGTATCAGCCCCGTAGTCACAGGTGTTTAAGAAAAGGCAGATCCCACATGATCTACCATGGCTAAATCTTAGCCCTGGCAGCTTGGAAAAAATGCTGGGCACGTGTGTGTGTGTGTGTGTGTGTGTGTGTGCCCAAAATTCCAACGAGATGGTGAAATGGAAGAGAAGAGATGGTGGTGTGACCAAGCTCCACTGGAGGATGTCCCCACTCACCATCTTTCTCTGTCTCTCTATCTCTCTCTGGTGAGTACATATGCCCTCTGGCAATTAAAAAAATTTTTTTTTAATTATGTTGGTGAGCAAGGACTTAGAGCTATAGACCGGCAGAAAGACAAAGGGACATGGTGAAAGTGCATCTTTGGTGAGAATTTAGGGGATAAATCTCTTGTATAAAATAGCTCTTCTGTCAACAACCTAATTGCCCAAGAATCTAGTCCTTATTTCTATTTCCTGACAATTATTTTTTCCAAGATAGAAAACTGGCAAGCAGCCAAACTGGGTACCAAAATATACCTTGCATAATTTGTTGTTTTTATCTTCTTTGTTCTTCACACCATCTTTGTCTTTCCCATCTTAAGTTCATCCTTTTTCTCCTTTTCAAGTCATTTCATATCCTCTTTTTTTCATGACCCAGTTTAAAGACAAATTCTGAGACACTTCTCTGACCCATTGATCTGAAAAATCGTATGGTCGTTCATATACATTTTGATGAAACTCATGTCATTACTGTCTACTCATTAATAAGCATTTACTCACAAATAATACTGTTTATATTTGTTTCATTGCTTTGTCTTGTGTGAATGCCCATCTCTACAATGCCATGCAAAGATAGAAAGGATGCAGTACAGTTTCTTGCATTGCTACGTACCTGTATCAGAGTTTTGCACATGGTAAGCATACAGCAAATGATGATTTATAGTGGCAATTATTGAGGGTCTCTGGCACTCGTGAGGTGAATTTTAATGGTAAGTCTTAGCTCAAATTATAAACATAGCACATGGCTTTCCCCAAATGATCTCATAATATGTTTATTTATTATATACTAAATGAACTTTTTTATAAAAACAATATTCATTTTTCCTTCTTAGAAATGGCTGTAATTTCAGTGGTTAAGGAAGAAAATATTATTGGAAATTTTATAATTCCTAATTAATTTAGCCTAATCTGATATGCCTTAGAACAAAAAGAGCCTTAAATATGTCAGTTATATAAATGTTTCCTTTTGTTTCCACTGATCACAGTAAGGTAGTTCACACTCATTAAGTTTCCTATGTTTTTCCAAATTTAACAATGTTAGTTTTATTTTAACAATAACTATAATTTAAGCAACCATCTGCCAGGATATGTTTTTAATGTAACCTTTCTCCAATGAGTCCAATGAGCTTTGCCAAACTGTTTACAAAAGTAGTCTGTTACTCTAATTTAATTTTAACTACTATGGTTATCATAATTCTAATGTCTTATTATAATTGCACTGCAAACAGAGGCAAAATTGTATTAGTTGTCTCAGAAATTCTTATTAATAAAATGTAATCACTTTTCCTACCCAAAGGCTAGAATTTAATTCTTAAAACCATTTTTCTGTTTCATTTCTGTAAAATACAGCTCATGATGTCACATTACAAAACTGATTTATACAAAATTTAATCAAATTTTAATTTAATATGAACTATTCTCTATATGTCTCTTCATATGCATATACTAACCACTGACATCAAACATTTAACTAAATCAGTTAATCAAATCTATCCAAAAATTTTACTTTCCTTGTTCTGCATTTCTTGATTGATTGCTTAATTGTCAGGTAAGTTAAGCAATTAGATTGACACATGGTGTAAGTATGAAGACTCACAAGTGATGGTATTTTATTTTATTTTTGGAGAGGTTTTTGCTATAGGGCACATATGCTCACTAGAAAGACGGAGAGAGACAGAGAGACAGAAAGCAAGAAATCACCCCCTAGGGGGAATGGCCATGCCTCAATCCCTTCTCCTCCATTCTCTTCTCAGGATCTTGGGCATGCACGCACATGCACTCGGTGTGAGTTTTAAGCCTCCGGGTCCGGGACTCGAACTGCAGTCGACTACATGGGAGTACAGCGACATAGTCATTATGCCAACTGCTGGTCCCCAGCTTTAGGCATTCTATAGACTGACTGGACCATCATCATGTCTGTAATTAGAAACCTTCAACATCAATCACCAATTACAGCAAATGAGAAAATAGAAGTTAATGACTGACGACTCATGACAATTGCTGAACACATTTAAATGAGGTACCACATCTGACCAAATTGCCAGACAATTTAAAAAGTTTCAATAAATTCTTCTTCTAGTTTTAAAATAAAAGTAGAAAGAGTCACCCAAAAACAATCATGACAGACATGTTTGTAAATAAATACTTAGAGTAGAGTTTCATTTTAGGGAACAGAGAGTAGTTTGGGATTTGTTTTAGTTTTTGTTTTTTAACTTGAAAAATACAAAGCTTGTAGAGGAAAATGAAAATAATGAGACTAAATTATGCAACTTGAAAAGTGGAGTGAAGAATAGATAGCCAGAAAATTTGCATGGAAAACCAATTTCATTGTCTGAATGAAAAATTAGACTAGAATAACAATGAAAACAAATCCTAGTGGATAAAACCGCAGTGGAATTGTTTTCTGTCAGGTCACATCTGCCAACCCAAAAAGCCTACTGAGGACACTACTTAATAGTGAACACCTTTTTGGGGGGGCTGCCACCAGGATCACATCAGTGAATTCCCCTTAATATAATCTATGACTTTGTTTTAAAGAGAACAATACCCGAACAAGTCATTAAATTATATTTAAATTTTAAAAAGAGAAATGGCTTTATAATAGAAAACTATAAAAATATATAAATCTAGATTCCTGTACATTTTACACTGAATTTGCTTAAGATGATTCATCTTCATATTTAGAATATGTCCTATGAATAAAAATAAAATCCTTTTGGCTAGATATAATTATTTTTTAATTTGTAAGGTAAGATTTAAAATGTGTGAAGGGCTGAGATAGAAAAAAAAAATACCATAATATCAATAATATTGATGCTAAAACAGCTGGCATTTGTCACTTACCTACTATGTTTCAGGCCCTGAATATTATTCTTATTGTCACTATCACAAGGCCAGATACTGTGTAAAATGTCTCAGCAGGCATTCTGCTAGTATATTTAGGATGCACTTGCTTGATAGGAAGAGGACAGGACAAAAGAAAAGAAGACCAGAGTAAACTGGAGGTTAAAGAGAAAGCCAGGGCCAGCAGGTGGCAATAGTGGTTGAGGCACTGGACTCCCACATGGAAGACTACAGTTTGGATCCCACACCCAGCAGCTTGAGAATCACACTCGGCACATGTGTGTGCATATCCAAAATTCTGGAAGGAGTCCAAACGTGTCCCTACAGGGAAAATGGAGAAGAGATTGAGGTGTGGCCATCCTCCCAAGGGGTGATCTCTCACTTTCCCTCTCACTGTCGTCGTCTGGTGAGTGCACATGCCCTATGACAAAAACCCTAAAAACAAACAAACAAAAGACAGAAAGCCAAAGCTTTTGATTTGGTCCCTAATCTAAACAACTGGGAAGGTATAAAAAAGAAACAGTAAAGCCAAGGAAAGTAGCATGGGCTCATTGGAGCCAGGAAAGTGTTTCTGAAAGAATCTTTGGGTGTGAGTGCTTAGGCACAGTACTAATTAAGGTGTGCTATGCAAGAAGCTGACTTGGCCTTTGGGAAGACCCCTCCTCTGTAGTACAACCCTTCTGGGGACCTAATAAGCCCTCAGGTTGGGAGTCTAGCCAGCCACTCTGAGGCTGCCCTGATGCCACAGAGCTCCCAAGTCTAAGTGGTAAGGTTAGCAGCATGTTAATTTTATTAATCTCAAGGCTGGCTTTATTTCTGCACTAGAGAGGAAGGAGAGAGACATTTCTATACCCATTGGGATCAGACACTTAACATGAGGCTCTAGAAAACTCAATGCAGAAAGCTTTATTTAAACATTGCTTTAACTCACTGGCCTCTCACCCACCAGGAATGAAGTAACTCTCAGAAAACCAATGCTTGTTATATTTTTATGTCTTTCTCTATTGTACAAACAACACAGGGCTAGCTGTAGGTGAGTTTTAAACCAGCCTTTTCCTAGAACTCCCTAGCAGCATAACACTGACTTGTGCATGGCAGGAGTCCAAAGTCTGACAGTTGGGGATTTGCACTGAGTACTAAAAAGCTCATTTTTTAACATCATTATTCATGATAGAATGAATCTGAGATATGAGTCTAAAAGGGAGATGAGCATTCTCCACAGGCTCTGGTCGTGCAACAACTCCTTCCTCAGGTCGTGCAACAACTCCTTCCTCAGGTAGTGCAACAACTCCTTCCTCAGGTCTTCCAGCCTGTTAGGTCTTGGCACTCACTCAGCATATTTCAGCCTGTTTCAGGCCAGGGTTTTGAACCACCGTGATATAAAAGATCTGACTTCTCTTGAATAGTGTATTACTTCTGTACCACAAAGCCAGCCCTAAAAAAGTTCATCATTAAGCCTTTTAACTGACCTCTCTTCCTGATAGAAATGAAAGTTTTATCTAGTACTTGCCCCCCTCCCCGTGGCTGTTCCTATTTCCAACAAAAACTTTAGACAAAATTTCATGTACAGACATTCCACCATGGGAAATGTTTATTATAAGAATTTAAATATATATTTAGGAGTCCTTCTGTAGTAAAGCAACACCTTATTAATTCAACTATTGAACAGCTAAGAAATGTAAGAGGTTTTTCCATGTTGTATAAATTAGGGTTCACTTTACTTTAAAAAAAAGAATACTTTTAGCTATAAAGGCATATCTATATTCCTTCATGAAATTGAAAAGTTCAGAGTGCTTTGGGTTTCTGGAAAAAGTGGATCTTGCAACTCAGCAATGTAACAAAGCCTGTGGATCTTTCCATCTTTAGACTCTGTCTGGCAAGGCATCCACTCTACACTCTGTCACTCGTGATCCAGGAGGGTTGCTGTCACCTTGTCATCAATATAGCTACATGTAGGAACTCCTGTTTTTTTCCCTCAAACATGGAATGAAAATCTTGCATTTCACTATGAGTAAACCAATTCAGGTCTGGCAATTGACTTCAACCAATTCCTGTGGTGCAGGATAAGGAATCTTACTAGATTTCTCTCCCTAACTCTCGTTCCTTCCAATGCCATTAGTGCATCAGGACTGAATGATATACAGTAGTAGTTGGGAACTTTTCTAACTAGAAACAATAAACTAGAAATAGAAACATGTCCAGACATATAGGTCCTCTGTACGAGATGTAGGGAGGCCCATCTCACTAGATCAATGAGTTTTTGTTTCTTTATGGATTTTTCTTTTATTCGTTATTTTATTCTACTCATTTCAAAATACAAAAGTAAGTATGAAAACATTTAGAAAATAGGAAAAATGTTTTTGGAATCACCTATAGGGTTACTTCTGATCTTAATAACTATGACTGATAGATCTGGTCATGTTAAATAACTGTAATGAACACTTAAATAATAATGTCTGTCATTGTGTGACTGAAACATGTCTGGCTTTTTAGCTTCCAGAAGGATATGGAAGCTAAACAACTATGTAAAGCATGCCTATAAAGAGAAAGGCAATAACATGGCAGAGGCTGGGATGAAAGATCTTTTTTTTATGGATTAGAATAAAAAGACTGAGAAAGCCTGTGGAATACTTCTTTTTAAAAATAAGTCAAGAAATTTTTATAATCTATGTCAGAATATGTGTTGATTGTAAAAAATGGATTATACTGAAAGTAGCTATTGATTATAAACGCTGGAATTACACTGTTATTTGGATAAGCATCCAGTGGTTGACCATATTTGGCTAATAACAGAGTCAAGAGCAATAGACGTTTCCAATGGCAATACTTGGGGCTATTGGCAGGCAATGGCAGTATCTGATCACTGAGCTATTACCTCTGTTTGATGTTTAGAAGCAGGACTAACTTTTGTTTTCGATGTAAACTGAATTAGCTTCAAATTATTTTAACAAGATAAGGGGAGAAACAGGTAGAGGGTGGTATGGTACTTCCTTAGGGAGACTGATCTTTCTATGTCAATGATATGTGTGATGTCAAATAATTATAAGAAAATAAAAAATCAAAATGGAAAATATGTACCCCTAACGTATCGAGTTTTCTGAAGCAGGTCATAGGAGTTCCAAGGCTCTGCCTGAACATGTTAGTTTTGTTAAATAGAAAAGGCTTATCGACTATGTAATTGTGCTTACTGATTGGTGCACATCCTTCTCTGTCCCTGGGAGCACCAAGAACCAAATTGTTGAAAAGCGAACAGGCCAGCACAGGGACAGGGTTATAATAATTGCACTTTTTACAGGAGCTGCCAGCCCTAAAAACTATTGCTGGACCATGTCTGAATTAGGAGTGATAGGAGGAAAAAATGCATCATTAAAGAAATGCTCAACAATGAATGCTCACTGGGAGAAAAGAAATTGAGGCAAATGGAAAAGGAGCTGGAGGGTCCCAATCTCTGGGGCCAGCCCTACTACCTAGTGGTTAAGGGAACCAGATTCTACATGTCCTATTGCAGTTCAAATCTCAGTCCCAGCAAACTGAAAAACATGCCAGAAGTGTATGTGTGCACAAAATCCTATTAGGAAGGAGAAATAAAAAATGGAGTATGGTGTAACTCTGGTAAGTGCACACTCCATCTGGCAATAAAAAAAAAAGAAAAAGTAAGAAAGAATAAGAAACAGAGAGAGAAAGAGAGAGAGCACCATTCCCTGGAAGTAGAGCAAAGTAGATAAATACCTTGGCCATCCATAGCGACGCTCTCCTTCCACTGCTATCAGCCAGGGTTAGTAATGAGGACCTAACTATGGCATCTGTCACTCTGCATTGGCCATGTCAACTCATAGAGTAGGAACCAGGAAAGCATCCTGACCCAGAGAGGAGACAAAGTTGTCTCTACTGCCATCTCTTATTGGCCTAGACCTGGGCTTTGTAAAAATTTTCAAAATCAAAATGGAATCATTGGTGTCAACTTGAGCTAAAACTTTGACTAAACCAAGCCAGGAAGACAATGGAGGGGGTATTTATTTTTTTACACTAGCGTGCCTGGTAACAAGAATTGTTATTCATAGAACTCTGGCAGAATCATGACCTTGTGCACAAAGATCATTATAACCTGACATAAGGACCATTTCTGTGTAAACATCTGCCCAGAAGCTGTCTTTCCAACTGATAACAATTAAGTCAATAATTCTCCAATAACAAAGGGTACCATCCATTTACCTTTGTTGCTAATTCCCAAACTGTGATGTAAGCCCTCTTTCCCCTCTTCTTTCCACTTGTAATTTTTTTTTAAAAAAACTACCAGAGGTTTGTAAGATCTCAGCAAGCATGTTTGGGGTTACCTGAATTATTCTCATGCAGATGTATTCTGGTGCAGTCCTCAAACTTATGCCCAAATACATCGTGGCTAAGGCAGCTGGATCCCATATGGCTGACTGTGCTGTTTGAGTCCCAGACCCAGAGGCTTGAAAACGTGTTAGGCATATTTGTACGTGTGCCCAAAATCCCAAGAGGAGAATGGGGAAGAAGGGACTGCAGCATGGCTATCCCCCCGCTGGGAAATGTTTTCTCACTTTCTCTTTCTCTTTCATTTCCAGCAAGTACACATGTCCTATAGCAAAATTTAAAACAAAAACTAAAACAAAAAAAAAACTTACACTCAAAGTCTTTTTTGCTTTACATATTTTGCCTAATTTTTTTGTTTTAGGTTAATAGTTCCCACCTTGGGACCGGCAGTTAGCATAATGGCTATGTCGCTGGTCTCCCATGTAGTCGACCGCGGTTCGAGTCCTGGACCCTGGTGGCTTAAACTCATGCCGGGCGCGTGTGCGTGCATGCCCAAGATCCCGAGAGGAGAATGGAGAAGGGATTGCGGCGAGGCCATCCCCCCTGGTGGGTGATTTCTCGCTTTCTATCTCTCTGTCTCTCTCTGTCTGTCTGGCGAGCGCACACGCCCTATAGCAAAAACCTCTCCAAAAAAAAAAAAATAGTTCCCACCTTGAAGTAGTGGTGTGCAGCCAGGGAGAGTTGTCTGTTCACTACAGGGAGCACAAGGGTCAGCATATGTATATGACTCTATGGAGAACTACCAATGACTAAGCAACAGCCAACACCCATCTCTGGCAGCAAGATCAGCAGACTGTGACACCGTACTAGTTTCCCAGGGCTCCAATAACAAAGTATTATAAACTGAGCAGTAGTTTAAAACAACAGAAAACTGCTTCACAGTTATAGAATCTAGAAGTCCAAAATCAAGGTGTGAATAGGGCCATGCTTCCTATGAAAACAGAAGGAAGTTCTTTGCCTCTTTCAAGCTTCTGATGGTTTCCTAGCAATCTTTAGCATTCCTTGGCTTACAGCTACATAACTCTAGTCTCTGCCTTTACCATCATGTGTCTCTGTCTTTATTTGCTCATCTTCTTTAAGGACACCAGCAATATTGGGTCAGGGTCCGTCTTAGTCAAGTATAGCCTCATCTTTTTTTAGAGGTTTTCACTATAGGGTGCATGCGCTCGCCAGACAGAGAGAGAGAGAGACAGAGAGGCAGAAAGCGAGAAATCACCCCCCAGGGAGGATGGTCACGCTGCAATCCCTTCTCCTCCATTCTCCTCTCGGGATCTTGGGCACGCATGCACACGCGCCCGGCATGAGTTTTAAGTCACCGGGTCCGGGACGCAAACCGTGGTTGACTACGTGGGAGTCCAGTGACATAGCCATTACGTTAACTGCTGGTCCCCAAGTATAGCCTGATCTTAACTCATTACATTGGTGACAGTTCTATTGCCAAATAAGGTCACAGTCTGAGGCACTGGGAGGTTAGGACTTTAATCTTATTTGGGGAGCACCCAATTCAGTCCACAAGATACTAACTGGGATGAAAGAATTTTAGCAAAGCAAAAAATTCCTATCATATAGAAGCAAAGATATGTATTTTTTCTCTGAATTTGGAAAAATACAAAACTTTTAAATTTGTACCTTTTAAAGCTAGATCACCAATCTCAGTTCAATCAATGACTTTGCTGAGAATTTCTAAAGGCAAGACTCATTGCTTGCTCTTGAGAATACAGAGGGTAAAGCTTAAGAAATTGTATTTTGCTGCCAAACATTTGGTTAGGCAAAAAAGAAAAAAAAAATGGGAAAATCAAATAGAAAATCGTAAGTGATGAAGCTTTTCAAATTCATTAACTATACAATGAAAAGTAACTCAAAAGAGCAAAAATATTTGCTGTCTTAATAGCATTGTTGCTTATTTAGGGAAAGAAAAGAAATAAGTGAGAGGAAAACATATCTAAGATTCGAGACCAAAATAAATGTGTTTCTGCCTTCATAGGTATCCATATATTTTTAAACAAAGTGTATCTTCTTTGTGAAAAGTTATACATATAAAATGAATAGTACAAAAACATACTTCTGAGCCAATCAGGTGGTGTGGTGGTTAAGGTGGCTGGATCTTACATGACCAAACTGTGCAGTTCTGGACCCAGTGGCTCAAAAAAAAAAAAAAAAAAAAAAAAAAAAAAAAAAACGCATCAAGCATCTATGCGTGTGTGCCCAAAATCCCAAGAGGAGGATGGAGGAGAAGGAACTGTGACATGGTCATCGCCCCCAAGGGTGCTTTCCCACTTTGTCATTCTCTCTGGTAAGCACACACATGATATAGAATTTTTTATTTTAATTTTTTGTATCAAGCCCCACTATTTGTCTGATCAGTACTTATCACTACTGTTCTCCTTCTCTCATCACTGCCAATATAAGCAGCCAGAACTACTATATTATTAACAGATCAAAACTTAAATACTATGTTCTTTGACCCTGCCGGAGGAGGAGGCGACTCAATCCTCTACCATCACTTATTCTGATTCTTTGGGCACCCAGAAGTATATATCTTAATCCTGCCTAGATTTAGTATCATTTCATTCAACATCACGTATTACTCAGGGAAAAAACGAGCCCTTTGGTTATAGGGGTATATTCTGAGTCATAATATTCATCAGCTTCTTAGGGTTTATCATATGAGCTCATCATATATTTACAGTAGGTATAGACATAGGCACACAAGTCTACTTCACCCTAGCAACAATAATCATCCATTCCTACAGGTGTTAAAGTTTTCAACTGACTAGCAACCTTACACGGGGGCAGTATCAAGTGATCACCAGCAATACTATGAGCCCTAGGGTTCATTTTCCTGTTTACAGTAGGTGGATTAACAGGAATTGTCTTAGCCAATTCCTCATTAGAGATTGTTCTCCACGATACATACTATGTAGTAGCTCATTTCCACTATGTTCTGTCCATAGGAGTAGTATTCGCTATTGTAGGAGGGTTTGTGCACTGATTCCCACTATTTACAGGCTATACACTAAACTAAACGTGAGCAAAAATTCACCTCACTATTATATTTGTAGGAGTCAGTCTAACATTCTTCCCTCAGCACTTCCTTGGCTTATCAGGTATCCCACGACAATACTCAGACTACCCAGATGCATACACAACAGGAAACACAGTATCGTCAGTGGGGTCTTTCATCTCATTAACTGCAGCTGTCTCATAATCTCTATAATCTGAGAAGAATCTTAAATATATGTGTTTGTGTATAAAATCTATCAACAAACATAAAATAAGAAAGACATTCTGTTTATGAGATTTAAACGTAGAGGAAAATGTGTTAGAACAGTAAGAGTAAGACCTGAAATTTAGTCAGATTCTAAGGCATTGTCAGATTTTTAAAAAATGTTTTTGGATATTATCCACAAAGAATTTCATATAAGAAAACATGTTTAAGTGGCTTCTATTGGCTTTATAATGTGTTTTTCACAGTTCATCTAATTTAGTTTATATCAACTCTGATGTAAATGCCTGCATAATGTATAGATTCTGAAGCTGGCTCTCCTACTCCCAACACTCAAGTCATGCACACTAGCAATCTGGCCTTGAAGAAGCATAATGGCTTTAATGAGTAGGAAATCAATTAGGGAATTTGACACATGGTGATATGCTGAAGCAATTAAACCTGTCCTTAGCTAGAAGGCTCTGCTTTTAATATGACAATGAAATCGACTATGTCACTTCAACCTAATGGCTTGGAGCAACTGTGCTCACTGCCCATCGTCAAGCTGAAACTCACTTTTAGGGAAAGCACATGACTGCGGGCCGACTTAAATTCGTGTTCTGGATCAGCTATAATTACATGGCTGTGATTTATTGGTTTTCTCTCTGCTTTCTGCTTATATTGGAAATAACATGATATTTTTTCCCTTTCATAACTACCAAAGTGAATTATTCTAAAGCAACGCCTGCTTAATTCAGGAGAATGATTCAAACTGAGTGCACCTAAATGCATAATGTGTGGCAACTACCCATATTCTTGCCAGTTTAGACTATTGTTAACATTTTTTTTCTTCTTTTTTAACCTATGTCCCCACTCTGATATCTGAGGAAGATGCTCATAAATATGGTAAAAAGTAGATAAAATAAAACTTAGAGTTTGTATTCTCTTTTTTCAATTCACAATAGAGCCATGCAGGAAAGAGAAAGGCACCTTCAACAGACATGGTCATGCAGTGATCCCCTTCCTTCAGTCTTCCAACCCACTAAGATGCTATGGTAATATAAAAAAAAATTTTTTTTAAGAAGAAGGAAGGCCATACAGTGGCACAGCAGTAAACATGATGCATTGTGAAGCAATCCCACATGGGAAGTCTCCTGGTTCAAGTCTGGAGACCTTCCTGAGTTTTCTGGGTATACATTAGACCATGATCCAGGGCTGGCTGAAGGCTAGGGTTGATCACAATATCAGGACTCTGATGTCTCACTCCATGTCTCTGTAACTCCCTTCTCTCTCACAGAAGAAATAAATAAGAATTTGGACCACTGAAGACCCTCTGCCTCGACTTCACCCTTCTGCTCCCCAGTCTAGCTAGGAGTCAGGGTAAGTTAATCAGCAGCCATCTATATTTGAGTTCCAAGCGGCCCCATTTAGGTATTCTGATCACTGAAGACCCTCTGCTCAGTCTTCACCTTCCTGCTCCTCAGTCTAGCAGGAGTCAGGTTAGAGCACACTACTTATTCTCTCTGTCTCTATCTATATCTCTCTATTTTTAATTATTTTTCATTTTTAAACTTAGCTCTCTGCTGCTCTTTATCTTTCTAACTCTTACCTTACCCCCTTCCCCCATTGAATAAGCCAATCAGCAGCCATATATTTGAGTTTTGAGGGAGTTTTAATTTTTTGACAAAAAATTTTTTTTCTTTTCTTTTTATTATTGTTTTTGTATTGTTTTTGGTCTTCTTTTTTTTTTCCTATTCCTTTTCCTTTCCTTTTTACTTTTCTCACTTTTCTGCTTAACCTCCATACACTAATTTTCTAGATAGGTCTAGGTACTGAGGAACCAAATATCTGAATACTTTTAGGGTCAGATTAATCTTCAATTCTCATTGTATCAGTTGTGCAAAGGGATAAAAATGGTACTGTTTACAGACTGCAGGTTACTTCCTTCTGCATTCCTCTGATTGCTCAGATTTACCTCCAAAAAAATAGGAAAAAAAAAAAACATATAATTCATCAGGAGATGACCAGAAACCACTGCAGAGACACTAGAAATATGGGTAATGAAGAAAATATATCTCCTCTAATGGAAAAGAATAACTCCTCTTCCTCCACAAAGAATACAAGGGAACTCATGGAAATGTCAGATACAGAATTTAAAATATTCATAGTGACAAAGCTAACAGAGATGCAAGAAAATAGAGACAACAAACTCCAGAAGATGCAAAAGAAAAAAGACATCGAGTTCCAGGAGGTTAGGAAGTTCTTGCATGATCTGAAAGAGGAGATACACATCATAAAAAAGAATCAAATGGAATTGTTAGAGATGAAGGCTGTAATACAGGGAATCAAAACTTCCCTTGAAAATACCAAAAGCAGATCAGATCATGCAGAAGATCAATTCTCAGATGTAGAACATAGAACCTCTGACCTAGAAAAATTCACCACAAAGACTGAGAAAATAAACAACAACAAAAATTGAGAATAACATATGAGTAATATGTTAATATCATTAAACGCCCAAACATCCAGATCATCAGTATCCCAGATGGTGAAGAGACTAATCAGGGCATTGATAATCTATTCCATGAAATCCTGGAAGAAAACTTTACAAACATAGAGAGGCACTCAAATAGCCAGACCCAAGAAATACAAAGGACCCCACATAGAATCAACCCGAGAAGATAATCTGAGGCACATCATAGCTAGATTGACCAAGACCACGGACAGAGACAAGGTACTAAAATTGGCAAGAGAGAAACATCAAGATACTTTCAAATGATATCCTGTAAGGTTATCACTGGACTCTTACTGGAAATAATGCAAGCAAGAAAAAAGGGGGGAAATATATTCAGTGTTAAGTGAAAAACAATTTCAACCAAGAATACTATACCCAGCAAGATTATCTTTCACATGGGAAAAAAAGACAAAAACATTCTCAGATAAACAAAACCTGAAAGAATTTACCAACACCAGACCAACTTTCCAAGAAGTACAAAAGGGAGTGCTATAGCAGGAAAATAAAGTCAGACACACAGAAATAAGAGTACGAGAAACAATCAAGAGACCGACCAGCCTAATGGTAGGGGAAGTCCAGAGTTGAATGTTAACTTCCACATTATAAATAGGAAGATCAGACCACAGCAACACTGCAAATTCAATAAAACAGAGATTAATTATGAGAGTCTGAACTAGTGAAATAGAATTTTCTTACTTTAGACTAAAACATTATTTTCTTCTATGCTTTGATTTCCACATTTAAGGATTTTTGTTTTCTCTTTTACTGTTGATAGGTTCATCTACCTACTATTTGAACTGAATCCTAAGCTTTATCCTGGCTTTATTTGAAGAAAATTTCTCCTAACATTCTTTTATTTTTGATCTATTAAAACTAAAATTTTTAAATTAAAAATACCTACTAATACCTATTTAATGAGTTCAGTAAGCTATATAGCTCCAGTGAGTTGCTACTTTATAGTATGTCACTTTACTTACTGAGGTTTATGCCTAAATTCAGACGTGCGTTCATAAATATGTATATATCAGCTGTGCTTGGTATTGAAAGTCTTCTTCAGTGAACCAATAAAATGTGAAAAAAAGGAATAAATAAATAAACTTTTAAAAAATTGACTTGTTCTATTTCAGGCAACTCACAAATGACCAGATCTGCCATCTACTTACTGATCAATTCTAGCCACAATCAACATGCAATTTAGTTCTGGGAGAATATGATCTATGAGGAAATTTTTAGTTCCTGCCTCCCCACCCACCTCACTCCATATCTTTTTCTATACATTATGTGCCTATCTTATTTTTGAATTTACCATTCTTCACCCCACTAAGTTTGAAAAAAAAATCCTCACATTCATTTTTTATTTGAAAAGACATTGGTTTGCAGATGACATAAATAGCACCAATCTCACTTTATTGGCATAAAATTTTAACATGGAAAAAAGAGATTTTTTCAGATTATAAAAGCAATACCTAATTATTGGGGAAAACATGAAAAATAGAGAGAACAACAAAAATTAAATGAAAAATTTTTGGAATCCTAAGAAAATTCCAGTAAACTCTTTGATGTATTTTCTTTCAGATTTTTATTTTGCTGCACTAGCTTCCTTTTTTAAATTTAATACAGGACTATTTCTCATATGTTTAAAATTATTTTCAAAAATTATCTTGCTGATTAATGACAACATATAAAATAGATATTAATCATTCTCTAGAGATTACTCTCATACAAAGTGGTTAGTTTTAAGGACACAGAAAAATGACTAAAGCAGTGGTCCTTTTAGCAAAAGGTGAAAAATGAAATACTTTTTTTAAGTATTGTGTTTAAGTTATCATATAAATCAAGATGCAATCCTTTTTTTCCTCCTCTCTCTCTCTCCTTTCCACCTGTGTAATGTCTACTGAGACCTGCCTGCGACATTTATGACTGTAGATACAAAACAGAACCAGGGAAAAAGACATGGGGCAGAGAGCTGCTCATGCCTGCCCTGGAAAGCCGATTTGCTTTACCTTCATGGTGCACCAAGGCTTCCTGGTGAACACTTGTCTAAGGTTTAAGGCCGGGATGCAGGAAACGGTAAAGTACAAACCAATTACTAGGTGTCAGAAAGAAGGGGAAAAAAAGAAACAGAAAAAACAGAAGGGAGAAAGGGAGGAAGAAAAGAGGGCGAGAGGAAAGAAGGAAGAGTCAAGCAGGGCAAGGGGAAGGGAGAGATGAGAGGAAAAAAGTAAGATGAAATGGACATTTGCCCACTATGACTCCAAAACTAATGTGCTATGCAATCTCAAGTAAAAGAATTATCTTCTGTAATTTCCCACAGTCTGCAATTTATTCTTTAAAAAATGGATGCAAAAATAAATGGCACCTACTGAATAATTAAGAGGATAAAATGAGTACTATCAAGTGTCTGATGCATCACAAAAACAAAATATACCCTATTACTATTATTTATACTATGGAAATGCTTATTTTTAAAGGGAAATTATGTGACTAGGGTTAACATTTCCTTCCCAGAGTGAAGATACCTGTACAATTTATAATTATCAGTCAGATTTCCTTGACCAAACAATTATATCAAACCTTCTGAGTGGACATTCTTGGCTTCATCTATGGTTCGCTCAGTACAGTCACGTAGGAACTCTTGCTGGGAATGTTTCCTGGGCTTCATCCAAATATCCCAGTTCAGACTTGGAAAGGAGACAGTCATGATCCAAGAATCAGCATTTTAAAGTTTACTTCTCAGGTGATATTTGTGCATGTTAAACTTTAAGAAACTCTGAAAACATTCATCTAGGAAAAGTTTAAACAAAACATCTTTTAGTTGATATAGCAATGGTTGCTGCAGCAGATTCAGCCTCTTTACTAAAATGTCAGCAAACAGTGAATTCCACACAGACCACGTGCATTATTTACAGAATAACTGTAGATACCTTAGAGTTTTCTGTATACTAAAATATTTTCAGAAATTACCGGAGAAAACTTGTACCAGTCAGACCAACCCACGAACGTTATGTGTTAATATGAGTTTATATGTATGAAATGTTTAAAATATTGCTGACAAATACAAAGTACACAGAAAATGTTTCATTATTGGGCCAGTTAATCATAAAGTGGTAACACAATTCTTTGCCAAGGTGAACCCATGTGAGACCTACACCTCCCACCCTGTGTCCCATGGCCTTCCTGGCACGCTTGGGTACATGCTGCCAGTGGCCCATACTAGCTAATGCTGAGGATGGAACTCAGCCTGAGGATCCTCTTGCTAGGCTTCCTCTTTCTCTCTTAATAAATAAGTGAACTTAACTTTTTAAAAAGAAAAGCTTCATTATCTTTTCTTATCTAATTCAAAAATTGCATTTTACAGCTAAGAAAAGTAAAAAATGCTTGACAATTTACCCAGTCACATAGAGGAAAGCCAGGACCAGAACCTAGGAATTCAAATTCTGTGCTAAACATCTTTCCAAATGGACTCTGCTGAACTGCCGGAAAATAATTCTGTTTTTAATTCACTCATAGCCAGACATCATCCATTGCCCTGAGGCTACCTGTAAACTACCTCATGAACAGTTAAAAATAATTCTGTTTCCCGTGGTACATCAAAAAACTGTCATCATGGTAAGTCTCTGTTCATGAGTCTGATGATAATTTTCACAATAATTTAATTCAGAAAAGATTTTGACAAGTCTCATATATTTAGAGCTATGAATGTACATATCAATATTATTGAAATATGGAAGTAAAAAAAAAAACAATGTGGAAAATAAATTGTGCTGTTGCCTTGCTCTGGTTCATAATTGTGTTCTTTTCATGTATGCTAATTGCTTGATCACCTATTGTATCTTGGCCCTAATTTTATTCATAGTTTTTGTCTTTCCTCTGGGAAATATAAGGATGATTCTGGCATGCATCGCCTTCTCTTTTTAAATCCCCAAGACCAGCAATCCATTTAATTATTTTTAGTAATGACTTCAGTAAATGCATTAGGCATTCTGTTGTTTTATACCTCATTCTGGATTTAGATGTTTGGCTATTGCTAAGCTAAACACCTGCCTGGTATTCTTTTTTGGTTGCGTTTTGGTGGTACATAAAAGACACCTTGGGGATTTTTCTGAGATGTCTTTTAGCTTTTCCCCCATTCCCAAACAGTGTATATGACGTGTTCTGTATTTCAGTCTATAGATTATAACCTTGGGAGAATCAGAGGTGATCATTTGGTCACATGGTGATGGAAATAGAAATGTGTTTTAAAAACATTTCTTCATCCTGACTCCCTCCATGACTTCATTTTGGCTCCTCCTATTTTGATGATCCACCCAAGTCTTTTACCACCTAACAGATACTGTATCTTTAATTTCCTAGTACAATTTTTAAAATTGTTCCTATCAGTATGAATTATTTTCTTAAAGTTATAATAAGCAATTAAAACTAATTAGACACATTAACATTATAGAACATTTAGAACAGCCCCTAGCACTGAGTAAATTATATGTAATACTTATTTAATAAAAATAAACCTATTAAGCTAATTTATTTCATGTAAGCTATCTCTTAAGAATATGTGTTTTGGGCAGCCACAGTGACATGGAAGTAACACACTGCTTTGAAATGTGGAAGCCATATGGGAAGTCCCGAGTTCATGTCCTGAGATTGCCCTGGTAGTGCCAGGCCCATGTGTGTTTGCCTGTGACACTCCGGCTGTGGCTGAGGAGGGACTACAGGAAGTAGATCCTGTTGGGGATACCTGGCTTGTCTCTCACTCTCTCTCTCTCTCTCTCACCCTATTCAAGACATAAATAAATAAGCATTCTTAAAAAGAATATGTATTTTTTATCAGCAAATATCTTTCACTTTTTTGTACTTTATTTTCCTTTTTCTTCCCCTGTTCCCCTCCCTCCCTTATCCACCCCTCTCCTACCCCTATCTTTACTATCTCTAGTATCTACCATTGCCCTCCCTGCTACAATAACTTCCAATCTTTCATTTTCTTCCATAGAGCACAGACAATCAATATCTATTGAGTGGGGACATATAAAATCTGTCTTTCATAGTCTAACGTGCTTCACTTAGCACAAACTCTTCCATATCTGTCCACTTCATATCAAATGTTAGGGTTTCATTTTTTATGGCTGAGTAGTATTCCATAGAGTACATATGCCACATTTTTTTCAACTGAATCATCTATTTTTGGACATTTGCGTTGATTCCATGTCCTAGCAATTGTAAAAAATGCTGCAGTAAACATGGATAAGCACGTGTTTTTCCAACTGAGGGTTTTTCTATCCTTTGGGTAAATACCTCTAAATGGAGTTACTGGGTCATATGATAATTCTATTTGTAAGTTTCTAAGGAGTGTCCATATTGTTCTCCAAAGTGGTTGTACTATTTTACATTCCCACCAACAGTGTAAAAGAGTTCCCTTCTCATCACACCCTCAACAGCACTTATCATTATTTACTTTCTTAATTATAGCTATTCTGACTGGGGTTAACTGGTATCTCATTGTGGTTTTGATTTGCATTTCCCTTATAAGAGATGTCAAGCATGTAGTCACATGCTTTTGGGTCATTCATATGTCTTCTTTGGAGAATTGTCTGTCCAGCTCTTTTTCCCATCTTTTAATTGGATTGATTTTTTTTTTTTTTTTTTTTTTTTTTTTTTTTTTTTTTTTTTTTTTTTTTTTTTTTTTTTTTTTTTGTGGGTAAGCTGCTTGAGTTCCTTGTGTATTCTGGTTATCAGTCCCTTATCGGAGGTATAATTTGCAAAATGATATGTGTTTGTTTTAAAACAGTAGTTGGAATGATATGGCCCAAAGGACAGGATTTATTTTTTTTTTTGAGTGATTTTTGCTACAGGGCATGTGCATTGTCCAGAGAGACAGAAAGCAAGAAGTCAACCCCAGGGAAATGGCCACGCTGCAATCCCTTCTCCTCCACTGTCCTCTTCGGATTTGGAGCATGCATACACACATGCCCAGTGTGAGTTTCAAGCTGCCAAGGCTGGAACTTGAATCACAGTCAACCACGTAGGGGTCCAGTGCTTTAACCACTACTCCATCTGCTGGTACCAGGGCAGGACTTTTTACATTGAGCCCATAAAATAGAAAGGTTGGTAATCCTAAAAACATGTTTTTACAGCAGCTATTACTCCAGCTTTTTAGTCCAGGGTTACATCTCTCAGAATGTGACCACAGTATTGCATAGCAATGGAGAAGTGATGCTTCCCACTTTCATTCATTTTCTCTCTCCCCTATCATAGATTTCCACATTCCTCTCATTTTGATTGAGCCTGATTATCAAAACCTTATGAGACTTACCCTGCCCCTATCTCCGCTCTCTGAAAGGAAGTGAGGATGATTTCAAGTAACTCAGGCCTGTCACGATGCTTATCTGTGTAGCTTGTGTATATGTGACACGGACAAAAACAGCAGTGAAATTCTGAGAGGGTCCATACTCTCAGTGGCAGTCATCTTGTCAAAACATAGAATAGTAATTTTCCCTCATATTCAATTTTTTCTGTGGTCTTAGGTTTTGCATTGTCTTCTCTCTTCTCCTTCTTCTCAATCCCAGTAGTAAAGGCAGAAAGAATATCATCTGCAGTTCACATAGCCATATGTATTTTGAATTCAGTTATTGAACAGGCTCACAAGCAGAGATACCACATTTCTGATTCTTTTCTTTTTTTTCTTTTTTTTCTTTTTTTTCTTTTTTTTTTTTTTTTTTTTTTTTTTGCTATAGGACACATGAGCTTGCCAGAAAGACAGAGCGAGATAGAGAGATAGAAAGAGAGAAATCACCCCCTAGGAGGGTGGCCACACTGCAATCTTTTCTCCTCCATTTTTCTCTCAGGATCTTGGTCATGCATGCACATGTGTCCAGTGTGAGTTTAAGACACCAGGTCTGGGACTTGAATAGCGGTCAACTACATGGGAGTCCAGCGATATAGCCATTATACCAGCTGCTGGTCCCTAATTCTCTTTTCTTTAAGACAAAGAAATAAAACATAAACTTTTTTCCATACAGTTACGAAATGTCTTTACCCTCTTCTCTCCCAATCCACGTGTGTCTCCTCTTCTATGCAGGTCAGTAGACCTCCCCATCTCTGATAAGTCTTCTGTGAGCAATTTCACCCAGCACTGAGTTTTTCCTTCCTCTGCATTGGCTGCTTAATTGTGTGAGCAGTCCTGAGAAATAGCTTAAACTGAGGGAAAGAAAAATGACAGCCAACAACTAGTTGTTCACATGCAATCTACAGAGTCCATCTGCAACTCCATGATCCCTCAGTTGAGTGAGAATAATTTTAATGGAGGAATCTTATTTGTAGGAAACTCAAACTTTAAAGTAAGGTATAAGTTCAATATTTTTTGACACTGGATTGAAATTTAGTTCATCTCTATTAGGTTCAACAGTTAATTGAGAGTTAACCCCATAGCAAAGTGGTAAGGTACTGTGCAGAAGAAGCCAGATCCCACAAAGCAGCTAAGATTTGAGTCCTGGTTCTATCAGCTTAAAAAACACATTGGGCAGATGCACATGTACATACCTAGGATCCTGATGGGATGAAGTATTAGAGGAAAGGGACTGGCAGATGGCATGATGGTTAAGGACTAGACTCTCACATGGCTGACCATGGTTCAAGTCCCAGACTTGGCAGCTTGCTTTCTCACACTCTCTCTCTCTCTTTCTCTCTCTGATCAAATGTAATAATAATGATGATGATGAATAAAATTAAACAAAATAATTATACAAAAGAAGAATTGGAGGTAAAAGGATTGCAGCATGACAATTCTTGTTAGGAAGTACTCGCATGCCCTCTCTCTCTCCCCTTCTCTTTCTCTCTCTCTTGAGCACATATACACATTCATTCTCTCACACTGAAAAAAAAAAAGAAAAAGAAAAAAAAAGCTAATTGATTAACTGAATATTAGAACTGGCAAGAGCCCTAAGGGAAACTAAAAGAAACAATATCCTCATTTTTATAAGTAAAAAATGTGAAGCCTAGAAAGTAAAATAAATTCTCCTGCATTCTATAATTAGGTAATGGCAAGTACTTTCTGGATATCCTATTCAGGAAGACATGATCAGTGTTTAAATAGATAGAAAGGTGGGGAAAACACAGTTTCTCCCAAAAAGAAGCTTTAAGTTTTAAGATGGGGGTTTTCCCCTGCATTTCTATTTTTTTTTCTTTTTTTGGAGAGTTTTTTTTCTTTTCCCCCCGCTATAGGACGTGTGCGCTTGCCAGACAGACAGAAAGAGACATAAAGACAGAAAGCGAGAAATCACCCCCCAGGGGGGATGGTCACACCACAATCCCTTCTCCATTCTCCTCTCAGGATCTTGGGCATGCACGCACGCGCACTCGGCGTGAGTTTTAAGCCACCGGGTCTGGGACGCGAACCATGGTCAACTACATGGGAGTCCAGCGACATAGGCATTACGCTAACTGCTGGCTCCCTGCATTTCTATTATTGAGTTCAAGAAATAGTTGTAGATGTTTACTACTTGCCTTTCTTCACCTGTGAGCTAGAGATACAAACAGAACTGAGACAGTACCCTTCTCTAGCCTATAACTACATTACGAAGGGAAGAACAGTGTGAGGTGTATTAAACGTCCATTTATACCTAAGTGCTATATTAGAAAGACATACCACTATGAAGGAAATGCATGTACAAGCTCCACCAAGGACAAGTCTGGACAGAGCCCTTCCTGACCAAAATGAAAACCCCTTGCCATAGTTCTTCCTCAGCAACCCATTTTTCAGGACACCTCCCTTATTGGAAGCTCTGTTTTTCCTTCCCTCTCCTTCAATAAACTCTCCGCTTTGCTACTTAAAAAAAAAAAAAAAAAAAAGGAAGAAAAAAAAAGATAAAAAAGAAGAAATAGAGAGAGAGAGAGAGAGAGAGAAAGAAAGGATAAAAAAGAAAGGAAGGAAGAAAGGAAAGAAGGAAGGAAGGAAGGAAGGAAGGAAGGAAGGAAGGAAGGACAAAAGAAAGAAAAAGATGTACCAAATATTTTAGGAGCATAATGAAAGGAAGAATTATTTCTACATGTTTAGGTTAAAAATGGGTACTAAATAAGTTGAATCTTAAAGGAGAAATAAGACCCTACCAAGGTCAGTTTGAATATTTTCCATGCCTGGGTAATTTCCAGTATATAATTAAAATTTCAGAAAATGTTTGTGGTAAGCACAATAATGGCCACCCTAAAAATATTCACATTCTAATCCCCAGAATCCATAAATACATTGTTTCTGTGGCAAAGGGAATTAAGGATGTAGATGAAATTAAGGTTGTAATAAGTTTGCTTAAAAATAGGGAAAAGGACTTGACTTATTCTGATGACTTTGAAGAGGGAAGAGACCACAAGCTAAGGAATACAGGAATCTCTACAAAACTGGAGAAGTCAAGAAAATGGGTTCTTTCCTTGAGCCTCCAAAAAGGAATGTTGCTCTATCAACAGCTTGACTTTAGACTTCTGACCTACAGAACTATAACATCATAAATGTGTGACGTTTTAAGCAACTAAGTGTAAAATCTGTCTCAGTAGCAATAGTAAACAAGTATAAGGCTATTGTTATTTGTTAACTGCAATAAAAGCAACATCTTTCTTGCAACACTCGGGTAAGGTGGGAGAAGCTAAGTCATTCTCTTGTCTTAAAGTTTCCTCTTCAGTTTTATCTCAAGCATATTTTCCACTGAAGTTGAAGTTACTCAAGTACATATTGTGTTTCCCTTTTCTTTGGCAAGTAGAAAACTCTGCCAGGTGGATAGACCAAATAATGCCTCTGAGTCATTTTCCAGCCACAGGCTTTGCCCTTCCCAAGCAGCTGCTGCCAACCCTTTAGCTCAGAGTTTGGAAGGACCCCACGAGACCACTTGGGAAGTCTACATTCCTTCACTCCTTTAGGCTCTACGAACATGTACTGCTTGGCTGGTTTCCAACTCCCTGCCTGTTCTTGTGGTCTGGGAAATGTGTGCTCTATATACCTTAGTCCAGACTGGGTTTTAAGGCATTGCTTCAACTTCAGTTCTGCGGTTGAATTGTCATAACCCCGATTTCCTGCAAATGCCCATCTTACAAGAGTTCAAGTAGGTAGTAACCGTAGGGAACAGGGGTCTCGGGGAACCTCAGAAAAGTGAAATGGGAAGGTAGAAAACACAGGGTGCTTAACAAGCTGATCATCATTGTGGACAGCCAAGCATCAATCTCTACAAACCCAAGAGAGACAGAGAAGAAATTGTTCCTGGGATTGTATACTCCTATGCACTCCTGGGTTTGTGCAGGTGTTGAAACGGCTGCCTGGCTTTCGCATGGCATGACAGAATGTGAGCTGAATAATAGTACAGTTGATGGTACAGCTGAAGCAAACAGCCCCCTAGTCACACCTAATTGCGGCTGGCTGTCATAGCAAGGGCTGTAGGAAAGAGGAAGGTTGATAGCTTGTCATGTGACATGGGGCTATAAACTAGCTTATACAGGAAGATTTCCAGTTTTATAGTTGCTGATCACCAACAGCACTGTCACCCAGATCTTCATTTTTCATTTTGCCTGACCCTCATAGAATAAATCCCAACTATGTTTTCAGTGTCACCATCTATTGGATCATCATAAAAGTCATGATGTATTTTTGCACAGAAAATAACTCAATTATTTTCAAGACTTCCTGAAAACCTTGTATAAACTTGGCCCCACAAAACACAACAAAACCCAAAGACACTTCCTGCTCATCAAAGCCAAATATAAGAGATCTTCAAAAAGTTCATAGGAAAGGCATATTATCAAAAAATTTCATGAATTTTTAAAACTTTTGCACAAAAATAAATTCATACATTTTGTTGTTGTTTTTGTTCTAATAAGGTAAAATTTCATTCAACATAGTGTTTTAGGGGGTAAATTCAGCTCCTGTTTTCAGCATATTTTTAAATTTACATTCTATCTTTGTATATCTTTATAATGCATAATGATTTTTCAAGGTATGCATGTAATACATGACACCTAAGTCAAGGATATTACCATATACATCATTTTCACCAGAGAACTCTGAGTTCTTGTGTCTGTTAAGTGTTTTATGCCTTTGCCCCTTCCACCCACCCTCTTCCACCTACACTCCTCCATTACAGTCTCTGGTATCTACACTTATCCTCCCTATTATCATGTCTTCGGATCTTTTAATTTCTGCCATAGAGTATAGACATTTAGTATATATTGAGTTGAGATATACAGCCTGTATCTTTCGAACTCTGGCTCACATAACTTAGTGTTAAGACTTCCATAATCATCCCCTTTGAATCAAATTATAGCATCTCATTGTTTTTTATGGCTGAGTAGTATTTTATAATATATATGTGCCACAGTTTTTCAAGCCAATCATTGGTTCATCATCATTGGTTTTAATTTATCAATTTCAGTCTCAATTTCTTCAGTAGTTTTGAAGTCACTGAGGAATAGGTTATTCAGTTTTCATGCCTTTGTGTATTTTTGAGGACTTTTTCTGTGATTAACTTTGAGTTTAATTCCATTGTAATCAGAAAAGATGCTGACCATAGTTTCTGTACTTTCAAATTGTAGAGGCTTGTTTTGTGCCTTATTATGTGGTCAATCTTTGAAAATGTTCTATGTGCAAATAGGAAAGGGGGTATTTTTGTAGTTTCTGGGTGAAATGTTCAATGTATGTCTGCCAGGTACACTTGGCTTATGATCTCAATTAGCTCCTGTGGCTGTTTACTTTTTATCTAGATGACCTGTCTGGTGGTGTTTAAATCCCAACAATTAGTGTGTTGCAATCTATAGCTCCTTTTAGATCCAACAGTTTTTCTTTTATGTATTTGGTGCCCTGGATCTGGGTACATAAATATTTATAATTATTATATCCTTTTGGTGAATTAATCCTTTTAGAACTGTATAGTGTCCTTCTTGGTCTCTTTTCACCATTTTTATCTTAAAAATTGTTTTGTCCCATGTTAGTATTATGACACCAACCTTTTTACTGTTTCTATTTGCATGAAACAAATCTTTCCACCCCTTCACTTTCAGGCTATGTATATCTTGTTCAATGAAGACCCCAAATTATAAAACTGCTCCTGGAAAACACTGAGGAAACTCTGGGAGACATTGGGGTAGGGAAAGACTTCTTAAATAAGACCCCCAACACACAGTTGATAATCCCCAAAATAGGCAAGTGGGATTACATCAGACTAAGAAATTTCTGCACGGCAAGAGACACAGTAATTAGTGTGAATAGACAGCCCACAGAATGGGAAAATATTTTTGTGAACTAAGCATCAGATAAGGGACTGGTAACCAGAATTCACAAGGAACTCAAGCAGCTGTTCCGAAAAAAGACAGTCAATCCTATTAAAAGATGGGAGAATGAGTTGAAAAACCACTCTCTAAAGATGACATACAAATAGCTAAAAGGCATATGAAAAAATGCTCAACATCACTCGTTGTAAGGGAAATGCAGATCAAAACAACAATGAGATACCAACTAACCCCAGTCAGAATGACTAAGATTAAAAAAAAAAATGGTAAGTGCTGGATGTGGTGAAAGGGGAACTCTCTTACACTGCTGGTGGGAATGTAAATTGGTCCAGCCACTGTGTAGAACAATTTGGAGATTCCTCAAAAATCTACAAGTAGAACTACCATATGATCCAGTAATCCCACTGCTTGGTATCTACCCAAAGGACAGAAGAATACTTAATTGGAAAAGTGCTTGCACATCGATGTTTATTGTGGCACTATTAACAATTGCTAAGTCATGGAAACAACCTAAATGCCCACGAACAGATGAATGGATAGAAAAACAGTGGCAAATATACTCAATGGAATACTATGCAGTTCTAAAAAACAAAAACAAACAAACAAAAAAAAAAAACGTGGCTTTTGACAGGAAGCGGATGAATATGGAAGACTTACTGCTGAGTGAAACAAGCCAGGCTATGAAGGAGAGGCATTGTATGTCCCCACTTAATATATACCAAGTGTCCACACTCTATGACTGAAACTAATTCACTAAAGGATATAGAAACACATTATATAGATGTAAATACCAGATATAGTATGTGTGCAAGAGGAGGGTCTGAGGAAGGACACTTAGAAAAAAAATAGGGAGGCAAAGTATTAATGTCACAAAGAAATGTGGTATTATCTGTTGAAGATATTTTGTAGTTTGATCAACTGTATTAGGGAGAAATGTTCATCTGTTGAAATATCCATTTTGTAAGACAAATAATAATGTGATTAAATGTATAAAAGAAAATGAAAAATAAATTATTTAATGTAAATAAATAAAATGAGAATGATAAATTTAGAAAACAGAATCCAATGTAATATAAAGAAGATTATGATGACAATAAAAATTTTAAAAATGCAAAAAAATAGAGTGCATTTCTTGTAAGCAACATATAGTGTCCATATATATATATAGAGAGAGAGAGAGAGGGAGAGATTTGCTATAAGGTACATGAGCTCACTGAAGAGACAGAGAGAGACAAATCATCCCCTGAGGGGATGGCCACACTGCAATCCCTTCTCTTCCATTCTCTCGAAATTTGGGGCATGCATGGACTTGCACCAGTGTGAGTTTCATGCTGATAGGTCCAAGATTCGAACTGCTGTTAGTCATGTGGGAGTCCAGTGATGTAACATTATGCCATCTGCTGGTCCCAGTATAGTGTTCTTGCTGAAATGTTTTTGTTTCAGAGTTTTAAGTATGTCTTCCTAGTCTTTCCTTCCTTGCATTGTTTTAGTTGAGATGTCTGATGTTAGCCTAATGGGATAACATTTGTAAGTAACTTGGCATTTTTCTCTTGGCATTTTTAGAATCTTGTCTTTGTTTTGATTTTTACTAATTTGGCTATGATGTGCCTTGGAGAGGATCTTCTTTTGTTAAATCTATGTGCTGTTCTTTGAGTTTCCTGGATTTGGATTTCCAAATGCCTCTCTAAATTTGTAACATTTTCAGCTAATATATCATGAAATATATCATTTTCTATACATTTAGCCATCTCTTTGCCTTCTGGAATATTCATTAGACAGATATTCTGCTATTTAATAGTGTCTAGAGTTTCCTGTGTGTTGTCCACATTTTTAACAGTTATTTTTTCATGGTTATTTTTATTTTATTTCTTCTTGGTTGCTTGAACTAAATTGGAGGTTTTGACTTCAAGATCAGAGATTCTTTTTTTCTGTGTGGCTTAATATGCTGTTAAATAGTTATTACTTTCTAGGGAGGTTTCCATTTCCTGCATTATATTTTTTAACTCCAGAAATTCTGTTTGATTTTTTATTTTTTTCAGTATGTCTACCTCTTTATGGAATTCCTCCGAGTCATGGAAAGATTGTTTCATCTCCTGGAATTCGTTGTCTGTTTACTTTTGCATCTTATTGAGTTTTGTTATGGTGAATATTCTGGATTCTTTTCTGTGATTTCTTCTGTTTTATCCAGTGTTAATGAGAAGTTATTGTGTTCCTTGTCGGGAAGGTGTTCTCTGTTTCTCTCATATTTCTTGGAACCCTGTTTTTTAGTCATCTGGTGACTTACTCATGTCTTCCTATTTCTTTGGAGTCAATTTCTCTAGCTATGTGCTCATGCACTTCCCTCTGGTGCAAGTTAACTCTCTGCGAGTTTCCCTCTTCTGTTATGGAGGGGAGTATGGAACCCAAGTGGGCATTTGGGATTCAGAATTTCAGAGAGGAGTTTTTCTCCTTTTTCTGCTGGAAAAGGGAAGTTGTACAAGGAGAGAATTTCTCCAGAACCTCAAAGTCTTCAGGTCATTGCTTCCTACATACCCAAACTTCTCTGGTTCTAGTATGTCTAGAAGCTGAGTTGGGCAGGTACAATGTAAAGCAATAACCAAAGTCACTATTTTCATTTTACTTCTGGATGTGTGGGGGCAGGTTGGTGTCAGAACAGACCAGGGTACAACTCCTACTTTCTTACTCTAAAAATGCAGGAACTGAGGTGATGGTCAATGAAGGTCAGTTAGCTCTTCTTTCTACACTCCAGGCTGGACAGGGAATTTTAGACATCAGCTCAAGCCAGGTGACCTCTGTTTCTCTTTTACTCTCTGGGACTATACATCTATCACCACTAGTATGATGGTAGATGTGAACTCACAGTTTAATGTCATTTACATTTTTCCACACATTTTTAAAGTCTCCTCATACTCTGTCTGCTAATAAAGTAGTAATAAAAAAGTGCATGCTAATTTATGACAACAGATTCACAGCCTTCTTTTGTAAAATTATGATTTCTGGTATGTATATATTCAAAATACATCTCTTTTGGGTACAGTAAACATCAAGGAAGCTACCCTATCACTGTCTTTGAATATGAAAATGCAATAAACAGATAAAAAATACTTGGCAATTTTCAATGTGCACTTCCATGATATTGTGTTGTTCTCTGTATTTCTTTATAGTGTTCTTAAAGCGAATTAGAGATTTCTTTTGCCAAGAGAAACTAAAAAAGGCATGATGCTCTCATTCAAAGCTGGTAGCTACTTTGGGTCTTATTGAAATGATCAAACAAATTCAATCTGAAGGATCAATTTTAACATTCTTTTTGTTTAAACACCTTTTGTAGCCAAGCTATATTTAAGGATCTTAGCAGAGACAAACAGTGAATTGAAAATCAATGTAAGCTGTATGATATAGATTTCTTCAAGTGAGTTACCCATTTGAGCTGAATTCCATGACCATCATCTTATTTGAAAGAGCCAACTTTGTTCCTTCAGCGTCCCCTTGGAGCGTTTCTTTACAAATGCCTTGAGCAGCATCCTCTGGCACTGAAATGGTGGCAGGACTGCTGGTCCCCAGAGGAGGCTGCTGCCATCCACAGCCTTTGATCTAACATGTCATGCCAGACCATGTGCAAAGCTGCTATGCTAATTTCTTTTCTCTGAGCATTCTCTGTCCCCAATGGCAGGCACCATAAAGCATTCAGAAGCATTTTCTTTAACTGGCACATGAAGCTCAGAAGATTGCTGTTAATTGCATGGTACATATTGATTACCTTTGCTCCTAGAGTTCATAATTTTGCATATTGCAAGTCAAACAAGGCATACTCTGACTCCTCACAAAGAATGAGCCTCCTTTATGTTCTGCAGTCCATTTTTCTTCTTCCTGTCCACTCTCTTTCATCCTCCATCTCTTTTTCCTTATTCTCTCATTTGCTTGCTCCCTCCCTCACTTTCTTATCTTTCTCTCTTTTTTCTTTTTTTCCTAAATCCCTTGGTCTCTTCCCCCCTCTCTTCCTTCTTATCTTTCTCTCTTTTCCTAACTCCCTTGGTCTCATCCTTCCTTCCTTCCTTCCTTCCTTCCTTCCTTCCTTCCTTCTTTTCTTCTTCTCTTTCTCTCATACTCACCTACATAGAACTCATAATGCTCTCCTTTTCTCCTTCACACAGAAATGAGAAACTTCCTTATGATTAAGACAGGCTATTTAAAAACAGACAGTAGATTCATTTTATACCCTTAAATGTCATTTTTAAAAGTCATCAAGCATCAAACTAGACTTTATTTTTAAATACATGTTTTTGAGAGTAGACTGAATTATTATTTATCAATTAATTAGCTGCCTGGTGTGTTCAGGAAAAGTGGTGGAACATTCACTTGTAAATCTATAAAGGAAAAATCCTTGGAGAAGCTCATGTGCTATGTAATTAGAGTTAATTAACACATTTGCTAATTGACTATTATTTAGCACTCCAGCTGCTGAGGAAAAATCCATAAGACCATTAAATATTAATTAGTAGAAGTCTATTGTCTGATTCTGTCAGCTTCTGTATTGATGAGATTTTTACAAGCACAGCTTTGTCGGGCTAGGTACAGAGCAACACGCAGTAGTTGGCTATTCAGAAATAAGAAAATGAGAACCTCATAATAGGCATGTAAGCTCTGTATTTCATTCAATTACATCTTTCTCATTCGACTGATTATATTACCAGAAATATCAGGAATAACATTCATTTCTGTTTGCAGAGCTATCTACAACCTTGAGATTTATGAGATTTATGCATTTTCTATTATATCAAGTATTTTGTGTTTTCTGGACAGTCTATGTGATACACCCTTTAGAAAAACTAAAGGAAAACTCACCCACTTATTGTATAACAGAAACAAAATGTTCTCCAAAGCTTTTCTTATAGAGCTTCTTGAGATGTGGTACACATGTTATACCTTACAATTAACCCATTTGAAGTGTATACACCCATGCCTTTTCCTATGTTACACTATTAATTCTAAATTCTTTTAAAAGTAATTCAATTTTTAAATATATTTAAATATATATGTAAAATTCGCCAATTTAATCACTTTTAAGTATACAGCTCAGTGGTATTAATTACATTCAGAATGTTGTAGAAACTTCTACATACCTTTTTTGAGAGGTCTTCTTAAAGTTCATTGAAAATGCATGTTATGAAAAAACATTATACATATGCCTATAATCAGACCAGATGAAGCTGGGGTGAATGATGGTACCAAGACTCTGTCAGGGTAGACCTATGGGATAGAATAAAGACCGCAGAAAGAAACCCCAAAACATACAGCCAACTAATTTTTGACAGTCAACCCAGTGGGAAAAGGAAAACCTGCTTAGAAAATGGTGTTGGGAAACCTGGGGATCCACCTGGAGAAAGATGAGACTGGATCTCCATCTTTCACCATTAACAACAATCAACTCAAAATGGATCAAAGCTCTAAACCTAAGACCTCAAACTATAAAACTACTAGTGGAAGGGACCAGCAGTTAGTGTAATGGCTATGTCGCTGGACTCCCATGTAGTCGACCGCGGTTCGAGTTCTGGACCCAGCGGCTTAAACTCACGCGGGGTGCGTGTGCGTGCATGTCCAAGATCCCGAGAGGAGAATGGAGGAGAAGGGATTGCGGCGTGGCCATCCCCCCTGGGGGGAGATTTCTTGCTTTCTGTCTCTCTATCTCTCTCTGTCTTTCTGGCGAGCGCACACGCCCTATAGCAAAAACCTCTCAAAAAAAAAAAAAAAAAAAAAAAAAAAAAAAAAAAAAAGAACTATTAGTGGAAAACACTGGGGAAAACTCTTGGAGACATTGGGGTAGGCAAATACTTCTTAAGTAAGATTCCCAAAGCACAGGCAATAATTCCCAAATAGACAAGTCAGATTACATCAAATCAAGAAGTTTCTGCACAGCCAAGGACACAGTAATTAGTGTGAATTGACAACCCTGAGAATGGGAAAATATTTTTGTAAGCTATGCCTCAGATAAAAGACTGATAACCAGAATACATAGGAAACTGAAGCAGCTTATTCAAAAAAAAAAAAAAAAAAAAAAGATTAACCCAATTAAAAGGTGGGTAAATGAGTTGAACAAAAAATCTCTCTATGAAGACACAAACAATCAAAAAGCGTATGAGAAAATGCTCAACATCCCTCATCATAAGGGAGATACAGATTAAAACCACAATGAGATACCATCTAACCCCTGTCCAAATAGCAAAGATTAAAAATAAATTAAAATAAAAAATTTCATGAAAAATTGATAAGTGTTGGTAGGATTGTGGTGAAAGGGGAACCCTCCTACACTGTTGGTGGGAATGTAGATGGTCCAGCCACTGTGGAAAACAATATGGAGTTTCCTCAAAGATCTACAAATAGAACTACCATATGATCCAACAATTCTACTTCTAGGTATCTACCCAAAGGACAGGAGAATTCTCAGTTGGAAAAGCACATGCACATTAATGTTTATTGCAGCATTATTCGCAATTGCTAACACATAGAGCCAATATAAATGCCCACAAACAGATGAATGGATTAAGAAAGTATGGCACATTTATTCTATGGAATATTACTCAGCCATAAAAAAAAAAAACAGACCCTGGCATTTACTAGAAAGTGGTCAAATATGGAAGATGTATTGCTGAGGAGTGAACTAAGTCTGGCTAGGAAAGAAAGATATTGTATATCTCCACTTAATATATACTGATTTATCCACACTCCGTGGTAGAGACTGAAATAATTGGAGGGCATAAAAGCATTAAAAATAGTTATGGACACTGGAGACAATATAGAAGGTGGGTGGGAAAGAGAAAGAGAATAGGGAAGAATTAGGGGGGAAAATAGAGAGGCAAGACATTTGTGAAACACAGTAATGGCTTATTATCTGTTGCTGATATCATGTATAGTATTCTTGACTGGACTGGTCTGAGGTATATGTCATTTGGGTAAATTCTCTTTGCAGCCAAATGATGTATAGCATTATTATTATTATTATTTTATAAAGTAAGAAAATAAAAATTTTATTAAAAAAGACTGTCCGGGGTGCTATCTCACTGTCTCTGTCTCTCTGTCTCTTTCACTAATAGAAGGAGTAAATAAATAAAAATTTCTAAAACTTAAAAGATAAACTAGTTAAAAATTAAAAGGAAAAAATAAAAACAATGAATAATGTCTGTCATAACTCCAAGGGTCAGTGGTTGCCTAGGGTTTTGTCCCTTGTTTAGTATTGTGTGTAAGTTTCCACTTATAAATAATCATATCATTTATCATCACATTTTTTGTTCTTAATAAAGTTCAGTACCAAATATCTTGGTATTATTTTATTCATTAAGCTTTCTTTTTTATTTTTGAAGTCTGTGAATACACAAGGATAGACTTTCCATTGTTGTAGTAATCATTTATTCAAATGAGATAAATATTTCAATTATACAGAGTGATAAAGGAAGCACTTCATTATCTTCAGGCTGAAGATCCTTATAGGGATAAAAGAAGCAGGGGAAAAAATTGAGAAGCGTGCTGCTGTGAAAAAT
This sequence comes from Tupaia tana, assembly GCA_026018925.1. Classification (NCBI taxonomy): domain Eukaryota; kingdom Metazoa; phylum Chordata; class Mammalia; order Scandentia; family Tupaiidae; genus Tupaia; species Tupaia tana. The sequence continues at coordinate 94,271,697 of JAKSZU010000001.1, read as the reverse complement.
CCAACACAACCCAAGTGATTGGGCCACTCCACAGCAAAGAACGGATCTCACTGGTTATTACAGAAATAGTCACTGATGTTTAATACCTGCTGGAAGAGAGAGTGGCTTTGTGAGCTGTGGGCTGGGAGATTGGTACTGTCTTCTTTCCTGATTTACGGAGCTTCAGAGCTCGAGTGACATTTCCTTTCCACTTGCTTGCCACTCTCTACAGCTGATTCCTTAAAGGCAAGAAACAGGTTGCTTTTCCCATCTGCTCCATACCTCTGATCTCCAGGCTTGGCAAATTAGTTTTCAGACAAATAAAAAATATTTTGATAGTAAATTCTTGTTTATAGTATTCCCCTGGGGAGGTGGTAATCAGCCTAGACTATCAGGCAGGCCATCAGTTTAACCGCAATTTGAGTATTACAATCTGGTCAAATAAAATGTTCTCTCTCTTTGCTGATGAATATTTTCTATTATTCTATCTTCTGTTTTTTTCTTCAAAAATCTCACTGTTCAAATAATAATAAGATTATCATGACCACTGAAAAAATATATTTTGGCTTCTTTCTTATTTATATAAGAAAATGAGTTTGAATTCATAAGCCAACAGTTACCCAAACCTCTATTTGGGTAACTGTATTTTTGTAACTATTATAGAAATCTGTATACAAAATTGTACACAAAGAAAATCAGGCCTCTTCATTCTCATAACAAGAGAACCACTAGAAAAGAACTAAAGATTATTTAGAACCATCCTAAACCAACTGAAGTATCAATATATGTCTTTAAAAGCAGGATTATTGACTTACTTGTGACACAATTAAGCAAACTAAGCCAATAAACTATCACCGATGTATTAGTGGCTCTTGTACATTTTGGAGAACTTTGCTTTCAGAATTCTTAAAGGCAGATAAAAGCAGCAGAAGAAAATATTGCCTCCATAAAGTGACCCGTGGGGGATGAGAGTACATGCACTAGTGAACAAAAAGTAGACAGTAAGAGAGAAAAAATTGTGTCAATGAATCAACCAATGAAATAAACAGCACTATGAGAAAAGATAGTAGGGTGTACTTCCTATTCTCCTTCCCCTCACCACTCCCCAGATACATACATACATACATACACACACAAACACACATACACACACACACACACACACAAATACTTTTCAAAGCAATACTTAAGGCATGGACTACAGATTCAAAAACAAACAAACAAAAACAACTTAGGAGCTGTGTGTCTTAGTAGAGAACATATTCTAGATGGTAGAGAAAAAACAGAAGAATTGGTAATGATGACTATGACTGAAATAAAGAACAGAAACTCAACAAATATTCCCATAAGACATTGTTGTCAGCAAGAGAACTCTATGGAAATCAGACTGGGGCTGAAGCTGGAAATGTTGACCTCTTGTAAAGATACTGACTTATCAAATATATTAATTAAAAATGTTAATTCAGGGCCAGCAGATGTCATGGTGGTGAAGGCACTAGACTCCCACATGGCCAACCAACCATGGTTTGAGTCCCGTACCTGGAGGTGTGCTTTCTCACTTTCTCTTTATCTCTCTCTCTCTCTTTCTCTGTCTATCCTCTGGTACATGTACATGCCCTATAGCAAATTAAAAATAATAGTAATAACTAATAAAGTAAAATAAATTATTCTTTTTAAAAATCTAAATTCAAGGGCCAGCCAGTGACATGGAGTTGGAACACTGGATCCCACATGACTGGCTGTGCACTTCAGGTCTCAGACCCAAGGGCACATGTGCTTGGGTTCCCAAAACTTTGAGAGAAGAATGGAGGAAAGGGGATTTTGGAATGGCCATTCTCCCTAGGAGTGATCTCTCTTTCTTCTTCTCTCTCTCTCTCTCTCTCTCTCTCTCTCTGTCTCTGGCAAGTGCACATGCCCTATAGCAAAAACTAAATAAATAAAAATTAATTCATATTTAGGCAGTTTGTGATTTAAAAGTATTTTTTTTCCTTTATAATGACAACAAAAAGAACCTAAAAACAGAACAAAAAGATGAAAAAGTAAACATAAATCCCCAGCAGGTTGCCCATGCTTTAAACTTTCCATTGATTGCTTGGTGGGGAAAGAAGTCATCAAAATCCAATCCATCAAAGTAATTATCACCTTTTGGCCGGAACTGCCATCTTCCAGTAATTAGCCAAAATGACGAACACAAAGGGAATGAGGAGAGGCACCCGATATATATTCTCTAGGCCTTTTAAAAAACATGGAGTGGTTCCTTTGGCAACATAGCCGTGAATCTATGAAAGGTGATATTGTAGATAGCAAGGAAATGGGTACTGTTCAAAGAGGAATGCCCCACAAATGTTACCATGGCGAAACTGGAAGAGTCTACAGTGTTATCCAGCATGCTATTGGCATTGTTGTGAACAAACAAGTTAGGGCAAGATTCTTGCCAAGAGAATTCATGTGAGTATTTAGCATATTAAGCATTCTAAGAGCAGAGATAGCTTCCTAAAAGATGTGAAGGAAAATGACCAGAAAAAGAAGGAAGCCAAAGAGAAAGGTACCTGAGTTCAACTAAAGCGCCAGCCTGCTCCACCCAGAGAAGCACACTTTGTGAGAACCTACAGAAAGGAGCCTGAGCTACTAGAATCTATTCCCTGTGAATTCATGGCATGATGGGTATTAAAAATAAACTAATCTATGGTCTATAAAAAAAAGTAATTATCAAAATAATTCTTTGAGGGACCAGCAGTTAGCGTAATGGCTATGTCGCTGGACTCCCACGTAGTCGACCGCGGTTCGAGTCCCGGACCCGGCGGCTTAAACTCACGCCGGGCGCGTGTGCGTGCGTGCCCAAGATCCCGAGAGGAGAATGGAGGAGAAGGGATTGCGGCGTGGCCATCCCCCCTGGGGGGTGATTTCCTGCTTTCTATCTCTCTGTCTCTCTCTGTCTGTCTGGCGAGCGCACGCGCCCTATAGCGGAAACCTCTCCAAAAAAAAGAAAAAAAAAAATAATTCTTTGATAAAACAGCTATAACAAAGAAGAATTTATTTGAGTACTATATAACAAAACGGTTATCTAAAATTTTTAAAGGCACTCTTCCCCTTTCTACCAAAAAAAAAAACAAGTTAATCACTAGAGACAATCCGAGCCCTCACTATTTGAGATATAGCACCAGAAGAACCTACATAAAAACTGTACTATCATTAGTTTCCAAATGCATGTATGTGTACATTATATGTATGTATATGTGTGTGTGTGTATATATATATATGTATATATGTGTATATATATATATATATATGTATATATACATATACATATATATATATATATACATGCACACACACACATGTGCTCACCAGAGACACAGAGAGAGTCAGAAAGTGAGAATTGGAAGGATGGCTGCACTGCAATCCCTTCCACTCCATTCTCCTCTAAGCATTTTGGGCAAGCATGCACATGTGCCTGGCATGGGTTTCAAGCTGTTGGGTCCAGGACTGGAACCATGGTTGGTCATGTGAGAATCCAGTGCCTTAACCACTATTCTACCTGCTGGCCCTATATTTATAATTCTTAAATCTTTATTTAGTTCTCCCATGAGAGAGAGAGACAGGGATTGTGTCAGGGAAGAAAGAATCTTCATGCCATGATCTTCTCACAGCCTCAACCAGCCTGGATCTAGGCATGTGAGCACTCCCTAGCATGCATAGGAGGTCTTGGAACACACACCTGGGGCCTTCTCATGTGGATCTAGTTGCATTATTGCTGCAACCTTGTCTGGCCTCAGTTTCCCCATTTATTTGCCTTTCAAGAAGTTGCTGCTCTAGAAACTCAAAGCTCTCTCCTTTTTTCCATTTTTCCCTTATTTTTCACTTATCAAAGACAAATTTATTCATTGTTGTTGTTGTTAAGGTGCTATGTAAGCCAAATTCTAACTTACGAGCTACTAATTACTGAGTGCTTCTCTATGTAATATTATGAGTGTATTAATAAACTTTTGTTTGTTTTTCTCCTGTTAATCTGTCTTTTTTCAGTTAATCTCCTGTTAATCTGTCTTTTTTTAAACCTAATTTACAAAGTTCTAGCCAATGAACTTAAGACGAATAAAAGAAAAGATTTTTCTTTTTCTTTCTACAAAATAAAAGCAGCATTAATGAAGAGCAGCTGCTTTGGAAAATGTAGCTGGTAAGAAAGGGAATACAAAAGAAGGAATGTCTGTTATCAATTCAGGAGACAAATCCTCGAGATAAAGTAACTAATTCAAAATGGAGGTCAAGATGAGAAGGCCAAGGATTTTCCAGGTTTTGTGTCTGTTATTTACTTAGTCTTACGGAAATAGCTTTTTCTTCCATCATCCTTGTTGGAAAGCAACATCTCCACAGAGGCCTTGGATAGCCATAGGATACACATAAGACAGGCATCCCTTCTTTCCAAGTGTCTGGGTGGCTTGTTATTTTTTATAATGAAAGCCTTGTTCTATGGCTAAATGAGATGGAGAGTGAAGAAATAAATTAGCGACTTTAAATCGTAAAGATAACCTAAGTGAACCCTCTTGGAAGCCTCTGAGAATCTTACCAAAATTAAGGATGACTCTCTTTTTAGGGCCTGACTCTCTCTATTTTGTTTCTCTGAAAACAAGAAATGAATGTGTATGAGGCAACATAGGTGAAGGTTATCTATATTTAAAAACAAACAAATAAAAAAACAAAACAAAACACTATGTTTAGTAGTAAAAACTTGGAAATAATCCAACTTTGTATTCCTAAGGAGCCAGTTAAATAAATTACAACCACACTGTAAGGTATTGTGCCAATGTAAGAAGGAATGACAGAGCTTTCAATGTAGTGATGAAGATCTTTAAGAGATTTGATGAAATGACAAGATACAGAGTGGTCTATATATATATATATATACACTACAGTATACCACATCTTGTGTAAGAAAAAGGGGAAGCAATAATACAAATGTGTGCTTACTTGGTTATGTATGAAGAAATTCTGGAAGGATATTCAATAACTAAGAAATTGTTACCTGTTGGTTGCAGAAGAAAATGGGGCTGATGAGGGTAGAGGGGGGACTTTTTATTGCCTATTGGATATTGCATATTTAATCATGTAAGTATTCTCTTTTCAAAATTTTTAAATAAGAAATAAAATGAAAAAAAATGAAATACAAGCCTTTATTATAGAAACTATTGGAAGATACTGCTGTATTTTATACTTTTGCTGTTGTTATTCTAATGTTTTGTTCTTAACTAAGAACGTGAGTATTTAGGTTTCACTCTCTCTTTATAAAGTTTATTGTTGTCAAATGTCCATTTGCATTTTGGTGAATGATACAGAAAATTTTTCCCATAAACTAATGGCTTTCAAAGGGAGAGGATGTTCTGACCTTAGTAACTATACTCCTGGAACAGAAAACGGACCACCGTGAAGCCTGTTTTAATTTGACCCCATCATTTTAGAGGGTTCAATGAGAAGATTCTCTCTGCTCTTGAGTAGCAGCAGCAGAGAGCAAGTGATTCACTCAAGAAAACTCTCAGAACAACTTTCAAGTGCTACGTGTGCCATATGGTGTTATATGTGACACTTGTTATATGTGACACTTACTGCTTAGGGAAGGGAGTGCATAAATTTATTGTGATTTATTTCTGAGTTTCCTTCATTTCAATTTTTAAAAATTTGCCAGAGGGTATGTGCAATCACCAGAGAGAAACAGAGCAAGAGAGAGGGACTAAGCACCACTCCCCCATAAGGAATGATCATGCAGCAATCCCTTCTCCATTTCTCCCTCCTCTTGAGATTCTGGGTGTGTATGCATACACATCCAATGTGTTTCTCAAACTACCAAGTAAGGGTCTCAATAGTGCTGTCAGTCATGTGAGTTCCAACTGTCTTTATCACCAGGTCATAGTCTGACCCCTAATTTCAATTTGTTTCCAATGGAGAAAAAAATATCTATAATGATTGATCAGCTAGTGTTTTGGCAGCATTTTAGGCTATTTACAGGCATTTGGTCAAAGGTCTTTTAGAATATCACTCCATGACCCAGTGTGCCTTCTCCCCAACTCTTCTTCTTAGATATCTTTATTTATATATTTTAAACAGGTATTTTATTTTTCTTTAGGTTTTTGCCATGGGGTGCATGCACTTGCTGGAGAAAGACAGAGACAGTGAGAGGAAAGGTGAGAAATCACTCCACCAGGGGAGACAGCCATGCCACAATCCTTTCTTCTCCATTATCTTCTAGAGATTGCAGGCATGCACGCACATGTGTCAGATATGATTGTCAAGCTGCCAGGTCCAAGGGTCAAGCCATATAGTCAGCCATGTAGGATTCAGTCGCCTTAACCACCATGCCACTGACTGGCCCCCAAACAGGCTTATTTTGAAAAAAATGTAATCTCTTATTCTTTAGCAAGTTTTAATCTAAGTACGAGTAAAGTAATCTCATGTAATTCTTATTTGGCATCCACCTACTTTTATTCAAAATTGGCCTATTAAATGACCTCTGTCCTTTGTGAACATTGATCTAGCTGCCAACTTTCAGGACCTAATAATCTGAATGATTTGACCTGGTTTCAAGGCTATTTTAGATGTCTGTTGTGGAAAACTGAGGTGGAATTTATGGTATGATAGATAAAGCAATTAATTTGCTCTGGTTGCAATTAACTGTAAAACCTACTAAATTGGTTTAAGTAATAAAGATATATTGATTGATTTAAATAAAAATTCAACTATAAGAATGCCTTCAGTCATAAGCCAAGGGTGTGTGACATCACTGAAATTCTATTTGTCTTTCTCTATGTTTCCTTGACTCTTCTTCCTTCTTATGACAGCTTTCTCAGTAGGCTGGCCTCAGATAGTAAAAGTGGCTACAGTAGATCCCCTACATCGCATACACACCTTATCATTTAGGAACATTACGCTGAAAAATCAACCCCATATTTCAGTAACTTGCATCAACAAATAACTACTTTCAACTCATTGTACATTTCTATTGCTCATCAATTGTGGCTCTGTTACATATAAACTTTATGCCAGGACCCAAACTGCTAGAATAGCCCCTATCTGAGTTATCACTGTGCTATGACTAAGGGAAAAAAAGGACACAAAGAGCAACACAAGGCAATCCCTAAAGCTCCTGCTCAGACATAGCACTTTTTTTTTTAAGATCTTTGCCATAGGTCACATGTGCTTGACAGAGAGACAGTGAGAGAAACAGAAAGTGAGAAATCATCCCCACCCTCGAGGATGACCACACCGAAATCCCTTCTCCTCCATTCTCGTTCTTGGAACTTAGGCACACATGCACATGCACCCAGAGTGAATTTCAAGTCTCCAGGTCCAGGACTAAAACTGCAGTGGGCCATATGGGAGAACAGTGCCTTAACCACCCCATCATCTGCTGGCCCCGCACATTTTTTTTCCTAGTACATCGTTGATCAAAGTCACACAGGCAAATTCGAGCCAATTTTACTATTAGATCATTTGGAAAGTCAAGATACATTTTTCTATGTTTTTCTATCAAAAAATGAGTCACGACTTCTCTGATGACCCAATAGAACTTTATCTGTGCTGTCTAGATGAACGAAGAGCACCTTTGCCCTAACTTTCCAAAGTAGGTCTTAATATTCATACTGATTACATTAGCAGTTTCAATTGGATTAATCATTGTGGCTAGAGGAACTAAAAGGTCTGGTTGACTTTGCCTGAGTCACACCATCCACTCTTAATACTGGGATTAAATTTAGCTTCTCCGTTACTACAAGGACCAGTCAAAGAAAACTGGACCTCGCTGGAGTAAGAGAGGAGAAGTAGTTGCTGCAGATAAAGCCCAGCATCTAGTATAATAAAGGTCACAATTAACACTGCTTACATCAGAATTCTTGACAATTTAGGATGGTTAAAAATTAAATCAAAGGATACAATGCCATCTCTCCAATTTTGAAGTCCTTTTTGCATGGTTAATGAAAGTCACCAAGTTAATGAAAGGAATATGACCTTTGGGATTCTACAGACCTGAGTTCCCATTTTGTCTCTGTGATTATCGACTTTGTGATTCTGCATATGAAAATGCTCCTTTTAACTTCAACTGTGAAATGAATAATCTTAAATAGTGTCACATAGATGAGACAGTATACACAAAAACAGAGAGAAACATGACAGGTGCTCCAAAAAAAATTGTTCCCTTCCCATGTGGAAGGCCTAGCATAGGCTGTTTAAAAACTGCTGTCATCAATATGCTTTCTTTCTTTTTTTTTTTTTTTTTTTTTTTTTTTTGAGAGATTTTCGCTATAGGGCGCGTGCGCTCGCCAGACAGACAGAGAGAAACATAGAAACAGAAAGAGAGAAATCACCCCCTGGGGGGATGGTCACACCACAATCCCTTCTCCTCCATTCTCCTCTTGGGATCTTGGGCATGCACGCACACGCGCCCAGTGTGAGTTTTAAGCCACCGGGTCCGGGATGTGAACCGCGGTTAATTATGTGGGAGTCAAGCGACATAGCCATTATGCTAACTGCTGGTTCCCAATATGTTTTCTTATAACAAAAGTGTGGCCAGCCTCATAGTGTGGGTAAACCCTATGCATAGTAAGCCAGATCCCACATGACTGACCGTGGGTCAAATCTGGACCCCAGCAGTTTGAAAAACACACTGAGTCCTCAATGGAGAAAAGCTGAAAGCTTTTCCACTAAACACAGGAACAAGACAAGGATGCCCACTGTCTCCACTCTTTTTTAATATAGTACTGGAAGTCCTCGCCAATGCAATCAGAATAGAGGAAAAAATAAAGGGCATCTGAATAGGAAAAGAAGAAGTGAAACTCTCTCTATTTGCAGACGACATGATTGTATACATAGAAGACCCAATGGTCTCCATGGGAAAATTACTGGAAGTAATACATGATTACAGTAAAGTTGCAGGATATAAAATTAATATACAGAAGTCCATACCATTTCTATATACGAGTAACAGGCAGACTGAGATAGAACTGAAAAAAGTTATTCCATTTACCATAGCTACCAAAAGTATTTGATATTTAGGAATAAATCTAACCAAAGAAGTTAAAGATCTCCACAAGGAAAACTATGAAAAGCTAAAAAAAGAAATTGAAAATGACACAAAAAAATGGAAGGACATCCCATGTTCATGGATTGGAAGAATTAATATAATCAAAATGGTAATTCTACCCAAATTGCTCTACATATTTAATGCAATGCCAATCAAAGTACCAGACACATTCTTCACAGACCTAGAAAAGACAATCATAAAATTTGTCTGGAATCATAAAAGACCCCGTATTGCCAAAGCAATTCTACACAAGAAGGATGGAGTGGGTGGGATCTCACTCCCCGACCCAAAAATATACTACAAAGCTGTGGTAATCAAAACAGTATGGTACTGGCACAGAAACAGACAGGTGGACCAATGGAACAGAATAGAGTCTCCAAAAATAAATACCCAAACATACAGTCAACTGATCTTTGACAAGGGGTACCAGTCAATCCAGTGGGAAAAAGAAAGCCTCTTCAGCAAGTGGTCCTGGAAAAACTGGATTTCCACTTGCAGAAAGATGAATCTGAACCCCTACCTTTCACCTTTGACAAAAATCAAGTCAAGGTGGATCAAGGATCTAAATCTAAGACCTCAAACTATGGAGCTACTCCTGGGAAACACTGAGGAAACTCTGGGAGACATTGGTGTAGGGAAAGACTTCTTAAATAAGACCTTCAAAGCACAGTCGATCATCCCCAAAATAGACAAGTGGGATTACATCAGACTAAGAAGTTTCTGCATGGCAAAAGACACAGTAATTAGTGTGAATCGACAGCCCTCAGATTGGGAAAATATTTTTGTAAATTTTGCATCAGATAAGGGACTGATAACCAGAATACACAAGGAACTAAAGAAGCTGTTTGGAAAAAAGATGATCAACCCATTAAAATATGGGAGGAGTTGAATAAAACACTCTCTAAAGATGACATACGAATAGCCAAAAGGCATATGAAAAAATGTTCAACATCCCTCATCGTAAGGAAAATGCAGATAAAAACAACAATGAGGTACCACCTAACCCCAGTCAAAATGTCTAAGATTAAAAAAACAAAAAATGATAACTGTTGGCGGGGGTGTGGTGAAAGGGGAACTCTTTTACACTGCTGGTGGGAATGTAAATTGGTCCAACCACTGTGGAGAATAATTTGGAGATTCCTCAAAAATCTTCAAATAGATCTACCATATGATCCAGTAATCCCATTCCTTGGTATCTACCCAAAGGACAGAAGAATTCTTCCTTGGAAAGGTGCTTGCTCATCGATATTTATTGCAGCACTATTCACGATTGCAAAGTCATGGAACCAACCCAAATGCCCTCGTATGGAGGAATGGATTGAAAAACTGTGGCACATATACTCTATGGAATACTACTCAGCCATAAAAACCAACAAAACCCTGGCTTTTGACAGAAAGTGGAAAAACATGGAAGATTTACTGTTGAGTGAGGCAAGCCAGGCTATGAAGGAGAGACATTGTATGTCCCCACTTAACATATACCGAATGTCTGCACTCTATGACTGAAACTGATTGACTAACGGCTCTACAAACACAAGAGGTGGATGTGACTGTCAGATGAGGTGTACGTGGAGGAGTGGGGCCTAACGAAGGACATTTGAAGAAGGGATATGGAGGTAGATCATTGACGGGATGCGGAAGTGTGGTGTTATCGGTTGAAGATATTTTGATCAATGGGACTGGGGAGAAATGTTCACATATTGAAATGCTCACATTGTAAGCTAAACAACGCGATTGAATGTATATACAAAAAAAGAAATAAAATTAAAAAAATGATAAAAAGAAAAACACACTGAGGAGCAGGCAGGTGGCATGGTGATTGGTACCTGGACTCCCACATGGCTAACCGTGGTTCAAGTCCTGGACCTGGTGGCTTGCTTTCTCATACTCTCTCTCTTTCTTTTGCTCACTCTCTCTCTCTCTCCTCACCAAAATGAAGAATAATAATAAAACAAAACAAAATAAAATAAATAATGATTTAAAAAAGAAAAATGCACTGAGCACTGTGCTTGCCTGCCCCAAATCCTTGTAGGATGGATAAATAGAGGGAAAAGGATGCAACTTGACCATATCCAGTTGAGAGTGGAAGGTGCCTCCTCGCTCTCTTTTTACCTGTCTGTCTCTCTCTCTCTATGTAAGCACACACACTCTACGGAAATTAAAAAAAAATTTTTAGAAAGTGGATAAACTTAGAAGACATAATGCTAAATGAAATAAGCCAGACTATGAGAGACAAGCGCTATATGTCCCTGCTTAACATGTCCCAAATGTCTCTACTTTATGGCAGAAACTGAAAGACTAGATGGCATAGAAGTAGAGATGGTAATGGTAGTATTGTAAGAGAGAAATTGCATGGTTTGGGAAGGGGAGAAGGATCAAGAGAAAATGATTAACAGACACAACAGTGCATGTAAACAACTGAAATAGGTTATAGAACAGTGTAGCACCACAGTGGAAAATGACATTGGCAACTCAATAGAAACATCTATAAAAACCTAGAGAATTATTTCCAAATATACACAACATAATATTATGTTCAATGTTGGAAAAGATTAATATGTCCATGTGTGCATGCTTTGAAAAGTCATATTGTACCCCATTAACATGTATGACTGTATGCAAACCAGAAATCAAAATTAAAACTACAATAAAGAAAAAGAATCAAATACCATAACCAGTACCTCAGTTGCTCCTTCTTAACCTAAAGAGGAAAAAAAAAATTAACATTTTGCTTTGTGAACCTAAAAAAAAAGACAGAGGCTTAATAAGCAAAATAAAAATGGTTTATCTGAGCCAAGGCTTAGGATGAACCTCCCAGATGAGCAAAATTCTAGTTTCTAAGAAATGTGCTCATCACAAGACCTAGAAAGGTGGTTTGTATAGCAATAAAGAAGAGCAAACGAGGAGAGGTTACAAGTAATTTGTCGAGAGTTTACATTGATGCATTTAAAATACTGCAGGGAACTGCTGGCTATACCCAGTTCTTCAGATCACAGATTCAAGAACACGGGAAAGAAGAAAGGATAAGGGTCACATTGTAAACTGTAATCTTTTTGTAGCATCACAACTTTTTTACTGTAAACTGAAATAGGCTTTCGGCAATGACCCTGACAGATATGGAGGATAACCCAGCTCTCAGGTTTATGTCCTACTGAGGCCATTAAACGCACCTTCTATTCTACACACTGCTCGGGACTGCTTTTTTCTCACCATTCCTTCATAGGAGAGATATGAAACTCATTTTCTTCAAAACTTAGATGGGGGACAAGTAAGTAGAACCAAGTCTTCTTTATCATTGGTAGCACACATACTTATGGACAAAATGGAAACATGCAAACTGTAAACCTGTTAACACATTCTTAGATATCTCTCACCATGCAACTTCCTCTAGGAAAGGTCACATGTCAATTTATTATGTTATGATTTGGTGTTAAGTGATGCCTACTCATCTGCAGTGAGTATTTTATAGTCAGTGCCTAAAGAGTGTTAAGGAAAGCATACAATCTGGAGGCTTCGGAATGACTCGTCTGTTAATTATACGTTGATATCTACTTAAACTTCACCAAGGAGTCAGGCTGACATGATTTCAGCTTAATCGTTATTTTTAAATTGACACATATAACGTATATATATGTCTGAATCAGTGGTTCATACCCTCTTTGTGGCAGGTGCAGCAATGCAAGCCTTTGACATTGGCTCAAGTCAAAGTGCGGATGGTGAAAATGTCCAGGGAGAAATCATAATTATAGGTCCATTTACTCTATGATTTGTGATTCTGATTATATCAAACTTACCCATCCCCCACCTGGCTGAGAATTCCCAAAGAAAAATCCTATTTCAGATGAGGTATGGTAGATTAAAATGCGAATATCAAAGCGAACGAATTGCAGTGTCAGTTATATAATGAAGGCCCTGTCACCTTGAGAGCTTCTCATCCCACGTGAACACGGAGCAGAGAAATCAGCAGCTCTGGTAGCTGTGGCAACCACACCGCCAACCCTAGAGAGCAAATGTTCCCTGCGCAGGTTTTGTGCCCCTCTGGCGCTTTGTAGATTCTGCTAATGTTAAGGCCTCTCAGATTCTCAACATGAATTCATCCAGCAGGGAAAATTAGAGCTATGATCAGGAAACAAAAGGAGGCTTGCTTTGTGTCTGACAAAAATAGGAAAATACTTGCAGTTGAAGCAGATATGCTCCTAATGGCCACTCATAACAGTGTCACAAATAATAGCAAATATTTATCATGCATGTTCTTTATTGAAATGCTAAGGACATATATAGAGACAGTTTATTTGGGTTCAAAAACTACTGCATTAGTTGCTCCCTAAAACTTGCAAATTTAAGATGAATATTTTAAAAATCCTTGAGTTCCACAAACCCAGAACTGTGTGTCATGCCAAAGAGTATTTATTAGACATTTGTTGAGTGCTGTAACCAGTGGCCTGGCATCAAAACCCAGATGCACATGTAGTAATCATTTTTTTTTCAACAGAACACAATGTAGTGTTTATAAATGAACATCATTTGTGTTTATTTTTATCTTTTATCTTTTTGTATTTTCCCACATATTTTCAGGAAAAGAATAAGAGTACAAGACAATGTGAAAAAATAATACTGTTTCTAACACCCAGATTTGTCGATGTTCATAATTTACTTTCCTCACCTATGTTCAGGAATGCAAAGCAGGCATTTGTGTGTCCCTGCACATTTATGGAAATGGAAACCTTGTAAATGCATGTCTTGCAGAAACTGAGAATGCCCCACAGTGACCATCTTCCCTTCCTCCTTGCTCTCACAATCCCTAGATTAGGAAGGTAATGATATGAATATCTTAAAAATCATATTTTCCAGCTCCCCTTTCAGAAAATAGTGGCCTCTCTTTGGGCAGCACTTCCAGAAAAGCTTTTCTCTCCCTATCATATTTCTTTTATTTATATTTAATAATTGTACATCTTTACAGTGTGCTGGCTGTAACACAGGAGAAAACAGGTGACTGAAAGCATAAAAATGGCTTTTTAGATATAACAGCAAAGACATGATCCATAAAAGAAAGATTGATAAGCTGAATGTCATTAAAATTAAAAACTTTCTGTTCTGTGAAAGACAGTGTCAAGAGAATGAGAAGACAAGACACTGATTGGGAGAAAATACTTGCAAAAGACACATCTGATAAGAGACTGTTATGCAACATATACAAAGAACTTTTAAACCTCAACAATAAGAAAACATAACCTGGTTACAAAATGGGTTAGAGATCTTAACAGACACCTCTCTCAAGAAGCTATCCAGATGGTAAGGATGTCTCATATAAAATATCATCAGGGAAATGCAAATTAAAAGAAAGAGGACGTATCACTGTACACTGGTCAAAATTGCCAAAGTCTAGAACACTGACACCACCAAATTCTGTTGCAGATATGGAGCAACAGAAATTCTACTTATTCTTGGTGGAAATGCAAAACAGTATAGCCACATTGGAAGACAAATGGTCAGTTTTTTATAAAACTAAACATAGTCTTACCATACAGTCTAGTAATCACACTCTTTTATATTTATCCATAGGAGTTTAAAATTAGTATCTACACAAAAATCTGTATGCAGATGTTTATATCAGCTTTAGTAATAATGGCTAAAATTTGGAAGCAACCAACGCGTCCTTCGTTAGGTAACTGGATAAATAAATTTAGTGCATCCAGTGCCTGAGGTGACATGATGGCTAAGGCTGGACTCCCACATGCCCAACTCTGTGGTCCAAATCCCAGACCAAGTGGCTTGAAAATCATGCCAGGTGCATGTATGTGCATGCCCAAAATCTCAGGAGGAGAATGGAGGAGAAAGGGTTATGACATGTCCATCTTCCCTGGGAAGTGATTTTTTACTTTCTCTCTCTCTCTCTCTCTCTCTCTCTCTCTCTCTCTCTCTCTCTCTCTCTCTCTCTCCCCCTTCTCTCTCCAGCAAACACAGAAACCCTATGGCAAAAAAAAGGCAAAAGAAAAATTCATCCATTTAATGGAATATCATTCAGTGCTATAACAAAATAGGCTGTCAAGCCATAAGAAGATGTGGAGAGACTTTAAATGGATATTATTAAGTAAAACAAGCCGATCTGAAAGGCTATATGATTCCAACGATATGACATTTTGGAAAAGGCAAAATTATAGAGACAGTAAAATTACCAGGGATCAGAGAAGGGCAGGATGAATAGAGCACAAAGGATTGTTTAGGGCAGTGAAAATACTCTGTATGATATTATGATGGTGAATGCATATATGTTTGTTCAAACCCACAGAATGTCCACCACCAAAAAAGAACCCTAACGGAAACTATGGACTTTAGGTACTTATGAGATACCAATGTACCACTCCAGTGGCAAAGGTTGTTCATGGGGGGTGGTTGTGCATGTACAGAGTAGCAGATATATGGAAAATCTCTTCATGTGTGTTTCTTCTTAATTTTGCTGTAAACCTAAGGTTCCTCTGAAAAAAAGTCTTAAAAAAATAGGCTGATTGTTTATGCCCTTCTTTTTCTTTACTGGAGCCACAGCAGCATATTGTATCATGAAGCAGAAGACCTGACCCCAAATACAGCTGAATGGAGAGCCACAGGGAGCCACCACAGTACCTGTGGACTCCCTAACTTCAGCCATCTCTTTACATGGGAAAAAAAAAAATCCTGTTCAAGCAACTATATGCAGGTCTTTTACAAATGATCAAATGTATAAGCTACCCACAGGAAGCAAAAAGATTTAACGGAGTATTACAGATCCTCAATGGTTTTAGAATTGATATAACACAGGTTATGGAATGAAGATTTCATTATTAAGGAAGAATGTGTGAAAGAGATAGGGTAAGCTCAACCTTGAACCAATGTAGGATATACCTTAATAAGAAGTAAGAGGATCAAGAAGAAGGTGCTGAATGGGCAGTTCAAGGGCAGAACACACACTGGAGGTAGTGAAGATGTCAGGATGTTATATAAATAGATTAAGTGAAACCAATTATGGCAGAGGAATGGGGGGCAGGAAGTTCACTTAGAATTTATGGGGAGACAAACAAAATAAGAATGGATGAACTACATAGTGTGAAATAAAATAAGACCATTTAGGCATTTCTTAAAAGCTCTCTTGGCTGAAAGGGCATGAGAAACTGAGCTGCAGTTATGCCTTGCCTGTTTCTGAACTTCTAACACTGCTAAATGTACATTCTTTCCAAACTAGTTGTCACCCACCATGTGATGCATGTGTTATAAGAACATGAAGACCCTGAAGCTAAATGGAATTGCCACACATCCCCTTTCTTTCCAGATCCCCGAATGATGCTTGACTGAATTCCCTGAGTTACCCAATCCCCTTCCCACAAGACATCTTAACTTGCACCAAGCAACTTAAGCACCTGTGTAAATTCCTGATGAGCAACTTTTGTAATTCTTTCTTCTCTCCCTTCTTCCTCTTTTTTTTTCTCTATTAAAAAACCCTGAACACAACCTATTTAGAACACTGGTTACAAGTTAGTGGAGCCTTAGTTTCCAAGGTGTCCATCTTAAAACCTAGCCTTGAATAAATTCTTTGCTTACTTGGCAAGCTCTAGTCAGATCTTTGTTTCATGTTAAGAGTAGGACACATAAATGTTGAGGTGCTTAAAAAATTTAGAGTAACCTTAGAACCTGCTATCTCCCCATTTAATAGAATTACAGTTGGTTTTATTGTTTATTATGAGCAGAATAGTTAGAATTAGCAAAATAAGCAGAGAGAAATGACCTCAATAAATATGCATCAGCCCAAAGAATATTTGTCCTTCAAAAATCTTAGACTTGGAGGTTGGACAAATGTGTGTCTAAAAAATCCAGGAGTCATTCCTACATTCTTACAGGTATAGAGAGGATGTTTATGAAGTATTTTGAAGCAAGGAAGATTTCAAATAAATTAATACATAAACACTCAAATTTTCATAAAAATTCCTAGTCTTTTTGATGTTATTAATATCCTTTGTTTCCTTTTTAAATCTCTTCTCCAAAGCACCTTTTCTAGTTAAATTTTACTAACTTAACATGGTAAAGTGCAGTCTGAAAGCAATGTTTTCAACGAAGAGCCGCAATACAGATCTTCCACCCATCCCAAACCAACTTCATTGTATAAGAGGCTGCATCTCGGCAAGTGATGTGAACTTATAGCATAATAACTACATGACTTCCCAATCCAAAATGAAAATTTTATTAAATATGAAACATTATGAGTTGAATATTATGAAGTCCACCAAGAATTCAGAGATTTTTGTGGTGTGTTTGTATTTGTATGTGTATGTGTGTCCATACACACATGCATGTATAAGGACAGTGATTCTGAAACATGGAAACTGATTAATTTTATCATAACAGAAGTCACTACACGTTTGAGAGATTCTTTAATCTGTGTCAGATATATACAAGAGACTTACAGTAAATCTATCCCCATGTTCCTTGGCTTTCAATCTTTTCTCACATTTCAGTATCTGAATGACTGACTAGTGAAACTCCTCTCCCAGATGGCCCAAGTGGGGTAGATCAAGTGTTAATTACCCAGAGGCAATATGCAAATGAAAGAGAACATATGAGTATATGGAAAGCCAAAGCCTCAGCAAATAATTTTAGCAACCTTTTTTCTCAACTGTGTAAAGCCAAGCACCCTAAAAATATGCTACTTCCTCAAAATTGGAAAGTTACTAATGAATGAGCATTCGAAACCTAAACAATGGCATTTGAAAATGTATAGTAATGCTAACTACCCACTTTCAAACACAATATAGACACAGCATTTTCAAAGGAATACTGATATAATCAAGAAGAAATATGGGCCAACAGGTGATGTGGTGTTTGAGGCTCTGGACTCTAACATGGCCAACTACCCTTTGAGTCACAGACCTGGTGGCTTTCTTTCTTTCTCTTCCTTTCTCTCTGTCGCTCTATGGTCATACTAAAAAATAATAATAATGTAAAATTTAATAAATATTTTTTTAAAAAGAAATTTGGAACAAAATAAATATTAGAGAAACAAAAAATAACAAAGCATACCAAAATTTTGTTGATTATGCAATTTATATTTTTAATTGAACTTTTTGAATTTCTAATATGAATAGTGCCAAAGTTTAACATTTAAAAAAATTAAAATGTTGCGGGAACCAGCAGTTAGCGTAATGGCTATGTCGCTGGACTCCCACGTAGTCGATCATAGTTCGCGTACCCGACCTGGTGGCTTAAATCTCACGCCGGGCGCATGTGCGTGCGTGCCCAAGATCCCGAGAGGAGAGTGGAGGAGAAGGGATTGCGGCGTGACCATCCCCCCTGGGGGGGTGATTTCTCGCTTTCTGTCTCTATGTCTCTCTCTGTCTGCCTGGCGAGCGCACGCGCCCTATAGCGAAAATCTCTCCAAAAAAAAAATTAAAATGTTGCAGGGCCAGCAAGCAGTGTGGTAGTTAAGGCACCGGACTCCCATATGACTGACTGTGGTTGTAGTTCTAGACCCAGCAACCTGAAAATCACGCAAGGTGAATGTGTATGTGTACCCAAAGTCCCAGGATGAGAGTGAAGGAGAAGGGGCTGTGTCCTGGCCATGCCCCCTTGGGGGATGTTTTCTCTCTTTCCCTCTCACTGACTCTCTCTGTCTCTCCCTAGCAAGTGCATGTGCCCTATGGTAAAAACTTTACCAAAAAAAAAAGTTAAAATGTTGACATAGAAATATCTCACCACTTCTCAATACCTATCATTAACCTGCTCAGGATCTCTGGGTGATGTCCATTTCTCCTCTATTTCCATTGAAATCATAAGAGATTAATGAGCAAAATGGAAAGTGACTTCACAGGTATATGTGTGCGTTCACATAAACACATATACATATATAGCATACAGAAATTTAATTCATAATATAAAATATTTTCCAAACCTGTTGAGAAGGGGGAAGATTATTCAGTAAAAAATTATTGAGTGTAATACATATTTATACACACACACACACACACACTTTGCACTACTAAAAAACAGTTATTGATTGTTTTTATTCTTAACTGATTATCCATATCTATGAATTGCATTCTTTGCTACTGTCTTAGTCCATTTGAGCTACTATTACAAAATCCCTAAGTTGAGCAACTTGTAAACAATGGAAATTTATTTTTTAAATATATTTTATTTTAGTTTTTTTTTTAATACATTTAAGCACGTATGTCACTGAGCTTCCAAAGTGAATATTCCAACATGTACACATTTCTCACCAATCCAGGTGGGAATACTACACACAGCATCCTCAACAGACAATAACCCATCTCACAATGCTTACTGTTCTGGAGACAGAGAAGTCCAAGACCAAGGTGCTGATAGCTTTAGAGTCTGACAAAGGCTTCCCTCCTCATAAATGGCACCTTCTTGCTATGCCTTCGCATAGTGTAAAGGACAAACAAGGTCCCTTGAACCTCTTTTACAATGAAACTAATACCATTCTTGAAGGCTCCACCTTTGTGACTTAATCATCTCCCAAAGACCTCCAGTTCTTAATACTATCACATTGAGGTTATGATTTAATCCTATGGGGCCAGCCCCATACCACAGCAGTTAGATGCTATATAGTGCAAGCCAGAACCCATGTGGCTAACCAGGGGTTGATTTCTGGCCTTGGGGCTTGAAAAACATACCAGGCACATGCACATGTGTTCAGGATCCCGACAGGATAGAGAATTGGAAAAAATAAAGATTGCAGCATGACCAGACCCTGTTGGAGGATCTTTTTTCTCTTCCTTTTTTTTTTTTTTTTTTTTTTTTTTTTTTTTGTCCTTGTGTATGTACTCTCTGGCATTTAAGAAAGCAAAACATTTTTATTCCTTTAGTTTTACCACAGAGTATGTGTGCTTGCTGGAAAAAGACAAAGAGAGAGAGAGGAAAGCAGCAGAAATCACCATACACATGCCACAATTCCTTCTCCTCCATTCTCTCTCAGAATTTTGGACATGCACTCACACGTCTGGCATGTTTTTTTCAAGCTGCATAGTTCAGAAGCCAAACCTTGCTGTCAGCCATGTGGGATGCCAATCACCTTAACCACCATGCTACTGGCTGGCCCATAAAACCTATTTTTAAAAAAAACTCAACAAATCAGGGAAAAAAAATACAGAGACAAGATGTTTGTGAGACACAGAAATGCTTTATAACCTGTTGATGATAATGTGTATAGTATTCTCAACTGGTCTCGTCTCTTTACAAATCAAAAGATGTATAACAATTGAATGTTTTAAATAATAATGACAAAATGGAATTGAAAAAAAACTCAACATATGAGTTTTGAAGAGATACAGCATTCATACCATAATAGTTACTAAGTTAATGAGCAAAGAAGTTATATTGTACTGTACTTGAAAAAAAGTGTTTGCTCAAAATCTCTTTATTCAACCATTGTCTTTCTTTACTCTTTTATTTTTATCTATAGCAAATAAAACATACAAGACTTAATAGGTTTATTTAAACCACAAAGTTAACTACCATCCCAATCTAGAAAAGGAACCAAATTGAGGGCCAGCAGATAGCATAGCAGTTACTTCGCTGGACTCCTGCATGGTCCACAAACCATGCTTCGAGTCTAGGCCCATTCCCTTGAAACTCACAAGTGTGTGTCTAAGATCCTGGGAGAAGGATGGAGGAGAAGGGATTGTGGTGGCAATCTCCCCTTGAGGGTGATTTCTCACATTCCCTCTCACTGTCTCTCTCTGGTGTGTGCATGCACCCTACAGCAAAAACCTCTTAAAAAAAAAAAAAAAAAAAAAAGAACCAAGTTGATAATGCTGAACTGTTTTCCAGAATAGTTCTACTAGGGCTAACTCTGTGGCACAGTGGTAATGTGCTGTTCAAGAGAAGACAGGTTGCACAGAATGACTGTGTTTTCAATCTCCATTCTGGAGTGCCCATGATTCAGTGAGCTGATGGACCGAGGAAAAGGATCTTGGTGTGATCAGAATCTCTTATGCATTTGCACGCTCTATGACAAATTTTTTAAAAAATAGAAAATAGTTGTAACAGTTTACTTTGCCACCAGCAAAGTAATCTTAATAGTACCACATCCTTCTTAATATTTCAGTTTTATATGCATATTTCTTTTTCACTATTCTTATGCTTGTGCAATGGTGTCTCATTGTTGAATAACTTATACATGTTCGATGATCAATGAGGATAAGTTCTCTATACGTGTTTATTAACCATTTCAACTTCCTTTTATGGATTTAAAGCTTTTGCTTTTTTTTTTTTTTTGAGTTTTGTTTCATTCTCCTTAATTTCTGGTAGAATTTCTTTTTCTTTTTTTATTTTTTGTTTTTTCTTTTATTATTTTTTAAATTTTTTATACACATTCAATCACATTATCTAGTTTACGATGTGAACATCTCAATATGTGATCATTTCTCCCCAGTCCAGTTGATCAAAATATCTTCAACCGATAACACCACACCTCCCCATCCCGTCAATGCTCTGCCTCGGTATCCTTCCTCCAAATGTCCTTCCTTAGATCCCACTCTTCCACACACACCACATCTGGCATTCACACCCATCTCTTGTGTTTGTACAACCTTTAGTCAATCAGTTTCAGTCATAGAGTGCAGACACTTGGTATATATTAAGTGGAGACATACAATGTCTCTCCTTCATATCCTGGCTTGCCTCACGCAGCAGGAAATCTTCCATATTCTTCCACTTTCTGTCAAAAGCCAGGGTTTTGTTGGTTTTTATGGCTGAATAGTATTCCATAGAGTATATGTGCCACAGTTTTTCAATCCATTCATCCGTACTGGGGCATTTGGGTTGGTTCCATGTATTAGCAATCGTGAATAGTGCCGCAATAAACATCAATGTGCAAGCACTTTTTCAATGAAGAGTTCTGTCCTTTGGGTAGATACGGAGGATTGAGATTGCTGGATCATATGGTAGTTCTATTTGTAGATTTTTGAGGAATCTCCAAATTGTTCTACACAGTGGCTGGACCAATTTACATTCCCACCAGCAGTGTAGAAGAGTTCCCCTTTCACCACACCCCCGCCAACACTTATCATTTTTTTTTTTTTAATCTTAGACATTCTGACTGGGGTTAGGTGATACCTCATTGTTGTTTTGATCTGCATTTCCCTTACGATGAAGGATGTTGAGCATTTTGTCATATGCCTTTTGGCTATTTGTATGTCATCTTCAGAGGGTTTTTTTTTTTTTTTTTTCCAACTCCTTCTCCCATCTTTTAATAGGATTGATTATCTTTTTTCCAAACAGCATCTTGAGTTCCTTGTATATTCTGGTTATCAGTCCCTTATCTGATGCAAAATTTACAAAAATATTTCCCCATTCTGAGGGCTGTCAATTCACACTAATTACTATGTCTTTTGCCATGCATAAACTTCTTAGTCTGATGTAATCCCACTTTACTATTATCAATTGTGGATTGGGGATTGTCGACTATGCTTTGGGGGTCTTGTTTAAGAAGTCTTTCCCTAGCCCAATGTCTCCCAGAGTTTCCCCAGTGTTTTCCAGGAGCAGTTTCATAGTTTGAGGTGTTAGGTTTAGATCCTTAATCCACCTTAACTTGATTTTTGTCAAAGGTGAGAGGTAGGGGTTCAGATTCATCTTTCTGCAGGTGGAAATCAAGTTTTTCCAGCACCATTTGCTGAAGAGGTTTTCCTTTTCCCACTAGATTGACTAGCATCCCTTGTCAAAGATCACTTGACTGTATGTTTGGGAATTTATTTCTGGGTAATCTATTCTGTTCCATTGGTCCACGTGTCTGTTTCTGTGCCAGTACCAAGCTGTTTTGATTACCACAGCTTTGTAGTATATTTTTGGTTCAGGGAGTGAGATGCCACCCCCTCCACTCTTCTTGTGTAGAATTGTTTTTTGGCCATACGGAGTCTTTTATGATTCCAGACGAATTTTATGATTGTCTTTTCTAGATCTGCAAAGAATGTGTCTGGTACTTTGATTGGCATTGCATTAAATATGTAGATTAATTTAGGTAGAATTGCCATTTTGATTATATTAATTTTTCCAATCCAGGAACATGGGATGTCCTTCCACGTTTTTGTGTCATTTTCAATTTCTTTTTTTAGCTTCTCATAGTTTTCCTTGTGGAGGTCTTTAACTTCTTTGGTTAGATTTATTCCTAAATATCTTATACTTTTGGTGGCTATGGTAAATGGAATAACTTTTTTCAGTTCTATCTCAGTCTGCCTGTTATTTGTATATAGAAATGCTATCACTTTCTGTATATTGATTTTATATCCTGCAACTTAACTGTAATCATGTATTACTTTCAGTAATTTTTCCGTGGAGACCATTGGGTCTTCTATGTATACAATCATGTCATCTGCGAATAGAGAGAGTTTCACCTCTTCTTTTCCTATTCAAATGCCTTTTGTTTTCTCTTCTTTTCTGATTGCATTGGCAAGGACTTCCAGTACTATATTAAAAAGGAGTGGAGAAAGCAGGCACCCTTGTCTTGTTCCCATGTTTAGTGGGAAAGCTTTCAGCTTTTCTCCATTCAGGATGATGTTTGCTATGGGTTTTTCATAGATGGCTTTTATTGTGTTGAGAAATGGCCCTTCTATGCTGATTTTGGTGAGAGTTTTGATCATGAAGGGATGTTGTATCTTATCAAATGCCTTTTCTGTATCAATTGATATGACCATATGGTTTTTATCTTTATTCCTGTTAATATGATGTATTACATTTATGGTTTTGCATATGTTAAACCAACCTTGCATTCCTGGAATAAAGCCTACCTGATCATGGTGTATGATCTTTTTTATAAGTTGTTGGATACGATTTGTTAGTATCTTGTTGAGAATCTTTGCATCTATATTCATCAGAGATATTGCTCTATAGTTTTCCTTCCTTGTTCTGTCCTTTTCTGTTTTAAGAGCAAGGGTGATAGTGGCTTCATAGAATGAATTAGTGAGAAATTCACCCTTTTTAATCTTTAGAAATAACTTGAGCAGAATGGGAGGTAACTCTTCTTTGAAAGTTTTGTAGAATTCAGAGGTGAATCCATCAGGGCCAGGGCTTTTTTTTTGTTGGGAGATTATTTATTACTGATTCAATTTCCTGGCTTGTTATGGGCCTATTCAGACTTTCTATATCCTCCTGGCTCATTCTTGGTAAATTATATTTGTCCAGGAATTTGTCCATCTCATCCAGATTTTGTTTCTTAGCATATAGATGTTCAAAGTATCCTCTAGTGATGTTTTGAATTTCTACTATGTCTGTTGTTATATTACCAGCTTCATTGCAGATTTGATTCACCTGGTTCCTTTCTCTCTTCGTAATAAGTCTCGTTAGTGGTGTATCGATTTTATTTATCCTTTCAAAGAACCAGCTTTTACTTTCATTTATTTTCTGTATAGTATGTTTATTTTCTATTTCATTTATTTCTGCTCAGATCTTTATTATTTCCTTTCTCCTGGAGTTTTTTGGATCTTTTTGCTGTTGCTTTTCTAATTCTCTGAGGCATGATGTTAGGTGATCCATTCGCCTTCTTTCCGTCTTCCTCTTATGTGTACTAATTGCTATGAACTTCCCTCTTATGACTGCTTTAGCAGTGTCCCAAAGATTATGGAAACTAGTGTACTCATTATCATTGGCTTCCATGAATCATTTGATTTCAGTCTTTATTTCTTCAGTAGTAGTGGAGTCATTCAGGGGTAGGTTATTTAGTTTCCATAATAGTTGTATTTTTATCATTTCTCTCACTGTGTGGGTTGTATTTCATTTTCTTTTTGATGTCTTTTAGTAAACTCAGTTATTTTAGTGTAATTTAATTTTTCCTTTATGACCAGTGCCTTTTTTCTCTCTTTATTTCCTTTGGATCTTAAGAAATCTTTTCCACTTTGAAATTCTGAAGTTATTCTATTATTTCATTTTTCAAGAGATTGTCTTGCCTTTTATATATAAGTACATACTTCTATAATTGACTTTTCTGTATGGTGATTTGTAAGTGTCTAATTTTATTTTCCAGTATGGATGCCCAACTGTCCTAGAAACTTTTGTTTAAAGATTCATCCATCCTCCTTTCATTTCAGTCCTATTCTCCTATTAAAAATTCAAGTTCTAGGATAATTGTATGGCTTACTAGGTGTGGGCGGTACTCAGCCTAGATGCTTGGAAGGATACCAACCTGAGTAAGCCTGGTAAAGTCTAATTCTTTTTTTATTTTTTCCCCAGGGACAAATATCTATTCTAATCAACAGGTAACTAGGGACAACATAGTTATATTCTGGAGGTAAGTCAAAACTTTGGGGGCCAGAGGGACAAATTCATCTGACACTCCCTTGGGAAAGGGTTAGCCTATCAGAACTGAGTTTAGAGTAAGTGAAAAATCATCTAAACTAAAGTCAATTGATGTGAATGAACCTAGTGTACTGCTGAAGCCTGACCTGGTAGAGTGAGAGGGGCATATTATTATTATTATTTTTAATTCTTTTTTTTTTATGTAGAGGTTTTTGCTATAGGGCGCGTGCGCTCGCCAGACAGCCAGAGAGAGACAGAAAGACAGAAAGCGAGAAATCACCCCCCAGGGGGGATGGTCATGCCGCAATCCCTTCTCCTCCAATCTCCTCTCGAGATCTTGGGCACACACGCACACTCGCCCGGCGTGAGTTTAAGCCGCCGGGTCCAGGACTCGAACCACGGTCGACTACGTGGGAGTCCAGCGACATAGTCATTATGCTAACTGCTGGTCCCAAGAGGGGCATATTATTTGAAGGATCTTTTTATTTCTAAAGCAGAAAGATCTTGGGACTGGAGACTGAGAAGATAACAGAGTAAACAAATGTTGGAATGAGAAGAGATGGCATAAATGGGAGTTTAATAAGCCTGGGGATAAAGTAGAACTACCTATGATTTCACAATCATATTATTACCATCCTTAATTGAATTAAATACTACTACACTCTTACCCTTCCACACTATTAATTTGAAGATTGGATCATGGGTGGCAGCGGCCCAGTAGTTTAGCTACCAGATTATAATCCCATTATTTTAAGGGCACACTTTTGCTAAGGAGTGTTTTTCATTTGTTTACATTCATTCACTGTACATTATTATAGCATACAAAAAAAATTTTCCCATCCAAAATACATTGAATATTGGCCCAAAGGTATTACCATACTTATTATCTTCAAGAGATAATTTTCCATTTTGTGTTTCCTAACTGTTTTAACTTCTTTCTTTTTTCCCCCTTGATTCCCTCCCTCTTACCCTCTGTCACTTCCCATCCTCTTCCTACACTATCTCTGGTGTCCACAGTTACTCTCCATGTCTTTATATTGTCTAATATTTCAGTTTCTGCCATACAGTACAGTCATTTGGCATGTTAAGTGGGGATATATATTTACTGTTGTGTTTGGTACCTTCAGTTCTTTCCTGCTACTTTTCCATGTTCTTAGAATGGATTTTATTCATTCTAAGACAGAATAATCAAGGACAACAAAAATTCTTTGTTAGTTCCTTTATCTCTGCTGTCACCATTTCTGTGCTGTCATTCAAGGCTTCTCTATGCATGGAATGAAAGTCTTGCTTTATGGGTATTGGAAATATGGGAACACATCGACCTAAACAAGGATGCACTTTCCCTTTGCTCTGAAATTTCATGTTTTCTTCTTTTCCTGAGTTGTATTGACCTAACATTTCATTTTCTTTGTATCTTTTTTAAAAAATGTCAAAATAAACTATCTAAAAAAATTTAAAGTTCTTGAAGCCATACATTTATTTTTGAGTCCAGTAATCTGCACTATTAGTCTATTTGGGACACTTTCACCAACAGTACACTCATTTAATTACTCTGCTTACATAAGTTTTTATTTTGGTAGATTACATTGTCTATTTTCTGAAATCTTTAAGTGTCATAGCTTTTCTATATCCTTTGCATTCCTGTTACTTAAACACACACATATATACAACAGATTTTGATTGGGATAATATTTAATTTTGTTTGAAATAAGGGCATCTTTATGAATAAAAATATTAGATATTACAACTATGAAGTTTTAGTTGAAAAATATACTGAATGTTAGGCCAGCTGGTGTCATGGTAGTTAAGGAGGCTGGATCCATATGGCTGTGGACTTTGAGTCCCAGACCCAGCAGCTGGAAAAACATGCTGAGCATGTGTGCATGGGTACCCACAATCCTGAGAGGAGAATGGAGGAGAATGGACTGTAGCATAGCCATCCCCCTAGCAGTTACTTTCTCATTTTCTCTCTCTCTCTGCCTCTGTCTCTCTGTCTCCTCAACAAGTGCACATGTCCTATAGTAGAATTAAAAAAAAAAAAAAAAAGAAAATACATTGAGTGGAATTAATTGCAGAATATATATCACAGAAGAAAAAAATTGTGATTGCCAATTCATAACAATATAAAATACAGGGAACCAGCAGTTAGCGTAATGGCTATGTCGCTGGACTCCCACGTAGTCGACCGCGGTTCGCGTCTCGGACCCGGTGGCTTACAACTCACGCCGGGCGCGTGTGCGTGCGTGCCCAAGATCCCGAGAGGAGAATGGAGGAGAAGGGATTGCGGCGTGACCATCCCCCCTGGGGGGTGATTTCTCGCTTTCTGTCTCTATGTCTCTCTCTGTCTGTCTGGCGAGCGCACGCGCCCTATAGTGAAAAACCTCTCCAAAAAAAAAAAAAAAAAAATATAAAATACAAAAATAAAAAAACAGGAAAAAAATCATTGATGTGGCCTAATGTACATGTACTTGGGATCTCTAACATATTAGGAAGGGGGACATAAAATTGTTTTTAATTGATGAACATTTTTCAAATTTAATGAAAGTAAGAAACTCACTAAACCCCAGACCTCAGAAAGATAAATAAGACTGTCCAAAAGCACATAATTATCAAATTCTTAAGATCAATGATAAAGAGAAAACCTGAAAAGCAACCAAAGAAAAAGATCTGTTACATAGAGTAGAATGTAAATCAAGATGACAACAGGAATCTTTTTGGAAGTAATGCAAGCTAGAAAATAGTGAAACACCATCTTTAAAGAACTTAAAGAAAAATAAACTGGTAGAATTCTTTATACAGAAAAAAATATTCTTTAGTAAAGAAGGCAAAATAAAGAATTTTTCAATGTACAAATACTATATATAAAATTAAAATTATAATAAAAATTTCATTATTTATTTAAAATGAATAATAAAGACTTTAGCAGATTTACAAAAACTGAGAAAGTTTATCAGAGCAGACTTCCATTATAAGAAATATTTAAGGAAGTCTTCTAAACAAAAGAAAAAAATATCAAAAGGAAACCTGGATCTACACAAGAAAGTGAAGAGCACCTCAAATGTGATCATATAGGTAAGTATAGAGATTATATTATTTTATTTGAATTTCCTAAATATCATAAACTCTTCAGAACAAAAATAGTAGCTGAGCATTATGGAATTTTTAAGGTAAGTGAAAGTAAATTGTACAACAACAATGGGTAAAGGCAAGGAGGGGAAAAACAGGAATATAAATTTATATTTATTATACATGAAGTAATATAATATCACCTTGTTATTCATGATTCTCTAGGGAGACAGAACCAACAGGATATAGATATATAGATATAGATATAGATATAGATATAGATATAGATATAGATATAGATATGGATATAGATACAGATAATAGATATAGAGATATAGATAGGTAGATATATATATTTACATCGAGGAGATTTCTTAGTGGGATCAACTCATGTGATTATTATGCCTTAAAAGTACCACAACAGGTCAGCTCTAAGCTGGAGCTCCTGGGTTGTTGGTTGCATGGCTCAGTCCAAGTCCAAAGGTCTCAGAGACAGGGGAGCAGATGGTGTAATCCACTGTCAGAGGTAAAACACCTCTGGACCTAGGTTTCCCATTTTGTTAATACTAGAGTACAAAGATAAGCAAACGTTGAGCCTCCTGAAGTCCAAGCAAGAAAATTATACTGCAATCTCTCTCAGAAGAGACAAATCCATCTTCCATATTTGTTTTCTCTGGTCCTTTCGTTGATTGGATTATGCCAACCCACAATGAGGATTGTTCTTCCTCACCTACTCTACTTGTACTTGCATCTTAGTCTTCTCTGGAAATATTCCCCAGCCCACCCAGATACATCAGAGCAAGGCTTCATCAGTTTTCTCACTATTCCTTAGCCCAGTCAGGTTGACACTCAAAATTAACCATCACAACTACTTACAAGTAAACTGTTGTACGCATTATCACCAATGGATAAGTTTTCATTTTTGTGTCCCTTGAGGTTTTTCTTCTTTCTTTTTCCCCTTGATTTCCTCCCTCTCACCCTTCTCATTTCCCTCCTTCCTCTCACATTGTCTCTAGTATCCACAGTTGTTCTCCATGCTTTTATACCTCACAAGCTTTCTATTCTGCCAGAGATTACTGACATTTGGTGTAAATGGCAAGGGGACATACAATACAATGCTCCTCTTTCATAGTCTGGCTTGCTTCACTCAGCAATATATCTTTCATATTCACCCACTTTCTATCAAATACCAGGGTCTCATTGTTTTTTATGGCTGAGCTCATGATGGGAAAATTCATCTGGTATGCTGTAATGATACAGAGTGATTGAATGTAAAAATAAATAATAAAATAATAAAATAATAAAAATTTAAAACATAAACTTTCATAAATTAAAGACATTGTAAGGCTTAAAGTAGCCATTAAAGTAATATTGGGAAAAATAAATATAGCAAAGAACATCAAATTAAATCATAAAAACTAATCCAAAAGTAAGCAGAAAGAGAACAACTTAAAAACAGATGGAAGGGTCCAGCAGGTGACATAGTGGTTATGGCACTGAACTCCCACATGGTCTATCATAATTGGAGTTTCAGACTCAGTAGCACGAAAATCACACTGGGCACATGTGAGTGCATTCCCAAAATCCTAGGAGAAGAATAGAGGAGAAGGGATTGCTGCATGGCCATCCCCCCTGAGAGATGACATCTCACTTTCTCTCTCACTGTATCTCTCCAGTGAGTACACACACCTTATGGAAAAAAAAAGAAAAAAGAAAAGAAACTATGAAAAAAATTAAAACAAATAGCAGTAGTAGAGTTAACCCATCTCAATTAATAATCATATAAAAATCTAAACATACCCTAATTCAAGGGGATTTTGTCAGGTTGAACAAGAAAGTAAGACCCAACTGTATACAGTCTAAAATAAATTAACTGTAAATATAAAAACAAGAATAAGTTTAATGAATAAGGATGAAAAAAGTTACATCATGTCACTAATCAAAGAAAGTTGGTGTTAGCTAAGTTATTATCAAAGTCATCTTAAAAATAAAAAATATTATCAAAGAAAGCACTTTTATAATGATAAAGTTGTCAATTTATCAAGATATAATCTTAAGCATATATAATAGAGCTTCAAAATATCTGAAAGCTAAATTGATAGAACTTTGAGAAGAAATAGAAAAATCTGTAAATATCAATTATATAACACCCCTCCTCAATGATTGATTTAACAAATAGAAAGAAAATCAGTAATAAAATATGTATATTGAAAAATACTACCAACCAACTTGACCAAATTCACCTTTACAGAGCACTACACAACATACAACTTCTTTTTCCCATGTGCACTTAAAACATTTATAAAACATTTATCGAAATAGACCATCTTTTGACTTCAAAATAAATTTCAATAAATCTAAAATATTGTGTTCTCTGGTCATAATGGAAAAAAAAAACTAGAGATCAATTACAACAAGAAATCTTTAAATTTTTTGAATATAAAGACTTAGAATTTAAGTCATATTTGTGTAAATAAACTATTGACAAAAAGAAGTGAAAATCAATGGTGAAGGGGAATGTATATGAATCGAAGCAGAGAGATAAAATAAGAAGCTCTGCATGGCTGATCCACACTGGAAGGTTACTGATTTGTGTCTGGA
The DNA here is from genome assembly GCA_026018925.1 of Tupaia tana. NCBI lineage: Eukaryota > Metazoa > Chordata > Mammalia > Scandentia > Tupaiidae > Tupaia > Tupaia tana. Next base: position 94,240,715 of record JAKSZU010000001.1, on the reverse strand, counting down.
AACGCCCTAAGTACATTGGATATGTGTGCCCTTGATCTGGGTTAGCTGGTGGTTTGCAGTGTCGAGAGTCTGTTGGGAATGCAGTCCCTTCTCCTCCAGTCTCCTTTCAGCATTTTAGACATGTACCTATATGTATCTATAACCATTAGGATTTTTAAAGATATACTTAGCAGAGTTATTTATAACTATTTTGGAGACTTAAAATAAATATAAAATATATTTCTTTCCTTTAGTCTCTACTGAGGAGTTGATGATGTGACAAACTTCTGCAATAGCATCCATGAATAATTAAAATATATTTAAAATCTTGTTGTTGGTAGATATTTTCTGTTTTTCCAGCTTGGTAAATCATATTTTTTTACAGAGATTTTGCTATATGGTGCAGAGGCAGAAATCAAGAAATCACCCCCTGGAGGGGATGGTCATGCCACAATCCCTTCTATTCTCTTCACAGGATTTTGAGCATTCATGCACACATGCCTGGAGTGAGTTTCAAGCCACTGGGTCTGGGACTCGAGCCATGGTGGACTGTGTGGGAGTCCAAGGAGATAACCATATGCCATCTGCTGGTCCCTAGCCACTGTGTTATTACTATTAGCCCCGCATGATGACCTTGAGTGTGGTGATGAGGATGATAGCAACGATGAAGATGATGACACTGAAAATTGTGACAATGATGAAGACAGATACTCAATCAGGTAGGCTAAGCACTTGACTTGTATAAATTCATTTTGTCATAACAACAAACCTTTAAGAAAAGTATGATTTTCCCAATGAGGAAACAAAAGTGCAGAATGGTTAAGCACTTTTTTCCCAGTGTTTCAGCTGTAAGTGGAAAACCTGGAGTTTGAAATCGAGAAATCTGAATCTAGAGTTGTGCACTGTATTGTACTGTCTTATCATGAGAATTTTTATTTTTTGAAACACTATTTTCTTCTTAGGTAAAGTGGTTTTAATTGGATTTCAATTACTTTTTTTTAATTTTTAATATTTCTTACTTTGATGAGCAAGAGAGACAAGGGAGAGATGGACAGAGAGACAACACCCTCAATAGGATCTTGATGCCATAATCCATCCCAGCCTCATCTAGGCCTAAATTACAGGCATGGACGACCTGGTATACTCAGGGAGGTCTCCAGACATGAACTCGGAACCTTCTCATGTGGGTCTGCCTCAAATAATGTCATCTTACTTCTGCACCACCTTCTGGCCTCAGTTCATTTTATTCTTTTAAAGTTCAGATTAATACAATGTTAATCATGAAAACCTTGTCGTCAGACACCTCTTATCCCCATGCCTTACTCCAGCAATACCTGCATCAGATAGTCCCACTGCCCTTTGAACAGCATCATTAAGGTGTCAGCTGACAGCATCTCACTTGAGCATGCCCCACTACCTGTCACTGCCACCTCTTAGATTTTCTGATACAGCAGCATGAACTTTCATAAAAATCAACTTGCTGTCCATGCATGTGTAATCTGGTAGGACAGATAAATCATCACCCTTGAAGTTACTCTTGACTAATCAGAGATCAGAGCCAGTAAATAAATGCTTCCATCTTTCTTCTCCTGAGAATGTGGCTATGATGCTCATTTCATAAGATTCTTCAGAAGATCCTGAGACTCAAGCTACAGTCACCCACCATGGGTCCACTTTAAGAGCTTATGTGTCTTTTGACTATCCCTGCTTCCCTGTTAAGTCACTCTCTTATTCTTCACTCTGACACCCTGGGATCACTTTCCAAATAAATCTCTCTCAAAGCCTCTGCTTTATTCGAAATACAGGCTAATAAGTTTTATTTTTATCTGTTTTTGTTTTCTTTTTAATTTCACAATTTAAAAATGATCATTGTTTATAAAATATGTAAAAGCTCTCCATTGGCTGCAATACCAACATACTATAATTGAGTTTGTCATTTTCCCCAAAACTTTTGGAAAAAAAATTAATCTCCAATTTATTTGTTAACAGATTAGACTAGGAAATAAGGTGCAAATGACAGTAGCACTATTCTGGAACTGTTCTTGGTCGCCTGATCTTCAAATATTGGCATGTTTATAATTTGGTGATGGATTTGCTTTTCTCAGCTGTAACAGTGGTAATTTATCAAAGCATTTGTGCTATTACAACTCTTTATTTTATTACTAAGATGTCCACCTTGATATTTAAATGACAAGAATAGTAATGTTTGTTTTATTATCACTGAATCAAAGGAGTAGTTAATGAATAATTAACGCAGAAAGTGCAATGAGTCCTTTACCTACTACTTAGTCACTCAAACTACACTACACTAAAATTTTCTTTTTTAATAATTATTTAAATTTTTTAAGTTTATCATTAACATATCTTTTATTTGCTTATAAGGGGTCCAGCAGGTGGCATGGAGGTTAAGGATGCTGGATTCCCACTTGGCCAACTGTGATTTGAGTCCTGGTCCTGGTACTTGCTTTTTCACTTTTCCTCTCTCTCTTTCTCTGGTCAAATTAAAAATAATAATGAATAAAATCATTCTTTTTTAAAAATTTCTTACAAGGCACATGTGCTTGCAGAGAGAGAGAGAGAAAGTGAGAAAGTAAGCCACCCGGTCTGGGATTCAAATCACAGTTAGCCATGTGGGAGCATGGCGCCTTAACCACCACAGCACCTGCTGGCCCTGAAATTTTATTTTAGGACCTGGCGAGGTCTGTGAATTGTACAGAACTACTAATTGTACAGAGTTACTAGCTGTATGCCAATGAAAGGCATGGTTGGAATAATTTAATATTTTTAATATTTTTCTTATAGACAGTAATCATGTTGTATCAAAGATATGATCTGGCGTTACTGTTGTGTAGTAGCAAAAGTTTTTAAAAAGACCCTGAAATTAAACAGAATGTTATTTCTGTTTTACTTCACAATCCAAAATAATGGTAGTGGGCAAAATACACACAAACAAACTTTGATGCCCCAAAGCCAAGATAAACTCAGCTCCTTGAAGCTAAACCCAAACAACTTTCTTACCAAACTGGAGCCTCCCCTAAGCTATCAAGACCAGTTCAGAGGCACCACAAGACAAATCTTGTGTTACCTATAGAACTGCCTGTGGATTATATTACTAACTCACCATTATAAACAAAAATAAAATAACTCTTTTGACGCGTTAAAATTGTAGGGCTGTAGTAAAGATGATACCAAGAATTGTACCCTGTTTTCCAAGTAATATCTATAATTATACAACTGGTGTAATCTTAAAACTGGTATACATTTTGTAGACCTAATATGCAATAGGTATAATTTTAAAACTGACCAAAAATTTAGCACCAGGAGATATCGTGATATCTCTCAAAATAGGTTCAACAGCCTATTCTCTTGAAGTGGTTAGAATGGATGATTAAAGATATATAGAGGGTGTCTTTTGATAAATTTTGATACTGCAATATACATATAATAATGAGCACTATATATTGTATATATTGGGTATCTGGGAAAGTTACGACGCATTTTTGCACAGAAAAAGATAGGAAAATACATCATGACATTCTCGACGACTTCATACTATAACAAAAAGCACAGCTTTGCAATTTTTTAAAAATTAAACACACGCAGATGACTGCCATCTAGATCAAGACATAAAGAGTATGACCAGCACCCAGAAACCTGCTCCTGCCTCTCTCACCATCCTCAGTCCTTACTCAAGATAAACAACATTCTGACTTCTATCACTATAGATTAGTTTTGCTTGTGGTTGAACTTTATAGAACTGAAACCACACATTACCATGCATTCCTTCATGTCTACCTTCTTTTTTATCAATAGTTTATTTATGAGATTTATCTATAATTTTACTTGTAACCATAGTTTGATGTTTTCCAATGTTCTATAATATTCCATTATAAAATTTATCTCAATATGTTTGTATTTCCTACTTTTTATGAATATTTGGGTTATTTCGAGTTTGGAACTCTCACAAATAATGCTAATACAAATATTTTTATATGTTTTTGATGTATATATTTCTGTTGTGTGTACATTCTAATATTGGAATTTTGTGTCACAAAATATGTATGTATTTAGGTTTGGTAACTACTTCAAGTTTTATAAGGTAATTGTACCAATTTACGCTCTCCCAGCAGTATAGGAGAGTTTGGTGCTATTCTACAGTCTTACCAATAAGTGTTGCCAATTAAAAAAAAAAAAAAAATTAGTCATTCCAGTGTGTATGTCATTGAAGATATAGAATGTGTTTTTCTATGAATTAATTATATTAAAATCTTTTCATACAGTAATTATCATTTGCATATACTCTTCATAAGTGCTTATTCAAGTTTTTTTGCTCATTTTAACTAGGTTTTCTTCTAATTTCTTCATTTTATTAATGTTTCTAAACACAAGTTTTTTGCTGTATGTATGCATTTCAAACACCTTCACTCATCTGTGGCTTGAATTTTAACTCTTTTCATTGTATGTTTTGGTAAACAGAAGTTTTCAATGAAATTCAATTTATCAGTCTTTTTCTTTATGGTTAGTACTCTTGTCTCCATTTTAGAAATTTTTGTTTACCTCAAGATTATGGAGACCTTATCCTATGTCAATCTTTAAAAGTTTTATTGTTTCATTTTTCACATTTAAACATATTATCTTTAAGCATTCCAACTTTGATTAAAAACATTAAATCATCTGGAATTAATTTTTGTGTACAGTATGAGTGAAAGGTCAAGGTCATTTTTCCCTGTGTTGTATTGCACTAATCTAGTTCAACATACTTTTTAAAAATCTCTTCTTCACATTTATTTGCTGTACATCTCCATAGCATACAATATAGTTTCTCAAAAGCATGCTTTACATTACCATCAAATCAACGATGTTACGATCTACATCTTTTCCACCAGAGAACTTTACATTCTTATGTCTGTCAACTTGACAGTCAATATACTTTTAAAATCCTTTCTTCAAAACGCATTAAAATTTCAACATTGTTGAAATTCATGTGACCCTATATGCATAAATCTGTTTTTGGACTCTTATTATGTTCTGAGGCTCCTATTTGTCTATCTTTATGCCGGTACCACACGGATTTAATTTTGAGCCTTTGGTCAGTGTTAATCTGTCACCAACTTTGATTTTCTTTTTTAAATTTGCCATAGGACATGTTTCCTTCCCAGAGAGAGACCAAAAATGAAAAGTACCCCCCCAGGGAAGATGGCCAAGCTACAATCCCTCTCCTCTATCCTCCTTTCAGAATTTTGGGTGTGCACACACACGTTCAGTGTGTTTCTCAGGTCTCCAGGTTCAGGACTTGAAACACACATATAGCCATCTGGGATTCAGCCGTTACAACCACCACACCACTGGCTAGCCCTCAACTTTGATTTTCTCCAAGATTCTTAATATTCCATATCCTTTGCTTTTCTATAAAAGTTTTATGACTACATATCAGTTTTCCTTTAAAAACATGTTGGTAGCATTTCTATTGAGATTACATTCAATCTGTGAACCAATTTATTAATAATAGAAATCTTTTCATTTCATATTCTAATTCTTAGACATGGTACATTTCCTCTTTGTTTAGGTCTTTTCTCATTTACTTCAGTAATAGTTTGTAGCTTTTTTGTGTGTTTATAGGTTTTCAATGTTTGATAGATTTCTAGGCATGTATTTACTTACTTATTTAAATTTTTGCCATAGGGAACATGCCCTGGCCAGAGAGAGACAGGGAAATGAAGAAAGTGAGAAATCGTTCCAGGGGCAATGGCCACACCACAATTCCTTCTCCTTCATTTTCCTCTTGTGATTTTGGGCATGCATACATGTACCAGTGTGTTTCTCTGGCCACCAATCCAGGAATGAACCACCATGAAGGCCATGTGAGATCCAGTACCTTAACCATCACACCACTTGCTGGCCAAGCATTTACTGTTTTTGATGTCATTGTAAATTGTATTTTTAAAAGTGCATTTATCTACATGCTTATTACTATTATATAGTAAAACAAGAGTTCTGTATATTTACCTTGCATTCAGCGACCTTGCTAATTCATTCATCAAGCCTGATTTTACATTCTTTTGGATTTTTCTACCTGTGCAATCACATCATCTCCAATTCTTTAAAATTTTTAATAATTATGACTTTTTTGTTTATCCCATTGTATTGGCTGTGCCTTCTCATATAATATTGAAGGAAGTGTTGATATTAAACATCCTTGTCTTATTTCTGACTTTGAGGGAGAAGTCATTTATTATTTTCCCATTAAGGAATTGACTATAAGTTTTTAAAAGATATTCATTAACAGTTTAAGGGAAATTTGTTTCTAGTTCCTAAGAGATTTTAGCATGAGCAGATACTGAATTTTGTCAGACAATTTTCCTGTATCTATTGAAGTGATCATGTTGTTTTTTCCTATTCCTTTACTGTGATATATATGTGTGTATGTATGTATGTGTGTGTATATATATATATATATATATATATATGTGTGTGTGTATATGTGTGTATATATATATATATATATATATATATATATATATACCATGATGATTCTATTTTTAACATTAAACCAACTACACATTCCTAGAAAAAAATAAACTAAGCATGATCATGATACATTTGATTTGTTAATATTTATTATTTTTGAATCTATATTTATGTAAAAAATTGGTTTTAAAATTTTACTTTTTGTAGTAACCTTGCTTGATGATTATTTCAAGGTTATGTTAACCTCATAAAGTGGGAGATGTTCCTTCTTTTTCTATTCTTTGTTTTTTCTGCTATGGTCTGGCCCCTTAGCATTTTCAAATAAAAGATCCCTACTCCCTTGGCAAACCTAAACCCCACTTTTTCCTGAATATAATCAGATTTCCAAAATATCTGCTTCTTAGCTTTTTAGCCTCTCACCAATTGTAATCTCTAGTTTTCTATAGTCTCAGTTTGTGCACATATAGATTAAAAGTCACCAAATGACTCGGGAGGAAACTGCACAGAGACTACTGGGTTCAAGTCTCTGCAACTGTGTCCTCTCAGCACCAGTGGCTCTCAAGTCCAAGTTGTCTTAGTAGCTCTACATTCTATTTTTTTTAATCTCTTTCCCAATAAAAATGCCAGAGCTCTAAGGTGATGCTTTCCTCTCAGCCTGAAGGATAAAAGCAACAGTGAATATAGAGTCCACCTCAATATCCTTTCTTTCTCTATGATATCTTAGCCCCTCAAGTCTTGGATTCTGCATTATACTCTAATGCCTCCATAAAGATAGTTTTGTTTGCTGGCTTTATAATTTATCCAGTTTTTATAGCTGATATAAGCCAAAAGATGAATTTGCTAAGAGTTACTTCATACAGTCTGGAATCAGGAGCCCCTCAGCAGGGCTCTAAAATGGATGACCTTGCGGCATTACCACTAACTCTACCATGTTACATCTGGAAACAAGCTGCTCTTTTGCTGAGGCCAGGAATTTGTGCCCCAGTCAGGGGCAAGATAAAAGACTGCCTCACTCTCTTGAGCCCTGTAATTGTTCACTGAATGGAGTCATCTTCATGGTCCATTGCTGTGGATTCCAAATGGCAGACTTTCAAATAACACTATTTACAGGGCTATCCATGGAGTATAATTTTACCCAAACTGGATTTTTCAGTTTTGCCCAATTGACACTAAAACAGGAAACACTACATGACATAAAGTTTGCTTATTTGTTGTTCTGTTCAAAAGTAATGATTTTCTCCTTTATATAAGAATAAATACTACCTCATAAATCAGTAATATGAATCTACACCTGAGCAATAATAATGTATATCTCTATGATTGATTCATTACCTGCAACTTCAGCATTCATACTATTTCAAGAGATCTTCAGAGCATAAATTTCTTCCACATGGGCTCCAACCTGTATCTTGTTAATGGTAACCATATACAATCAGAAATTTATAATAGTCAAGTAGATTCCTGTAGGCAATCTATTTCCTGATATTTTTTAGATGAGTCCTGTTAAGCAATAGTTTATGTTAAACTTTAAATTCAACAAGTAGCTATCAAATGAATACTAATCTGTCACTATGTATCTAAGAGCTACTAGAGACAAATTAGTTAAGCTAATGTACAATATATTTTTAATTTAAGAAATGAATTATGGGGGCCAGCTGGTGGCCCAGTGGTTAAGGCACTGGACTCCCACATGGCCGACCATGGTTCGCGTGCTAGACTTGGTGGCTTAAAACTGCATATGTGCGTGCATGCCCAAAATCCCTAGAGGAGAATGGAGGCGAATGGATTGTAGCATGGCCATTCCCCCTGGAGAAGGGTGATTTTTTGCTTTCTGTCTTGTGTCTCCAGCAAGCACATGTGCCCTATAGCAAAAATCTCTTAAAAAAAAAAAAAAAAAAAAAAAGAAAAGAAAAGAAAAGAAAAAGAAAAAAACACATATTCTGAGCCTCTAGTTTCCTAATTCTACAAAAGAAATCATTAATATGTTGGTAATGATATTTAAAGGCTATTTTTGGTGTTAATTTCTAATTAGCCTTGAAAGGTATAAAGATGAAGAAATAGGAAGACTTGGGAGTTGCTCCAAATATTGTTCAAGAAGGTATTTGGTCCCTAGTTCTAGATTATTTCCATCGTATTGCCAAGCTGATCTCCATGAAACCTCTCTTTTCTTTACAACTTTGTTCGTCTTCCTGGAAGGGCTTACTATTGGGAGTTCTGGAACACTAAAAGCTATTGACCTGAACTTCTTTGCCAGGATAGTTCGCTCATGCTGATCCAGCTTTACATGGCTCGAATTATTTCTGAATTAGCCCTGACAGGGAGATATCTTGCTTCTGTGTGGTTTCAGGACATATGATACCTTCAAATATGGCCCATTGGAAATTGAGAACACCAGGAAGCAGAAAGGTCTTTCTGAACTCCTCTCCTTATAAACCTCATGTAACAGGTATCCTGTCCTATACCTGAAAGAAATAAATGAAGTCAGAGATGCCAAGAAGAATCTGAATGAATAGGCTTTGCTAAGTTCTCCCAGTTAATTATCATTAGATCATACCCCCTTTTGTGTAATCATATTTCTGCACCAGTATCCATTCTTCATAAAATCTATACATAAAAATATAGCTTTCATCATTTTTTAACTCTTCATTTCTGAAGGCTCCTATATCACATATAACTTTTCTTAAATAAATCTGTATGTTCTTCTCTTGTTAATCTCTCTTATTATGGAGTACCACCTTGCAATGGGTGAGAAAAATATTTTTTCCACTACACTTCAGATATACCAACAATGAATAACAAGTCTGAGACCATGCTCATCTATTGCCCTTTATCAAAGACTTGGTCAAAATATCACCAGCCATTAGATTAGGTCACAGAGCAGGAACATGTAGTCATACTTCTGCTTTGGGAAAGAAATAACCACCCAGAGCCAGCTTCCTTCTTAAAAGTCTCTAATTAGATAATACCATATGAAATTATAGTAAAAAATTATGGTATCTGTTTATTTACATAATAAAAAAAGAATAGCTATTCTCTTAAAAAAAATTCAGAGGCATGGACCAATTAAAGGAAACAATTCACACAGAGGGAAAGGTAATTTCTCCCAAATTTTAAGCATCAGTCAAAAAATGTGTACTAAAAGCCTTAGGGGAAACAAAAGATTATATTCTTTAAATTGCTGTCCTTAAGCAATTCATGGACTAATTAGAAAATAATTAAAATGACAGCTGTAGAGTAACACTGATAAGACATTGTACAAGAGTTAGGGGCTTTCTCTGATGACTGACAGCACTCAGTCTTTAGCAATACATAATTTTCAATTTGAATGTCTTTTCACTCAAATATACTGTAAGCTTCTTGAGGACAAAAATTACACATTCTTCATAAACCTAAAGCAATACTCCATATAAGCATGTGTTGATTGAAAAGAATTTTGGTGTAGTTAGAGAGATTCATGCAAATTCTCTTTCAGAGAAAACCTAGTGGTCTTTGGAGTACAGTAGAATATAATGCTATTTCTGTGGGAGTGCTGTTAACATCCAGAAGGACAGAACTGCCATTCACACAACATATTTCTTTCAAAAAGATTCTTCTGTGGATGATTCAGAAATTATCTCTGAATGATTCACAAAAAGTTTTAAAAGGGGGACCAGCAGTTAGCGTGATGGCTATGTCGCTGGAGTCCCACATAGTCGACCGCGGTTCGCGTCCTGGACCCGGTGGCTTAAAACTCACGCCGGGTGCATGTGCGCACGCGCCCAAAATCCCAAGAGAAGAATGGAGGAGAAGGGATTGCGGCGTGGCCATCTCCCCTGGGGGTTGATTTCTCGCTTTCTGTCTGTCTCTCTCTGTCTGTCTGGCGAGCACACGCGCCCTATAGCAAAAACCTCTCCAAAAAAAAAGAAAAAGAAAAAAAAAAGTTTTTAAAGTAATGCAAGTTTAGTTAGTTCTGCCGAACATTCTATTTGGACACTTGAATTTGGAATTTTACTTAGAGCTGACAACTACCTTCAACCTTCCCAACAAATTTAATGATGCCAGTTGCTGCAACTTCAGCAAAAGGTTAACTCCCAAAACAAACATTTGTGAAAAATATGAATAAATAGGATTCAAATATGTAAAAGGAAATATGTGGCTACCTCATTAAATGGGAAGGGTGCCTCATTAGTCTTTTTTCTGTAGATACCCAAAGTGTTTCAAATAAATTTTGCTGCTATTCCCTTTTCTTTGATTTTCAGATTACCTTAGGACTTAACAAGGTTATATTTTTTAATATTACTATTATTATTTACACATTCAATCACTATTCATCACTTAGGTTATAAAGAGACTTTACCCAGCATGATAAACATGATAAGCATGATAAACACCTTAGTCCAACCCAGTTGAGAATGCTATAGACATCATGATCAACAGGTAATAAAACATATCTGTATCCCACAACAGTCTTACCTCTCTGTTTTTCCCTAAATTTCCTTTCCTACACTGTTCCCCCTCTCTCATTCTCCTTCTCTTTTGTTCCTAGTGTCCATAAACATTTTCAATACTTTTATGTCCTCCAATCCTTCAGTCTCTACCATAGAGTGTGGACAGTCAGTATATGTTAAGTGGAGATATACAATGTCTCTTTCATAGCCTGACTTGCTTCACTCAGCAATATATCTTCCATGTTCATCCACTTCCTATCGAATGCCAGAGTCTTGTTGTTTTTTAGGATTGAATAGTATTCCACGGAGTATGTGTGCCACACTTTTTCAATCCATTCATCTGTTTGTGGACATTTGGGTTGGTTCCTTGTCTTAGCAACCATAAATGATGTCACAATAAATACAGATGCACAAGTGCTTTTTTGAGCATTCTTCTGTCCTTTGAGTAGATACCCAGATGTGGAATTGCAGGATATTTTATAATGCAGTTCTCTCTTGGGTTATAAAGCTATTAGGGCCAAGTTCTATACCACCCCTCTTTATGAACTACTTGAGGTGGTTCACTCTCAGAAACATTCTACTCTGTAATTAAAGGATATCTGGCTTTTCTTAATTTTAGATACTTGTGACTTGAACAATACCTAGCATAGAACAGTGGTTAAATTAATTTCAGTTGGGATTAGTTACTTCTACAATTATCAATAATTAAAGTATATTAATGAAAACAGAAATAAAGAGAAGAACCATGAGAAGAAAAATATTGATATCTCTTTATTGCTAATAGAAGCAAAATATACAAAAATAATGAATACAGAAAGGCCATGACCTTATGACTGGTTTTGTTAAATAAAATTTGTAAAAGTTCATTGATCTGAACTGTGTTCCTACACTAGGACCCAACAGACCAACCCAAAATACATAGAATCACTCAAACTAAGTTCTTCACTTACTCTACATTTTTGCCAAACTGAAACCTAAGCTGTTTCCTTGTAAGAGTTGACCTGAGAAATCAGGAGAGAGATGATAGACAAATGCCCAAACATAACAGTTTCAAAATAACAAAAACCTCATAGATTTATAACGATCAAACAGGGACCCAGTCAATCAGAGCTGACATGATAAGGATGACCCCTCTGCTTTAACCTACAAAAGTAAAATAACCTGACATAACGTGATGTGAGCCAATCCCCAGCAACAACCCCCCCTTTTTTTTAGATTTTTGCCATAGGGCATGTGTGCCCCCTGGAAAGAGACAGAGAGATAACAGTGAAGGAGAAAGTGAGAAATCACCCATGGTGGACATGACAATGCTGTAATCCCTTCTCTTGCATTCTTCTCCTGGGGTTTTCGAGTACACACACATAACCTGGTGTGAATTTCAAGCCGCCCAGTCCAGGACTTGAACCATGGTCAGTCATGTTGGAGTCCAGCACTTTCACCATGTCATCTGCTGGACCCAACAACCAATCTACTTTTTGTGGTATGCTATTGCCACTGCTCAAGCTACCTTACAAAAATTGACAGTAAAGCCACGCCCAGCGAAACCCCTATTTTGTAAACTGGAGTTGCTTATTTCATGGATCCATAATAAAAAACATTTAAATCTTTAAAATTTAATCCCTTGAAATTTTGTTCTTTGTTTTTATTTTTAGTTTTTGCTATAGAGTACATGCACTCACCAGAGCGAGGCAGATGGGGGTTGGGGGAAGAGTGAGAGAGCACCTTCCCAGGAGAGATGGCCACACCACAATCTCTTTTCCTCCATACTCTCCTCAGGGTTTTGGGCACATGTGCACACACACCCTGTATGATCTTAAGCTATCAAGTCTGGGGATCGAATTATGCAGTCAGTCATGTGGGATCCAGTGCCTCGATCTCATAAAACCTGCTTGTCTCTGAAAGATTTTGTTCTTGGACAGTTTTCCGCACATATAGCAGATACATCATAGCTACTCTGTGGGACTGAGTATTATTTCAGATACTTTCTCAAGGAAAAAAAAATTATTTAAATATAAAGATTTTATAGTAATTGTTTGAAGTAAGACCAAAGACTAATTCTGAGTCTGTTACAAGAATATATACATATTATACATGAATTTTACACATGCTATATTATCAAATACATATTAATGAGCACATTTTTGTGGGTTTTTTCAACAGCTTTATTCAAAGGAGTTGGAATTTTGTGACAAGGAGCAAACATTTCAGTTTCTACTGATTAAATAAAAAAGGAAAAGGATATTTAAAGAAATAATGTTAGAAAAAGCTGTGAAAATACAGCATATTTAAAATTTTGAAATGGATATTTCAAACTAAAGCATTTTACCATTTTTATTGTATTGGGAGAGATTTGATTTATCTTCCTTAAGAGAATTCCAATTATATTAAGCCACCACTAGATTCTAATGCTCAAAACTAAAGTAATATATGGCATGCTAGGTGTAAAATCAGAGATCTTCACACCTGTTTTATTGCCTTTAATTCCTGCTAAGGGCTGCTGGTAAAGATGTCCAGACTTCAAGTTTTGACCTTCTCATGGAGACCAGAAACTGCTCAAAATAAACACTCACCTCATGAAACTGCAGCATGTCTAGGTTGGAAATTCAACAGACATCAAACAGTGACCTTTCCAAGTAGAAGGCTTCTATTTGATTACTGCCAGTGACAAAGAGCACACTATTGCAGAGTGTCCACTATTAAACCACTGTAGCCCATCTAAAGTCTGCATTTTATATCTCTAAACACTACTCTTGAAGGGTTATATGACATGCAATCCCAAACATGACACTTTAGCGTTTGAGGAAACAACTAAAGCAAGGTTACTTTGGCCTTCCTCTGCCCTTCACTGCTGAAAGAGGCCATAAAGAATTCTCTGAACTTTGGGACCAGCAGGTGGCATAATGTTTACATTGCTGAACTCCCACATAGTCAACTGCAGTTGCAGTACGGGACCTGGTGGCTTAAAACTTACACCAGGCACATGAGCATGTGTGCCCAAAATCCCAAGAGGAGAGTAGAGGAGAAGGGATTGTGGCATGGGTCATTCCCCCTGGGGGGTGATTTCTTGTGGTCTGTCTCTTTGTCTCTCTCTGGCAAGTGCATGCACCTCATAGCAAAAATATCTCACTCTCTCTCTCTCTCAAAAAAAAAAAAAAAAAAAGGGGGGGGGGGGACCAGCAATTAGTGTAATGACTATGTTGCTGGACTCCCACATAGTCGACCGCGGTTCGAGTCCCAGACACGGTGGCTTAAACTCACGCCAGGCGTGTGTGTGTACGTGCCCAAGATCCCGAGAAGAGAATGGAGGAGAAGGGATTGCAGCGTGGCCATCCCCACTGGGGGTTGATTTCTCACCTTCTGTCTCTATGTCTCTCTCTGTCTGTCTGGCGAGCGCACGCGCCCTGTAGCAAAAACCTCTCCAAAAAAAAAAAAAAAGAAAGAATTTTCCAACCTTCTATTAAAAAATAGGTCATTAGAACGGTTTGGATATCTCCCCAAAAATTCACATTTTGGAACTCGGTTGTATTATAAAGGTGCAAAGTGAAAATACAATCCCTTTATGGCATCCAGGGTGGGACCACAGGGTGTGATAAAGTCATCAGGATTGGCTCCTTATGACTGAACTCTGATGAGTTTATAAGAGGGGAAGGAAGGCCAAAACAGCAGAACCTTATGGACAGCTGCTCTGCTCACATCCTGCCCTCCACTATGTTATCATCTCACCAGCATTTGACCATTGATAACCCTGGACCTCCAAACCATGAACTGAATAGACTTCTATTTTTTTATAAATCAGTCTCAGTTATTTCTATTAATGCAATAACAGACTAAGAGTCATAAAACCTTCATTCAAGAGGTAGTCACCCTACACCTGGAGGAAAGGAAAGTTCTTACAATCAAAGACACAAATGCAAAAAAAAAAAAAAAAAATCTGAACAAACAATCCTAGCTAAGTTCCCCCCAATTTATTACTACTACATATGCTTCTGTCCTCCAAAATATGTCTTCATAACTATCTGCTATTCATTAAACTTAAAGACACACACATTTATATCCTCTTTTGCTTTTTATTTCCAAAAGCTCTTATATTACATAAAACTTATAATAAGTAGATGTATATGCTTTTCTCTTGTTATTCTCTTTTTAATTTTTTTTTATGATAGAGAGCACATTTACACACGTAGAAGAGAAAGAGATAAGAGAAAGACAGGCAGAGAAAGGCAGAAAGCACTCTCATCATACCACAGTCCCTTTTCCCAAGTCCAGCTCCCCAGGATCTCAAGAACCTACACGGATGTCCAGCATGTTTTCACGTAAACCTGGAGATCTGAGCCTCCCTCTGGCCATTTCAACTTGCAGTGTCATAGGGCACAGCATTATCATTGTGCCACAGCAGCCAAACCTTTCTTGTTATAAGGGCCTCTGACATGAATCTGAGATGGAAAATAAAAATACTTATTTTCTCCTAAACTATTAATTCTTTCCCTTGAATACATAGATCCTAAATTGAATTCTCTGATCAAGTTAAATGCTTCAAGTCTTTAAAAGAAAGCCTCCTATGGGCATTGTGCCACTTGCCTAACTTTATTGTAACTGTTGGTGTATCTCCTCTAGATGTAGGCTATGTGAGCAGAGCCAAATGGGTTTTATTCATAGAAGCATCTCCTAGGATGGTGTTCAGGGCCTAGTAATCACTCACACTATTTCTTAGATGAAAAGCTGAATTCTGGGACCAGCAGGTGGTATAGCAGTTACGTCGCCGAATTCCCACATGGTTGACCGTGGTTCGAATCCTTGGTCCAGTGGCTTGAAAATCACACCTGGCCCACGTGTGTGTGTGCCCAAGATCCTGGGAGGAGAATAGAGAATGGATTATGGTGTGGTCATCCCCCCAGTGGGTCATTTCTCACTTTCCCTCTCGTTGCTTATTTCTCTCTCTCTGGCGAACACATGTGCCCTAAGGCAAAAAAAAAAAAAAAGAGAAAGAAAAAAAAAAAAATTGAATTCCATCTTTTGAATTGAGGCAAGAAAGTAGGAGTCAAGTTACTTGCTCTTTTTCATTTTTCTTTCCATCATCCTTTAGTTTAATTTCTCAGATTAATGGAACATTAAGACAATTACATTAATGTACTGGTGAATGAAGGAGCTCAAAATGCTCTGAATTAACCTGATTACTTCAAGGCACCAAGTCAATAAATCATTCGGGGCTTTGAATTCCCAATCAGAATTCCTGATTTGTAAGTGTGGAAGTACATTAAAACCACCAGATGACTGTATATATAAAAGGGTGATTGAAGGATGTTTATTCTGGTAGTCAAAAAACATCGATATGCTACTTTTTTCAAATATAGGACTAAGCCTTGTTGTTTCAGGTGACATCTTTGAATGAGGCTGCAAAGTCTGTGACCTGCAACATTAGCTATTGCCAATGCATCCACTGCATGTGACCTCAGGAGAAAATTCCTGCAGTTATGCATCTTCGGAGGTCTAACATGGCCCATCTTGGTTTTTCTAGAAGACAGGATATTTTGTTTGGGATGGAAGCAGTTTTGCAAGCAAAATCAAAAGGTGCAAATTTTCACCTCAAAGACTGGTAGCAAATGAGCCTGAAAGACTTGATAGTTGAGCTCCATGACTGGCCAAGAAAATATCCAAAGTTTGGGAAGGTTATGTCTGACACCATCTGAGCTTTGGGTCCATGAGCACAAAAGTCATAGGGTCATTTACTTAAAAAGAGAAAATAAAACATAGCTATTTTGATTTCAAAAGGCCAATAATATAAATTCTCTCTCCACATTCCAAATGCTTCTTCCTTTTACTTAGTTGATCTCTTATATTTGGTAATTAAATTAGGGCTTCCTCCAAGAATGCAACACCACCTAGGAAGGATATATTCTCTATATTTCTTCTGATAAAGACGGGGTGACCCAGAGGTGCCTTTTGTTATGTCAATATTGTTGATCACAATTGAAAATGGTGCTGATGTTTCAAATCATTGAATCAACAGTAGGAAATAAAGCTCGATAGAGATTTGTCAGTATGTGTGACAGACAATTTAGACTTTCACTGCCTGGATACATGTGTCAGCTTCTCTTCTCACCTGCTAGGTGACTCAGGGAACATTACTTCACTTAACAAAATCTCCTCTTCCATGAAATGGGGAAATTAAAATACCTAAGTTAAAATATTTTTAGTTAGGGGCCAGCAGGTAGCATGGTGGTTAAGGCACTAGAATTCCACATGGCCAACTGAATTCAAATCTCGGAACTGGCAGCTTGCTTTCTCACTTGCCCTTTCTCTCTCCGGTCAAATTTTAAAATAATAATAAATAAAATTACATAAATAATTTTTTTAAAAATATTTTGGTTAGAGTTTCAAGGAGAGGATATATGCAAATTTCTCAGTAAGCATACAAAAATATTATTTTTGTACTAATATAAATGAATAGTATTATAGCTGTTATTTTATTTAACAAAAGTTTACAATATTATTTACATTAATAACAGGTATAGATATTAAATATATATTTATAATTATTGTAACTAAAACGATTATTATGACTATTACTATTGAACCTAAATATCCAGATATCGTTCCAATTATTTTACTCTTAACTTCAGAGTGGCATCTGGGGATGGAGCCAGATGCCTACGGCTGATGAAGGCAGCTCTTTTGTTACTAATAGAGAGACAGCCAGGCTGGAGCACAGAAAGCCAGCTCCCTCAGGCGTAATCATCACCCCTCTCCCACACCCCTCATCACATGCACCAGCATTCTTGTAATCTCCAAAGGCTGTGCATGTCCCAGCTCCCTGGGTTTATTTTGATAAATGTTTCAGGCTACAGAGTGCCAAGAAACTTGATTCCTTTGCTTTTCAAATACCAAACCTATACCTGAAAAAGGAATGCTTGGATCAGAGCATAGAGATGAAAAGTCTGAAGTTAAACATGCAGTTCTCGCCTTATCCTATGGTCTGCTCTGTTCCCCAACTCGACAAAGTTGGAGAAAAAGACCTGCAATAAAAACTGCTGTAAATCACTAGTGAAAGGTTAAATATGATTTAGCAAATGTTCAATTTATCTTGGAAATCAGAGTTATGATGGACATGTCTTTGGATCTAAAACCCATGATGTTCATGAAGGAATCATACATATTTTAATACAGTCATTCTGGAAAGTGACATAGCTCAAAATCTTTACCGTAGTTCTAAATTCTTTATATCTAACAGTCGGAATAAGTTACACTTAGTTATTGTAAGCAAGAATGAGGTGGTGTGCTTTATTTTGGAAGGGAGAACTAATAATCTCTTGACAATCTGCTAAGCACCTTGAGTTTTATTTGGAGTCTACCATTTAATACAATGAAGTTGCATCATCTTCCAGACCAGGAAGCTGAGATTTCAAGATGTCAAAAAACTTGCTTTAGAGCTGACCTCCTGGCCTGGTGGGTAAGAGAGATGGATCCCACATGGCCAACCATGCTGTTCAAATCCTGAATCTGGCAGCTTGAGAAATATGCCAGGGGCATATGTGTGCATGCCTTAAACTCTGATGGAGAAATGGAGAAAGGATGTCAGTGTGACTATGTCCCATAAGGGCGTGCTTTCAGGGACCAGCAGTTAGCGTAATGGCTATGTCGCTGGACTCCCATGTAGTCGACCACGGTTCGCGTCCCAGACCCGGTGGCTTAAAACTCACGCCGGGCGCATGTGTGTGCGTGCCCAAAATCCCAAGAGGAGAATGGAGGAGAAGGGATTGCGGCGTGGACATCCCCTCTGGGGGGTGATTTCTCGCTTTCTGTCTCTCTGTCTGTCTCTGTCTGGCGAGTGCACACGCCCTATAGCAAAAACCTCTCCCAAAAAAAGAGAAAAAAAAAAAATGGGTGTGCTTTCTCCCTCTCTTATTCTCTCTGTTTCTCTTTCTCTCTGGCAAGTATATATACCCTGGGGCAAATTAAAAGAGAAAAAATCCTAAATTTACAGTGCTAACAAATAAGAAGGCAGAATTCAAATGCCAGTATGCAAGATTTTAGTCGAACTCCATAGTGAAAACTGCAAAAATTCTGAGAATATTCAATTATGGTATTGTAGAAAGCCTTCATCTCACCCCATTTAACTGACTATATCTATAGCAATTTATAATTTCAGAAATTTATAGTTTTAGAAATTATGTACTAAAATCAATTCTTGCTCATATATTTACTTTCATATTTATTAACTGTATTCTCTTACTATAATAAGACTCCATGGGATCCAGACCTTTTCTATCCTTGTCATCTCTATAACCCCATTGTTTATGACAATTCCTCACACACACACACACACAAGCACACACACACACACACACACACAAAAAAAAAAAAAAAAAAAAAAAAAAAAAAAAAAAAAAAAACCTCAAACCTCAATAGATATTTTTGATTAAATGGGGACCAGAAAGTGGAGGGAGGTAAAGAGGGAGAAAAAAAGTAACACAATTCTCTGCAGGGGAATCTTACATGAAAATGTTCCCAGTTCAAATCTGGACACCTTCCTGAATACACTGTACATGTGCTTATCCATGATCTGGAGCTGGCTAAAATCTCAGGTTGGATTGCAGTGCCAAGAGCCTTTCAGGAATGCTCTCTTTCTCTCTGTTTCTTTGTGTGTGTTTCTCTTGCTCATGGAAGAAATAAATAAATAAATAAAAACTTAAAAAAGAACAAATGAATGGATAGTACATTTCAGGTATGCCTAAGATGACATGCTATTGAGACATCAAGTAAATTCTCTTTCTTTCTAGAAGTGAAAGATGATGCTATTAATTCCAGTATCTTATAGAACTTTCTCATTGTGACATATATGATAGAAAATAAATCTTTCCTTCTGCTTTAAAAGTACCAGTAGCTATTTCATTAAGCCTAGAGAGTATTATCATTTCCTATGTTCTTGGCATGACACCAAATCCATATGTTGGATCCTGAAAAGTTCTTTAATTTTGTAAGATATATCAGAAACGTCTCCTAATGAAATTGTTCCCAAAATTCCTCTGGTGTAGTAAAAATAGAAACAATGATTCTGAGATGATGGAGTAACATCTATTGCTGTACACTTGATGCTGGTTTCTCTTACAAGTTTCTTCTTTGTTAGTTAATTCAGTTAGAGTTTAATATAATGAGACCCATGTCATGAGTTCAAGCCCCTGGTGTAACCATTAGCTTGGCTTTGCTCCCTGGACACAGGATTAGCTCTGAGCCCAGGCTGCTTCCTTTACTTTGGTTCTGTGCTTCAGAAAGACCAAGAGAAATAGTCATATAAAGCAAAACAGATGCCTACTGAGAGAACCACAGGAGAATCATCTCTCTATAAAACCTCTTTATCTCACATCCATACTCTTTGCAGAATTATGTAACTGACTCACATTTTGTCGACCATTGACTTAGTACAGTTCCTAATTAGGGCCCTAAACAATGGAATGAACAATATATAAATGAACTCATAAATAACCAACTAAATTACATAAAATTAAATATGAAAAAAAAACGAGATTTCCAGTGACCAGGAGTAATCCTTTGGAATGAAACTTCTACTGTAATACATTCACTAAGAGCTTATCTTAATGAGAACATAATTATTAAAGTTATTCTGTGGTGAATACACACTTAACATAAATTTTATACATAGACTCTCAGGAAAGTATTAATGACTTTATGAGTAATATCAAGAAGCCATCTCATTAAATGAGCACATTTAGGTCCTAGAGGAGACTGATTCTGAGAGACACACAGCTGAGAAGTCTACTTTTAATAAGAACTTATTCAATGGATGTAAAGAGTTGAATGAGAAATTGGACCTTGGTCTGGTCTGCAGAAACTCTTTTGGTAAGAAAACATGAGATCTTTAAAATGACTCTAGGTCACATTAGTTTGCCAAACCAAATGCCAAGTATTCATTTAAATGTAATTTGTTTTTCTTACTTGAAGCTCTAGAGAATGAATGTTCCATAATTCATCAAGTTTGTTTTTGTTTTGTTTTGTTTTGTTTTTTTAAAAAAGGCAAATGTTCTCCTTGGGAACTGGACAAATAATGGCCTTAGAATTTGGCCAAACTGCCCTCAAGGAGCTGAGAGCACCTCTGAATTAATCCACAAATGAGTATTTTGGTTGGTTTTGTTGCTAAAATATAATCTTGGCTATTATTTCAGTATAGATATTGATTGAGATGTCAGGCCATGTTCAGAAAATCTAAGACAAGCTCTGATAGATGACCTTCAATGCAAGTCATTCTATAACAGTTCTGTCATTGCTCTTTTTTTTTTATTGCAAAGGATTCAGTGTTTATATTTGGTCCCCCTGAGTTTCCTTTTTCACATGCTGAGACCTTCCTGTGTGTGCTCATCCCTTCCTCTCCCCATCCTGTCCCACACTTTCCATCCTAAAATTTGCTTGTAGAAATATATCCATATCAGTCATCCACACTTGCATGTGAAGAGATTTTTAAGCTTTAAGTTCTTTCCTCTTTTTAAAAGATATCTATATTATATCAGAAAGAAAGTTTGATTTGGATTAATTTCTGTTTTGATATGTTCATTTCCTAGAGGAAGCATAATGTAAGATAAAGAGCTGAGGCTCAGCAGTCCTTAGTCCTAAGTTCGAACCCTCACTAAGGCTTCATATCTTCTTGAAAGGGAAGATTAATAAGTTTACAGAAAAATATGATGCTAATATTAATGAGACTATTTGTAAAATAAAAAAAAACAGTAATAAAAGCACTACCCGTGTATAAGAGATGTAACACATATGACATGTTGTTATTATCTGAGCAGTGATGGTCTCCATTTTCTGTGACTGCAGTTAAGAGTGAAGTGGATATATGGCTAATAAAATTGAATAATATTGAAAGATTCAAATAGCTGCCATGAGCGATGTGAAGATAAAATGAATAATAACAAGTAAAACGGTACCAGATGATGTTAAGGTTTGGGTGGACTGAAGACCATATAGTGTAGGGTCATCACTATGCAGGATTCAGACCCCTAGATGGGGGCAGAAAGAGCAAACAGCTAACTCGTCTCTGGGTTGTCCCTCTCTTAGAGCTGTTCAAGAGAGATTATTGTGAACAACAGAACTTTAGCCCTCCATCAAGGCTAAAGAAAATGAGCCCTGGAGTCTGGTGTATGTCAAACACACACTAAACATTGATTGAGGATGCTCCTGTCTTGAGGAGGCCAGGTTCATGACTCAGCACCTGCATTCTAAACAGGAAATGGAGAAAGCCTGTTTGGTTATGACTGTGGAAGATTTACTTCCTAGCTCTAGGGCCTCGCTCAAGCATTCTTTCCCCTCTCTTTCTCTTTTAGATTAAACAAACAGACTTTTTTTATATTTTTAATCTTCGCCATTCTGACTGGGGTTAGGCGGTATCTCATTGTGGATTTGATCTGTATCTCTCTTATGATGAGGGATGTTGAACATTTTTTCATATGCTTTTTGATTGTTTGTATGTCTTCCTCAGAGAGTTGTTTATTCAGCTCATTTTCCCATCTTTTAATTGGGTTAATCATTTTCTTCCAGGTAAGCAACTTGAGTTCTCTGTGTATTCTGGTCATCAGTCCCTTATCTGAGTCACAGTTAACAAAAATTCTCTCCTATTCTGAGGGTTGTCGATTCACACTAATTACAGTGTCCTTTGCTGTACAGAAACTTCTTAACCTGATGTAATCCCACCTGTCTATTTTGGGGATTATTGTCTATGTCTTGGGGGTCTTGCTTAAGAAGTCTTTGCCTATCCCAATGTCTCCCAGAGTTACCCCAGTGTTTTCCACCAGTAGTTTTATAGTTTGAAGTCTTAGGTTAAGATCTTTGATCCACTTTGAGTGGAATTTTGTTAATGGTGACTGATAGGGGTTCAGATTCATCCTTCTGCAAATGGATACCCAGTTTTTCCAGCAGCATTTGCTCAAGAGAGTCTCCTTTTCCACTGGATCGACTGGTATATTTTGTCGAAGATGAGCTGGCTTTATGTTTTGGAATTTATTTCTGGGACCTCTGTTCCATTGATCCTCATATCTGTTTTTGTGCCAATACCATGCTGCCTTCATTATTGCAGCTTTGTAATATATTTTAGGGTGAGATGCCACTGACTCCACTCTTCTTGTGCAGGATGGCTTTGGCAATACAGGGTCTTTTATGATTACAGACAATTTCTTCTTCTTTTTTTTTTTCTTTTTAAAAAGAATTATTTATTTATTTAATTTATTATTATTATTTTCTTTGTTATTTTATTTTTTTACAATTAAAGTATGAATTTATCTTGGTACAAAAGCTTTTGAAATTCATACATAGTTTTCCCATTACATGTATTTCCATGAGATTTTTTTTCTGAATCTTTTCTTTAATTAATTAATTTACATTTGTTCCCTAAGCATCATCACAGCTTACAAAATGTGATTTCCCATCCAGAATATACTGCATAGTGGCTTAATCATGCATGTTATCATCAATAATTTTCCATTACCCCTATTTTTTTAGAGGTTTTTGCTATAGGGTGCGTGCACTCACCAGAAAGACAGAGAGAGACAGAGAGACAGAAAGCAAGAAATCACCCCCAAGGGGGGATGGCCACGCCGCAATCCCTTCTCCTCCATTCACCTCTCAAGATCTTGAGCACGCATGCACACATTCCCGGCGTGAGTTTAAGCCGCCAGGTCCGGGACTCGACCTGCAGTTGACTTTATGGGAGTCCAGGGACATAGCTATTACACTAACTGCTGGTCCCCCGACATGAAATTCTTCTCAGACCAGTCCAATTGAGAATACTATACATGTTATCATTAATAGGTAATAAACCATTTCTGTGCCCCACAAATCACATGCCTCTCTATTTTTTCCTCCCTGATTTCCTTCCTTATACTCCTCCCTCCCCCACACACTGTCTTCAGCATCCATAACTATTTTCACTACCTTTATGTCCTCCAATATTTCAATCTCTACCGTAGAGTGTAGATAGTCAGTATATCTTAAGCAGATACATAACAGTATCTTTCTTTCATAGTCTGGCTTACTTCACTCAGCAATAAATCTTAAATATCTGACCACTTTCTATCAAATGCCAGGGTCTTGTTGGTTCTTTTTTTTTCTGTTTGTGTGTGTGCGTGTGTGTGTGTGTGTGTGTGTGTGTGTGTGTGTGTTTGTGGCTGAATAGTATTCCATAGAATATATGTGCCACACTTTTTCAATCCATTTATCTGTTCATGAACATTTGGGTTTATTCCATGTTTTAGTGATCATGAATACTGCCACAATGAACATTGATGTGCAAGCACTTTTCTGCCTGAGCATTCCTTGTCCTTCAGGTAGATATCCAGAAGTGGGATTGCTGTATCAAATGGTAGTTCTATTTGTAGGTCTTTGAGGAACTTCCATATTGTTTTTCACAGTGGTTGGACCAATTTACATTCACATCAACCATATAGGAGAGCTCCATTTTCACCACAACCCCTTTAGTTTGTATGTCTTTGTGGTTTTAATCTGCATCTCCCTTATTATGAAGGATGTTGAGCATTTCCTCATATGCTTTCTAGCTGTTCATATGTCTTCCTTAGAGAGATTTAAATTCAACTCCTTTTCCCATCTTTTAATTGGGTTAATCATTTTGTTTGCTTGTTTGTTTGTTTTTTTGGTTGGGGTAGGCCACTTGAGTTCCCTGTGTATTCTGGTTATCAGTCCCTTATCTGAAGTTTACAAAAATACTTTCTCATTTCAAGGGTTATAGAATCACACTAATTACTGTGTCCTTTGCTATGCAGAACTTCATAATCTGATATAATCCCACTTGTCTATTTTGGGGATTATTGCCTATTCTTTGGGAGCCTTATTTAAGAAGTCTTTGCCTACCTCAATGTCTTTCAGAGTTTCCCCAGTGTTTTCCACCAGTAGTTGTATAGTTTGAGGTCTTAGGTTAAGATATTTGATGCATTTTGAGTTGGTTTTTGTTAATAGCGAAAGATAGGGGTCCAGGTTCATCTTTCTGCAGGTGGATACCTAGTTTTTCCAGCACCATTTGCTAAAGAGGTTTTCCTTCCCCAGTGGATTGACTGGTACCCTTGTCAAAAATCAGTTGGCTATAAGTTTTGGGGTTTATTTCTGGGGTCTCTATTCTATTCCATTAGTCCACCTGTCTGCTTTTTTCTTTGCCAGTAATATGCTGTTTTGATTATCACACCATGATAGTATATATTTGTGTCAGAGAATGAGATGCCTCCCACTCCAACCTTTGTGCAGGATTGCTTTCGCAATGCAAGGTCTTTTATGGTTTCAGACAAATTCTATGATTGTCTTTTCTAGATCTGTGAAGAATGTCTCTGGTATTTTGATTAGAATTGGTAAATATGTAGATTAATTTGGGTAGGATTGCCATTTTGAGTATATTAATTCTTCCAATCCAGGAACATGGGATGTCCTTCCACTTTTTTGTGTCATTTTCAATAACTTCTTAAAGATTTTCACAGTTTTCTTTCTAAGGCTCTTTGACTTCCTTAATTAGGTTTATCCCTAGGTATCTTATACATTTTGTGACTATGTAAAAGAGATTCCTCTCTTCAGATCTACTTTGTTCAAGTTGTTGTTTGTATATAGAAATGCTACAGATTTTTGGGAACCAGCAGTTAGTGTAATGGCTATGTCACTGGACTCCCACGTAGTTGACCGCGGTTCGCGTCCCGGACCCGGTGGCTTAAAACTCACGCCGGGTGCGTGTGCGTGCGTGCCCAAGATCCCGAGAGGAGAATGAAGGAGAAGGGATTGCGGCGTGGCCATCCCCCCTGGAGGGTGATTTCTTGCTTTCTGTCTCTCTGTCTGTCTGGCGAGCGCACGCGCCCTAGAGCAAAAACCTCTCAAAAAAAAAAAAAAAAAAAAAAAAAAGCTATAGATTTTGGATGCTGCCTTTGTATTCTGATACTTTACTGTATTCATTTATTACTTCAAGAAATTTTTTCATAGAAACCTTTGGGTCTTCTAAGTATACCATCAGGTCATCTTCAAATAAAGATATTTTCAACTTTTCTTTGCCTCTTTGAATGCCTTTTATATTCTCTGGAAAATTTATTTCGACTTACCTTCAAGTTCATTGATTCTTTCCTTAGCTTTTCATATCTGCTGATGTGCCTATGAAAATATTCTCCATCTCTCTTACTATGTTGCTTTTTAATTCCATTTTCATTTCCATTTGCATCTTTCTTAAGGTATGTGTTTCTTTGCTGAGATTGATCTAGCCTTTCGTTCACCTTCTCCACTAGAGTAGGGGAGACAACAAAAATCCATCCATTGAGCTGTTTTTATATAGTGTATGTGCTTAGAATGTTTTGTGTTTTTTTCAGAAGCTTTTTTTTTTTTTAGAGGTTTTTGCCTTAGGGCACATGTATTCATTGGAGAGAGAGAGACAGTGAGAAGGGAACTGAGAAATCGTCCCCCAGAGGATGGCCATGCCACAATCTCTTCTCCTCCATTCTCCCCCCAGTATTTTAGGCACACATGCACACATGATTTTGAAGTCACCAGGTCTGAGGCTCAAACTTTGGTCAGCCACATGGTAGTCAGTGATGTAACTGCTATTGCTGGCCCTGCAAAAGATTCTACAAACATTTTTAGAAAAAAGAATAGACAGAGATCTATGTAGCCCACAAACGCTGAATATTTACTATTTGGCCCTTTAGAGGAAAAACCTGCCAACTCTTGCATTAGAGTCTTCAGCATATTAATAATTGCTATTTTATATGCTTCTTTAGAAATGTCCAATATCTCTATTATATCTGAGTATAGTCCTCATGATTGCTTGGTCTCCTTGCAGTGTGTTGTTTTCATTTACCTTTTATTTCCAGAAAATTTTGAATTTTTTTTTTGTTGCTGTTGAAAGTAAAACATCTTACTGAAGAGCATAAAGACTATAGTAAATTTTTTAATTGGCCTAATAAGTGTAAGTATTTGTGGAGCACAGTGTGATTTTTTTTTTGATACATGAATATAATGTGTACTGATACAACCAGGGTAGTTAGGATATTCATAACTTCATTTATCATTACTTTATGTCAGATACACTCAAAGGGCAGCATTCTAGCTATCTTGAAGTGTACAACATATTATTGATAACTATAGTTAATCTACAGTGCTATAGAAATCTACAATTTATTCCTCCTAACTATAATTTTGTGTCTGTAAACCAATGTCTTCTTATCCCCTCCTGCACTGTATCCTTCCCAGCTTCAGTAACCACTATTCTATACTCTTCTTTTAAGAAAGAAAACTTTTTAGTCTTCCACAAATGAATGTCTTTCTACACCTGGCTGATTTCACCTAACATAAACATTGTCTAGATTCAGCCATGTTTTCCCAAATGATAAATGCTTTCTATCACTGGAAACAGACATGCCTTTTCCTCTATTAAGGCTTTAATGCAGGAGCTTGAGTTAATGTGGTCAGGAATCTAGATTTTAGGTTTGTTGTTGCTATAGTTACTTTCACTGTACCGTACCACAAGCTTCAAATTCACCGGGCAATACTTTGAGTTTAAAGTGGGAGCTGGAATGCCAGGAAATTTTTCTTCATGTTTGCTTCACTACATTTTAGGTCTTTTCCTTTGCACTATGCCTCAGAGCAGCTCTGTTTCATGCTCTTGAAATTCTTCACTGATTCTTATTATTCAGCCTTTGTTGGCTTGAGGTTGAAGGAAGTAGTTCGTTAAATCTTATTCTTAGGCAGGCACCATATCCTTGGGTTTAGGGCTGTGGTCTCAGTGTTCATAGTCTTTCCCAAGTTGTGTGTCTTGGCCTAGCGCATATGCCTTCCCCTTCCAAAGCAATGGAGGAGTGAAAAGCCAGAATCCATGTGCATCAGAGGTGGGATTTCCTGATCCTTTAACCGGAAAAAGCCTCCGCCCCAAACCCCTTCTTCTGGCCCAACACCCATTGAAAAGTCAAGTAGGAAGTAACGTTTAATCCATCAGATGACCAGAAACCACTACCACAGAGGCACAAGAAATATGGGAAATCAAGAAAATATCTCTATCCCAAGGGAAAATAACAGCCCTTCATTATCCACAACAGTACAATGGAACTCCTGGAAATGTCAGATAAAGATTTTAGGATACTTTTAGGATAGTGACAAAGCTAACAAAAATACAAGAGAAGAAAGACAATGAATTCTAGAAGAAACAGAAGAAAAAAGAAAACAAGTACCAGGAAGTAAGGATATTCTTCCACGATCTGAAAGAGGAAATACACTCCATAAAAAAGAATCAAATGGAACTGTTAGAGATGAAGGCTGTAATATAGAAAATCAAAACCTCCCTTGAAAGTATTAAAAGCAGATTAGATCATGCAGAAGATTGAATCTCAGATGTAGAAGATAGAACCTCTGACCTAGAAAAATTCATCAAAATGATAAAATAACCCAAAACAATGATAATGATATACAAGTAATACTAGATACCATTAGACACCCAAACATCTAGATAATTGGTATCCCAGAAGATAAAGAAATGAATCAGGGCATTGATAATCTATTCCATGAAATCCTGGAAGAAAACTTTTCAAACCTAGAGAGGTATTCAAATATCCAGACCCAAGATATACAAAGGATCTCACAAAGAATAAACCCAAGAAGATCTTCTCCAAGGCACATCATAGCCAGATTAACCAAAACCAAGACAGAGATAAGATAGTAAAATTGACAAGAGAAAAACATCAGGTTACCTACAAAGGATATCCCATCAGGCTAACATAGGACCTCTCATCAGAAACAATGCAAGCAAGAAAAGAATGAGAAAATACATTCAAAGTGCTTAGTGAAAAAAATTTCAACCAAAAATACTGTATCCAGCAACATTATTCTTCATGTGAGAAAAAAAGATAAAAACATTCTCAGATAAACAAAACCTGAAAGAATTTACCGACACCAGACCAGCTCTTTGTGAAGTTCTGAAGGTAGTACTATACCAGGGAAGCTAAAGACAGACAAGTAAGAATAAAAAATGACCAAGAGAAAGTCCAACTTAACGGTAGGGACAAGTTCTGAAATATCAACAATAATGTTGAATATTAATGGAAAGGTCAGACCACAGTAACACTGCAAATTCAACAAAAGAGATTACATGAGACTTAACTGGTGCATTAGAATTCTGATTTTTTCCTAAAACATTACTGATTTTCTTCTATGCTTTGTCTTCCAGATTTAAGGATTTTTGTTTTCTTTTGAGTTGTTGGGTTTAGCAATTTTTAAAGAATTTTTTAAATTTAAACATAAACTTTTCTCCCTTCCTGACCCCTTCGAAATTGGAAAATATTTATGAGCATTCTTATTTTGTGGCAGAATGGTTATTTGCATAAGTTAAATAATACAATAGTATCTGCTGCCTTGCATCAGAAATTGAATTCTTATGGGGCTTTGTGCAAATAACAGACCAAATTGAGATTAACCTAATTTTTTTTCTGCAAATAAGTTAGTTTATACTTCTCTTTAGTAAAAGATGGAATGGAGAGAGAGAAAAAAAATTGTTTCAGAAGAAAAGCACATGCACTTGTCACAACATTCTAGCTTTGTCCATACTTTAAGATCTTTTGGATCATGAGGTGGATACTAAACTTCAGCTGTGAAATACTGTTTTTCTTGACCAAAAATGAAGATTTTCTGCTAAGACTTCCCCCTCCAGAATCATTTCTAGTGGGTAGGGCTCTACCTCTGTCTCCTACTCTTCATTTCTCTCTGTCTCTCTCTGTCTTGCTGTAGCTCCTTGTGACTTTTAATTATTTTTTTAAATTTTTTAAGATAAAGTATTCTCTGGGCTCTCAAGCCCTACTTTTATTGTGCTAATGGTTGCCTTCCCCATTTAACTTAAGAAAGGCACAAACTAAGGCCAGGCCCATCCTGAGATGGATATTGAATTTCAGCTATAAAGTTTTTTGCTTTGTAAAATTAAAATCTAATGTTTTTTATTATCTTTTTTCTTTTCTCCTTTTTCATTTTTTTTCTTCTTCCCTCTTCTCTAATTCTTTTCCTTTTTTCTTTACGTTTATTCATTGGCTGCTCAACCAATATGCACTAAATGTCAAGACAGGTCCAAGTAAACAGGATCCAAACATCTGAATACAACTGGGGTCAGAATATTACTCTATTTTCACTGAATCTGGTGCACAAAAAGTGAAAATGGAACAGAAGATAGATTGCAGATCACCTCCTCCTGCTCACATCTGAATGCTCAGATTGAACTTTGAGAATTAGGAAGAAACACACCATCATCAGATGAGTAGAAATCACCACAGGGTCACAAGAAATATGGGAAAGCAAGAAAATCCCTCTCCTCCAAAGGAAAATAATAACTCTTCTTCATCCTCAGACAGTACGATGAAACTCATGAAAATGTCTGATAAAGAATTTAGGATATTCATAGTGACAAAGCTAACAGAGATGGAAGAGAAAAGAGACAATGAACTTCAGAAGAGGTGGGAAAAAACAACTGATGAGTTCCAGGAGGTGAGGAGATTCTTGAAAGATCTAAAAGAGGAAATGCACACTGTAAAAAAGATGGAGGCTATAATACAGGAAGAGATGAAAGCTATAATACAGAAAGAGATGAAGGCTATAATACAGGAAGTCAAAATCTCCCTTGAAAGTATTAAAAGCAGACTATATCATACAGAAAATCGAATCTCAATTGTAGAAGATAGAACTGCTGGTCTAGAAAAATTCACAACGAAGACTGAGAAAATGTCCCCCAAAAATGAGAATAATATACGAGAAATACTAGATACCATCAAATGTACAAACCTCTGGATAATTGGTGTTTCAGAATGCGAAGAAACTCATAAGGGCATTGATAATCTATTCCATGAAATCCTTCAAGAAAACTTTCCAAACCTAGAGAGGCATTCAAAGATCCAATCCCAACAAATACAAAGAACCCTAAATAGAATCAACCCAAGAAGATCTCCAAGACACATTATAGCCAGATTGACCAAAACCACAGATAAAGACAAGATACTAAGATTGGCAAAAGAGAAACATCAAGTTACTTACAAAGGATATCCCATCAGGCTGACAGTGGACCTCCCAGAAAAAAAATGTAAGCGAGGAAAGAATGGGACAATACATTCAAAGTGTTAAGGGAAAATCATTTTCAACCAACAATGCCGTACCTGGCAAGATTATCCTTCATATAAAAAGAAAAGACAAGAACATTCTTAAATAAAACAAAACCTGAAAAAATTTTCCAACACCAGACCAGATCTCCAAGAAGTTCTCAAGGGAGTGCTATACCAGGAAAATTGAATACAGACACACAGAAATAAGAGTTGAAAAAGTAAGAAAAGGGCCAACTTAATCGCATGAACAAGTCTGGAATTAAATATTATATCCCAGAATTTAATCTGGAAGATTGAACCACAACAGAAGAAAGATTAAGTACATGAGACTGAACTGGTGAAATAGTGTTTTATAACTTTTGACTAAAACATTGCTGATTTTCTTCTAGGCTTTGTTTTCTGGTTTTAAGGATTTTTGTCCTGTCTTGGGCTGCCGATAGGTTCATGAACAGAATCCTAATCTGTTTCCTGGCTTTAAATTTTAAGAAAAGTCCCTTAGCATTTCTTTGATTTTTTAAAGCTAAAACTGCTTTTCTTGATTAAAAAATATATTAAAAATAATTTTAAAAAGATCTTTTGTGAATCAATAAAGTGTGAAAAAAAGTTTAGTATGAAGGGAGGCAGGGGGAAAGGGGTAGGAAAAAATG
This sequence comes from Tupaia tana, assembly GCA_026018925.1. Lineage (NCBI taxonomy): Eukaryota > Metazoa > Chordata > Mammalia > Scandentia > Tupaiidae > Tupaia > Tupaia tana. Next base: position 94,209,089 of record JAKSZU010000001.1, on the reverse strand, counting down.
AGTAAAAGTATGCCTAACTGAAAAAAAATGAGAAGCTGTTTGCTGATGATAATGTATATAGTAATATCCTTGTCTTGACTGACATGCATGGTTTTTGTGTTGGAAAAAGACATGTATACTGTAAAGATGTGACAAAATGTAAATTAAAATAAATAAGTTCTTTAATTAAAAAAAAGTAATGGAGGGATTTTTTTCTGTTCCTACCCACCTCTAGTTACAATGAGTTTTAATGAAAGCAATAGCATTTGCCTACCTTCATACCTTTCTGCCCTCTATATTAAGGTATTTCTTCTGTAGAATAAATCAGGGAGAAGGATTCTGGGGAGTTTCATGTTGTTCCTGCAAGGGCAACTTTTTCCCATTCTTGAGGACTGCACCATGAGTAACACTTTCTCTGGTTTCTTGCCAATTTTTTTGTGAGCACCTGGTGGAGAAAATGCCTTCAAGAGTAGTGAATTCCCATGAATCTGCAGCCCCCGCGGCTCGATACTCTCCTGCCAACCCATTGTATCCACTCCAGGTAAACAAATGCTTCTATTTCACTCAATAAAAGTATATCTATATTGAATTGTTACTCTGAAATCTCAGCTCTCTGTTGGTTTCAAGAAGAGTAATGAACTTGCAGTTTGTTGAATATATTGTGTTTAAAGAGTGGAAGTGGTACTTTATGCAGCTATCTACATCCCTGAGTGGAAACCAAAATCCGAGATGCCTCTTTTTTTAGCAGAGAAGGGCTAGGAGTCTCAAGGGGCAGAGGAAAAATGCTGTTTTGCAAGTTGGACAGAAAGCCCTGTCTTATTTGTTCCTATGAATGCATGGGTTTCTCTGATGGTAGGGGCCTGATTATTCGATGGAATTAGTAACTAAATATGGGAGTTAAAACTTGTTAAGAGAGAAGGCGGTGGTGAGTCTATGTCATGGTGATTAAGGCAACTAGATCTATCATAACTGACTGTATAGTTAGATTTCTAGACCCAGCAGCTTCAGAAACATGCCAGGTGTGTGCATGTGCACATCCAAAATCCTGAAAGGAAGAAGGGATTGCAGCTTGGCCATCCTCCATTAAGCATCTGTTCTCTCTCTTTCTTTCTCTCTCTCTTCTCTCTCTCTCTCTCTCTCTCTCTCTCTCTCTCTCTCTCTCTCTCTCTCTCTCTCAGTACATGCAGAAAGAGAGAGAGAGAGGCAGGGTGAGCCAGCTCCATGACCTAGTTGTTAGAGTAGTTGGATCCTATGTAACTGACCATAGGTTTGGTTGGGCTTGTGGCTTGAAAAACATGCCAAGTACATGTGCATAGGCATAAAAAAAAATCCTAACAGCATAGAAAAACGAAGTAGAAGGGATTATGGTATGACCTGCCCCATGGAGCGGGGGGATGTTTTCTCCCTCTTTTTGACTTTCTGTCTCTCTCTGTCAAGAACATGCAGGGAACCAGCAGTTAGCGTAATGGCTATGTCGCTGGACTCCCACGTAGTCGACCGCGGTTCTCGTCTCGGACCCAGTGGCTTACAACTCATGCCGGGCGTGTGTGCGTGCGTGCCCAAGATCCCGAGAGGAGAATGGAGGAGAAGGGATTGCGGCGTGACCATCCCCCCTGGGGGGTGATTTCTCGCTTTCTGTCTCTATGTCTCTCTCTGTCTGTCTGGCGAGCGCACGCGCCCTATAGCGAAAAACCTCTCCAAAAAAAAAGAAAAAAAAAAAAAGAACATGCACACTTTTTTTTTTTTCTTTTTTTTTTTTTTTTGGAGAGGTTTTTGCTATAGGGCACGTGCGCTCGCCAGACAGACAGAGAGAGACAGAGAGACAGAAAGCAGGAAATCACCCCCCAGGGGGGATGGCCACGCCGCAATCCCTTCTCCTCCATTCTCCTCTTGGGATCTTGGGCACGCATGCACACGCGTCCGGCGTGAGTTTAAGCCACCGGGTCCGGGACTTGAACCGCGGTCGACTACGTGGGAGTCCAGCGACATAGCCATTACGCTAACTGCCGGCAGGTGGCATGAAGGTTAAGGTGGCTGGATCCCACATGGCAAAGAACATGCACACTTTAACAAACAAATATTTATAAAGAAGTATGGCTTTATTTTTTAAAAAGAGAAAAGGAGATTGAGAAGGGGTGATGGACAGTGGGATTCCAGATAAAGAAGATGGCTCCTAGAATGAAAGAAAAATGGAAAGATCATAAACCTAGAGGTTTTGTAAAGCCAGAGATCAGATTCATTGGTATAAAGAATGGAAAAAAATAAAATAAAACAGAGGAGCTGATGGTTATGAAAGCAAAAGGAGTCAGCCAGTTGCAGATCAATATATGGTTCAAACAACTCAAAATGCATGTAGAACATGTCCAACAAATTTAACAGTCAAGTGTGTGTGGTAATCTGGAATGGCAGAAAGGAAGTTTCTCAAAGATGTTGTAGAGAACAATTCTGTTAAAAGAGTTAACATTTCCTTTTAAAAGGAAAAGTTTTACTTAAGATTTTAGGTAACTATAATTTCAGAAAGGAAGCAAAAAAGTCAAGGAGGAACATCTTAATAGGCCACCAAAATTGAAATGAATACAAGTAAATATTGAAAACTGCATAATAGAGCCAGAAGTGTGAGATAGTAACAGCCACCATGCACCCCCACGCCACAAGCCTTGGCCAGGTGAAAGGATTCTCCATTGCAGAATCACTCCAGCTGTCCAGCATTGGTATATGTTGTCCCTTACCATCCAACTTTATCTATTCAATCTTCCTTTTATTCCATTGTCAACATTTTCTTGTCTCTTATTTCTTTCCACCCATCTACTCTAACATTAGCTCCTTCTTCCAGCTTGAGGCAAATTCTTGTTGCTATCAGCTTTAGATCACTATTTTACATCCAACTGTATTTTCATCTCTTTTCCTTGACTCTAGATAGAAGGGAAGGAGGAGTGTCTTCATAAAGTTCATGTAAAATGCATATTGTGAAGAAACTTTGCATGGTTTCTTTGCACCAAACTTAACTCATACTTTAAAACCATTTTTTCTGTGAATTTTTCAAGTCTCTTGGATCCAGTATTGAGATGACTTGGATTCAGAAACTGACCCCTAAGAGAAGCATCCGACCAAGTCCACCCTAATCTTTTTTTTTTTTTTTTTTTTGGAGAGGTTTTTTGCTGTAGGGCGCGTACGCTCGCCAGACAGAGAGAGACATAGAGACAGAAAGCGAGAAATTACCCCCCAGAGGGGATGGTCATGCCGCAATCCCTTCTCCTCCATTCTCCTCTCGGGATCTTGGGCACGCACACACACACGCCCGGCGTGAGTTCTAAGCCACCGGGTCCAGAACGTGAACCGCAGTCTACTACATGGGAGTCCAGCAACATAGCCATTACGCTAACTGCTGGTTCCCAAGTCCACCCTAATCTTGAGTATAGGACTAGGTATGATGTTCTTTAAGTTTCCTTCTAACACCATATACTTCTAACATTATAAACTCACCCTAACTTGCACATTTTAAGGGGGTGGGTGACTACAGTTGAAAGCTATCTTTTCTATTCACTTCAAGCTGCTGTCTGAAGTAGAAAATGTTTTTAGAGTCTAGCCTGACTTTGCTGCCCTTACAGTTTCAAAGAAGTGTATAAGTTTATTATCAAAGTCAAATCAAAATTCCAAGGTTTATTATAAATGGCTTCCTAGCTATGACTACCTAAAGCATGACCACAAAAGCTTGTCCTGGTTTTAAGATGGCTATTCTGAAAGTGGTTTGATTGGCAGTTGATTATCCATGGCGTTGTAGTCAAGATCCACATGGATAAAGAAAATTCACATACAATCCATAAATTTTATGCTGATACAATCAACAAGAGAATAAAACCACCAGACAGAATTTCCATCCCTGCCCCTATTCACCCTTCAGTGGACGTGCTAATGAGCATTGAAATGGACAGAAGGATCACAAGTGGGAGAATGTCTGGGTAAATGAGGACCCTAACAAATCTATAAGCTTGGATAATAACTGAGTTGCCTTAGAATGGTACAATGAGAAACTCAGATTCTACGTGATTGATTATCTATAGTTTTGCTCTTGAGAAAATTCTCTTCTTGATTAACATGACTCAGGACTAGAATGGCTTTCGTCACTCAAACTAGTTATGGTATTTTCTTCTGGCATCATATTAATCTCTTGGGGTTATAACTGTTTTGTCACAAGGATTATTCTACTCTAGATACACAAATTCTGTATAAACACAGATGAAAAAGAGTACACTTGTTCTCACATAAATACTACAGCCAAATGTGCTAATCCTTTGCTGCCTTTGCAGTGATCCATCAGGGAACTTTTGCCAAACCGTCTGGAGTCAAGTCAATGTTAAATTTTTAAAGGAAGAAAAAACTCTTAAGCGTAAAAGTGTGCCAGAGTCTTGACTGAAAAAAGCTGATGGGCAAATATGTCTGTAAGTTTTTTGCTTTGTTTTTGTTTCTGTGGAAATTAGCAATCTCTAAACTTTTCAAAATACCCCCTTCAATTAAAAAATATTAGAGAATATATACTCAACATGTATGGATGCATGCACACATACATATGTATTTTTAAGACAGAGTTTCACCACATCACAGTCCTCCTGCCTTGGCCTCCTGAGTAGCTAGGGCCACAAGCTCATGTCACCATGCCCAACTTTTTAGGGTAAGCTGGAAAGAAACCCAGGCCTCCCACATGGCCTCAGCCTGCTGAGTGCAGTGAACAATACTACAGCTGGGCCAGTTACATAAATGTTAATCTGTGTATCACTCTAAAAATATGGTATGAATACAATAATTTTAAAAGCATTTAAAATAACATAATAAATATAAAAAATATGTTTAATGCCTTACAAATTTTATGTCTCTATATTATCATTGACTAATACCTTAACGCACAATATATACCAAGAGTCTGATATACAGGGATAAACCAATATTTTAAAGTAGGTGTGTTGAATGTTGTTAATTTTTATTAACTCCTTGTCAGATATTCTTAATGTAGCTGACCAAGAGCTATTCTAGGAAAAGTTTCACCTGTGATGTGCTCTTATTACTTTCAGCTTGCATTATTGGTTTTACATTGCCTTTGAATGTTCTGTGCAAGGTATTTATTAGTCTTTTCTTTTTTTCTTTTTTCTTTTCCTTTCTTTTTTTTTTTTTTAGAGATTTTTGCTATAGGGTGCATGCACTCATTGGAAAAACAACAGACAGAGAGACAGAAAGCAAAAAGTCCCCCCCCCCCCCCCCGGGGAGGATGGCTGTGCCACAATCCCTTCTCCATTCTCCTTTCAGGATCTTGAGCATGCACACACACATACCTGGCATGAGTTTTAAACCCCCAAGTCCAGGACTTGAACCGCAGTTGACTACAGGGGAATCCAGCAATGCAACCATTATGCTGTCTGCTGGTCCTTTCATTAGTCTTTTGTTTCATAACTGTGCAGTTTAATTTAGTAAATATATAAATAAAGGTATACAATAAAAGTATATAAATAATATTTAGAAATCTACTTGAATTAGAATATATTACAATAAACTAAGAGTAATCAATCATGAAGACACCAATGTCAACCCTCCATGTTATAGAACTTCTCTTTTTTTCCTTCTTTTTTTTCTTTTTTTTTTTTTTTTTTTTTGAGAGATTTTTGCTGTAGGGAATGTGCTCTCGACAGAAAGACAGAGAGAGACAGAGAGACAGAAAGTAAAAAATCACCCCCCAAGAGGGATGGCCATGCTGTAATCCCTTCTCCTCCATTCTCCTCTCGGGATCTTGGTCATGCATGCACAGGTGCCCGGCGTGAGTTTAAGCCACCGGGTCCTGGACTTGAACCATGGTCAACTACACAGGAGTCTAGCAACATAGCCATTATACCAATAGCAGGTCCTTAGAACTTCTCTTTCTATAGGACCAGCAGATGGCATAATGGTGACATCCCTGGACTCCTATATAATCTATCATGTTTCAAATCCTGGACCCAACAGCTTAAAAATCATGCTGTGTGTGTGTGTGTGTGTGTGTGCCCAAGATCTTGAGAGGAGAATAGAGAAGGGATTGTGGTGTGAACATCCTCTCTGGGGGAGTGATTTCTCACTTTCTTTCTCTGTTTCTCTCTGTCTTTCTGGCGAGCACATGTGTCCCATAGTAAAAATATCTGGAAAAAAAAAGAAAAAAAAAGAAAACCTTTTCTTTTTACAAAAGACCCTCTGCATCAACCACAATTGGATACCCAGTGTCGAGCATCACTGTTAATGAAAATTAGTTATACACGCAACAAAAAACAAAAAAAAAACAGGACTTTATTTAAATTTTAATGTTTTATACATCAAAATAGTGAAAAGATAACTCACAGAATGGAAAAAAATTGCAAATTGTATAACCGATAAGTCACTTGGAATATATATAATTTAACATGTAAAGAATTAATTTCCATAGGACCAGCAGTTGGCATAATGGCATGTCACTGGACTCCCATGTAGTCAACCACAGTTTGAGTCCTGGTCCCGGTGGCTTAAACTCACGCTGGGTTGCATGTGCGTGTGTGCCCAAGATTCCAAGAGGAGAATGTATGAGAAGGCATTAAGAAGAGACTGTGGCATGGCCATCCCCCCTGGGGAATGATTTCTCACTTTCTGTCTATCAGTCTCTCTCTGTCTTTCCAGTGAGCACACGTATCCTATAGCAAAAACATTTTTAAAAAAATTTTTTAAGAAAAAAGAATTTCCAGAGTATATAGGAAGACAGATGGTGCCATGGTGGATAGGACATGGTGCTCTGTGAGACAAGTGTACATAGAAACTTTTCCAATTCAAGTCTGGAGACCTCCTTGAGTACATAAGTAAGCACATACTTTCCCATGATCCAGGACTGGTGAAGGTAGAAGATGGGTTGTAATGTTGATCATCTGTTGGGGGAGTGCTGTCTCTCTCTGTTTCTCTATCCAACTCATGAAAGAAAGAAAGAAACCATAAAATAATATTAAAAACCCAGAATATATGAAACAGCAATGAAAGAATGAACAATTCAATTTAAAAATGGACAAAGGACTTGGATAGACAGTTCTCAAAAGATATATAAGGGAGCAATAGACACTTGAAAAAATGCCCAACATTAGAAAAACGCAAGTCTAAGCCACAATTAAGCTGGCTTTTTTTTTTTAATTAAACAAAGGCAGAAAATAATTGTAGTGAGTCTATGGAGAAAATGAAATCTTTGTTTATTGCTGATGAGAACGCAAAATACTACAGCCATGATGGAAACAGTTTGGTGGCCTTGCCATTAATTAAACATAAAATTACCATATGCTCCCAAAATTCCACCTGTAGGTCCAGGCATGACTGAAATCCTGGGTTCCATAAGGTAGTCTTCTATGTTATCACCTCCCTCACCAGAGTTTAATGAGATGTTGTGGCAACTTCTTATGAAGTAGAGGGAAGAAAAGAACAGGTGAGGATAACCAGATAACTGGTTATCACCCAGCATTTCATGACATTTTTTGTGGTCTCCCCTATTCTGTTTTTCTCACAGAACTTTCCACATTATATGTATTCTGGATCTGCTGAAGGCATATATGTACGCATTAGGTGAAGATATTATATATTTGTTTTCTTTCCACATATATAATCAAACATTTTTTCTATAACTAATAATAATTTTACTTAGTGGATGTTCTAGAATTTCAACTGCTCTCAAAAATAAGAAAGCATAACCCACATCCTTTAATAAGTTATCTCTGGCCTATCTTTGAAATATAATATGTAGACCAAGTAAATTAGTATGGGAGGAAACAACAAACTTAAGTGAACAGTTTTATTTACAGTTACGTTACATTTTAATGTGCTAATTTTTTTCTGAATAAATAGAAGTTCTTTAATTGATTGTTTTCTTATTTTATTTTATTTTATTCTTGTGGACTCTTCCAAATTGAATGTTTTACCAGATAACACCAGATTGAAGTGAGAAAATAAAGCATTCTGGAAGAGAAACATCCTTTTTATTTTCGATTTTGACTGGTAATTTTTTCCTCCTCTCCCTCTCCCGATTTCAAGCTGCCTGAGTGAAATCCAATGGGTTATAAACTAAGCAATTTGGACAAACTCTGACCAAGTTAAACCAAGATGTTATCAGAAACAATGAGAAGTCCTAATTTCTCAAAAGGGATTTATAGTGAAAATCGTCACCACTGAGTTGGTTTGTTTCATGGCAGCTGAAACTGAGCTACCCTTAACTGATAGCCGTGCCCTCCTTCCCTGCCTCCCTACACATGGATTCATTTTGTGTGCTCTCTCAAGAAATCGTGCACAGAGCTGGGAAGGTCTTCCAGAGGTCATCTTCTCCTAGGGCTCCCAGGCTGTTTTCCCCTAAACCATTCCAGATATTTTTATTCCTCAATTCTTTAAAATGCATTGAGAAATTGATAGCTAATTCTCTGCCATCTACAGGAAAACATATTAGAGTCCCTAAGTCTTCATTCTATTTTAGCTAAATCTGCATTAAGGCAAGGATGCCCTTAAAGGCGAATTCAGTTTTGCTTGCTTTCTTCCTAGCATCAGAGTAACACTTTAGGAAGCTGGTATTAATGAGAGGTCAGATCACAGGCCAAAAGGGGAATTATGTCCATTTTGATCAGAGACTTTTAGACAACAAAATGATCAATTAGTGTCTATATTAGATTCCTTTTTGAATTTAGCCTTTAGGCAATCAGTTTATTAAAGGATTCTAAAAGCATCTGGCCTTTAAATGAATGACACTAAGCACCACAGCGTCTCTAACTGCAGTGAAATCGGAAGGGTCATAAACCCCTGTGCTGTAGACATTAATTAACAACTAGCCAATCTCTGAGCAAAAAGCTGGGGTAGCAAGTGTGATTTGGGGGAGGTACATAGCTGTCTTGGAAGCAGCTGGACTTGGCAGCTTTTGGACTGAGAACAGAGAGCAAATCTGTTGCACAGGGGCAATTCGACAATTCCTCGGACCTCCAGATGTCTTAACTGGACTCCTTTGTTCCTAATAAATCTTACACCTACACTTTTAAAAATGGTTTTCCTATCTTTTACAGAAGATAAGTTTGCTTCATGCTCTACCTCTTCCCCCATGACTGGACTGGATATTATCTGTCTCAAGGCAAAAGAGAGTTCGACAGAACACGTGATCAAATTTAACGGTCTCCAAAATTACTTCTGTGAAATATCCACCTACTTGCCACAGCTTGATTTACTGCACGCCTGGAAATAACAAATGTAATTATGTTGGAATCAACATAATATGAGGCCAGATTGCCTTAACATTCCTTTTGCTTGAGAGGAACTTAATATGAATGAGAAACAGCTGTCTGTCTGTCATCGTGTGCATTTGGTCAGTTTTTATAACTGATGACAGATATGGCTCTTTTGGAAAATACTTTAAAGTCACATAATTGTAATGGTCATTTTTTTCTCTGACATCTTTAATATCTATAATGAATCATGTAAAACTCATCTATCTTACCTGAAACCAAGAGATCATTTTGTGCTCTCCAAGTCGTTATCTCCCCCAGAATAGTTTGCTCCAGACTAATGTTTTGAATTCCTTTAATAAAAGGGGTAGTGCATTCTCTTTCTAGAAAAAGCAAATGAAGCTTGTGAGTTCATACCTAAAGAAATGCTTTGGTGTATCCTGTGACTTTAGATGACAAGAAGGGTCTTCAGAGCGTGTGTATAATACGTGTGTGTGTGTGTATATATATATGTATATATATACATATATGTATATATATACATATATATATATATATATATATAGAGAGAGAGAGAGAGAGAGAGAGAGAGAGAGAGAGAGTCCAATTTAGTTAGCCTTTATGAAGCACCAGTTTTAGAAAAACAATTTTTTTAAAAGGAACTAGCATTCTAGAGGGTCTCTACTTTGTGCTAGGCTATCTACATTGGTTTTCTTATTTAACCTCCACAACAATCCTGCTATGTTTGAATAATTGTTTGTCCCTCTAAGGTTCCTGTTTTGGACTTTCGTTACTAGTATAGTGGTGCTGGGAGGTGGTGAGACCTTTAAGAGATGAAACCTGGCAGGTAGTGGCTGGATCATAGAGACATGACCCTCATGAATAGATTAACTCTGTCTTTTGAGACCCAGTGAATTTTAGCTTTTGTGAGAAGGGGTTAGTTCCCCCTCCGAAAGGATTGTTATAAAAGGAAGATGGCTGCCTGCAGGCACCCACCCACCATCTCTCTCTTCTGTCAGCTATGTTGTAACATATTCAATCTGATACCAAGCCCCACACCTTTCGACTTTCCAGCCTCCAGAATTTTAAGCCAAATAAACTTCTATTCATTATAGATCACTCAGTCTCAGATATTTCTGTTAGCAACACAATAGCAAACTGAGAAAAACTTTACCTTGTGAGTTAAACATTAGGACCTGCCTCTTTCCAAAGAGAACATCTATATTTAGTGACACTGGTCACTTCAAGGACATGATACAAATTAATGATAAAGTTGAGAGTAGGATCTAGGCCTTTTTAACCCAAGTCAATGATATAACCATCGGGAAAAAAAAAATGAGAGAGTACAGTAAGACTGACAAATTCCAGATCACTATACAAAAACTCGTAAGAGTCTGTATATCAGTAATAACTGATTAGACAATGTAAGACAATAAAATTGATCCCATTTGGAAGTCAAAGTAATGAGAGAGTGTGGTAGTGACTCAGATTTAGATAAATAAGTCATTAGAAGGGGGGTACAAGGACCAGCAGTTAGCGTAATGGCTATGTCGCTGGACTCCCACGTAGTCGACTGTGGTTTGAGTCCCGGACCCGGTGGCTTAAACTCACACCGGGCGCGTGTGCATGCGTGCCCAAGATCCCGAGAGGAGAATGGAGGAGAAGGGATTGCGGCATGGCCATACCCCCCTGGGGGGTGATTTCCTGCTTTCTGTCTCTCTGTCTCTCTGTCTGTCTGGCGAGCGCATGTGCCCTATAGCCTTATAGCAAAAACGTCTCAAAAAAAAAAAAAAAAAAAAAAAAGAATGGGGGTACAACCACATGTAGTAATACTTGATATATGATAGAGTCGTAATAAATTAATGGATAAAGGATGGGCTGGTAAAGCAGTGGTGATTAGAAAATAAGATAGCCATATAAAAAATGTTTGATACCTATTTTATACTATACAAACAACAGGAATATTCCAGGAAGATAAGCCCAGCCTAGTGGCAGAGTCATAGCAAACTGAGCTGCAGTGCTAAAAACCACACGACTGGCTGCAGTTTTGGATCTCCAGGTCTGTCTGAAAACACACATGGTACGTTGAGGCTCTTGGGTCTGACAAGCTGAAGGGGCAGGGAAAGGGGATCATGACTTGAGAGCCCGTCAAGGGTGCTTCTCTCACTCTCTCCTCTCTTCTTTCTGTTTCTGTCTTTTGAACATGTGCTCTTCATTATGAATGAAATAAACTTTAAAAATATTAGGAAGTTTAACCTAAGTGTAAAAAGCAAGCCTTTAATTACTTCAGAAAAAAATGATGGAGTCCAATGTTGAGATATGGAAAGAATTCTGAAATAAAACAGAAAAACACAAATGATATATGAAAAATTTTTAGGTCATTGAGAAAGTCATGATATATTTTTCTTGTTTTCTATGCAAAAATGATATCGTGACTTTCCCGACAACCCAATCAAAAATTTACTACATTAAAATGAAGACTTTTGAGAACAACAGGTGAGGGTTAAGGTGCTGGACTCCCACATGACAAACGGCAGTTCAAGTCTCAGACATGGCAGTTTGAAAATCACACTGGGCCACTGTGCATGTGTACCCAAAATCCCAAGAGGAGAATGGAGAAGAACGGATTCTGCCATGGCCATCTGCCCAGGAAGTGATTGCTCACTTTCCTTCTCCCACATGAGTAGCTGCACAGTTGAAGCCCTGGACCTCAGTGGGTTGAGAAACATGCCAGATATGTGTGCCTGCATGCCCAAAATCACAAAATGAGGGAGAAATGCTGGAGAAGGGATTATGGAATAATCATTCCTCATAAGGGATGCTTTCTTACTTTGTCTCTCTCTAATGAGTACACACACCCTCTGGCAACTTTTTTTTAAAATGTGAGGCTTTAATACAACAAAATGTAATACAAACTGAAAAAAAAAAAAAAAAACAAGCCACAGACTGGGCGAAAATGTGTAAAATACATATGAAAAGACAAAAAAATAGTATCAAGAATGCATACAGAGGGACCAGCAGTTAGCGTAATGGCTATGTCGCTGGACTCCCACGTAGTCGACCGCGGTTCAAGTCCCAGATCCGGTGCCTTAAACTCACGCCGGACGTGTGTGCATGCGTGCCCAAGATCTCAAGGCGAGAATGGAGGAGAAGGGATTGCGGAGTGGCCATCCCCCCTGGGGGGTGATTTCTCGCTTTCTGTCTCTCTCTCTCTCTCTGTCTGTCTGGTGAGCGCACACGCCCTATAGCAAAAACCTCTAAAAAAAAATACATACAGAAGGCATTAAAAATCAATAATCTGATAGAAAAATATGCGATTTGCAAGATAGGAAATTCATTGGTTATGTAATATGTGAAGAGTTTTAACTGTACTACTAAGAAAAATAATGTTACGACAATGTGATATTATCTCATGTTTATCAAACTGTCGAATGTTAAACGTCTGAAAATACTAGGTGTTGGCCAGAGTTGATGAAACAGTAATTCTCATTTATTGCTGATGTAGTGGAAGCAACTACTTAGAAGCACAATTTGATGAGGTGTAGTAAAGCTGAAAATGCTCATTGTTTAACACCTAGCAATTGCACTCCTAGGCATATAAGAGAAACTCTCTAAAGTACATGCACAGACAAATAAAAATTTTTAATTATAGATGGTTTTTATTATGCTGAGAAACGATCTTTCTATGCCAATTTTTCTGAGAGTCTTAATCATAAAGGAATGTTGTATTTTGTCAAATATTTTTTCTGCATCAATTGAAATGATAATGTGGTTTTTATCTTTCTTTCTGTTAATATGGTGGATTACATTTATGGTTTTTGCATATGTTGAGCCACCCTTGCATCCCTGGAATAAATCCTAGCTGGTCATGATAAATAACCTTTTTTATATGCTGTTGAATATGGTTGGAAAATATCTCATTGAAAATTTTTGCATCTATATTCATCAGAGATATAGGTCTGTAGTTTTACTTTTTTATTATATCCTTATGCATTTTGGGAATGAGGGTAATGGAGGCTTCATAGAATGAATTTGGAAGGGTTCCTTCCTTTTGGATCTCTAGAAACAGTGTGAGTAGAATGGGAATTACCTCTTCTTTAAAAGTTTTGGAAAATTCAGCAGTGAAGCCATCAGGACCTGGACTTTTCTTTGTTGGGAGGTTATTTATTACTGATTCAATCTCATTGCTTGTTATAGGTCTATTCAGGCTTTCTATGTCCTCCTGAGTCAATCTTAGTAGATTATATGTGTCCAGGAATTTGTCCATCTCATCCAGGTTTTCCTCTTTGTTGGCATATAGTAGCTCATAGTATCACCTAACGATGTTTTGTATTTCTATTAAGTCTGTTGTAATGTTGCCTGATTCATTGCAAATTTGATGTATCTGGTTCCTTTCTTTCTTCTTAATTAGTCTAGCTAATGGTGTGTCAATCTTGTTTATCTTTTCAAAAAACCACGTTTTGCTTTCATTTATTTTTTGTATAGTTAGCTTATTTTCTATTTCATTTATTTCTGCTCAAATCTTTATTATTTCTTTCCTCCTGGTGTTTTTGTATTTTTCTGTTATTTTTCCAATTCCCTGAGGCATCATGTTAGGTTGTCCTTTTCCACCTTTTCATCTTTTTCTTGCATGCACTAATTGCTATGAACTTCCCTCTTATGACTGCTTTTGCAGTGTCCCATAAATTATGAAAACTTGTGTACTCATTATCATTTGTTCCCACAAATCTTTTGGTCTTAGTCTTAATCTCTTCAGTAATCTTGAAGTTATTCAGATGTAGGTTACTTAGTTTCCATGTATTCATGTATTTTTCAGGGTTTTTTCTAAGATTAATATCAAATTTAATTCCATCAGGTTGGAGAAGATGCTGAATATAGTTTCTATGCCTTCAAATCTTTAAAGGATGGTTTTGTGCCCTATCATGTGGTCAGTCTTCAAGAAAGTACCATAAGGGACTGAGAAAAATGTATATATTGTGGGGTTTTTTGTAGGAAGTTCTATAGATGTCTATCAAGTCCATCTGATTTATGGTATCATTTAGGTCCAGAATCTCTTTGCTTATTTTTTGTCTTGTTGACCTGTCTAAAGGACAGGGACCAGCAGTTAGCATAATGGCTATGTCGCTGGACTCCCATGTAGTCAACCGTGGTTCGCGTCCTGGACCTGGTGGCTTAAAACTCACGCCAGGCGCGTGTGCGTGCATGCCCAAGATCCCAAGAGGAGAATGGAGGAGAAGGGATTGTGGCATGGCCATCCCCCCTGGGGGGTGATTTCTCGCTTTCTGTCTCTCTGTCTCTCTCTATCTGTCTGGTGAGTGCATGTGCCCTATAGCAAAAACCTCTCCAAAAAAAGAGAGAGAGAGACATTGTACGTCTCCACTTAACATATACCAACTGTCTGCACTATATGGTAGAGACTGAAAGATTGGAGGACATAAAAGCATTAAACATTGTTATGGACATTAGAGACAAAGTGGAAGGAGAGTGTGGGAGGGGACACGTGCAGGAAAGGAAATTTGGGGACAAAATGGAGAGGTAAGATATTTGTGGGACACAGATAAGGTTTGTTATCTGTTGATGAGGATGTGTATAGTATTCTCAACTGGACTGTGATGTATATCATGCTGGGTAAAGTCTCTTTACAATCTAAATGATGTATAGCAGTTGAATGTATAAATAATAACAAATTAAAATTTAAAAAGTTTATAGCATTGTTCATTAAAACAAAGCAATGGGAAAACAAATATACATAAATAAAAGGATATATTTTTATACATTTATAAAATAAAATGCTATATGGTAGCTAAAATAAAGAAACTAAAACTATCTACTTATAGAAGCAAAGATAAATCTTAAAAATATACTATTAACAAAAAAATGACAGTTTCACAAGCATAAATACTCTTTGATAAAAATACAAATTTCCAAAACTTGCAAAATGTAATATATTGTTTATGAAAATAATATATGGAAATTTGTTTCCCGGAACAGTGAAGTGTTCACTTCATATTTATACAAAAGTATAAAATTATGTATGTCAAAAAAAACTACGAAATCAAGGGCCAGCAGATGACACAGATGCTAAGGCGCTGGATCCCAAATGGCCATCTGTGTGATTTAAGTCCTGGATCAAGTTGCTTAAAGTTGTGCTGGGCATATGTGCATGTGTGCTCAAAATCTCGAGTAGAATGAAGGAGAAGGAATTGAGGCATGGTCAGCCCCCTGGAGTCAGGGGTGCTTTCTCACTTTCTCTCTCTGTTCTTCTCTGGCGAGCACACATTCTTTAGCAAAAACTAAAACAAAAAGCAAAACAATAACAACAAATTGCAAAATCAGGATAGTTCTCTCCTCTGAAGAGGACAGATAAGAATAAAGCCAGGAAGCATTTGTTAGGGTAAGCCCTTAAACAATTTTTAAAGGAATCATCTGAAACAAATGAGGTATTAATGGGTGATAAAAAGAAAGAAAGAAGAGGAAGGCAGGAGGCAAATAAAAATATTTCAAGAGTCTAAAAATTTAAATCAAATCATGGAGATTCTAACTTCCAAGGTAGAGTCATTTAAATCAAAAAATAATTTAATAATAACAAGAATGAATTCAGTCATTATAGCTTACATATAAATGAAATGAATGATAGTAATTTATAATGATGGAAGGGAAGAACTGGGAATATCATACTATATTATGCTTGGACTATCCGTGAAATAGTGCAGTCTTGGTTGAAAGTAAAGTGGGATTAATTGTAAACATATATTGGAAACTTCAGGGCAATCATTAAAAAAATTAAACAATGAACTATAATGCTAAGACTGGAAGGAAATGGAATAATATAAAATGCCTAATTAAAACTAGAAAAGGCAGAAAAAGAAAGACAAAAAAGAAACAAAGAACAAAGGCAATGTATAGAACAGTGACAAATATGATAAATATTAATCCAGCTATTTCATTGGTAAGCACTTTAAATTTGAATTGTCTAATTATAACAAAAATTATGTTGAGTTTCTTAAATTGTCAATGATAAAATGTCCAGGGGACAGCAGGTGGTATAGTGATTAAGGCGCTGGACTCCCACATGGTCAACAATGGTTCGAGTCCCTGACATAGTGACTTGAAAATTACACCAGGCATTTGTGAGTGTGCATGCCCAAGATCCCAGGAGGAGAATGAAAGGAACAGAATTGCAGCCTGGCCATCAACCCTAGTGGGTGATTTCTCACCTTCTCTCTCACTGTCTCCCTCTCTCTTCTCCAGTGAGTGCATGCACCCTATGGCAAAAACCTTAAAAAATATTAATTATAATAACAAAATGTCCAGATACCCTCTTCAAAAACACAAACAAAAAGAAACAGCTTGAAGGAGAAATTTCTAGGCATTTCAAATCCTTATAAAATGCAAAAAGGGGGTAAATTTTATATGATTTAATAAAATTTACTAATTTAAATCAATTGTAAAGTAAATTTGAATTAAACAATCCAGAAATTTTGTGTTTTGTATTTGAAGACATAAAGCATTCTGTACCTATAGCTATTTTTATGGCTCATAACGACCATAACAGCTTACAGTTATGTTATGGCAGATTTATATCTTGAAATTTGAAGCAGGTTGGTTTCTGTGTATCACCTCTTTTCTCTCAATTGTGCCCATATGGCAATTTTCTCTCCTCCCATCTAGAAATAGAAATTCAAAGAAACCTGTAAACTAAGTGCCAGATTAAAAAAGAAATATGTATGTGTATATTTTTCTTTAATTCCATATTGTACATATTGTTTATAACTGTTTTCCTAAACAGTGAAGAATTGTTTGCCTTTTTTTTTTTCACTTAAATCAGATCATACTCTACAGTCTTTTGAAAAGTACTTTTTTCTACTTCACATGTACCGACTTTATTTCAGGAGATGTTCATCTTACCTAGATGTAGGTTACTTAGTTTCCATGTATTCGGGTATTTTTCAGGGTCTTTCCTGAGATTAATAACCATATGAATCCACAAACCCTCTTTAAAACTCCTTTGTACAAACCTACATGTTGCACCCATTGCTGAATCCCTTAGGTCTCTTTTTATCTAGAACAGATCCTTTACTTTAATGACCCTGAATCATCTTAAAGGATGCACTTCCTTCTGAATTTGTCTGCTTGCTTCCTTGTGGTGAATTCTAGCTTGTCCCTTCCTTTGTAAACTGGTAGTTATATCTAAAGACTATGGGTTTAAGTTAAACACATTTGGCAATATAGTTTCATGTGATGTTACTAATTCCATGTTGCATTGCTTCAGAAAATGTAACTGTTTTACCCACCATTAGAGATGCTAAAATTAACCCCTGATTAACCCCTGGATTAGAGTGAAAACAATTGGACTTTCTCTCCTTTTTTTTTTTTTTTTTTTTTCTTTGCCAGAAGGTGCATGTGCTCACCAAAGAGAGACCCCCTCCCCTTCAAGGGAGCATAGTCATGCCAAAATCCTTTTTCCTCCTTTTACACATCCTGTGCACACATATGCCTGGTGTATTTTTCAAGCCATTGGCCAGGATTGGAACTATGATCGGCCATCTGGGATCTGGCCCCCAGTGCACTGCACCTAAACCCTGCACTACGGGGCAGCCCTGATTTCTGTTTAATTGTATTGTGCTTTTCCCATTGCAACCATGAAGTCATTTGTACAATGTTACTATGGCATTATACAAGTGTTCCATTTACCATCAGCCATTCACAAAATGCTTTTAATGCCAACCAATAATCCTGAAATTATCATTTCCTTACAGTATAGGTTAATACAGCAAGGTACAAAATAAGCAAAAGTCCTTGATTTCATGGATCTTACCAGCTAGTGGGACAGAGACAATAGACACAAAAAATTATAAAAAATGCTATATGAGATATGTCACAAGGTGAAAAGTGTTATGTAAATATTGGGTTGTTGGGAAAGTCATGACACATTTTTTTTGCATAGAGAAAGATAGAAAAGCACATCATGACTTTCCTGACAAGCTAATAAATAAAGGTGGGAAGGAGTGATAAAATGAGAGGGTGGTACTAAAGCTGTTAAGTTAAAAGGAGGGGTCAGTGAAGGCCTCCTTAGTTAACTGTGGCTTTTGCACAGGCACAGGAGGGGTGCCCTCTGATAGGTGCTTACTCGTGTTTTCAAGGAACATCAAGGAGGCCAAGGTGACTGGGTCAGAGAGAGGGAGAGGGAGAAGAGCAGAAGAGGCCAGTGAGTGACGCAGAACACAGGCCTCTCATGGAAGCACGTCAGTCCATTGAAAGTCTTCGGCTTTTACTCCAAAATATAGTTTTATGTGGAAGAGCAACATGATTTATTCTGCATACCACAGGAATTTTCTGACTGTAGTATTCAAAATAGGCTGTGAGGAGATCTTTGATTCAGCTCCAGCTTGTTAAAAGCTTGTCACTCTCAGCTTACAAGGATAAATGGGAACAAACAGATCATCATGACTTTTCTTGGACCAGTCAGAAAACCGAGGTCACAAGGCAAAGGATGAACCTGAAATTGGGGGACAATAGAATACTGTAAATGTCACAGGTGAAATCTGTTCATCTGGAGCAGAAGCCTCTGAAGCCATAAACTGGTAGGAATACCTGTGTGGTGATTTTGACAAACCACTAGAGTGTGAGTGAGTGTGACTTTGACACTGACAATCCTCAGGGACTCTCAAAGACCTTTATACTTCCACAGCTTTTGCCTCCAGGGGCCCCACCAGGTTCTCAGAAGTAGGAGCCACACAACATTCCTTTGAGCTCTAGCAAAGGGAAGAAAAAGATGAAGGTGACTATTTTGCAATATGCCCAGAACATTCTCCATAAGAAAGGCCTATCCTCAGGGTAGAGGGGCAGATTTCAGCAGCGCCTCATCACCCAGTGGGACTGGGAAGTGGAAAGGAGAGGAAGTTGAGAAGTCCTTGTAATACGATGGAAGGTAAAGCTGCAGAGTTGGTTTTTCCCAGGAAAAGCCTAGAAAATACTGACCCTAGAGGAAATGGAGAATGCAAGCCAAACAGCAGCTCTGCTAGAACAGGTTAAGTCATGGACAGGGAAAGGAAAAGGTGAGATCAGAGAGAAAGGGGACATGAGCCACAGCTGTGTGGAAAGAGGAGCGCCCTCCCATCTCACGGGGGACCCACTCCTCACTGCAGACAAACTGCTATTTCAGGAGTGCTGGACACGCGAAAGCCCTCTGGACAGAGGGGAGGGCATTTATTTACCTTGGGTGGGGACAAAGGCCTCAAAGGAGACCTTTGCTTCCTGACCAAGGTGAGCCTGAAGAGAACCCTTGGAAGGTGGTCTTTGCCATCCTTGGCCTCGGGATGAAAACTTCCCTTGGCCAGCGAGCTGTGTCTGGAAGCTGGAACTCTGCCAGCCATCCTCAGCATTGTACACAGTGCCCAGGCCACAGGATCAACTGCACACCCTCTCACATTGCGAGTCTCCCATCTCTGTCCTTCAAATCCTCTCCTACCGCGACACATTTCTAGGCTTTCTTTCCTTTTCTTTTCTTTTTCTTCTCTTTTCTTTTCTTTTCTTTCTTTTCTTTTTCTTTTTTGAACAGCCACACCTGCAGAGCTACAGCAAAGCTGCTGCCCATCCAATACTAAAGGACCCAGCAGTCACACGTTTGATGATCTGTATCTGAAAGTCCTCAGGTATTTCCTTGAAAGTATTTGAAGTTACTGTAAAACTTGTATTTTTAACATCGAAGTGAAATTTCTATTTCTGCATTTTGTAAGCCACCGGGTCCGAGACGCGAACCACGGTCGACTACGTGGGAGTCCAGCGACATAGCCATTACGCTAACTGCTGGTTCCCTGCATTTTTCTTTTACAATAAATCTAGCAAGATCACTTTTCTGTTTTAGTCATCTCACTCAAAACTACTTGTCAGAGCACCGTCTATATGATAGTGTCTGCCTCATTGTGTGCAGGGTACTCTCAGAAAGATTCTCCTTGATCGGGTGGCCCTGGTTTCATTGCCCTTTCAGTGGTAGCACCTGGAGATTCACAGGCTGCCCGAGCTTGACATTACCTACAAAACTAAGAAAGCAGACACAAGACAACTCATAGCTACTGACCCCCATGCTTGTTTGTTAATTCGTCATGGTGACTGTCTAGAGTCTGAACACCAGATAGCATTACCGAGATTTAGTGCTTCACTGTGAAAGAAGGAAAGAAGGGAGAAAGAGAAGGATGAAGGGAGAGAGAAAGAGAAAGAGGAGGAAGGGGGGGTGGAAGGGATTTCAGAAAGCAATGTTAAATACATACTTGAACTCTCTGGGCACAAGGAAATTGTCTATCTGCCTCCTTCTAATCAGAAGACATTCTGATTTTCCACTTCCTTTATTTGTAGTGGGAAAATATGTAAGAAGTCTGTGGGACAAGTGTATACATACGGGAAGATGGGCAGACATGTAAGTGTTGGCATTCATATCCATGTTCTCCCTGACCTAATACACACAACTCAGAATACAGAATTACAATGACAGAGTTTAGATTCCTAGGGCTCCTGTAAAGTTACCATAAACCTAGTAGCTTAAACCAACAAAAATTTATTTTCTCACCATTCTGGAGGCCAGAAGTCTGAAGACACCTGAAATCAAGGTGTCTACAGTGTCATTTCCTTCTATAGACTGAGGGGCTGTGGCAACCCTTGTCTCTCCTTGGCTTATGGACACATCACTACAATGTATGTCTTCATTCCCAACTTAGTATGTTAAGCTCTTCAAAAAAATTTGCTCTTTTAAATGATTAAACTACTCCTCCCAGCTTGTTCACATGATTATTTAATAAGCCAAATTTTCTATGGAGCTAGTTTTTATGAAATCTGAATGAGCTAAATATGAGCTGATGAAGTTCCCTGGTGCTAACTACCTATCGATGATTATCTGGGAGCCAGCAGATGGAGTCATGGCTGCAGCAATGAACTCCCACATAGTTGATCGTGGTTTGAGTTCTGGACCCAGCAGCTTAAAACTCATGCCCCGCACATGCCCAAAGTCCCAAGAGGAAAATGGAAGAGACGGGATTGTGGCATGGCCATCCACCCCACCCCAGGGAGGGTGTGATTTCTTGCCTTCTGTCTCTCTTTCTCTCTGGCGAGTACACACATCCTATAAAAATTAATAATAAAATAAATAAATATCTGAACAAGATGTTATATCATATTCTAGTCCTAGAAGTGATTGTTTGATTATTCAGCAGGTTCTAATGACCTCTAAATGGAAGGGAGAAATCGTCTTCACTGGCTAAACAATTAGGGAACTATTATTGTTGCAATGCTTACCATATCTTTTTGCATATAAAATTATGAAAAGGGTTTAAGTATTATACCTTTCGTATAAGAAATTTCTTGTATTCAGAAATTCTTTACAGTTATAGTCTTATTGAATTTTATATTCTATGATATTATTTTATTTTTAAAATGGATTAGATAAATAGTGCATAAAGCTAGAAACAAAAATGGAACCTATAAAATCCAAGATCCTGTGGAAAATAGTTATAACTCTTTCAGAAAATGTGGAGACCCAGTATACATACATATAAAGACTACCGGGGTCTAGTCTCGGTGGGGGTGGGTTGACTAGTCGGAAGCGGCACAGGAAAGGAAAAAGACTAAGGTTTTGGTGCCTTTTTTATGCACATCCTCAGCCGGACACCCCCAGAGATTGCTCTCTGAGGAGTGATCCCTGCCAGGAATTATTGTGCCTTTTTATTGAAAATAAGTGATACATGCAAGTAAATGGGTGAGGGGCTACATGTTTTCATTACCAGTTTAATAGGGATCATAGGTTCCATTTAGGGTTGGATTAAGGGTGGGTCTATTGTGGTAGGCAGGTCTTCATGGAATGCAGTTTCAGGAAAGCAGCTCCAGCAAGCAGAGATAATTATTAGCTGATGCGGTGGCAGCCATCTTGTGATTACTGAGCACGATGCTGAGAAAAGAAAATCTTAGGTATAGATATTAGTTCTTATGGATTTTAATAAAGAATAATACTTATATAGTTTTATAGGGATCTAAAACTTAATTTAAGGAATCTTAATATATTTATTTATTTCACTTAGTGAGGGCGGGGGTGTCCTGGGCCAGTTTTAGCCTAATGCTATTTTATGTAAAGAAAAGATTATTTTTAAACTTATGTTAAATGTATCTTAAAGGACCTTCCAAAGGTCAAGATTATTTCTGTCTAAATAGAACTTTAGCACACCCTCTATTGTGACCACAGAGATAAAGCATTGTAATTGACAGTAGGTGATCAGGGCCGAGGGAAGTGGTCGGGGGACTTTTGGGAAAATCTTATCACATACTCAAGAGAGCTATGTAATTTTTTTATAGTATATCAGGGAGTCAGAGGGGGGTCGCTTCCCAGCAAGGCTACCATAGTTTCCGGAGCAAATAGCAAGCGGCCTTGCCGACATGCTAATTCGACCTAAGTTTTATTCCTAGGTCGGGGGGCCAGGGGGGCACATAGCAGCAGCCTTGCCAACGTGCTGACCCGACTTAAGTGGTACTTAAAGGTCAAAAGCTCAAAACAGATCCTGGGGACCTACTGGGTCAGACTCCTCCATTAGACTATAACTACCCAAGCATTACATAGAATCTAGCCAAAAGTTAATCCTACTCTTGTGAATATATGCCAAAAGTCATAATCTTTTATTTTGTTTAAAACAAGGACTGTATCAAACATCCTTCAAATTTGCATCGGCATACGTAAGAATTGAATTATTTTGACAAAATACAAGCTGGGCAGTCACATCCCTTTTTGTAATTTTTCGCATCAGTCACCCCAATGTAATGCCAAGTGCCTTTACAATAACATAAACATCTAACATCTTGTCTCTTCCACTTATTGGTCATATAACCTAAGGGGGGAAAAAGTCTCCAAAACAAGGTGACCTAAAATTCCTCAACTGAAAAATTGAATCTTAATACCTACCTTGGAAGGTTGTTGTGAAGGTTATAAATAACACAGGTAAATTGTCTTATTTTAAAGGGCTGCTGCTATTCCTAGGCTGTGGTGTTTCACCTGGTAAATCTAAGAAACTATAGTTAGATGTGCTTGGCTACTTCACACAACTCTACATCAAAACATTTTAAAAAGTAACATTTTTCATCTTAATTTGTAGATTGTACTTGCACATTTTACAAACTGGATATTTTTTGTTTAACTGCAGTTAAAGAGAACTGTGATACTCATAATGTGGCAGACGACAGAGATGTATCACTCAGGTTCCTTTTCAAAAAAAGGACTTGCTGCCCAGCTGTGAGGAGAATGGTATGCCACAGCCTCCAGTTATTTGTCCTTCAGGGGCTGAGGGGACATTATTTGTGGCATGGTCCCCGGCCAATGACTAAGTCAGGCAGTGACAGCCAAGAGCATGTTCTTGCAGCAACCTCCAGCCACGACTGAACACAGCAAGATAGAAACCAGCTATTCCCACCCAGTGCAGGATGTCACTCTTGGACAGGCATCCAGAGCTCCCTGTGGGGCTGGCAAGGGCTCAGGCAGGTTGGCAGCATGGATTGACAGCACCACCTGCCAGTTCTACTTCCTTCTTCTCTGTTCATAGATTTACTCCCTAATAAATGTTTTTGCCCTTCTACCTGCCTCGACATCTACTCCCAGAGAACCTAAATTATGCAGAGGCTCTTCAGTGCTTTGCCTCGTATCTCCCAGATAAGTGTCTACATGTCTACTGTGTTCTTTTTTTTTTTTTTTTTTTTTTTTTTTTTTTGAGAGGATTTTTGCTATAGGGCGTGTGCACTCGCCAGACAGGCAGGTAGAGACAGAGAGACAGAAAGTGAGAAATCACCCCCCCCCCCCCAGGGAAGATGGCCTCACCACAATCCCTTCTCCACCATTCTCCTCTCGGGATCTTGGGCATGCACACACACGCACCTGGTGTGAGTTTTAGTCCACTAGGTCGGGGATGTGGACCATGGTCAACTACATGGGAGTCCAGCGACATAGCCATTACACTAACTGCTGGTCCCCAGTATCTACTGTATTCTAAATGAATAATTGTAGCTTCAGTCTATTACCTGTTAGTGTTGAACCAATGCAAGTATTTGTGGTTATTTTTCTTGTTTCATCCAATATGAATTTGTTTATTTTGAATTAGGCCCACTTCTTCGTGTATTCATTGCAAAGGTAAAGACAAAACCACCTACACTGTAATTTAAGACACTAAAGCCATTCTTTTGATATCAATTAAGAGTCTCAACTTCTTTAAATATCCCTCTGAGGTTTATTTTCCAGACTGTTCATCATTTTTATTACTTTTCTTTTGGACATTTTCCAAGAGTTTGCACCTTGCATCTGTCTTCAGATAACTCATGGCAGGTCTCTAGGAAGAAGCTGGCTGTAGTAGAATAAAAACTCCGTAGCATGAACCAACTGACAAGAACTAACTATAAAAAACGGTTGACACAAGTCTTCTAGCTATGTTTACATTTATTATTCGGTAATAGCATAATCTTGAGTATTTTATTTTTTATAACCCACCACACTCGACAGAAAATTTTGGAAAGTATTATCTAAAATGCACCAAGAATCAGCAATTCACAAGGCATGATCAAGCAGAAACCCAAAACTTCATGTTTTCCATCAATTGCAAAAATAGTTTTTAAACAAAAATAAGACTAGCATTTATACCCGTATGTGTCCCTAAACATTACTATTAAGGACATAATAGAATAAAGGACTGATTATTTTGTTTTTTTCTGTTAATGTCTAATTTTTTTTAAGTAAGCACAAACAGGGCCAGCCAGGTGACATGATAGTTATGGTGGTTGGATCCCACATGGCTACCTGTGAGGTTTGAGTCCTGGACTTGGCAGATTGGAAAATTCTCCAGATGCATGTGCATGCATCCCCAAAATTCCAAGAGAAGAATGGAGAAGAAGAGATTGTGGAGTGGCCATTACCCCCCTGGGGGGGGGGGGTGATTTCTCATTTTCCCTCTCTCCTTCTCTCTCTCTCTCTCTGGCCAGCACATATGCATGCCCTATAGCAAAACAAAACAAAACTTAAATCAAAACATTGCCATCATCTCTGCTTGTAGTCTGTGTTCCTTGCAAATAAGCTTTCTTGACCTCAAAAATCGGCATGATCTGCTTTTCCAGCCAGCACATTCTCCAATAATCCTTTCATCCACTGTAAATTCCACTCAGGCATCTAGCCACTATTTCTCTGCAAACACTGTTGCTTTTCCTAGCTCTCTGCCTCTTTTTTTGCATTTCCTATGTCCTCAAATTCCTTCTTCATGTTAATAGTTTAGGTCATCTCAAATCCAATTTTAAAACCTTCTTTGCCTTAAAGCTTTTTCTTTCTTTCTTTCTTTTATTTATTTATTTATCTATCTATTTATTTATTTATTTATTGATACAGGATCTCATCATGGTGGCCTGGTGGGCCTCAAACTCAAGATCCTTCTGGTTGAGCCTACTGAATAGCTGAGATTATGGGTGTGCACCATTGTGCCCGCTATCTTGAAGCCCTTCTTTATACTCATAGTCATATTTCTTTCTCCTCTGAATTAGCAGAACATGCACCATCTCATTCTATGTTATATGCATATGCATCTTACATCAGTTCCTATAACTAGGAACAGTGTCATATTTGTCTGGGTACTCCTCCACCTTTCTGCCAAATCTTCATCCTATAAGTTATTGACTTATTCGGAGAGACCAGCAGTTAGTGTAATGGCTATGTCACTGGACTCCCATGTAGTTGACTGTGGTCCGAATCCTGGACCTGGTGGCTTAAACTCATGCCTAGCACATGTGCATGTGTGCCCAAGATCCCGAGAGGAGAATGGAGGAGAAGGAATTGCGGCATGGCCATCCCCCCTGGGGGGTGATTTCTCGCTTTCTGTCTCTTTGTCTCTCTCTGTCTTTCTGGTGAGCGCATGCACCCTATAGCAAAAACCTCTCCAAAAAAAAAAAAAAAAAAGAATTGGTTGGAAATATATGTCAGGCAGGTAGGTAGGTATTGGAGGTAGGTATCAGAGGGTATAGTAGGTAATGGAAAGAAAACTCTAACAGGTAGCCTTTGTGCCTATTTTAGGGAAACCAAATCTAGATGAGAAGCACTACTTAAAATGCAATGACATAGGACTACAAGGGGAAGAGGGCACTTAGGCTGGTATGGGAGACATAGGAAGAGCTTGTAACTCAGACTCAGGAGGGAGAAACTCTGACAAACACTAAAAGGCAATCATGTATCTAAGAGAATAAGCTGAGTGCTTGCTATGAGTGGAGAAGTATCTTATGAAAACACCAGAGGCATGAGAGCATCCTGGGGGAACATGAGAGTGGATGGGTTAGCACCTAAAGTGAGGCAACGCTGAGATGTAAGCAGTAGCCAGATCAGAACGGGCCTTCTGAGACACAGGAGGGAATTCAGCCACTAGCCCAAGGACAACAGCAAGCCACCAAAGGATAATCATAGTTTGCATTTTCCAATGATTGTAGCACGACCATGCCTCATTGGAGAGTGATGCCTCCCTCTCCTCTCTCTAGCTCTCTGTCTCTAGTTCATGGGCCTTCTGGCAAAGAAAGGAAAAGAGAAAGAAGGGAGGGAGAGAGCGAATCTACAACTACTCCTTTTGATAGGTGATTGAGGAGCCTGTCAGTATCCTAGGCCAAACTGCTTCATTCAATATTTGGGTTTTTAACACATCTGGTGACACTTGAACATTTTAGCCATAACTCTCATGGAGAAATTTACAGTTTCTAAGTGTTACAGTTCATATTTCAAGTGGCAATCAATACTGCAAGCATTTTTATTTTTGCAAGTCACATGCTTAATTTATAAGCATTGAGCACCAATGGGTAAAGAATATATCCCTGAAAACCTGCTAACACAGAATGATACCGTATTCTCCTCCTTATAATCCTTTGGCCACAGGCACAATCAACAGGCACTTTTACTACTGCCTTGTTTAAAACTAATTGGTAGAAGAGAAATAGCTTAGAAGCTACTTAGTTGGGTGTGTACCTTTTTTTTTTTTTTTTTTTTTTTTTGCCACAAGAAAGTCCAGATCTCCCTATGTAATATAAAATTATTTTTAAATGGCAGAAAAAGACAGATGGGAACTACACCAGCATTACCCTAATGGGTACAGTGTGCACTTACTCCCCTGCCTGAGCAGCCTCACCACCATTCCCAGCAGCTCACCAAGAGGGAAGTGTTCTCTTCCCAGTAGCTCACATGGTGTGTCTTAGTAAATCTGGAATGCGATAACAAAGCACCATAGACTGCTAGGCATGGTAACAACAGCAATCCATACTTTTTTTTTTTTTTTTTTTTGGAGAGGCTTTTTTCACTATAGGGCATGTGCGCTCGCCAGACAGACAGAGAGAGACATAGAGACAGAAAGTGAGAAATCACCCCCCCAGCAATCCATACTTCACAGTCCTAGGGGCTAGAAGCCCAAGATCAGGTGCCAGCACAGTCAGGTTCTGGTGAGGGCCCTCTTCCAGACTGCAGGCAGCCAGGTTCTTCTTGTATCTTCCCATGGTGGAAAGAGGATGAAAGAGCTCTCCGGGGTCCCTTTCATAAGGTCTCTAATCCCATCCATGAGAGTTCTACCTTTATGTCCTAATTATTGCTCAAAGGTCCCATTTCCTGATATTGTTCCAAATTTGGGGAAGACACAAACATCCATTCCATTGTATAGTGTTATGGAGGAGCTAGAAACCATCTTTAGTATCTATCTTGTTACTATTAAAGAGAAGAACCATAAATAAACCATTTTAAAACAAGTCATCTTTTTGGCAAATGAATGCATTATCTAACTGAACCAAAATTAAATATTTAACTTGCTCAGTTACCTAAGCACATTTTTCTCCTAAATCAAATACATAATTATTTTGTCTTTAATATATACCAAGAAATTATTAATATAGTGTTCATGCCAGTGTTCTATGGCTTCATAATTAATGGAACTATTGTTATTTTTTGGTTTTATATACTCTTTTTTTTTTTTTTGAGAGGTTTTTGCTAGTAGGGCATGTGTGCTCGCCAGAAAGCCAGAGAGGCAGAGACAGAAAGCAAGAAATCACCCCCCAGGGGATGGCCACACTGTATCCCTTCTCTTCCATTGTCCTCTCAGGGATCTTGAGCACGCATGCACATGTGCCTGGTGTGAGTTTAAGCCACGAGGTCCAGGACTCGAACTGCGGTCGATTACATGGGAGTCCAAGACATAACCATTACGCTAACTGCTGGTCCCAGTTCTGTTTACTCTTTATATATGAGTTAAGTATTTGGTTGTACCTGTTTTTCTTTTTTTAAAAGTTTCTTTCTTTCTTTCTCTTTCTTTTTTCTGTTATTGAGAGAAGGAGAGAGAAAGAACCCCCAATAGGTCTTGAGACCACAATCCACTCTCAGTTTCAACCAACCTGAAGCAAGTGGGAAATTACATGTCTGGCATGCTTAGGGAGTTCTGCTGCAAACCCAAAACCCTCCCATGTGAGATTCCCTCAACTGAATTCCCTCCCACGTGAATTCCCTCAAGTGAATCTCTTTGAGATTCAAAGAGTGTTGCATTTTACATCTGTACCACTGTACTACCCTCTGGTTGTACCTGCTTAAAAAAATAAAAACAAAAATCTAAGCCATCTGTATTGTGACACTGTTGTATGAGAGTAAATTCAGGCTCGATTTGTCCATATGTCTAACAGCTATGGTTCCAAAATTACACCCAGTGTGTGTAATTTTGGCCAGGCTTTTCCCAGAACCTTCAGTCAGTCATGTCTCCTATCGGATGCCCAACTTTCATAAAGAAATAATTGTCATTCCTCTCATCACAGATCTCGTAGGGAATGGACTAAAGACAAATCTACACAGAGTGGGCCAGGAGATGACATGAAAGCTAAGGTGGTGGATCCTACATGGCAAGCTGAATTCTGTGGATCTCGGATCCAGAGACTTGAAAATTATACTAGGCATGTGTGCCTAAGTGCCCAGAACCCTGAGATGAGAGTGGAAGAGAGGGCACTGGGGTATGATCATCCCCCAAGGGCGTGATTTTTCACTTTCTTTCTCTGCCTTTCTCTCTGTCTCTCTCCAGCAAGTGCATGCACTCTATAGCAAAAACTAAATAATTATAATAACTTTTAAAGCTGTGTAGAGCCACAGAAAAGACTAAGTTCTGAAGCCCAGTTAATTGTCAGGGAAAATAACCTTCAATTCTTTGCTTGTCAGTAGAAGATTGAATAATATGCAATCCATCTGTTCTTTTAGCTATTCAAAAATCTTTACTGGATTATGTCTGATAAATTAATTCTATAATTGGATGGCATCATTTTAGTTTCCTAGTTAAATTATTTTTTTCTGAATGCACTTGCACAATCTCTTATCAGCGTACATTGTGGGAAAAGACTTTTGTAAATCTCAGGCTTATATTTACACTAAGGACATCATCAAATATATTGTTTTTTTATAATACCTGGTGACCTCTTTAAGATCTCCAGGGTAAATTTCTCATAGGTTTTAGTGCCAGAAAAGAGCTCTGTTCCAATTGGACTTATTTTGTTTTACAGTCACAGTGAATCAGGGACCTGACATATTCCTTTCTTTATATTGTCTTATAGAAGGCTTATAGCCAAATCAGTGGCTCACAGATTCATGTTAAATATTCTGAGTATTTTTTCTTATTATGAAAGAAAAACATAATTATTGAAGAAAAACTGAAAATTATGATTACAGAATCATGAAAATTACTTGTACTCTCACTACTCTAAGATGATCAGTCATTGTTTCATTTCTTTATTTTCTTTCATTTCTTTTTCTTTTTTTTTTTTTTTTTTTTGGAGAGATTTTTACCATAGGGAACATGTGCTTGCCAAAAAGACAGAGAGAGACAGAGAGACAGAAAGCAAAAAATCACCCCCCCCCCCCGAGGGGATGGCCATGCCACAATCCCTTCTCCTTTATTCTCCTCTCGGGATCTTGGGCATGCACACACACGTGCCTGGCATGAGTTTAAGCCACTAGGTGGGTCTGGGACTCGAACTGCAGTTTACTTCATGGGAGTCCAGCGACGTAGCTATTACGCCAACCGCTGGTCCCTTTTTTAAAAATTTCTATTTCCTTTTTTTATTTTACAAAAATAAAATCATATTACATACTATTTTAACACTTATTCTTTTTGCTTGCTAATATGCTGTGAATAAAATGTACATATTATTTCATTTCTTCCTACAGCATTTTTAATGAGTGTTAAAAATAAGTATTCCATTTATAGATACACTAACATCTATTCAACCATGCCCTTATAATTGAATATTTATGCTTTCTCCACTTCCATGCTGTATATAAATACTGATGACTATCTTCATAATTGTACCTTTATAATAACCTTTCACAAAAAATCTCTTATTATTTCCTTAAGAATAAATTGTTAGGAGTAAAATAATTAGGTGGAAATTTGTGTTAAATTATAAAATTGTTGCTAGAAATTAAGAAATTGCTCTTCAAAAGGACTATACAAGTTTTTAGCCCAATCAGCAGTTTTATTAAATGTCATGTTATGTCCGTTGCAAAAGTTGGTATTATTTTATAATTCACATATTCATACATGTGCGTGCACACACACACACTCACACACACACTCATGAAACAAAGACTATCAGCATTATTGTTGGGCTTATTTTAACAGTTAATTACTAACTTACCATGGTTTCTTCTTTGAGCCTGGTCCCAGAGGGATGGATTCCAAAGGAATGGGTCCCAGCAGTCATTTCTCAGCTCAATAACTCTGGCCAGTACTACATAGGCTAAGCACGGACATTCAATCCAAGTTAGGTTACCTGACTGTTTTTCAGAAATTTGACAGAGACATAGAAAATGAAAATGGTTGGAGTTGATTCACAAATTAAGTGTAGTCCCCTACACCTCGCCCTATGAGACTATTAACAATTTCCTGCTGCTGAAATCCTAGGAGCTGCAGTAACCCTCTTCCTTCTGTGACATAGTTTTCATCATTACCAGCAGCTAAATCTAACAGGGAATAAGCATTGAAATAATAATAAAATCAATATATATTGGATATCTACAGTAAAACATGCAATGTTCTAAGGGCTTTATTTGTACTATTTCACTCAATCTTTATAACTTTATGGCATAGATAACACAAAGATCTTGGGCCAGCCCTGTTATGTAGTGGTTAAAGAAGCCAAATCCCACATGGCCCACTGTAGTTCTAATCCCAGACAAGTGTGTGAAAAACACACCAGGCATGTATGTGCATGTGCCCCACATAACAACAGGATGCAGAAATGGAGAAGGGATTGCAGAATGCCCACATTCCATCCATGGAAATATATATATATATATATATATATATATATATATATACACACACACACACACACACATATATATATATACACACACACACACATATACACACACATATTTCTTTATATATGTGTGTGTATTCTTTTAAATATATATATTTAAAAGTTATGTATTATATTTTGTATCATATATATTAAGATGCTGTATTAGGTTGTCAGAAAGTCATTATGTATTTTTCCATGCAAACATGCATCATGACTTCTCCGATAACCCAATATACATGCATGTGTGTGTATACCCATATCTACAATCTTGATTTTAGAGATGAGGAAACTGAAGCACAGAGCAGTTCAGGGATTTGCTCATTTGGCCAAGGTCACATAGCCCACAAGTGGCAGGGTTGAGATTTGTGCCTGAATAGTTTGGTTACAAAGCCCGTGTTATTACTACAGTGGAGTGGCCCACCCCTGAGGAAATCCTAGACATCTCATCTCACCACAGCCCAAAGAGCCACACTGTAGCCACCACTGGCACGGGCCGTACACAGAGACTCCATTAATCTAAGCTTAATTGTAGCCCCACAGATCAGTACATAGACATGAGATGGCTGCTCAACAGATACAGCCGAGAGCCACCTGAGGAATGCCCACCTGGGACAGTGGGCCTATCCTGCTCTACCACCGAGTCATACTCACCCTACTTGTAGCTAAATAGAGACCGCATATGGTCACTGCAATTCAGCACTACATTGTGTTAGCCAGGAAAATATTTAGGCCCTGAGATTGGAAACATTTTTTAAATCATATTGGGAGATCATTAAGACCCCATCTGACAAGCAAACCTGTGGAAGAGAGTAAGAGAGCCATCAGCATGCCAAGGGACAAGAAATAGATTACTCACACAATTATAAGCAGGGGTTATTACCAGATTTAAAACACTTATTGAATTTGACAGGAAATAAGATATCAGGTTGTTATTTAAACTTGCATAACTTGTACTATAATTATTTCAATTTTTGAAGACTTTTAAGGTGAATGCATTTCAGCAGTCAGCTTGACGTTCTTGAATTGAGAATGTAAAGGTATAAGTAGATTATTATGATTTCTCTTACAATGACTTCCAGTTTAAAGCACATTCACATGGTTATGATTTAAAAAAAAAAAATCAGTATCTCTATACCTTTACCAGTCTCCCCAATTTTATAATCTCTATTTCCCCTCGAATTCCTCTTAAATCATTGTGGGAGTCCCAAGGCAGTGGCCTTGTTTCTCCATGGTATCAGCCATTTTCCCTACCCTCTCCTAGTGGGCCACGGCCATGTCCTCAGTGTTGGCTTCCCTACTGCTGAGGTCCACTGATGACACCATTGCTGCCATGGTCACCAACTGTGGACTCCAGGGTGCCCATGCCACTCTTTCTCATCATATCTGTGCAGAGGCCTCCAGTGCCAGCTTTTCCAACCAGGCTGTTGCCAGTTCCTACAGGAGCTGCTAACATCAGAGCGGCTATTCCCAGCATATCCACTGGTCCTCAGAGGGCACAAACACAGAAGTCTTCTAGACTTTTTACCTCCCACAGTGCAACCACTTTAACCTGAGTATAACACATGAAGTGGCATTCAAAGTCACTCTTCTTTCTTTTCTCTCTTGGTTTATCATCCATGAACCAATTTTGTTCACCTATTTGTCTTTATATATTCTCTCCTTGAAGACTCCATGCTTGCTCATATAAATAGATACTTCCTTTCTGGAAAGACATTCCAGACATGTCTAAATACATAGATGAACACTGATTAGACTCAGACTAGAATTCTTTGTTATGTCTATTATCATTATTGCTATTATCCTATCATCATTGTGATTATGTTGATGGTGATAAGGATGAACTGGAGTCTATTAGTAATACTTGACATATATCAGACCCTACGGGGGGAATTAGATGCATTTACTTGCTCTGTCTCATTTTTCCAAAATAAAAACCCACCCAGAGTTTTCTACAAAACTGCAATATTTAATAAGCCTCGCACACTTTTCTTCTTTTAGGTAAATATAATTGATGTTGCAAACTGAAAGGAAAATATATGTAATAAGTTTACCACTAAATTTTTCTTCTCACATATACATATAATTGATGTTACATATTAGAGTAGAAGGAGGGCTGCTTCAAAATATTTAGGAGTTAAAAAGTCTGAGTTCTAGTCACAGTTCACCTTTAACTTATGGTGAGTCTTTAGGAAAAACTCAGCACTACTCCAGACTTGAAGTTCACTATTATTAAAATGATGATAATGTGAGTTGTTCTGGATATTCAATTCCAAGAACAAAATGATTTTTTAACAAATAATAATTTTCCTTTCTGATCTCTCATTATTCACAAGGAATTTTTAAAATGCCGTGTTAAGTGTCAGTATTAGAAAGTTACTGTTAGTTATAAATATGTGACTGTCAACAAATACATAGACCAAGAGACAGACAGACATTACAAAGATTGCTGAAAGAAAAGTTCAAAACATCTTGTCAGCAGTATGCTACTGATAAAGAGAACTATAGGTCATAGCAGTGAGCAAAATCATTTGTCCTCACTATCTGCACATCTAGCTTTATTTTCTTTCTCATAATTAGAAAGCTATAGTGAAAGTTTTAAGAATATTAGAAACACGTGAGAAATGTGAAAATACAAACACTGTTTTGTTCATTTTACATCTCTGCTTCTGCCTACCCCAGATCCACTTCAGTAATCGAGATGTCCTTGTAATACTCACAAGATTCCTCTAATAGCAATGATCACCACAATGAAACATTTAAATAGTATTTAAAAAGGAATGAGGAGAAATAGATGGAGCAACAGGTAGACCTTGCAATCCCAGAGATAGAAGGACTAGCTAGCAGGCCCCAACCAGGTCAACGGGCTTGAGCTCATCTGCAGGGACCCTGCCCAGCCTGCTGGGGGTAAGAGGGAGGAGGGACTCTCTGGCACTCAAGAACAAATACCTGTTTCCTGAAATCACAGAGACAGAAGGAGCAATAAGGAGATCCTGAAATCTCAGAGACAGAAGATAAGAGCTGTTGCCCTATATGTGCTAATCCCATTCTGCTCTTCACCCATCCGGGACCAACAGGCAGGCCCAAGCCAAGTCAGTTGTCTTGATCTCATCAGCAGAGACTCCCACCCAGACTGCTGTGGGGACTGATGGGTTCTTTGTCCATCCTAGTGTGCAAACTCACTGTGTAAAGTAATCTTCCACCTTACATTCTACCTGTCAGCTCAACCTCCATCCACATTGAGAGCAGTTAGGTTTGAGTATACCAGAACCCAACATCTGGAAATAGGAGACTCTGCAGGAATTTTTTCACTGTAACTCTTAGCAGTAAAGATAAACTCCCCTATGAAAACTTGAACCCAGAATTCCCATTGTGGATTCTACAATCCCACCCACAGTAGAGGAAAGAAATTGGCACAGAGTTTATAAATATCATAGAGAAGCGCAGGCGCACACAGCTACAGAAGCATACTCCAAAGAA
Source organism: Tupaia tana (assembly GCA_026018925.1). Lineage (NCBI taxonomy): Eukaryota > Metazoa > Chordata > Mammalia > Scandentia > Tupaiidae > Tupaia > Tupaia tana. Next base: position 94,174,059 of record JAKSZU010000001.1, on the reverse strand, counting down.
ATAGAAAGGAGTATACCACAGGTGACTAAAAATCAGGCAAAGCCCCAAGAGTAGGAGAAAATCAGGAAATACCTCCCCTCCCCCTCAAAGGATCATAACTCCTCATCAACAATGGATTAAATACAAGAGATTGTAGAAATCTCCAAAAAAGAATTCAGAATATTCATGGTAACATAACTCAATAAAATGCAAGGGAAAACATACAACTAATTTCAGGAAATGGGAAAAATCTTTCCATGACTTGAAGGAGGAATTCCTTAAAGAGTTAGACACACTGGGAAAAAAAAAAAAAAAAGAACCAGAATTTCTGGAGGTAAAGAATATGGTGCAAGAAATCAAAACCTCCTTCAAAAGTATCAACAGCAGATTAGACCGCCAAAGAATCTATGACCTTGAAGACAACACTTCCAATTTAGTCCAAGCAGCTGAAAAGAATAGGATAGCCATTAAAAATGAGGACAATATATGAGAAATCCTAGACACCATTAAACAGTCAAATAGATGCCTAATAGATATTCCAGAGGGTGAAGAGACAGTTCAAGGCATAGAAAATATGTGTTATAACATATTAGTTGAAAATTTTCTGAATTTAGAGAGGCATGTTAACATTCAGATCCAAGATGTACAAAGGACACCAAATAGATATATGAAGATTTTCTCTAAAGAATATAATAGCCAAATCAGTAAACATTAAAGACAAAGACAATATTTTTTAAATGACAAAGGAAAAATGCCAAGTTACTTACAAAGATTACTCCTTTAGACTAATGTGTGATCTCTCAACTGAAACAGTGCAGACAAGGAAAGAAAGAAAGAAATGCTTAAAACTGAAAGAAAAGCAATTTCAGTCAAGAGTACTATACCCAGCAATATTATCCTTCAAACATAAAGGAGAAATAAAATCTTTCCCAGATAAACAAATGCTGAAAGAATTCACTAAAACAAAACTAACTCTTCAGGAAATTCTTAAGGGATGACTATATCAGGAAAGCTAAAGGGAGACAAAAGAAGAGGACACAAAACAACTAGAAAAAAAAAGGATAAGTCCACATATATTGATAATAACATTGAATGTCAGGATTAAATGCAGATTCAACTAGTTTACATACAAGCAGGTTTAAATAGAAAGTCAGCAATTATTTGATAGACAGTTACCTCCACAGGTTTCAATTTATATATTTATTATAACAATTACTCATTGTATAAAACTAGATAATAGAGGAAAATCTAAAATGTTACAAGCAGCTCAGTCTTTCTCTGGACTGAATTTAAGAAAGGTTAAAATCAAAAACTTTGTAAAGCTGATAAATCATCCAATCGCTGACTTTACCACTTTTAAACATTTATCCAATTTGTTTTATTTTTGCTTTTTTGAGGACTTATTTCTTTATGCACAGTACAGTACTATGTCTTATAAGAACTCACGGTGTGTAAGTAAAAGTGTTCTTTTTCTGTATTTTCCTAAGAGCTATTTTTATGTACAATTTTACCTAATTCTAATTGGACAATGATTGATACTCACATATTTTTTCAGATTATAAACTCTTTATGGAAATTATAAATTCTTCTTTCATTAGCTCTGTTATGATTATCTTCGTTCATTTATGAGATAATTTGCCTGGTTTTCAATCAACATGTTTTTTTTAGAACTATATCTCACAATTAAAACCATCATAGACAGTTCAGTAGATACTTACAGAATAACCATTGAGCAGGTTTAGAATGTCCACAACATAATATAATGCTCAATGTTGAAGGTGATGAATATGTTTATACCCTCAATTTGTCTATTACACACCATATATATGTTTTTAAAGACCATTCTGTACCCTACAAAGATGTGTAATGATTATAAGTAGAACATAAACTTCAATAAGTATTTAAAGAGAAAAAAAGGGATTGGAAAATTTGACTCTTGTACAAGGCAACTTTTTCTTTTTAGAGAGAGAGATTTTTGCCATAGGGCATGTGCTCTCACCAGAGATAGAGAGAGATGGAGAGGCAAAAAGCAAGAAATCACCCCCTTCCTCAATGGGATGGTCACACCACAATCCTTTCTCCTTTATCCTCCTCTCAGGATTTTGGGACACACACACACAAGCCCAGCACGAGTCTCAAGTCACCGGGTGTGCAACTTGAACCGCAGTCAGCCATGTAGGAGTCCAGTGCCTTAACCACCGTGCTATCTACTGGCTCCACAGGTGATGATTCTTTTTTTATTTAAAAATTTGTATTTTAAGAATGTGTTCTGAATATCAGGGATTGCTGCATTTGGAAATGAAGCAAGATGAAAACAAGAGAAGAAAAGAAGACATCTGAGGATGAAAAGGAACAGCTAAAGAAAGAGTTAAAACAGTCTCTGGAATATAATCTGGATAAGAAAATAAAGAAAAATTATGAATTAGAGAGAGAGAGATAACTGGATTGATGATCTTACGGTAAAACTGAAAACTGCATCTTCAAACTGTGTACATCTAGATGCAAAGAATCGAATTCTTCAGAGGGAGTTGTCATCTGTGAAAACAATACAGAAGAAATGTATAAAACTAGAGAAGAATAAACTAAAGTTGGAACAAGAAGTAGTAAACCTCAAAAATCCTATGGAAATAAATATAGTAGAATGTGTTCAAGTAGAATAGTATAAATGGGAGACTGAAGGAAGAGCAAGACAGGATATAAGAAAAATGAAAAGAAGTCCATCTATTTTTACAGGCAAAAGCAGCAGCTCAAGAAAACTTAGAGCGGTCAAGGGAACCAGCAGTTAGTGTAATGGCTATGTCGCTGGACTCCCACGTAGTCGACCGTGGTTCACATCCCGGACCCGGTGGCTTAAAACTCACGCTGGGCGTGTGTGCGTGCGTGCCCAAGATCCCGAGAGGAGAATGGAGGAGAAGGGATTGCGGCGTGACCATCCCCCCTGGGGGGTGATTTCTCGCTTTCTGTCTCTCTGTCTCTCTCTGTCTGTCTGGCGAGCGCACGCGCCCTATAGCAAAAACCTCTCCAAAAAAAAAAAAAAAAAAAAAGACTTAGAGTGGTCAAGAGAGAGTAATTATGCTTCCATAATAAGTCAAATAGAACTTAGAATTAAAGATCTGGAATTGGAACTCTTCAAAATAAGAGTTTCTCAAGATGATCCTAACGAGACAGAATTGGAACAATATAAGCAACTCTATCTAGAAAAATTAGATCATTATCAGATTAACTGACTAAGACCAATGAGAAATTAGAGGAAGTCAGTGGCAAACTTCTCTTGGAGAAACAGCCCACTAGATCTTTACTCAGTCTTACAAGACCAGTACTTGAGTCACCCCCATGTTGGAAATGTTAATAATAGTTGAGCACACAACAGAAATCTTCTTTCAAGAGAAATCTCAGTGTTTTGAGGGGAATTAAACCCAATGAGAAGGTAAACAGTGCAGTGACACCCCCACATACACCTCCAAGGAAGAGCCTATCAGGGCATGGCTCTTTGAAGATCCTTCCACCTACCCTTCCCAAATTGCTCCTGGCACTCGGAAGGTTGTTATCTTCCTCCTGCTGTCCAGATATACACACGGAAGCTTACCATAGGGATGGTACACTAAGTCAACATCCGGGCAGTAAATACAGATATGGATGTTCATTCCTTCCAAGACTACCCTGGGCGTGTTTGATGAGATAATTAAATTCCTCACCTGAGAGATGCACAAGCACAGGAAAAAGTCCAGGAAACCAAGAAGCCAGATACTATGACAGGCTCCCTTACTAAATATTCATTACCAACCCCCAGGATAAAAGTAACACCTACTCTCATGCCCACCGCAGTTGTCCTTCTGTGACAGCTGCCCACCCACATGTCTTTCAGGCATGGATGTGTATTTCCTTCCTATTAAAATCTTTACCTTTCTATTAAAGCTTCTCTTTTCCTACTTTAAATGAAAAAAAAAAAAAAAAAAAGAATGCGTAAGGAGCTGGCCCCTTAGCATAGCAGTTAACTGCTGTGAATAGAAAGCCAGAGCCCACAGTGCTGATGGCAATTCAGATCCTGGCTTTGGCAGCTTGAAAAACATGCCAGGCAGACGTGCCGTCCATGCTTCAAATCCTGACAGGATGGAAGTGGAGGAAAAAGAACTGTGACATGTCCACACCCCAGTGAAAATGCCTACTCTCGCTCTCGCTCTCACTCTCAATCTTTGGCAAGTGCATGCAGGCTCTGGCAATTAAAAAACAAAAAAAGAATATTAGGCATTGTGGCAAGGTAGAGAAGGAAAAGTTGAATAAGATAAAGATACTGCTCTCAAAAGACTAGCATTTAAGAATGTATTAGAAAATGAAATTTATGCATCTGTGATGTCGCATGTGTGTGTATATTGCTGCATAGTGCCAAAAAAAAAAACGATTAACATGAATTATTTCTGTAGATCTAGAATTTGGAGTTGACTTGGCTGGGTGGTTCTGACTCAGGGACTTTTGTGAGATTGTAGTCGGGATGTGAGCTGTGGGTGCAGCCATCTAGGCTTGACTTGGGTAGCAAAATCTGCTTCTGTGATGGTTCGCTCACATAGCTGATGGCAAGTCTCAGTTCACTGCCACATGGGCCTCTCCATATAGCTACCTGAGCAACCTCACAATACGGCAGCTGGTCTCCCCAGAGCAAGTGATCCAAGAGAAAGAAAGGGGGAAGCTGCAGGGTCCTTTATACTGTACTTTCAGAAGTCACACATCATCATTTCTAAAACATTCTGTGGTTTCTTTGGACAGCCCTTTTGAATGTGGGAGGGAGCTACATAGGACATGGATAAGGAAGCAGGAATCACTGGGGGCCATCCTGGAGGTGACTACCACAATATGTAATGGAGTGTTCCCAGGTCTCACTCAACTACAGGTCAAAGTCGCGTGAATAACTTAAACTTCTCTCCCGCTTGCCCCAATCACTGGCTAAACATTTCAAGCTCCTAAAATCTCTTTCTTTGCCCTGCATTTCTGGGAGTTCCTAGAGATGTTGCCCCACTACTATATGGTACCATTCTCCTGCTCAAGAAGGTTGCTGCATCAGGCATTGCCACTGAAAATATGGTGCTCTCAATGCCAAACCAGGCAGCCTTTGTTTCAAAGCCAGAAGGTTTCCTCTCTACTCAGAATTGCCATTTCCCACTTATAACTGGGCTTTCTTATGTCAAAGTCATCCTTAAGTCTTTCCTGCTTTATCTTGCATTCTCTTCCAGAAGGCTCCTCAACCCTCATGCACATAGTCCTGCCTCACAACTCACCAGACAGGCCCAGATATGTCTGTGTTGCCCTTAACTAGGCATTTCTAGCCCACCCCTGCCACATAAGACTTGAAATATTTGTAAGAATAAAATAAGAAGTACCAAATGTCGTAGCACAGAAGAACATTCTGATGTATTTGCTGAATTGCTGCTCTAGACAGTATCTTTCCACTAGCTAAGTTTCCATTACTGTTGCTCTTGCAATTGGGTCAGCGTCAGGACTCCAGAGTGTGGCCCATCAGTCACTGGGGTGCAAACCTACACAGATAAACCCTGTAGTAACACACAGATGGGTGAACAGGCAGGTCAACAGCCACTTTAGTTTAACAACTGCAGAAATGCTGCCCAAATTTAACACAGAGGCTACACTGTGTTTTCATTTCAAAGGGGAAAAGTAAGCTTTAAGGTTACTATTGTAAACACCTTTATTTTTATTCTCTTCCTATCATATTTTTAAACACTATACTTTTAGCCATCTACTTATATATTCTTCAGTGTATCCTTTTGGGCAGAAAGCTGGAGTGAACTGCACAAAATGTCTCATTGCCACTTGAGCCATTAGCAGAAAGAACGCCACATTTATCCTTCTCCCCTGACTGCAAGCTTGCAGCCGTAAGTCAAAGTTTCTGTCACTAGAGAAGCCAGAAAACAACTGGAATAGAAGTAAAATGGCCCAGATGCTCATTTATAAAAAGAGGAGTAAATTGTATAGAGTAGACATCCAAAGCAGATGATTATAAATGAGTCAGATTCCTCATTTTAAAGTTTTACGTGGTAGAAATTCCCATCGATAGGACTAGTTAAGGATGTGAATTTGTGCATTCAGTCGTGAAGATTCAGCATTATCATGGTAGAAACCTAGTTTTGCTTAGCAAGACTTTCTTCATAAAGATGATAAAGGCTAATCAAAAGTACATGAAACACTGCATATGTTAATTTAGCTATTCCACAATGTTTTTATATTTCAGAACAACATGCTGTACATGATAAATATAGCTATAATCTTTGCCAATAAATAAATCAATAAAAGTGGGTTTTTTATTCTTAACATAAGGAAATATTAGTTTTGTAACTTTAAAAGCTTTTTAAACAAACAGAAAAGAAAGAAAGAAAGGTAAGAACTGGGTTAGCCTCAGCCTGGTAGTTAAGAGAGCTGGATTCCATGGCCAACCATGCTTTAAATCCCAGCCCCAGTGGCTTAAAAACCAAGGTAAGTGCTTGTGCATTCAAGCTTCAAACCCAGGCAGGATAGAAAAGTGGAGGCAAAGAGATTAAGGCATGCCCCTCTTTCACTTTTTCCTCTGTCTCTGGCAACCACACATATCCTCTAGCTATTTTTTTTTAATATTTTTAAAAGTATTTGAATAATCATTTATTTTCAAGTATACACAATTGTTTTAGTATCCCTCACTTACCAGTAACATAAATTACATCACTATCTGTTCATTTAAGCAAGGAAACCTACTAGCTATTCTTATTTGGCTTAATTTGATTAAAAGCAGGCATCTTAAAGTTATAAATTATCTCTCCGTGGCCTAGCCTGGTGATACAGGAGTATGGTACTGCTACGTAATGCTGGAGCCACATGAAAAAGCCCATGATTAGGATGCCAGGTCACCCTAATCGTGCCAGACACACCCACGTTTCTGGCCATCTAGAAGGCCGGGGGAAGACCATGGCAAAACACTGTCAGGAATTCTCTCTCTCTGTGGCTCCTAGTAAATAAATACACTTTTTAAACAATTATATCTGTGAATGTTTTTACAAACTCAAAGAAATTCCAAAGATAAATTTTAGGCTTTTTTTTTTTTTTTCCTTGAGAGAGAGAGAGATTTTTGCTGTAGGGCATGTACACTCATCAGAGAGACACAGAAAAACAGAAAGCAAGAAATCACACACTACCCTCCCCCCCACCTAAGAGGGATGACCATGCCACAATTCCTTCTCCTCCATTCTCTCAGGATTTGGGGCATGCATGCATACATGCCTGGCCTAAGTTTCAAGCCGCTGGATCTAGGACTGAACTGCCATTTGCCTCAAGTGAGTCCAGTGCCTTAACCACCATGCCACCTGCTGGTCCCAATTTTAGGCATCCTTTACAGAATGGAAAATACATCTCCATACATGGTCAAATGTGATTTATGAAAGAAAAAAGAATTAGGTCACTAATTTACCAAACAATCAAGATTTTTTTAAATGTGTGATGTGTTCTCAGTACTAAGCATGATGAGAAATACAGAAGAGGGAAATGACCTCCATGTAAGTTGTGATCTCCTTAAAAAGACTAAGAAAAAATACACAAAACAATAATAGCAAATTCTCCTGTGGAGTGCACAATTTGTCCATTTGGAAGTTCAGAAGGAACTGTCACTGCCCAGGGAAGAATGTTTCTCACAAAAAAGGAATTTGAGCTTAGCTCGAATGTTCTGCTTTTCTGAATTCCCTCAACCTGTCTCTCCCAAATAGGAAGTCTGGTGGGAGCCTCACAGTCTGCATCAGAAGGGCGGGAACAGCTAATGGGTCACCCCATTCCCGCATCTTCTCACACTAGTGCAAATTTCTCAGCACTCAGATTCAGACAGTTACAGAGGCAACCTATGCACATTACCTGTACTGCTGTGAACTTCATTGTCTCAGCTCCAAAAAGTCAAAACTCATCCCAATAAGCTTAATTCCTCCTCTAGGCACTAGTACTCAGAGATAAAATATGAACTATGTGGGATTTAGAATAGCAGTTACAATTACCAACAGCCCAATATTCTAATTCTACTGTACTCTTATTATAACCTTTAAAATAGTGTAATGGTGTAGTTTTACCTCTGCTCTCCTAATCCAACTGATTTAGGATTCTGGCAGTACATAAAGGTTATTACTATACTGTTTTTCTTTTCACATCATAACTAGGACTCCCAACTTCCTGGAGATACTTATCCAACAGTTTAAAATAATTTCTCTGGAATGTTAAAAGATTGTGCCGGAAGGTATCCATCTCTCGTCACCAGTCAGCAAAAAGATCATTTAACATGGACTTAAAAAACTGTTTATTATGATCTACTACAGAAGAATCAGCCAAAGTCAAAGTCTTGAAGGCCTGATGTTCCCAATCCTGTTACATTTGCCAAAATTCTGAGTAATTTTATTAACATTACACAGAGAATTTCTTAGACAAGCCTATTTTGTGCCACTCGAGTAGGCTGGTATCAGGGACTAAATCGTACTGGACTTTTAGTCCTATCGGAGCACAGTTATTAGCGATAATACTATGGCTAAGTTGATAAATAATTTTTTTGTCTTTTTATAGTGTTCTGAAGATGGGAATACCCAGCTGCACTTTTACATTATAATGCGGGACACAGCATTTGCATTTTGTAACAACCACAAAGCGTAGTGGAAAGAGCATTGACTTTGAAGTCAGATATTCACTGGGTTCAGTTAGCATAAATCCCTCACCAGCTGTAAGCAATGAGAAATTCAACTACCTTCTCTAGGCCTTAGTTCTTCATCAATTATAAGGACTAGTAATACTTATCTCTTAGCCAAATGAATTCACTAAACTTAAGAACTAAAATAAAGATATATAAGACCTTAATAAAAAAAAATAAAGTGATTTCCTCTTAAATTCTTGAAATTCAAATATTTGCTAATTTATTTAAAATTATGTAATAAATAAGTGGAAGATCCAAGCTAGAATTTAGTTTCATTTCCTGGACCCTACTAAAACAAGTTGAATACTATAAACATATAATGTGCTTTTGTGGTTATTCACATACAATAAAAGTGGAAGAGATAGGCAGATTGAAATCCGGTGTCCTTACCCATTTTCCTGCTTCCAATGCTAGGGAAATTGCAGAATGACTCACAAAGAATTTCCATAAGGAGCTATGAACCAGCACATAGTCAGGGGCTAATAATCTTCCAGGTCATTCCATAGACAAAACACTTTCAGTACAGGATCTTTTCTGTAACTATTAGTTTTACCCAAGGCAGAGAACTATGTGCCTCCTTCCCAATGGGCAAAATGATCTCTTCTTCAAAAATGGGTCCCCTCTGGGAGGTAATGTGAGCAAAGAGATGATCAGGAACTACTGGGGGGAAAAGAGGCTACTTTGAAACATAATGTAAGCTCTTTTTCAGGAACTGTGAAGCATGCAATGCCATCATAATGTAAAATGCATTAAACTGTCAGAGTGAAGATCCTGTCTTCAATCATATGAAGTCCCTCAAGATTTCAACGTTAAATTTTGCATTAAGAAATCTCCTGACCCTCTCCCTGTACAAAAAAAAATTGCCTTAAAGAGAACAAGTTGAAATATTTTAATAGAATGTGTGGTATATAAATATATACCAGCTAAAACTGCAAAACCTTTTCTTAAGTTATATTTAAACCTAAAATTTCATAAGTTTTCCATAAGTATTTGTATCAGTTATTCCATATGTAGTATTTTATATATTATTTTACTTAATAACAAAAACATCAAAATCTAGTGACTAGGTGTCGATTATTAGATAAAACTGATTACTTAAGTAGACTATGCACATGTTTTTAGAAATGGATACCTATCTCTAGTAAATATTGTTAAATTTGATATTATTTTTTTCCTTTTGAAGCTTAAAATGTTGATAAGCACTGCTTAAAAGGCTCAAATTTTAGATTTCATGGCATTTCAGTATCTAAAGACTCAATTTATTAATAAAGATTTACTGATATAAAATATAGATTTCATCTTCATAGACACAATGAAAACAACTGAGTAGTAGTGCTTTCTTTTCTCCTTTTTTCCCTCTCTCCTCTTGTAGTCTTCCAGGAGCATCATTTTGAGAACTTGATTCCTAAAAATTCAACTAAAAAGCTTTGCAGAACATGAATTCCCACACACTCTCCACACTAGATATTCCTGCCTCTGGTTTCCAGTTCTCTTAAATGGCTCTATCTTCTATGAATGATGACAGAAAAATCACTCATAATTGCTGAGCCACAGGAAACTGGGTATAAAATTAGTGCTGTACTGAAGGATCCAAATAGATCCTTTGTCATTTATGGGAAATCTCAAGAATATTGTGTTCAATGACCATTTTTCAAATGTTATAGATTTTCCATTCATTCTCATTTCACAGTGTCTTGAGTTTTGTCTCATGTCCTTTATTAAAAAGACCTCATTTAAAATGCTAAAAAAAAAAGTCTGGTATCTAGGACCTAAAGGAAATCTGAAAAGACTAAATGAAAATTATCCATTGGTTTAATAAGAAGTGAAACTATTCAGTCTTAAATGTTTTAATAGATTCTTGTTAAAATCAAGGATTAATTAATAAAAGTCTATTTTTTTCCTATATTTCTGATGCTACAACCTGTATGTGTACAAAAGTATATTGTATTATCTGCTGAAGTTTATGAATCTATTTACTTAGAGTATTAGTATACAAAACAAGAATAGCTTAAAGAAGAGGAGTCATAGTCAATAACATAATAAATTCCATTTTTGAAAGCCAAATGTTTTATTCACAGTATATAAATGGAAACACACTATAAGTCAGGTTTTTAATATTTTTTCATAATAGGGAAAGCCAGTCAAAGTGAAATTTTAGATGGAAGCAGCAGATGGTATGAAGGCTAAGGTGTTGGATTTGCACATGGCTGACTGTGGCTTGACCCCCCGAACTGGACAGTTTGAAAATCACACCAAGTGTGTGTGCATGTGTGCCCAAAATCCCAAGAGGAAGATGAACGAGAAGGGATTGAGGTGTGGCCATCCCCCCACAAAGTGATTTCTCACTTTCCTTCTCTCACTGTTTCTCTCTGTCTCTCTCCAGTGAACACATGAGCTCTTACAGTAGAAACCTAAACAAATAAATAAGTAAAGTGAAATTTTAGAGTCCCAATAATTAAAACAATTAAAAAGTCCTACTGTATTAATTAAAGCAGTTTTTAGTGCTAACTGCTCTACCTCTCCATAAACCCCTAAGATTGAATCTAAGGCACCTCCCTAAAAGTCTACAAATAAGCAATTAGAACATTATATGGAAAAAATGAAAGCAAACATTTAACAGACACAAAAGTGAAAAATTATCTGTTGATTATGATGTGTATTATAATATCTTTGACTAGAGTGATATGCAGTGTATTCATGCTAGGAAGATTCATTTTGTATGCTATAAAAATGTACAGTGATTAACTTAAAAGAAAAAAAAGAAGAAAAAAAGAAAGAAAAAAAGAACATTGTGCGACAATTTTGAAGACCTGAGTTCTAATCCTACATTTACTACCAAAAACCTGAGTGACATAGGACAGATGACTCAACTGCTTTCAGCCTTCTCTATAGAATGAAGAAGTTGGGTGACTGCTGACAGCTCTCCCACTATTGTCGCTGGTGCTGACAGCTGGAGGCATTGCTCACTTGTGTTCTCCTGGCTTAGTAGCATTCAAAGTTGTTTCCATTTTAGCCAGTGCATTTTTGCTACTACTGTTTTGGAGCCCCAGCTTCCACCTCTTCAACTCTCATAAACTGATTATTTTAGGACTCAGCAACGCTTAAAGGTGGTTGCTGTATTGTTATTCTTTCCACATCGTAACCATTTTTAAATGATGTGAAGTGCAGTCACTTAATATTATCTTTCTGACCCACAGTTTCCATCTGTAGTTTCTAGATCATTCCAAAGTGTACTTCTAAAACTCAGATACTTTTGGGGCATCTTCTTAAAATCTAAGTTTGTCTTCATTTTCTTTACTTCAAAGACAAATATAATGTTTAAGAAACTAATACTAATAGAATTAATGTTGGACATGTAAAACTGATGACTCTTACCACTAAGTTTCTATTAAACCAGAGAACAACCCACTTTGGTCTGTTAAATATATGCAATTCATGTGGTTAGGTAATTGCACGGTGATAATATCTTCTAACTTTGATTGACAAGCCCATGTATAAAAAATGGGGAAAAGGAGTCTCTCTCTAAGTATATTGATCTTAAGTAGCAGTTTGTATAGCAAAAACAAAACAAACTAACTCCACAAGCAATCACTGAGTTTTCCTGCGCAGGTTAGAGCAAAACAAAGCTATTGAAGGAGTTGACTCTGCATGCTTCCATCCTAACCTGGTCCTCACCCCTGTCCTCACCAACTTGAATGATGCTTGCCTTAATTGTTCAGAAAGGAGAGTGGGGATATAATGACTAGAATTGTGACCTAGTCACATCAAACCTCCTCCTGAGTATTTGCTTAGTTTTCAGGGTAATGGGCTCAGTTTCTCAGGTATTTCTTAATCAGGAGAGTCAGGGACCTGCCATGGGCCTGGAGTACAGAAAAAGCCAGGATCAGAGTGAAACTGCCAAAACCTACCATGCATGATTTAGGAATCTGTGAAGACTGACTGTGTTTCATGACATTTTTCTCTACCTAATATTGATCTAGACACTACGGTTTTTGAAAATTAGTATTTGAAGAAGGAATGAATGAGTTTTGTGAGTAAATCTATGTGCTCTATTCTACAGTTACCAACTGGATGACCAGGAATTCCATTGGCATGAATGTTAGAAGGGAATCAAATGGAAAGTTTCTAAATTCACTCTACATGTTTTTATTGAACTACGATTGCTCTCCCGCCAAGCCTACTCTAATCCCTGCCACTGGATATATTACTGAAGGTCTGAGTTTCAAATGTAGGGAAGTAGTATGTGCAAGACTACGTGGTACTCTTATCAGAGAGAAAACGAGGGATCCCAGGGCAATACTGAGTCTCACAGGAAGTGAAGACCATCTATAGTGTTTCCAAGAAGGAAGTATTCTCCTTTTCAAGAGGATGAACATAATAAGGTCAAGGAGCAAGACCAGCAGGTGGTGTGGAAGGTGAGACAACAGATCCTACATGGCCAGGTGCATGGCTTCTCTCCCAGGCTCTGCAGCATAAGAATCACGCCAGGCACTAACCCAAAATCCAGAGAAGAGACGAGGAGAAGGGATTGTGGCACGGCCATCCTTCTCTGGGGAAGAGGGGAAAATTCTCACTTTCCTCCCACTTTCTCTTCGTATCTCTCTGATGAGCACACATATCCTATAGTAAAAACTATAAATAAAGTCAGGTTAAAAATACAAACTGGGGATTCGCTTGAGATAACACTCAAAGTTTTTGAATGCCTACATGTTTTTCATTGAATAATAGAAACTGTCACATGAGACACAAAATTTTAAATGTTCTCTTCCTCCGGTAGAGATTTTGTTTCCTCAACATTTTGGTAAAGTTGCATATGCCTATACAGTGTGCATTTAGAGAGATAAAACATCAAGGAGTAGGGCAAGACAAGGAAGTGTGGTTTGGACCAGTCAGCCTACTGACAATGCTTAGGCAGAAAGAGAAGCCCTGTTGAGAGGTCTGTGGTCTATGGCCTCAATTAGAAGCCAAATAAATGATGGCAACCGTGGAAATGGGTTCAACAAAGTAGAACTAGCAAGTGAGTTAAGAACTAGCAAGAGAGTTACGTAAGACTAACTCTCATTTTCTCACATGTAGGAAAAGAGAGCTACAATAAAATAAAATAAGGGAACTAACATAGGGGTTAGGAAGCTTTAAGCATAGGGCACATTAAAGTTGGGGTGCTTAAAGTAAAAGGCTTTGTATCTCCCATGAGTTATCAAATGAAATTTCTATCCTAGCTTTTTAACATACATTTTATCATTGTATTTGTACAGGAATGCCACAAAATAAAATGAACCCCTTGAGAACAAAGAGAAGGAATTTCCAGTTTACTAATGAAACATTAAATTTTCTTTGTTATAGATTTCTTGGGGGATGACTAAATAATTTCATCCAGGTGTGTGAGTGAAAAAAACAGAAATAACAACAATCTTTTTTTTTAAACCAGGACAGACTATACACATATATTAGACTTGAAAACCTGCCAACTGCTGTAACCTCATTTAGTTTTCAGACCACATCTAAGTTAGGAAGATGTGATTGCAAAACCTATAAAAGTCCATTAAATACTGTGGGATTTCCCTCACACCACCAGCCTGACATAAAACAGTAGGAATAAGATAGCACTCCATTTTCCCCACCTACAGCTTGGCCATCATGAGGTTGTTATAAATTATACTGTGGTGGCCACAAGCAGCAATCCCGTACGTGTCTCACATGCTGCCCTCACACATGCCCCTCTGTACCTGTTAGAAGACCAACTCTCATAACATATGCGTTCGTTTAAAATCATCCTTGGAACTAAGGATTCAACTAAGTTTTACTAAGCTATTTAAAATGAATTACATGGTCTAAATGGATTTTGAATCCTTTGAGGACAAACGTGCCATATGACTACAAACACGACGCGGGGTTGTGAGGAAACACTATTCAGCTAAGGGATGAGGTGAGCTCACAGGAAAACGGCAAGCAGGAGGACAGCGTGGGCACTGCTATCCATGGAGATCACGGTGCGGTCCAGGAAGAGCTTGTTGTTGCCAACATAGCACAGGGCTGCAGGTCCTGCCACACAGGTCACTTCCCTTCTGCATACGTAAACATACGAGGCATGGAAAGGGTAACCCACGCTCATTTCTAACCCACGTTACTAATGAAATTGTGCTCAGAAACAGCTTTGGACTTCTCCAAAGAAGAAGTGCTTACAGGTACCAGGCATTATCATTCAAAGAAAAAGATAGTAAATTGTCAACGTTTTAAAATATTGAGCAAAAGTACAGAAAATAAATTTCTAGAAGGAGTTTTTAATACAAATATCATGAAATCATAAAAATAAAAGGAAGGGAATCAAGAGGAAAAAGAGAAGCAAAACATTTAAGGGAACCCAAAGTGGAAAATTATCTGGGGAACCAGCAGTTAGCGTAATGGCTATGTCGCTGGACTCCCACGTAGTCAATCGCGGTTCATGTCCTGGACCCAGTGGCTTAAAACTCACGTCGGGCACGTGTGCGTGCGTGCCCAAGATCCCGAGAGGAGAATGGAGGAGTAGGGATTGCGGCGTGACCATCCCCCCGGGGGGTGATTTTTCACTTTCTGTCTCTATGTCTCTCTCTGTCTGTCTGGCAAACGCACGCACCCTTTAGCGAAAACCTCTCCAAAAAAAAAAAAGAAAGAAAAGAAAATTATCTGTTGATAACAATGTGTATGATAATATCTTTCACTGGACTAATATATAGTGTATTCATGCTGGGGACAATCATTTTGCAAGCTGTAATGATATATAGTGATTAAATGTATTAAACACAAACACACACACAAACGAGGCCCAGGTCCTGAAATCATCTAGTGTGGAAATCATGTCTAGAAATTAACTTACGTTTCCATTCTTCTGGAATATACAACTAGTCTGTATTTCCCAGCCTCCCATGAGTTTGGTGCAGCCAAACTATTGACCATTTTATTTTGGTCAGTAAGATGTGGGGAAATATGATATGTATCATTTCTACCCCTGCCCCATAGAAATCCCCAACATGCTTCATGCTCTTTTCTCTCCCACCAGCTAGATGCAATTGATGAGGAGGATCTTTTAGATCATTGCTTTCACAAGTTTAGCCCAGGAGCTAGCAGCATTGACATTGCCTGGCATTTATTAGAAATGCAAAATGTTGGCCCTGTTGTTCTGGTACAGGTGGTGCAGGTCTTGTATGAGGCTAGAAACTGCATATGAAGGCTCTGGCTTTGCATCCTGGATGCACCCGTGTTTCTGGCTGGCGTCAGGGCTGGAGGAAGGATCTGCTGAGGCTCCTCTCTCTCTCTCTCTTTCTCTCTCTCTCTCTCCTCTCTCTGGTAACAGATGAATAAACACAGAAAAAAAAAAGAAAAGAAAAATACAAAAATCGTGTTCACCCCAGACTTCCTAAAGAAGAATCTGAGGTCTAACACATTCCTGTGTGACTCATATATTCATTAAAATTTGAGAAGCACTTTTTGCGTTCCTTAAATGCAAAATGATCTGTTCATGATAATATGTATGGTAATATCTTTGACTGAACCAATATACAGTGTACTCACGATGGGAAAATTCATTTGTCATACTGTAATACATCGTGATTAAATACTAAAAAAAAAAAAAATTGAAAATTTTAAAATAAAATTTGAGAAGCACTAATCAAGACTGCTGACAGAATGCTAGAGCTGCCAGAAGAAAGAGCATGAATCCAGGCATCATCATGTGAAGGAAAGCCACCAGCTGACCAGAAATATCTGCCTGGGATTCATGAAAGACTTGGAAATAAACTGTGTGTGAGCCATGATATTTTTTGCATCCATTTATTAAAACAGATAAATATAATCAAACATATCTATTCCTAAACCATCTTGAGCCTGAAGCCTGTCCCTCTGGAATGTGGAATATCAACAAAACCCTTAGAAGCAGATTGAAGTAACCAAGAGGCGGTTTATCCCATAACAAATCTCTGCACGGCCTCAAGTTGAGGATTTTTTTTATACTAACTGATGAGGTGTATAAAATAAAGACAGGATGTTTCCAGCCTCTATCTCTTTCCAGGTCAAGCTCCTCTTCCTTCCATTATTCCATAATGTTATCAAATCTTTTTTAAAAGGGCCAATGTCAGTTTCAGCATCCCTGCTGGCTTCGAGCATCTATCATTTTAAGAATGAAATCATTCTTCACGGCATATTATGAGCCTTTTTTGTCAGGTAGTTAACTAAACTGGCACCAGTTAGCTGTGATCTAAACTTTATATTGACAGATCTGGCAACAGACTGACATTCTTTGCACTAATTTTGGCTGCCCAATCTGAAAAAAAAAAAAATATGTTTGAAATATGATTTATCTTAAGCTGACAGCAGTCTTCATTGGGGTGCCAGCCACTGACAGAGTGAGGGAAAGGGCCCAGCATAAAATCCTAGACGAATATGCTTTCAAGGCAGGAAGAAAGAATTTAGAGACTCTGTTCCTCAAAGTCATCATTTAATTTAACAACCAGGGCTGGAAGGAAAACAAATGTTTCTTACCTCACCATTGACAATCTATTTTTTTTTTCCGATACCACATTTGTCTTACCTGGTAAAGCCCAGGATTACCATCCCCAAGCCTTACAGTAATACCTGGCATACACCAGCCATCCCAGCAGCTCTGCTGAACCCCTGAAATGCAATTATAGAAAAAGATCTAATAAGCCAAAGATTAGCAATAGAAACGTGAGCACCGTTAACTGTTTTTCTTGGGGGCTGATATGAAAGCCGGAAACTAACCAGCTGAAGGAATAATGGCACAGAAGGGAGTGACAAAATAGAAAAGATCCATCAGCACAATCACGGTGCACAAATGACAGTTATCTAGGTAGCGGCAGAATTATTGGACCATTAGCCCTTAAATTGTTACATCTTTCTTTTCCCAATGAAATGAGATGCAAGAATACTTTTAGATATTAACAAGAAGCTGCCTGAAACCGCATTAATATTTCTGGAACCAATCATTCTTTATTGACAATGCAAATGCTTTGTTTTTAGAGGATGCCAACATTACATACAAATACATTAATATGTAGCTATTTACTATCATTTTTTGCTTTGGTACAATTTGGTACAAGGTGTGTATTTGTGTATATATAAGCAGAAATGATGAGCAAAATAATTGCTCCAGATTCTGTGTTTAAATCCTTGCATTGGTGTTTATAGCAATAAAAGAGATGGGGGCAGGGGAATATATACTGCCTAGAAATGAAAATTATTTCTTAGTGCCATCAAGCCAGAGTGAATAAAGTTCTCCAGGGGAGACACTATTCATTCAAATGGGCTGAATTGGACACTGTGGTGCCATTAAATGAGTACCAAGTGATCATTTGCTAAAAGGTAACCTTTGGTGTGAGAGAAAGAACTAGAGAGTGAGAAAGAGGGAGAGAAAGAGAGAGGAAGAAAGGAAGGGAAGGAAGAGAAGGGAGGAGGGAAGAGTGAGGGAAGAAGAAAAAAAAAGCTTTGGCCTCTTTATTTACATTTTTGACAGTCAAAATGCAACTGCAGGAATATAAATACATAAGAGATCAAACATAAACTACTGTGGTCACAGGGTCTTAGTTCTCCACATGCTGTCTGCCCTTGCTCCCCTTCCTTCATAACTCCTGCCACCTGCCCCACGGCCATCCCACGCTGTTCCCAGGACTCTACTATGGTTCTCCTAAAACTCTCCTCCAAGTGGCCCTCCACACTCAGCTCCTTTCCTTTCTCGTCTCTTCCATTAAACAAATCTTTCACATGGGCCATTTCTTTCCCCCAGCTTCAAACTGATTAACCCGTGCTAAGTTGCCAAAGCTTACATTCCTTTAGTGCTTAGAAACCAGGTAACACATGGTTAACAATGGTGACTACAGTTTTGAGTAGGAGAATACAATTTTGAGTAGGCAAACTTCTTAGCTGCTCTCATTTGAATTTTTTTTAAATTCTAGTTGCCAGAGGGCCTGTGTACTTACCAGAGAGAGACAGACAGAGAGACAGAGAAAGGAAAAAAACATTCCCTGCTAGGGCATGGTCTTGCCACAATCATTTTTTCTCCAATTCTACTTCCTTGCAGGACCCTGGGGATGCACACACGTGTCCAGCACATTCTTCAAGCCATGGGGACTGGGATTAGTACCAGTCAGGCCAGTGGGACCCAGCTACCTTGACTCCTGAGCTATGACTGCTTTTTCTGAAGGTGTGCAAGTTTAATT
Organism: Tupaia tana; assembly: GCA_026018925.1. Lineage (NCBI taxonomy): Eukaryota > Metazoa > Chordata > Mammalia > Scandentia > Tupaiidae > Tupaia > Tupaia tana. The sequence continues at coordinate 94,155,177 of JAKSZU010000001.1, read as the reverse complement.
TAGACACAGAAAATTTTATGACTTGAGAAAACAAGAGATGGCAAGGGAAGAGAAGGAAAAGGAAGGAAAGGGAAGAGGGGAATGTAGATATGACTAAAGCAGTCGGACAAATACTCTTACATACAATACACGCACATCTCATTTTACGGCACCACACTTTATGGCACTTGTCGGACAATAGAGTTTTTTAAAGTTGGAGGTTTGTGGCTACTGAATGTCAAGCAAGTCCATCGGAGCCATTTTTCTAACAACATGTACTCAATTCCTATATGTATCACATTTTGATCATTCTCACAGCATTTCATATTTTTCCTTTTCTTTTTTTTTTCTTTCCTTTTTTATTTTTTAAGAGATATTTTTGCTGTGTGGTGCATCCACTCACTGAGAGACAGAGACAGAAAATGAGAAATCATCCCCTTAGGGGATCACCATGGCACAATTCCTTCTCCTCCATTCTTCTCTTGGAATTTTGGGCATGCACGTACACAAGTGCCTGGCCTGAGTTTTAAGTCACTGGATCCAGGAATTGAACTGCATAGGTGTCCAGCACCATAACCTTACACCATCTGCTGGTCCCCCATACTTTTTCGTTTTTATTATATTTGTTACAGTGACCTGTGATTTTTGGTGTCAAAAGATAAAATTATAGGGACCAGCAGTTGGCATAATGGCTATGTCACTGGACTCCCATGTAGTTGACCACAGTTCGAGTCCCAGACCTGGTGGTTTAAACTCATGCCGAGCGTGTGTGCATGCGTGTCCAAGATCCCTAGAGGAGAATGGAGGAGAAGGGATTGTGGCATGGCCATCCTCCCTGGAAGGCGATTCCTCACTTTCCGTCTCTCTGTCTCTCTCTCTCTGTCTTTCTGGCAAGCGCACATGCCCTGTAGCAAAAACCTCTCCAAAAAAAAAAAAAAAAAAAAAAAAAACAAAAGAAAAAAGAAAAAAAGATAAAATTACAAAAATTAAAGCATCTTAATTGGTTTTATTTGCAATTCTAGAATCAAGCACCAGTGCATTCCATAAAATATAAGTATTGTAAGGAGTTGAGCAGAAGAGATTGGTTTCATAGACAGACAGGCTAAAGAAATATAAACAAAGTATAAAAATAGAATTGGTTAAAAAAATTAGAATTGGTCATTTCAGAGTTACTTTATTGTTAGGTTAAGTCAGGGAGAAAGAACAGTCGGAAAAATAACTGAGTAGTTAATATCAGGTTTCTTCTGAACAAAAATTAAAACAAAAAGAATTTCATTTGCATATCTATTAAAACTGTCCTGTTTTAGAAACTAAGCTGTTGTTTCTTCTCATTTCATAGGTCAGATAACAACTTAGTTTGGGTTTGGTAACATGGAGAGACAAGTGACTCTCCTCTTATTTTTAATCTGGTCTTCCTAGTGCAGGAGCTCAGTCCAAAACAACGGCCTCCTGTAATTTTTATTTAGCTCTACTGTAATTGTTTTGGGGTGCCGTAAACAGCACCCATATATGATGGTGGACTTAGTCAATGAATGTTTCATGTATTCCAACTGCTCCAATGACCAGCTAGTCCTTCTCTCTCTCTTTGAGCCTATTTCCCAAAACACAAAAATATTGAAAGTAGGCCAACTAATAGCCCTGCAATGGCCTACACATGTTCAAATAAACACTTGAACATCTTTCACTTTAAATGAAAATCTGGACATAATTAAGCTTAGTGAGAAAGGCATAGCAAAAGTTAGCCCTTTTGTGACAAACAGTTACCCAAGTTGTGAATGCAAAGAATAAGGTCCTGAAAGAAACTAAAAGTGCCACTCCAGTGCACACACAAACAATAAGAGATCTAAACACCCCGTGCTGCTATAGAGAAGATGTCTATGCTCTGAAGAGGCGATCAAACCAGCCACCATATCCCTGAAGCCAAAACCCTACTCCAGAGCCAGAGCCTCATTTTTTTCAATTCTATGAATGCTAAGAGAAGTGAGCAAGTACAGAAGATACATTTAAAGGTAGCAAAGGCTGGTTCATGAGTTTTGAGAACAGAAGCTATCTCCATAATATAAAACTACAGAGGGAAACACAAAGTGTTAACATAGAAGCTTCAGTAAGTTATACAGAAGATCTGGATGTGATCATTGAGAAAGGTGGACACACTTAGCAAGATTTTCTATATAGACAAAACTGCCTTATCTTGTAACCAAAGCCATAAGTGACTCCATATTGTACTTAGTCTTGGGAGCCCATCTGTTAATATGGGCTTAATAGATCAACCCTAATGCCTAATGTTTACTTAATGAGTTAACAATAACCATCCTGGGACTTTATAGATACTGGGCAAAGGAGAGAGGGAGGAAAAAGATGCCACAAGCCCCTTCCATATGACCAGATTTTTATCAGCTTAAGCATTGCAAAGCCATAGCCTCTTGCCAAGAACTGAAACCAATCATTCTGCTCTACATGCCTGTAATGAAAGCTGTCCCTTGAGTAATGATTGCTTCTCTGATGCTATTAGTCTCCTCATGATTCACCTAAAGATAATACCAGGCCTTCTCGGGACTTTGTACCCAGACAATAAATAACTTGACCTTTGCTTCTAGATGTATGTTAACACTGACTCTTTCCCTATATGACGTCTGCATTTTGTCTAGTACAGCAGAGATAGTTATGGACTCTAGTCTTTTCACTCTCCAGTACTAGACACATTGAAATAAATTCCTTTCCTCATTTACCAACTCTTGCCTCTTTGTCAAGCAGCAAATGGCATGGACCTGTTTTCTATTCCTCTGAAATGGGTACCTCTGTCCATCTTGGCATTAGTATTGGAAGGAGATGCCTTCTAGGACTTCTTTAACTAAGGGGAGAAGTCAATGTCTGGCTTCAAAGCTTCAATTAACAGGCTATCTTGTTAGGGACTTATGCAGCTGGGATTTTTGAAGCCTAAATTCATTTACCATTTAGAAATCCTAAAGATTTCTACTACTAATCTTAAAGACCTATTACTCAGAATAGAAGATTCTTTTCACAATATTACTGCTCATTGTCAATGCACATGGTTATCCAAGAGTTCTGATTAAAATGTACAAGGAGATTGATATTTTTATGCCTGCTAACACAACGTTCATTCTGCAGCCCATGGACCGTAGAGTGATTTTGACTTGCAAGTCTTATTATTTAAGAAAAACCTTTTTAAAAATTATAACTGCCATAGAGAGTGATACTTCTGACGAATCTGGGTAAAGTAAATTAAAAACCTTCTAGAAAGGTTTTATCATTATAGATGCCATTAACAATATTTGTGATTCGTAAAAAGGGATAAAAATATCAACATTTATAGGAGTTTGGGAGAAATTGATCCCAACACTTATGGATGACTTTGAGGAGTTTAAGTTTGCTGAAGAAAGTAATTGCAGATGTGGTAGAAACTGCAGAAGAACTAGAATTAAAAGTAGAGCAGGAAGATGTAACCGAATTGTTGCACTCTCATGATAAAACTTTTACTTATGGATGAAAAGTTGCTTCTGAGGGATGAGCAAAGGAAGGGGTTCCTGAGATGGAAATTACTGCTGGTGAAGATTCTGTGAACACTGTTGAAATGACGCGTGAAGATTTAGCAGGATTTGAGAATATTGACTCCAGTTTTGAAAGAATATAATTCAACCAAACAGCATTGCATACTACAGAAAAACCTTTTATGAAAGGAAAATTCAGTCACTATAACAAACTTCACTGTTGTTTTATTTTATGAAATTTCCATAGCCACTTTATCCTTTAACAACCACCACCTGACCAGTCAGCAGCTGTCAGCATCAAAAAGATTCTACCAGCAAAAATTATGGCTCACTGAAGGCTCAGATAATTGTTAGTATTTTTTAGAAATAAAGCACTCTTTTTTTTAAGAGAGATTTTTGCTATAGGCCCCATGCACTCTCTGGAGAGACAGAGACAGAAAGAGAGAAATCACCCCCTCTCCCCAGGGAGGATGGTCATGCTGCAATCCATTCCCCTCCATTCTTCTCTCAGGACTTTGGACACACACGCACACACGCCCAGCATGTTTTAAGCTGCTGGGTCTGGAACTCAAATCATAGTTGACTACATGGGAGTTCAGTGACATAACTATTATGCCATCCGCTGGTCCCTTAGCAATAAAGCACATTTAAATTAAGGTATGTAAATAGTCTTTTTAGACATGATGCTATTACACACTTACATAACTTTTATAAGCACTAGGAAACTAACAAGTTTGTGTTACTGGGTTCATTGTGATAGTTACTTTACTTCAATGGTCCAGATTGGAACTCGCAATATCAATTTACTCAATCTCAAACTTTATATGGTAGTACACATGCCCATTTTATAGGTGATACTCCTGAGGTTCAAAGACATGAAGTAACTTAGTCTAGGTCACAAAGTGGCAGAGCCAAGATTTAAAACCATCTGTCTGTTTTCCAAGTTCATTCACTTACCTTAACCCATGTTGCCCAAGTATAACATATTGTGGTATAATGAAAAATATATTTGGTCTCTGTTACCATTCCTGTCGTAGAGATCCTAAAACTCTTAAAATAGGGTTACTCATAATGAAGGCCATACCTTGACATCTGAGTTTATGTTAATGAGGTAACTTAGGACAGGGCCCCTAGATAGCCTTGGGACAGGACCAATCACCAGAAAGATCAAAATACTTAGAGACTTAGAGAGCCGGGCTTTTGAACTTTACCCATCAAGCACCAGGCAAGGGAGGAGTGGAAGTTAAGCTCAATAAAAACTCTTGAACAATAAGATTTGATGACTTTTCAAGCTGCTTGACACATAGAAGTGCTAGAGTTGTGGCAATCTCAGAGAGGGCATGGAAGTTTCCTGCCCCTTCCTCTCTGCCTACCTGGCCCAAATCTCTTCGATTTGACTGTTTCTGAGTTATATCCTTTATAGTAAATTGATAGATGTAAGTAAATGTTTCCCCAAGTTCTGTGAACCTTTCTAGCATTCTAAAGCGTGTTCATGGGAACCCTTGATTTATAGCGGGTCAGAAGCATGGGAGCCTGAGATTTTCAACTGGTAGCTGGAGCAGGAAGTCTTAAACTAAGCCTTTACCTGTGGGATCTGATGCTATCTAGGTAGATAGTGTCAGAATTGAACTGAATATTAGGACATCCAGCTAATGTTCAGCAGAGAACTGATGTGTGGGGAAAACCCACACATTTGATCACAGAAGTGATTTGTGTGTGAGTCTAGACAAAAACAGTGAGCTTGTGTTTCACTAGCTGTAGCCTATCCCATCCTTCTGTCAGATAAATAGAAGGGTTAATTTATTTGTCATAAAGGAAAAAAATTTTGAGGCTTCATTCTTCAATGTAAAAATTTCCCAAGTATTACCTTTCCTAATGTAGCTAAACTATGTAATTGCTTTCTTCCACCTGTGTAATGCCGAGCACCATGTATTCAAACTGTCTTGATTCATCATCTGCTCTCCTCTTGACTAATGTCAATATTTCAAACTTTGTCCAGTTTAGGAAAACAAGGATTCTTTGTCTTCAACATGAGTTTATAAACAGGTGGAATTCTCTTTCCAGAGGAATAAGGGAAATGTACTAGAAGCCCTTTGGGTAAAGACACAGGTCATTAGCAGCATGACATGCAAGAACTCACATTGAACTTGGCCATGTCTGACATTAATGCAAATATTCATCCTACCCCCTGAGGGCTAAGCAATGAGAAAGGGAGCAACATGACATGATGAATACTGGCAGCTTTGCACATGGGAGTGGGGGTGGTCAGTGGAGGGAGGGTAGTAAATGCAGCCCATGGATTCAGTCATTCTCCTAAATCTGCCATTCTGTGCCATGAAAGAATCTAGGACCTCCTGATAAGGAACAGAAAATAGCTTTGTTTTGTCATTGTTTCTAATCTGTCATATGCAAAGAGACTATGCATTTAAAGCAGTAAATAGGCTTAAGAAAAGCACTTAAGGACAGACAGAATAAGGAGGCAGTAACTGAAGTGGTGGGACAACAGGTGCATGTGTAAGAGAGAAAGAAAATGTACAACGTCTACTCTAAAGTCTTATTGAGGTCCAGAATTTCTTCTCACACTCCCCTTCACCACCTTGCACAAAATAATGCTTGAGACAATGAAACATCATGGGCTAATTTCAAGTTAATATCCATTCCCCACACCGGTGCTGAAATGGCTGTCAGTGACTCTCATTGTTGTCCATCTACTTCACAGCCTCAGCCAAGGCAAGGGATTAAAATGAATGCATTATGAGAGGCAAGCACAGGCTAAGTATTAGTTTAACAAACATCATTATCTCTTTCAGTCCTCACATACACTGCATAATGACTTCTACTGTCTCCACTTTAGAGATGAGAAGATTGAGGCTCAGGCATATTAAATGAATAGCTTAGGTTCATAAGCAAGTTTGAGCTGAGATTCAAATCTAGATGTTCTCATTTCAGACCAACTGTGCCAAGCCAGGGAACCTTAGTTTCTGCTTCTACAAATCTTCCTCCTCACCCCATACACATTTCCAGATGAGATGTCCGAAAGCATAAAGCAGAAGTTTGTTTTGGGAATACAATTAAGGCTTGCTCCAAGGACTGTCAAACAAGGAGGGCTTACAGAAACAAGAGAGTGTGTTTCAAAACCATCAAAGGCCAACTACAAAGCCAGACTTGAGTTTCCCCTCAGGAGGAATCGAGACACAGCATAACATGACAGCCAGGAGAAGCTTTATATTTGGGAGTAAACCAAGCTTCTGTGCATATATACCAGTATATGCACTTCCTCACTTTACCGTCCTCAGTGTGGAGAATGCTGGGGAACTGGACTCAGACCAAGCCCTCACACACCAAATGGCATGACTTGTTCATTTTTTTGAGTAGTGTTTTGATCTGACCCAGAAAACAGGGATAAGATGGAAAGAACAGGACTAATTGGATACCTGGTTGGATATTTGTCAGGAATATAATGAAGAGGATTTTAATATCAAACTAATTACATTTAGTTATGTGAACTCTGAAATTTCTCCAACCTTAGGATTCCATGAGAAGAAGTGTCTTTGTACTCCCGTACAGCTTTGCACATAATGCAAACAATAATAGTGGTAATAACAAATATTTATTGAGCCCTCATTTATTACTTGCCAAGCATTCCTATCTCTGATTCTTAGATGTTGTAACCCAGCACCATACGGAGAACAGTGGCAAGAGGTAGAATAAGGAGAGTGACAAATTAATTAAGTAGAAATTAAATTTAAGCGGTGTCCAAGGGGAATTGTAATTCATTCTGGCAGGTTGTGCAAGATTCATCTTGCTCTTCAACAATGCAAAGAAAGCATTAGACAAAGGAAGCTTCGCGAGGCTGCTCCATCATTGCTGGTGTTCCTGGCAGTATACACGCCCACAAGTCTGCAGGAGAAAACAATGGGATGGGGTTAAAGACGATGCCTCTGACAAGTGACTCTGACATGAAGGACAGGTAACACCATTTCTAACCTCTCAGAGCCTCTACCAACGATAGCATGATCACCCTTTGTAAAAACACCAGTATATGCACTTTCTCACTTTATTGTTTACTTCACTTAATTTGGCACTATCTTGGCACTTGACTATTTGCTGTCCTTGGACTCCTTTCCTAGTCACTCCCAACTAGATCACAAGTTCCTTATGGAAAAAGCCCTAGGAATTTTCCATGTACCTCCATAAGAGCTCACTGATAGGCAACATACAGACGTGTTCAGTAAACAACAATAAAAAGGAACAGAAAGTTAATACTGGGGGGATTCAACAGCCACTTTCACTGACTGCTCAAAGTACTCTTGAAAATTATAGGGATATGAGGGTGTGCTTCAGAACTGACAAAGTCCAGCTCTGGTGCCCAACCCCAGCTTCTGCCGAGGAAGAAATGAAGCCGTGGAATTCACACGTGGCTCATGTGCACACTGTCCTCTGCGTGACATGGCGCTTCCACCCTGGTCTGCCAGTGTCCTAAAAAGTCCCCTATAGCCCTAATGGACACCCACTGTACTACACTGTTGACACTTTGCTCCAACATCCTCTTGGAGTTTTCAAGCTCCTCTGTTTGTTGATCCCATTGAGCCTTTTAGGGTTTCTGTTGTCTGTCCGTCATTTTCCACATCAATCTATGGAATTTTGCTTTAGCAGCTATCCCAGTGATTCTCAGACTTAATAAACCTGAGACACTCCAAAGCCTACTGTTAGAATCAGAAATGTATAGGTTTAAAAAAATGTTTCAGACTGACACATAATAATTATACATATTAATGAAGTACTGTGTGATTTTCTTAGTATATGCATACAATGTGTAATGATAAAATCAGAATAATCATCTCAGATATACATGATTACCTTACGTTAGAAACATTCAAAGTCCTCTCTTTCGGCTATTCTGAGATAATGATAAATTGTTAACTATAATTACCCTACTGTACTATGAACACTGGAACTTACTCTTCAGACCTAACTGTAATTTTGCTCCAGTTAACCAACATATAGCTCTCCCTCTCAGCTACCCTTGCCAGCTTCTCGTTATCACTACCTATTCTACTTTTATGAAGCTGTCCTTTTTTGTTTCCACAGAAAAGCGAGAACAGGTGATTTTTCTCTTTCTATGCCTGCGTTATTTCTTAACATAATGTCCTGCAGGCTTGTCTATGTTGTCTCTAATGACAGGATTTTATTCTTGTTAATGACAGAGTAGTATTCTATTGTACATGTATCAAAGTTTCTTTATACATTCATCTGTGATGGGTCTTTAGCTTAATTTCATATCTTGACTATTGTGAATAGTGTTGCAATAAACATTGCAATGCAGATTGTTTCTACAACATAATGATTTTTTTTCCTTTGAATATATGCCTGGAAATATATTCTAGATCACATGGCAGTTTTATTTTTAATTTTTTTAAGAATCTTTATATCATTTTCCATAATGGCTGTACTAATTTACTTTCCCACCTACAATGGAAAAGTGTTCCCCTTTCTCCTCATCCTTGTTAGTATTTGCTTTTTTTTTTTTTTTTGCCTTTGACAATAGCTATTCTGAGGTGAGATGATATCTCATTTTGTTTTGGTTTGTATTTCTGTGGTGACTAGTGATGTTGAACATTTTTTCATATGCTTGTTGGCCATTTTTATGTCTTCTTTTGAGAATGTCTATTCAGATCATTTCCCCATTTTAAAATCAGAATAAAACCCCAAAGGGGTTGTTTTTGCTGCTTATTTGTTTGAGTTCCTTATATATTCTGATTAGCCCTTTGTCAGATGTATGGTTTGCATATATTTTCTTCCATCCTGTAGGTTATCTATTCATTATATTGACTATTTTCTTTGCTACGCTGGACTTTTTTAGTATCATCTAATCCCGTTTGTCTATTTTTGTTTTTGTTGCCTGTGTTTTTGAGATCTTACCCAAAAACTCTTTGCCCAGACCTATGTCCTGAGTGTTTCCCCATGTTTTCTTCTAGTAGTTTTATAGCCTCAGGACTTATGTTTAATTCTTTAATTAAGTTGATTCGAGGATATAGTAAGAAGGATCTATTTTCATTCTTCTGAATATGGATGTCCAATTTTCCCAGCCCTATTTGTTGAAGAGAGTTCTGTTTTGTTTTGTTTTCAAGAAATGTACTGGCACTTTTGTTGAAAATCAGTTGATTGTGACCTTGAAAATCAGTTTGTTGTATACTTGGTAGCATTTTGGACTGTGGAGCTGGAAGCCATGACAGCCATAGTCAAGTCCCCGGCCCAGTCAGCTTGAAAAGATACCAGGCACAGGCACACAGGCTGAAGGCTCTGGCAGGTTGGTGGACTAGAAGAAGGGGATGATAGCATGAATGAGCCAAGGGTACTTCTCTCCTTCTCTCTCTCTCTCTCCCCCTCTCTCTCTCTCTCTCTCTCTCTCTCTCTCTCTCACGCACTCTATCATGAATTTTTCAAAAAGAAAAGAAAATCAGTTGGTTGTATATGCATGAATTTATATATGAGTTCCATGTCCTGTTTCATTGGTCTGCATAAGGTTTATTGTTTTGTTTGTTCATTTGTTTTTTGCAAGTACCATGTTGTTTGGGTTACTATAGCTTAGTAGTGTATTTTAATGTCAAGTAATGTGATGCCTCCAGTTATGTTCTTTTTGCTCAGGATTGTATTCAATATTCAGGATCTTTTGTGGTTCCATTTCAATTTTATGATTGCTTTTTCTGTTTCTGTGAGGAATGCCATTGGCATTTTGTTAGGTAGTTCATTGAATCTGTAGATCACTTTTGTTAGTATGAACATTTTAACGATATTAATTCTTCTAATCCATGAACATGAGATGTCTTTCTGTGTTTGTGTATGTGTGTGTGTGTGTGTGTTAGATTCAATTTCTTTCACCTGTGTTATATAGTATTTATTGCAGAGCTCTTTTACCTCCTTGATTAAATTTATTTCTAGGTATTGTAATATTTTTATAGGTATGGTAAATTGGATTGCTTTCCTTATTTATCTTTTAGTTAGTTGGTTATTGTTATTTAAAAATGCAACTGATTTTTATATGTTAATTTTGTAGTCTATAAGTATTGTATTCATTTGTCAGGTCCAACAGTTGGTTTCTCAGGTGAATTATTTAGGTTTTCCTGCATATGACATCAAGTCACTTACAAACCTCCTATACTTAATTTTTTGAGCACGGTTATCCTGAAGGGACATCATATTTTGTTAAATGCTTTTTCTGTGTCTTTTTAAATAATCACATGGTTTTCAGCCTTCATTCTGTTGATGTTGCATATAGCATTTTTTATTCATATATTAAATCATTTTTGCATCCCTAAGATCACACTTAATCATGATGCATAATCTTTTTGATGTGCTGCTGGATTTGGTTTGCCAGTGTTTTTTTTTTTTTTTTTTTTTTTTTTTTTGGAGAGGTTTTTTGCTATAGGGCGCGTGCGCTCGCCAGACAGACAGAGAGATACATAGAGACAGAAAGCAGAAATCACCCCCCAGGGGGGATGGTCATGCCGCAATCCCTTCTCCTCCATTCTCCTCTCGGGATCTTGGGCACGCACGCACACACACCCGGCGTGAGTTGTAAGCCACCGGGTCCAAGACGCGAACCGCGATCGACTACGTGGGAGTCCAGCGACATAGCCATTACGCTAACTGCTGGTTCCCGTTTGCCAGTGTTTTGTTGAGAATTTTTGCATCTCTGTTCACCAGGAGTGTTGGTCTATAGGTTTCTGTAAGGATGTGTGTGTGTGTGTGTGTGTGTGTGTGTGTGTGTGTTTCTGGTTTGGAGATCAGGGTAATGTTACTGTCATAAAATTAGTTTGAAGGAATTCCCTCTGCTTCAATTCTTTGGAATAGTTTGGATGAAATTGGTATTTGTTCTTTGAAAGTAGGAATCCACCTAGCCTCAGTGACATGCTGCTAAGACATGGTACCTATAATCCAAGCAATTTGAGGAGATGGAACCAGGAGGATCACAAGCTCAAGTCTGGCCTGGGCAACATAGTAAGGTCATTTCTTAAAAAAAAATCCAAGCATAATGGCACATTTCTGTAGTCTCAACTGGGAGGATCAGGTTGGAGAATCACAACATGACAAGATCTTGACTTTAAAAAAAAACATAAAGAATAGGAATCCACAGTTTTAATAAGACTCACCAGGGAGGATTTCTGATACAGGTCTTATTAATTTACTCTTAGAAATACTGACTATCCAAAATGATTTATGGGATAGGACCTTAGCCTAATAATTAATATGATGATTTCTAGGAGCCAAACTGAATTTGCTTTGAATCTGGGTCTTAGAATCACTGCTGGTATGGATTACATCAGATTAAGAAGTTTCTGCATGGCAAAAGACACTGTAATTAGTGTAAGTTGACAACCCTCAGAATGGGAGAAGATTTTTATAAACTGTGCTTCAGATAAGGGATTAATAACCAGAATACACAGGGAACTCAAGCGGCTTATCTGAAAAAAATGATTAACCCAATTAAAAGATGGGAAAAGGAACTTAAGAAACAACTATCTAAGGAAGACATGTAAACAGCCAAAAAGCACATGAAAAATTGCTCGATATTCCTTGTGGTTCCATTTCAATTTTATGATTGCTTTTTCTGTTTATGCGAAGAATGCCATTGGCATTTTGTTAGGTAGTGCATTGAATATGTAGATCACTTTTGGTAGTATGAAAATTTTAACGATATTAATTCTTCTTTTTTTATTTTATTATTTTTTGAGAGGTTTTCGTTATAGGGCACGTGCGCTTGCCAGATAGACAGAGACATAGAGACAGAAAGTGAGAAATCACCCCCCAGGGGGGATGGTCACGCCGCAATCCCTTCTCCTCCATTCTCCTCTCGGGATCTTGGGCACGCATGCACAAGTGCCCAGCGTGAACTTTAAGCCACCGGGTCCAGGACATGAACCGCGGTCGACTACGTGGGAGTCCAGCAACATAGCCATTACGCTAACTGCTGGTTCCCAATTCTTCTAATCCATGAACATGAGATGTCTTTCTGTGTGTGTGTGTGTGTGAGTGTGTGTGTGTGTGTGTGTTTCTCTGTGTGTTATGTTCAATTTCTTTCACCAGTGTTATATAGTTTTTATTGTATAGCTCTTTTACCTCTTTGATTAAATTTATTTCTAGGTATTTTAATATTTTCAAAGATTTTTATAGATCTGCATCACCCTTGTGATACCACAATGAGATACCACCGAACCCTTGTCAGAATGGCAAATAAGAAAAATAAATAAATGATAAATGCTGGCGGGGACATGGTGAAAGAGGAACCCTTCTACACTGCTGGTAGGAATGTAAATTGGTCCAGCCACTGTGGAGAATAATATGGAGGTTCCTCAAAGATCTACAGATAGAACTACCATTTGATTCAACAATTCCATTTCTGGATATCTACCCAAAGGATAAGAGCACACTTAGTAGGAAAAGCATTTGCACTCCATATATATCTCTTGCTGTTACTGGACAATTGGTCACCATGTTTATATAAGAAAAATGGGAAAGGAACGAGAAACCACTAAAATTATATAAAGACATACTAAAAGGGCTGGCAGGTGGTGTGGTGGGTAGGGGGGCTGGACTCCCACATGGCTGATCATGGCTCAAGTCCCAGAACTGGTAGCTTTCTTTCTCACTTTACCTCTCTCTGTGTCTTTCTTTGGTCTAATTTTTAATAAATAAATAAATAAATAAAGTTAAATAAAATAATTTTTGAGAGGTTTTTGCTATAGGGAATGTGCGCTTGCCAGAAAAAAAAAAAAAAAAAAAAAACAGAGAGAAACAGAGAGACAGAAAGTGAGAAATCACCCCCCAGGGGGGATGGCCACACTGCAATCTCTTCTTCTCCATTCTCCTCTCGGGATCTTGGGCATACACGCACACGTGCCCGGCATGAATTTAAGTCACTGGGTCCAGGACTTGAACTGCAGTCGACTGCATGGGAGTCCAGCGATATAGCCATTACACCAACTGCTGGTCCCATAAATAAAATAATTCTTTAAAAAAATTAAAAATATAGACATGCTAAAAAGTCAGGATGAATTACATATAATTGGTATTAAAATTTCTAATGTTAAAGTTGTGTAGTTATTGGAGTTTTTACCTTTTTTCTTTATGCTTTTTAAATTTATTCTAGGTTCTATGATAAATAGTAAATTAAAAGTTAATGATAAAGTTGTACCAGCAGATGGCATAATGGTTACGTCACTGGACTCCCACATAGTTGACCGTAGTTTGAGTCCTGGATCTGGTGGCTTAAAAGCCACGCCAAGCACATGTGCATGTGTGCCCAAAATCCCAAGAGAACAGAGAAGGGATTGTAGCATGGCCATATCCCCCAGGGGGTGATTTCTCACTTTCTATCTCTCTGTCTCTCTAGTGAGCGCACATGCCTAGTAGAAAAACCTCTTAAAAACAAAAGAAGAAGTTCATGATAAAGGGATGAAAAGGTTGGACGTGGGAACCAGCAGTTAGCGTAATGGCTATGTCGCTGGACTCCCACGTAGCCGACCGCGGTTCGCGTCTCGGACCCGGTGGCTTACAACTCATGCCGGGCGCGTGTGCGTGCGTGCCCAGGATCCTGAGAGGAGAATGGAGGAGAAGGGATTGCGGCGTGACCATCCCCCCTGGGGTGTGATTTCTCGCTTTCTGTCTCTATGTCTCTCTCTGTCTGTCTGGCGAGCGCACGCGCCCTATAGCGAAAAACCTCTCCAAAAAAAAAAAAAAAAGGTTGGACATGCCTGATTACTGAGACTAAATGCATTATTGCATATCCATCCTTGACAAGGCGATTCCCAAATGATAACTGTAGTCTCACTATGTAACTCAGCCACTAATGTTCCTCTATCACTGTAAGGAAACCAATAGCTAAGCAAGCAGGCCTATCCATCCTTTGTAAATTGAATGATCAATCTATAAAAGTAAATACTTTAGAAGACCACCACATGAGGCAAATGAATTTACTCTTGGTAAACTCAGATTTACACAGATTAGGCCTTTTCTTAACTCAAACTTTTATTTATTTGTTTTTGCTTCTTTGATTTTAATAAAATAGTAGAAGAATTATGGCTAAAGTAAAATATAGTTATGCACTCCTTAACATTTCCATCAGCTATGGACCTATAATTGACAGTGGTCCTATGACATTATGACAGGCTATCCCATGTAGCCTAGGTATATAGTAAGCCATATCACCTAGATTTCACTCTATGATGTTCACACAAGGAAAAAATTGTCTAAGGACACATTTCTTAGAAAATGTTCCTGGGAGAGGCCAGCAGGTGGTATAGTGGTCACAGCATTGTATTTACAGATGGCCCATCACGGATCAAGTCCCAGACCCAGCAGCTTGAAAATCACACCAGGTACATATGCATGTTTGCCAAAATCCCAAGACAAGAATGGAGGAGAAGGGACTGTGGCAAGGCCATTCCCTCTTGGCAATGGGGCGGGGGGGGGGGGTGATTTCTAATTTTCTCTCTGTATCTCTTCAGCAAGTACACACACCCTATGGTAAAACCCTTTAAAAAAAAAGAATGTGTTTCTGTCTTCAAGCAACACATGACTGAAACAGTAATAATAAGTATATTATTAGTGCTACTTATTAGTGCTATATTAATAGTGTTACTAATATATTATTAGTAACACTATTATTTTGTCCGTCTACAAAACTATCTTCATTTTAAAGCATGTGTTCCAACAATTTGCCCTCAGATAAGGTTTAAGCTGCCAATTTGGATAAGGAAGAACTACTATGTGAAGGAGATGTATGTAAATGATTCATTCTTTGTTTGGTATAGCTCTAAATGGAACTACAGTGGAGAAGGACTTATCTGAACTGCTAATTTACTTCATAGTACATGAATTGACTGACTTATTTTTAAAGTAAATTCATTAAGATATAATTTACAATACCATAGAATTGATCTATTTTAATTGTACAATTCAATGGGAGTTTTACCATCTACACAGTTCTGCAGCCATTACATAAATCCAGTTTTAAAATATTTGAGTCTCTAGAAAGATTCCTTGTGTCCACCTGGAATCATCCCTCCATTCCTACTCCCAGTGCCAGGCAATCACTATTCCATGTTTTAGCTCTGTGGTTTTATATTTCTGAACTTATCATATATGCAATTACATAACATGTACTCTTTTGTATATTATTTCTTTTAAGTAAAATAATATTTTCATACTTTTTCATGTTGTGACATGAATCATTTGCTCATTCCTTTTTATTGCTAAATAGTATGCCACTGTATGTGTATGCCATATTTTGTTTATCCATTCACCATTCAAAAGATTCTTTCATTAATTTAGATTATCTCCACTTTTTGTCTATTATGAATAATGTTGTTATAAACATTCACATACAAGTCTTTATGTGGATTTATGTTTTCATTTCTCCTAATTCCTGGGGGATTTAGAAGGAATTCTAAGCATCAGAAAACTAAAAGAATGTCCCAGTCAACAAGCTACCTCATAAACTCTGGGTGGTATGAAGCCTTTAAGAAGTTGATAAACAATCAATAATAGAGGCCACTTCTGTGGCACAGTGGCTAAAGTGCTGCTCATAAAACTGTGTTATATGGTACCTTTAAATTTATCTATTTGAAGAGTTGCCAGACTGTTTTCCAAATAAGTTGCACCACTTTAAATTCCCACCATCAATGTCTGAGAATTTGTTTCTCCACATCCTCACCAACACTTGCTATTGTCTTTTTCTTAGATATCGCCTTTCTAGTGAGTATGAAATCGTATCCCATTGAGATTTTTATTTTTATTTTCTGAATAACTAATTGAGCATCTTTATACATGCTCATTAGTAACTCCTGTATCTTCTTTTGTTCATTTTTTAAACATAAAGTTATAATATCATTAACATCGAATTTTAGAAGTACACTTCAAAATTGTATGATCTAACTTCTTAATTTTAGAAATGTGTAGACTAGAAATCCAAACGTATTTGCTCAATTAACAAAAACAAACACGGTAAATTGACACTTTCATTTCTTAACTCTGAACTTAGTTGAAATGTCCTCACTTTCCTGGCAATAATTTATTCTCAAGCCAGTGATTAAGGAGGCTAGATCCCACATGCAAAGAATGAGGTTCAAGCCCTAGACACGGCAGTTTAAAAACCATGCCAAGCACATGTGCATGTGTCTCCAAACATCTTGAGAGAAGAATGGAGGAGAAGGAACTGTAGTGTGACCATCCACCCTAGTGCTTTCTCACTTCCTCTCTCTTTCTCTCTCTCTCTCTCTCTCTCTCTCTCTCTCTCTCTCTCTCTCGCAAACATGCATAACCTATAGGAAATTTAAAAAAAAGTTATTATTTACTATAGCTGTTAGTGAAAAAAACCTAACAAATAGAAAGCCAAATTTTTAGATTCTTTGAGAACAAATATTATGTCTTCATCATTTTTGTGACTCTTTCTGCACCTACCTTAATTTCTTACCAACTTTAGGTGCTTAATGAGCATCTACTCAATGACAAAGCATTAACAAAGTTTCAGTCTCTCAAGATTATATTAAAGTTGAGTTCTGTGAGTCTTTGACTATACCTGGATTTCATAATTTCATGTGATTATATAGCCTTTATGTGTATGTGTGTGTGTATATATATATATAATACTGTAGACACCAACCGTCATAGACCCATTAACTCAAAGTGGTAAATCCTTTGAGCCAACTACCTCAGCATTTCTGGAGATTTTTGGGAGTACAGATGCTCAGGCTTCACTCCAGACTAACTAAATCTATATCCTTCAAAGTATAAACTGGGGAATCTACATTTTTCAAATTCCCCCCTCTAAATTTTTATTCACCAGTAGAAAAAAAAAATAAAAGCCACTGATACAACAGATGTCCTACAACACATTTCGGAATTATTGAAGGCATTAGATTGAACAAGAACTGTTGATTTCAAGGGATGATAGCACAAGAAAACCAAAAGTATATTCCCAACAGGCTGTCTTATAAACTGCCAATGGTATGAAGCCTTTAAGAAGTTGACAATAGGACCAGCAGTTAGCGTAATGGCTATGTCGCTGGACTCCCACGTAGTCAACCACGGTTCAAGTCTTGGACCCGGTGGCTTAAAACTCACGCCGGGCGCATGTGCGTGCGTGCCCAAGATCCCGAGAGGAGAATGGACGAAAAGGGATTGCGGCGTGGCCATCCCCCCCGGGGGGTGATTTCTCGCTTTCTGTCTCTATGTCTCTCTCTCTCTGTCTGGTGAGTGCATGCGCCCTATAGTGAAAATTTCCTAAAAAAATTTAAAAACAAAGAAGAAGTTGACAAGAAATCTGTACTGGGGCCAACTCTGTGGTGCAGTGGCAAAAGTGCTACTCACGGGAAGGTGAATCCCACATTGTGACGACAGTTCCAGTCTCTGGCCCAGCTGCCCTGAGAAACACACTGGGCACAGCATGTGAGTGCCTAGGATTTGACAGGATAAAACACTAGAGGAGAGGGGATCAGGGAATGATCAGATCCTGTAGGCAGTGTCTGTTTCAATCTCTCTTTCAGACACACACTCATGAAAGAAAAGAGGAAAATAATAATCCATACTGGCCCCAACCTCTGTGGTGCAGTTGGTAGTGTAGTGGACTGTAGAGCTGGAGTCACTTCCTGACCATGGTTTGAGTCCCTTGCCCACTTGGCTTGAAAACAACCCAGGCCCATGAGTGCTGCCCAAGATCCTGGTGTACTGAAGGACTGAACAAAGAGGATCGAGGCATGACTGAGCCCTGCAGAGGCTATCTCTATCTCCTTCTCTTTTGCACATGCAAAAATACGCCCTTATGACTGCTTTCAATGCTGAAAAAAAAGTCATACTGATTTTGCAAAAGCATTAAGGGACTAAACACTCCTTGAACATAATGGATATTATTACAAAATGTTTTGAAAAGCTTTCTGCTCTGTCTCACAGAGTTGCCACTACCCAGTCCTATTCCAGTTATTTGGAACATGAGAATTTACAGTCAACTTCAGTTTTGCTTTGTTTTGTTTTGTTTTGGAAATGTTTTTACTATAGGGCACATGCACTTGCCAGACAGACAGAGAGAGACAGAGAGACAGAAGCGAGAAATCACCCCCCAAGGGGGATGGCCACGCCGCAATCCCTTCTCCTCCATTCTCCTCTCGGGATCTGGGGCACGCACGCACATGCGCCTGGCGTGAGTTTTAAGCCACCGGGTCCAGGACACGAACCGCGGTCGACTACGTGGGAGTCCAGCGACATAGCCATTACGCTAACTGCTGGTCCCCAGTCAACTTCAGTTTTGATAGTATTTGTCAATTACTAGGGATAGATTTAGGAACCTTGCACTGTAACCATATCTAAGCAGTTAAAATTGCAATTTATAATCTCCAACAAATAATTAGGCAGAAAAGAATAGTGTAAATGACTAAGGATGAACCGAATTAAATGTTCTGAAAAGATGGATAAAAAAGGAGTAGTTGGATTTCTGTCTTTCAACTAACCACACCTCATCTAACCTCTACAACCAATATTGTTAATGGGGCATTATGTCAGTGAAAATTGACCATTTCTATTTATACCTACTTAAACTAGAACTTACTGCACCCTCTGACAGGAATGTTCTTTTTCTCATGCCTGGAATCCTGACCAAAATAAGTCTCTATCTTCCCTCTGACTCCACCCACTCTCTCCTATGTTTCATTTTCTTAAACATGCAGTAGATTGTATTTTCCAAAAATTGACAGAAAAAAATTTTACCATCTCACCTGCTTTCTCTAATGCAATTTTGTCATTCCTGCTAAGAGGCAAAGTCTATATTGAGCCTTGTCTTGAATTTAGTTGGGACTAAGACTGATTTGATCAGTAGAATACATGAAAAATGACACCTTATCACCCTTAATATTCTGATAACTTTTGCTTTTGACTTTTGTGCGCCAGGCATTATGTTAAAAATATGACTACCCTGAGACAATCATTTCATGATGAATTCAAATTACCTGGCTGGAGAAATCTAGAAAATGAGGCCCAAGAGAAAGGGGCCTTGATCACCAAGACACTAGATCTAAGAGAGCGGTAGCCATCTGAGAAGTAGGCCCTGCCTGCCTGCCCTCCCAGCTGATGCCACATGGACCAACTCTCCCCACATTTCTGACTCACAAATCAACTGTGAGACAAAATGATTATTTTAAGGCATTAAGTTTTGGGGTAGCATTCTCTAGGGTAACAGGTAACTGGAGCAGAGCTCTTAACAGTACTTTAAATTTTTTAGCTTATGTATTTGTTTACTTATGCATTGTCTGCCTTTCCCCACTGGAATGTAAGTGCCAATCAGCCATTATCTTCTCTGTCTTGTCCAGTACATCACTGTGCTGTGTTATCACACTGGTTCTTCCTTCATTTATATTGGCAGTATTTCCTTTGTAAAAAAAAAAAAAAAAAAAAAAAAAAAAAACATCTCCATCAAGCAAAGTCCAGAAAATATATGGACAAAAGGAAATCATCACACTGACCAACTACAGTTTCAAAAGCAGAACAAGATAAACATTTTTGGCAGGAGGACGGAGGTACTAGCACTTAATTTTCAGTGTAACTCCCAAGTTCCCACCAAAGTCATAAAGGAAGGAAACTAATATTTCCTCCCCAGTCACAGCAATGCCTGATGTGGAACCGTTAAAGGGAGTGAGCTTAATGTATTACTTGGAAAGGGAGTATGGCTTTCACAAATAAGAAGGAATGCTATTAGAAATACCAGTAAGATCTTGGGTTTGCAAGTTTTTGTATCAAATTTTCAAAGTTATTGATTATTCAAGAATTTAATTTTCTCAAGATAGTATAATTTTCTCCATTGAAAAATTGATTCTGAAGCCTTCCTTTACATACAATTTAAAAATCTTGGAAGTTCCACCGGTTTTGTATTTGTTAGCACATTAAGTATTAAAAATCATCTGAAATGTTTATAAACTTGCAATTAGAACCGTTCCTAGAAAGTACATTTATGTACCAAATATATTTTTTTCAGAAGTGATTAATCTGTTTGTTTAAGTATCCTAACAGTCATAGATACAAAGTTTGTTCATTCTTTTTGTCTGCAAAATAGCTGAGAATATTAAGTAGCAAGAATACCATCACTTTATCAAATAAGAAAAGTCTGTTTCCTCCCAAATATCAGGAGTTCATTTTCCTCGGCTAAGGGTGGCAAGCAATTACAGACCTGGAGAGACATTGTTCTGTTCCCTGCACAGATGTGGTGGGTAGATGAATGGGCATGTCTTGTACACAGCCATTAGCCCTAGAGAAAAAGATTGATAATAGCAATGAGAATGTTAGCAAGCCTTTGTTTGCCCTTCCCTGTCCTGTATAAGGTTTTCTTCATGCTTCTCCCTTTCCTTACAGAGCAATGTAAAATGCATTTAGCATTTGGTGATTTTGTTAAGGATTTTTCAGATTTTCTTTATGTAAGTGTTATTCATCTACTCTCATAATTCTCTGTAAAACTGCAACATTCTAACAGAATACTTAGTCTCTAAAGTTGCACATGATGCCCACTAATGCAAATTCACATTGTTACCATGTTAAAATTTCCTGTCTCAATATTTTATCTGTATTCATGAATTCAGTTAACTCAATGTCTCACTTTTAAAACAGACCATTTTCAGTGCAGGGTGCAAACCATTATATATGTTAAATGAGTCAAATTGCACATTCTGCCACTATCAACACGGTATCAGCTTTCCCACTGCACCCAACATCATTAACACCAGGAGCCTAAACCATCCTCCTAGTTCCCAGCTGCTGCATTTAAAGGG
Source organism: Tupaia tana (assembly GCA_026018925.1). Classification (NCBI taxonomy): domain Eukaryota; kingdom Metazoa; phylum Chordata; class Mammalia; order Scandentia; family Tupaiidae; genus Tupaia; species Tupaia tana. The sequence continues at coordinate 94,133,882 of JAKSZU010000001.1, read as the reverse complement.
AGATTCTTGGGGGTGGCACTTACTTAGAGGAAAAATATTAAAGAGTGAAGTATCTCAACTGCTTCTAATTGTAGGAAGACAGCTGGGATATTAGCAAAGGAGTCTGACGTTCACCTTGATCACAGTTTTAAAAAATATTCTTTTCTTTCCTTTAAGTAATATCATAAAATAATGGTTTTCAGGGTACTCATCTCAGGCTGCCATAACTAAATACCATATACTAGATGGTGGAGGAAACGGGAATTTACTTCTTACAATTTTGTAGGCTAAGAAGTCCAAGACCAAGACGCTGGCTAATTTACTGCCTACTGAGGACTCCCTTTCTGCCTTGCACACAACCACTTTCTCATTGTATGATCCCATGGCAGAGAGAGAAAGCTTAGAAGGGCACTACCCCATCATGAAGGCCCCAACCACATAATCTCGTCTACATCTAATTACTTCCAAAGGCCCCTTCTCCAAATACTATCACATTGGGCGTTATAACCCCTAAATATTAAAGGAGGGTGTTTGGACACAATTCAGCCCATGGCAGCTAATAAGATCATGGTGATATAGGTGCAGGGAACAAAGTAAAACCATTAGAGGAACCAGTCAGTGGTTCTGGTGTGTGTGTGTGTGTGTGTGTGTGTGTGTGTGTGTGTGTTTGTAATTGCTCACCTATACAGGATCTGTCTATAGGCTTGCTCCCCACAAAAGCGGAATCTGGCGTCCAGATTTCTGTAAAATGAGGAACCAGTTTTTTGGGGGGGTTTTTTTGTTTTTTTTTTTTTTTTGAGAGGTTTTTGCTATAGGGCGCGTGCGCTCGCCAGACAGAGAGAGAGAGACATAGAGACAGAAAGCGAGAAATCACCCCCCAGGGGGGATGGTCACGCCGCAATCCCTTCTCCTCCATTCTCCTCTCAGGATCCTGGGCACGCACGCACACGCGCCCGGCATGAGTTGTAAGCCACCGGGTCTGAGACGCGAACCGCGGTCGACTACGTGGGAGTCCAGCGACATAGCCATTACGCTAACTGCTGGTTCCCGAACCAGTTTTTAATTTATATCTGGAAGTTACAAAAGTTCTACCAAATGAAGCAATGTTTAAATTGCTTCTTCCCCCATCCCTACAAAGGCACTAAATAAGAGAGTCAGCCGTCCAGGTAAACAATCTACTCAATAAAAATACAGAAAGCTGCAGCATTGCAGGCAGCAAACAGAAGTAGCTCCCAGGGCAACTTAACTGCAAGCAGGGATTTTATGTACAGAAAGCATTGCAGGGAAGCAGAGGCCCCTGATTCAAGAACATGATACAGCGGAAGCATGGTAAAGGGAGACCAGAAGACACCAGCTAAAAATAGAAAGATTGCTGAGCTGAAGGAAATTAAGAAATAGATGCAGGAAAGCTCTCTCCTCTCCCTCTATTTGCCTAAAAGCAAGACGTGGACTTATAAAGACAAAGGGTATTTTGCCTCCCTCTCCACCAGAGAGAACTAAGGTTAGCTGATGAAGGGAAGTCTGGACCCTTATTGGTCTGGAGATGCTATCAGTGTAATCCACATTAACAAGCTTTGTTAACTAAGCTTTGTCTGCCATTTATTTGTAAAATCTGCTGCACTTGGAGACTCAAGATCCTTCTCCTTTGTCTTGTCACTTCTCCATAATGTAACTCCTTTTTTGTTAAAGATGCTATACAGTCTGGAATTCAAAGGCACCTCTTTGAGAACTTCTCATTGCCTGGGTGCCTCCCATACATGTATAAAGTATACATATTAATAAATTTCTGGGGTTTTTTTCTCTTGTTAATCTCTGTTTCGTGACAGTAGTTGATTCCAACTACAGACTTGTGAGAACTGAAGAAAAGATTGTTTTTCTTCCTCTATAACCTCATTGTAGGATCTCTAGCACACCAAAATGTAAGAAAATCAGACTGGCTCAAAACATTAATTATTCCCTTAAGTACTTCTGATTTCATAGATTTGCCAGTTTCTACTAATGGGCCGTTGGATATTAATATCACACCTCTACTTTTTATTATTCAAAGTTTATGTAGTATAATGACATATAACTCCCATTCCATAAAATGATTTCATTAATTCCAAGCCAATCATTTTTATGATTTTTATAAGGTCATGAGGTTTTAAAACTCTCTAGATATCAAATGCCCAAGGTTAGAAGGCTAAATAAATATGTCTTGGTGATTATCATTCTCACAAGGAGTATATTTATATCTACCAAGAATTCAACTACATCGCATTTGCTATACTGACATTGTTTTATGAGTCACTGGTGTCAGTTTAGCTCATGCAAATCTATAAAAGAACAAAGATCATAGATCACAAGTTATTGTCTACTTTCTCAAGGCACAAATTTAATCAAATCACTATCCATCTACCTATCAGATGCACAGAGATACATGCCACCTAGTGTTTGATAGGCTCAAGTGCATCAAATTGTACTTTTTTTATTTCTATTGGATTTATCCAGATACAGTCATGTCAAAAGTATTATGATTGATTACATGAAAAGAACACTCAACACATTCTGGTGCTAGTTTTTCCATTACTCAAATATGTTGTGTTGGGCAAATCCAATGTATCTTGAGTTAGTTGCTCTCTGTGAACCACTTATAAATAATAGACTACATTCAGTTCTGACAAATGCAAAGTCACCCATAGAAATCTAACCTTTATATACTGAAATCTTTTTTTTTTTTTTTTTGAGAGATTTTTGCTATAGGGCATGTGTGCTCGCCAGAAAAAGAAAGAGAGACAAAAAGCGAGAAATCACCCCCCCCCCCCCCGGGGGGATGGCCATGCTGCAATCCCTTCTCTTCCATTCTCCTCTTGGGATCTTGGGCATGCATGCACACGCACCCGGCGTGAGTTTAAGCCACTGGGTCCGGGACGAGAGCCGCAGCCAACTACATGGGAGCCGAGCGACATAGTCATTATGCCAACTGCTGGTCCCTATATATTGAAATCTTGATATAGAGCAGAACCAAATCCCAGAAAACTAAACAATACTTATTGGAGCTAACTTGTGATGTATATTGATTCTACTCTGCAAAGCAGAATACTATCTGTATACAATCTGGAATTCAGTCAGAAATACAGACATGGACTTGAGACAGAAATGCACATAGGTCACTCTAAGCAATGATTTATCATCAGGTATAGCAAAGAATGAAAAAATAAATTCAGGAGACTGTAATTCTTCCAGGTTTTTAAAGAAGAAAAGATTCAAAACCTCTAACAACTGGGACCAGCAGTTAGCATAATGGCTATGTCGCTGGCCTCCCACGTAGTAGACCATGGTTTGCGTCCCGGACCCAGTGGCTTAAAACTTATGCCGGGTGTGTGTGCGTGCATGCCCAGGATCCCGAGAGGAGAATGGAGGAGAAGGGATTGCGGCGTGGACATCCCCCCTGTGGGGGTGATTTCTCGCTTTCTGTCTCTGTCTCTCTGTCTGTCTGGTGAGCGCACGCGCCCTATAGTGAAATCCTCTCCGAAAAAAAAAAAAAAAAACCTCTAACAATTCACTATAAGAAGCATGCTAGAGGGATCAGCAGGTGGCATGGTGGTTGAAGTGCTAGACTCTCACATAGCTGATCATGTTTTGAGTCATGGTCCTGGCAGTTTTTCTCACTTTCTCTCTGTCTCTCTCTCTCTCTCTTTCCCCCTCTCTTTCTCTTTCTCTCTCTCTCTCTCTCTCTCTCTCTCTCTCTTTCTCTTGCTCTCTCAATAGCACACATTCCCTATAAAAATTTTTAAAATAACAATAATTATAAATAAGATTGTTTAAAAAGAAGCATGTTAGATGCTTTATCTGATAGTAGAAAGTTATTTAGTCTTCTGTACTAGTAAGTTCTACAAAATCCTTTTTTATTTTTTAAAGAATTATTTATTTCATTTTACTTTTTGCTATTATTTTTAAATTTGACTATTGAGAGAGATAGAGAGAGAGCAGAAAGTGAGAGAGCAAGCTGCCAAGTCTGGGACTCAAACTGTAGTCAGCCATGTCAGAGTCCAGCACCTTAACCACCATGCCACCTCTCAGACCCTAAAATTCCTTTTTAACTATACCACAAGACCATTAAAATCTTTTCCAAAAGAAAACTGAATGGAAAAATAGAGCAAATATGACACTTGCTAAAGCTTGCTTCTTACCCCTTTGGTTCTCAAGGTCATGTTCTATTCCCAAATAAGTTTGGTTACATGGAAGACAATGAGGCCTGTGTCCAGTGGTTTACAAAGACTGGCAGCAATATTAAACATAGAAAACCTGCACTAAGTGATTTGCTATTGAGCTAGTCTGCCTCAAGGAGGCATTTCCAACCTGCTATCAGTCTATGGGATTTGGGTGAATAATAAAATAAAACTCTGGCCTTAGAAGTAGGAACACAGATTTGTCCCAGGGGTACTAACCCCACAAAATGCAATGCATCCTTTGCATTAACAATGTGGGAAACACAAACCCAAAGAAGACACTACGTGTTTTGCGCATCTTTGTTCTCTTCAGTGCTTCCTGGTCTGGAAATCATTCCTAGTAACTTGAAACAATGCAACACAAGTCCTGCAGCCTGACCCTAAGCCCAGCTTATCTTGATAAGCTGAGCTCTTCTGTCTGCCAATTCCATCCCACGTGTCAATGAATGAAATCTGCTTATTATGGGTTTTTCGGCCTTATCTATCTAGTGTGGAGGCCAGTTTCTTCAAGTAACCAAAGCAGGTTCTGTCATCTCTGCAGGCTTAAGAGCTGATAAGCAGTTACCTCTCTCTGCCTCTTGGCTCTGAATTTTCCTGATGTCAATCATCAGCTTTTCTCCAAGATCATGCTTTAGATTCAGCCACTCTATGTCATTCCATCCTTAATCCCACCAGGATCAGTTATTCTTTAAGAATGAAAAATATTTCCATCTCTTTGAAATGAGTATCAAATGGGCTTGATGGCAGAGGAGGCAATATTCCTGACAGGGAGGCTTCTTTCCTGCATTTTCCATGACTCTCCCTGAAGACCAAGGTGTGAGCTTCAGCAGACTTGTGAATTCCTTGTCAGGAACCAACCATGCACTGTACTCTGCATGATAAGTCTCTTTATTTCCTAAAAGCCTATTACTAGATCACACTTGAAGATTTTATTTCTCCAAGGTAAATAGTCCAAGTGTTTTGTATTCACTTTTCTCTATTTTCCTCTGCTTTCCATTCAGTCTTCATATGGGCTGTCATTGAATGCCACACAGCTTTTACACAGATATACTTGAGCAAAAGCTAAGAATGAGATTAATTTGTCACTTCTAATATATCCTTTCTGGATAGCAACAGCATCACCCTTGCCTTGTGGGCCATGGCAGAAATTTGCCAATGCCAGGTAAATTATAGTCCATTGTGATGTTTTGTTTCTTTCATGCTGTGCTTAGTCATCCCCCTGCCTGTCTTTGGATTCTAGCTTTTTGTCCTTGCTACGAATTGGAAATGCCACACTTCTTTTCATGGTGTCCTTGCCGATATGGACAGGGTGGGGATGTCCATTACCTGGGACATGGGATACTATGAAGGGCATAAGGTAGCAGAGAAAACCCTTGCAGACGTTTTTTATTTCTGATTTTGTGTCTGAAATCATATAAATGGTTATATTTTCGAAAGGCTACGAGAATGGCACTGTGGTCATTCGAAAGAGTAGGGCACTTGGAAGGGCTATCACATCAGTGACCATTTCGTTCTCCTAGCCTCACATCGATGTAGGTTAAACGCATCACTTAAAGCAAAACTGAAAGATTCCTCAGAATTATTGTCTTCATCTCCTGGAAAATAGACGAATCATAATGATAATTTTTGTTTTTATCACTGTCCTTTGTTCAGCTCCAAAAATGATTTAAAAACCATGATCATGCTTGAGAAAAAAAGTCAAAATCATTGCCAACTGAAAACAATTCATTCTTTACTGAAAAGAAAAAACGATGTGTTAATAATTTTTTAAAAAATCTTCACAAGCGTAAAAGTTGTAAATCCATTTCTCAAATATCTATTTCACAAGACTATTCATGTCTTTCATTTAAGGAAGTAGTACTCATATATTTTAAGTTTTCACATGCATATAATTTACTAAATTTACATCAACTATAATATAATGTATCTACAACACAGCATCTGAGTATGAAAGTCAGTATTTTAATATAATTGCCCATTTATATTAAAAGCCTCTTGTAAAAATCTTTTCCCCTCCTGAAACATCTCTTTTTTCCCTATGAGAATAATAGTCATAATTACAGAGTAGTAACACATGACAGATAATGTTCCAATTTTAGAAAATTAGCTCTTTCTTAGTCTTGCAATGAATCTCTTTTTTCTGACTTTGGTGTCAGTGTCATATAGAATGAGGGTATTATTTGGCTTTTCAGGGTAAAGAGACACCTAGTAAAGAACTCGTAAGATAAAATTGTTATATTAACTAACACTGACGACACTCAAAGAGAAACAAGATAACCAAAAAAAAAAACGGTTTTGTTCAACTCAAAGCAGTTTTTAGAATTACATTTTAAGTCATTCTTTTAAGTTGAAATAAAAACTTATATGTACCGCACAATGGTTTTTCTTCTGGCAAACCTAAATGTCCAGTGAGAAATTTCCAAATGCTTTTTAGCATTGAATAAGTCTAGTACTATATCCTATATGTTCACTATATGGCTCAAAATTTAACATTCCTCAAACCAGAATATTTACTAATTGAATGCTTGAATAGTTGATAATAATACAGTAAAATGAACACTGGTCGGTGTTTCTCTGTCTTGACATAGCACTTCCCAACCTCTCTTTAGGCCTCAATTTGTCTGACTGTTAAGTGGTGATGGTGGGTTGAACAAGGTCTTTGCCCAAGGCAGGACTTACTTCTTACTTCAGAAATAACTGTGCATCACTGTGGATAAGTCCATAATTAAATCTCACAATAACCCCAAGAAGTAATTATTATTTTCACTATATTCCACATGAGGAAAGTGAGATTGCCCACTCATTAAGATTTCTAGAGGTTTTTGTTATTGCACTTACCATTGAAACATACTATAATTCTGCCAGATGTTCATTCTATGGTATAAGAAACTTGGTCTTATAAACTTGGTCAAAGTCACATTGCTAACACATGATAAATTGGTCTTTGGATCAAGGTTGTCCTGACGACAAGTCTTGTGTTCCTTCTAGTACATGGCAATTTCTTGAATCAATTTTCCTCTGCACTCTCTTCTAGTCAGATAAATGGTCCAATGAAAATAAATGAGTTTTCTAATCTTCAAAGAAATTTCCATGTTTTCCCAAGAAAAACGCCAGTTCTACTCGTTAGGACACAAATCTCTGAACATTTCTATCAGCCCAAAGAAAGATTGGAGGAAAGAAAATTATTAACAGTCTCCAACTTCAATTGAATTCTGATGGCCCAAAGAAATCATAGGTATCGTTTTAGGACAAAGACTGAAGTATAAAGATAAATGCAATCCCAATCAAATTGCCAGAAATATTCTTCACAGAATTTTTAAAAATCATAAAATATGACTAGAATCATAAAAGTCCAGATATCAGCAAAGGGAATAAACATTGTGCAAGTGGAATAAAGTAGGAGGCATCTCACTTCTGAATCTCAAAACATATTACAAAGCTGTGACAATCAAAACAGTACGATAATGGCACAAAAACAGGCAAGATAGTGCAACTCAGAAATAAACTCCAAAACATACAGCGGACTGATTTTTGACAAAGGGTACAAGATAATCCAGTGGGAAAAAGGAAGTCTCTTCACCAAATGGTGTTAAAAAATTGGATATCCACCTGTAGAAAAATAAAACTGTACCCCTACCTCTCACCATTAAAAAGTGAACTCAAAATGGACCAAAGACCTACCTGACAACTCAAATATAAAACTGCTTATGGGAAACAAGGGGAAAATGGTCTGTGATATCAGAGTAGGCAAAGTAAGTAAGACTCCAAAGCACAGGCAATAATCTCAAAAATAGGCAAGTGAAGTTACATCAGGGTAAAAAGAATAAAGAGACAACCTTCAAAATGGGAGTGTATATTTGCAAACTATGCCTCAGATTAAGAGACTGATAACCAGAATATATAGCGAACTCAAGCAGCTTACTTGGGGGGTGGGGGGGAACAGATTAAAAGATAGAAAAATTAGCTGAACAGACAACTCTCCAAGACATAAGAACAGCCAAAAAGCATATGAAAAAATGTTCAACATCCCTTATCATAAGGGAGATGCAAATCAAAACCACAAGGATACACCTAACCCCAGTCAGAATGGCTAAGATTAAAAAAATAAAAATAAAAAATGATAAATATTGGTGAGGTTACATTTAAAATGGAACTCTCTAAGACCACCAGATGTCGTAATGGTTATGTCACTGGACTCCCATGTGATTTCTCACTTTCTGTCTCTCTGTCTCTTTGTCTCTGGAGAGTGCACTCACCCTGCAGCAAAAATGTCTCTTTCAAAAAAAAAGGGATAACTCTCCAACACCATTGGTGGGAATGTCAATTAGTACAATCACTGTGGAGAACAAAATGGAGGTTCCTCAAAAACCTACAAATAGAACTACCATATGATCCAGTAATTCTACTCCCAGGTATCTACCCAAAGGATAGGCATACACTTAGAAAAATACTTGCACATCCACATTGATGGCAGCATTATGCACAATTGCTAAAACGTGGAATCAACCCAAATGTCCAAGAACAAAATAAATGTATTTAAAAATGTGGTACATATATGCTATGGAATACTACTCAGCCATAAAAATTAAAAATGAGACCCTGGCATTTGATAGAAAGTGGACAAATATGAAAGATTTTATACTAAGTGAAGCAAGCTGGACTATGAAAGAGAGACATTGTATGTCCTCACTTAATATATACCAAATGTCTATACTCTATGGCAGAAAATGAAAGATTGTAAGGTATAAAAGCATGGAGACCAACTGTGGACACTAGAGACAATGTGGGAGGAGGGTGGACAATGGGGAGGGTGGGGTAGAAAGGAGGAAATCAAGGAGGAGAAAAAGAAAAACATTTAATGGAAAATTATTTGTTGATAATAATGTGTATGATGATGATAAAGCGTGTGGTAATGTCTTTGACTGGACCGATATTCAGTGTATTCATGCTGAGAGGATTCCTTTTGTAGGCTGTGGAGTTGTACAATGATACAATGTTCAAAAAAAAAAAAAGAAGAAGAAGGAAAATTAAAAAAAAAGAACTGAGACGGAAGAAATCAAAATAAAAACACAAAAGAAGTGCTTTTACACAAATAAACCTGGGTAAAATGGAAGTTTAGTACACATTAAGGTCAAAATGCTTAGCAGTCGCACTGAATGAAATGATTCAGCCATACTAGAAATTATGTCAGTTTTTAAACTAAGAAAATCTCCAGGGCCAAGCCTGTAGTACAGATGTTAAGTGCTATGTGTAGGGAGCTGAATCCCAGTCCTGAGGCCTGAAAAGCCTGCCAGTTTGTTTGTGTCAGGTACAGGACCCTGATAGAGAAAAAAGAATGAGGAAGATTGCAGTATGACCATGCCCCATTGGGGGTACTTTTGTGTCCACATAAAAGAAAGAAAGAAAACAATTTTTTTTTTCTAATACCATTTCCAGAGAATATCCCTGCTTAGAAAACCAAGACAGGGTGGCCCAGTTACAGTGGCATAGACAGTAGGGCCTCACTGCTTAATGCTGGAACCATATAGGTTTGGCTCTGGGGTCAACCTGAGCACACAGGACATGCCCACATGTGCCTGTGGTCCTGAGTGGCTTGGAGACTGGGGATAGAATCACAACAAGGCAAGAGCCAGTTGCAGCTACCTGTCTATCTAAATAAACAAATATACAAAGAAGTAAGTTCAAAAACTTTGTGGAAAATAAATAGAATTAAAGTACAAATTTTAGTGCAAAAAATGTTGAAATCATGCATAGTTCGCGTGCGCTCGCCAGACAGACAGAGAGAGACAGAGAGATAGAAAGCGAGAAATCACCCCCCAGGGGGGATGGTCACGCCGCAATCCCTTCTCCTCCATTCTCCTCTCAGGATCTTGGGCACGCACGCACACGTGCCCGGCGTGAGTTTAAGCCGCCGGGTCCGGGACTCGAACCGCGGTCGACTATGTGGGAGTCCAGCGATATAGCCATTACGCTAACTGCTGGTCCCCATGCATAGTTCTTTTAATAATACACATAGTTCAGGAACTCTTTGAAGATCCCTCATAAATAAAAACCAAGACATACATTGCTTTCTTTCCAAGGTCAAAAAGACTCAGTTCCAAATCATGGACCACGCTGTAGACCAGAGATGTGAGAGCAGCCTGGACAACTCAGACTTGGGACAAAGTTGATTTTCTGAGCGGAGGTCTGGATTAAATTTCACTCTCAACAGTTTACTTTAAAAATGAACTAAGTACCTAAAGATGAGCCAAAAGGGCCATACAAAGGAACTGGCAGGTATCTTTTCGGCCTCAAGAGAGAAAATATAAGTTAAGCCAAAAAGAACACTTGAAATACGACCAATTTAGGTAGAGAATTGTTCTACAAGACATATGGCAAATGCACACGCTGAAAAAACAGAATCTTCTATTTAAAATCGAAACACAGGGATTTGTGGAAACCAGCCATGCTTTTAGCTACTGAGATTAGTCTGAATGAATAAATAGCCCCTCTTCTTTGATAGAAGAAACTCCTGTTTTGTGACAGCATAAAATGTAATGTAAGAAGGACTTAATTACAAAGGTGAGCATCATTCCTTCCAGATGAATCTGCATTGTGGGAATACATATTAAATGTTGTCACATATCCCCATCTAATAATTTCTCAAATATCAATTGCCCTTAACTGCACAGAGGAATCAACACACTGAGCTCCTTGTCTGAAGATGGAGAAATGAAATTCTACGTTTCTTCTGCTTGTTTGATTATGATAGCTCACCAGCAGCACCCGCCGTAGCATCTGTTCTTCAACAATAAAAAAATACGCAGGTTTGTGCTTTGTATTTTTCCTGTTAGTTTCAGCTGCTCTCCAAGCCATAACACCAGAAATAAATCAGTTTAAAAGATAAACTTGAGGAGCTGAAAAAAGAAGAGAAAGTGACCAATGAGACAGTGAATAAAAGACTTGCAAAGGACAAAAGCAAGCAATCAAAGCTGAATCCAAGAGGAAACAAGGATCTAGGGAGTGTTTCATCTCTAGATAATCAATTCAAATTTGTCACTGATACATCCCATTACGTGGTTGCTAGAAATTTTTACCATTTGACAAATATCAGTAGATGCTAAAATTCTTGTCTTGTCTACCTCTTAGGCAAATTGGAACCAATCTCTCTCTTAACTGTGCCACACAGTGGTCTTTTCCCAGGGTCCCCTTAGCAAATCTGATATCTGGACTCAAGGGAAACTGCTGCAGATAGAATGCATAGCCATCCTCATCACAGAGGAAATGTATTCTTCCCTCCCAAGAGCTGTTACATTCTATTATGCCCATATGACTCCCCTAAGAATTGTTATCAGAAACGTCTGTCTGCCTGACAAAAGCAGACCACATGGATTATTTTTTAGCACCCTTCTGTCTCAAATTAATTTCTGCCCCTAAGGTGGGATGTATTTTATACTGTTTTGTAAAGCAGTACCACATCACAGAATCTAGAGAAAGACCTGGCTGATTTGTTAAAATCCTCCACTTTAGTTCCTTTAACAACAAAATTACAGGGCTTTCCTTATACATAGACACAATCTGTGACCATCTTAGATAGTAAATTGCGACATCCAAAGAAAATGGAGGGAAAGACTTTGTGATAATCAGGGAAGGAAAAGTGTACCATTTATGTTGAGTACTTCAGCTGACATTAGCAAACTTCTATTTGAAAGACTATTCGGAAAGATTCGCAATATTTCTCCACTAAAATATTAGGATTCTATCAGGCTTCTTTCTCTAGTAGGTTATATTATGTGAGGCTCTATCATAGAATCTAAGTTTTTTAATTCTTGCAATAGACTGAATGCCACTAGGTAACTGAAATCAATTAAATATTCCGGAACCCATAGCAGTCCCAGAAGTTCATACATTGAAGATGCCAAATTTGAACCCACTCAACCTTAAGCACTCCTTAACTCAGCATGTCTTTGTCCCGTGAGTGGCTTTCTAGCTCTCCCACATTCATTCAGTGAATAGGCTGATCGTTCTCACAAATGCAAGAACATAAGTTCAATTTTGTCCTAGGTCAACCGATTTTGCCTTGGTGTATGATTGTAAACTGAACTCTTCATCATGGCCTTCACACAATCATCTAGCCCAGGTCTGAGAGGGGGTAAACAGCATGCTAGACTCATCACCACTGCAGGGAAACCAGTGAAGACTCAGTCCCCCTTGAGGTATATCAGTTTGCATTTGCTATAAGAACAAAGATTCTATGTCTTTTAGAGAAAAAGTAATGTCATTCAAAAGGGCCAGCCAGGAGCTGGCTCCTCTCCATTGGGAGGAGCTTGTCACAAAAATCATGCCCACCCTTATTCAAGGCAGGGGTTTGGAGTAACAACAGTGAGTTTTCTGTGCAGAAATCGGGAAAGCCTGCTCATGTTCTTTCCACCTCATGGATCAGAATCATGGGAGAGTGGCTAGCTCTAAACAAACTTGCAGTGCCACTATCAGGATAGTCTAATCATCTGTCCCTTATACTCTGGGAGGTCTTCTTCCCAGGTGTCTCACAATCCAAGAACTCTAAGATAGTTCCCTAAAGATAATAAAGACCAGACCATCTACTTTTCCTATTTCATCGCTTGATAATTTGCAGTGTTCCCCATGTTGTGAGTCCCATAAATGAGCATTCCCAACTCTCCCCGATGCCTTCCCAATCCCCCTCTTGAACACCTGCCCTACTTGTCTTAGTGTTGAACACCAAAAGCATTTTATTGTCTCACTGTAACAATAGAAAATAGTAGATCAATAAAGTTGTGGTTCACGTATTGCTCTCTTGATTGTAAATAGCAACTATTCCATTCTGCCCTAAGATGTTCATATTAGCCCTAGTACAAAAAGATATCACCATAGATTCTAAACTTTTAAAACAATTGAGGGCCAACTTAAAATAATACAACTCCAAAATCATGATAAAAGGTAGTGTTTGCAAATTTAATACTTTTCTGTGACTAGCAGCTATCCCTGCGGTGCGTTTTGCATATTAGATTTCTGGAAATGTTTGACTCCTTACCAAAGGACTGTATTTGTAGTCTTCACTAAGAAAATTGATCTCACCAACCAAGACAAGAGGCAATTTCAGAGAACTCCTTTCTTACCCTAGTAGAACTGCTTTCTCTTTCCCATTATCCTTTTAACTTTTATTTTTAGTATAATTACTGATGTAAAAGTGAAGAGCTCTTCATTTGGGAGTTGCTTTGTTTGTTCAAAGTAAGGGTAGGAGAATTTATCATAATACCTCCAAAAGCTGGGTTTTAACAACATATTTCCTTAGTGTCTTGTACCTGATATATTTCCAGCTCTAGAAATTCCTCTGTCAGATTAGGTGACACTTCATGACTGGAGCAGACTTTACCCTCACTCCCACCTAATGCTAATCTACTGCCAAAAATGTAAGGAACTACTTTCATAACTGACGCCAACCCGAGTCTAACAGGAAATGCCTGAGAACGCTTAGTCTGTCAAGCCTGGATAGCTAAGGCTCATTAGGGAGGCTCTGGTTCCACATTTGCCATGGCAACCTCTAGAGATACATATCTAGTATGGGACTGACATGCTGACATCACAGTCTGCTCCTTGGAAAGGGGGCAAGCAGAGACAAGACTCCCTTATTATCACTGCGATAATAATGCTGCTGATAAAATAATGCTGTGTATAGGAGGGTATGGAGAGAGTGTTGCTTTTACATAGCTTAAGTGGCTGGCCAAGATAAGAGCAGGGAATAATACGTTACTGTTTTGCCTCCTTTTTGTTAATCTTTTTTTTTTTTTTTCCCAAACACATTCACATTTTTTTAAAGCAAATGACAAAGACCCGGTTAACTAGCTTTATGTTTTAAACTTAAGCTTAACTGTACATATTTAAACAATTGTCAAAACTTACTAAGTTGCCAGCCATCATTCCTGAACTGCAGAATAAATACATTTTGTTTGTAATTATAGCTCAAAGTCTAGGTTTTTGTTTTTTATTTTTAGAATTATTTATTTAATTATATTTATTAATATTATTAATTTGGCAAAGGGTATATGTGCTCACTAGAGAGAGAGAGAGAGAAAGAGAGGAAAAGTGAGAAAGCAAGCCAGCAGATCCAATACTGGAACTGTGGTCGGCATGTGGGAGCCCAGTGCCTTAACCACCATGCCACCTGCTGGCCCCAAAGTTTAAGTCTTTTTCATCTTAGTTCTTTCTTTCATGAACAGTGAGAAAGCAATGGGTAGTTACTCTGTGGGATACTGCAGTGATAGGGCTAGAGCACTGGATGGGCAATGGGGTTCTTTTAGAACTGTTGGATTCTCTGCCAGTACCCCCAACAAGTCAGAAGGGCAAGGGGGAATAAAGTGCACTGGGAGTTAGTGATGATCTTTGGGAGACAGCCTGTCTACCCTGTCCTTTGAGCTGGAAGGAAGGAATTGATGCAGCAAGCGTATTGGGAAAACAGTAGAGGAGCGTGGGTAAATGAATGGGGCTATTTTCATTAGGGACTAGTGTGAAGGATTTCCTGAAAAACTCTGAATTTTCCTTCAGGGTTCCAGTTCTAGAATAAAAAAACAGAGAGATTTCACAGCTGAATTGAAAATGTCCCTGTGAAGTTTGGGATGCTGGCTTTCAGGCTTAACAAAACCTGGGTAAAATCCCCCTTTTAATCATGACAGAGAAATTGTAGGAGACTTAAACTGGCTAAAAATATTTTCCTCTCATTGTCCCCTCTGAAATGCAGTCCCAAGTCAGATGTAGACAATATCTTTCCCTGACCCTTGCTTCTCCCACCACCTACTGCTGTTTCTTTTCTCTTCCTTTTATTCCCAATATCTTCCATTTTTTTCTTTATTCTCTATTAGATCTGATTGAAAAAGGATTCTGTCCATCTCACTTGAACAAATCTGCTCTTACCAAGGTCATCAGTGACCACCCCCCATCATATTCAAGTCTTGCCTCACTTACCCCATAACTAACAGTTGGTAGCACTGATTCATCACTCTTTCCTCTTTTGTCATTGACTTCACTTGTCTCGTGAATAACAAAGTCTCCAAGTTTTCCTCCTTTTGAGCTAGTCTTTGTGCGAGAGTGGGAGGTGGCAGACCTCTGACTTTGGCCTTGGCTGCTGACTGAACGCGACATCTCCAGCCATGAGCCAGTTTGGTACCCAGTTGGTGGGAGCCACGGCGACCCTGTCACCACCACCAAAAACTCACAGCAATGAAAACTTCAACAAAATTGATATGTCTTTGGATGATATTATCGAATTGAATCCAAAGGAAGCAAAGAAGCAGAATTTTCCAAGACTAAATAGAAGACTCCAGCAAAGTGGTGTCCAGCAATTCAGGATGAAGGTAAGGTGGGAAATCCGACAGAATTCTGGTTTTGGCAAGACTAATCTGAGCGACAGAGGAAGAGTAATCCCTGGAAAGAGATGCCCTTATGGAGTTATCACTGGCCTTGCAGCTAGGAAGGCAACTGGAATTCAAAAAAGAATTAGCCCTATGAATCGCCCACCTCTAAGTGACAAGAATATAGAACGATATTTTCCAGTGTTAAAAAGGCAAGTTTTCCTCCTTTCTCCCTGAGCCACTTCTTTTTTCCACATCCTTGGCTGGCTTTGCCTTTCTTTAGCCACTTAGTGTTCTAGGACATTGACTCT
Organism: Tupaia tana; assembly: GCA_026018925.1. Lineage (NCBI taxonomy): Eukaryota > Metazoa > Chordata > Mammalia > Scandentia > Tupaiidae > Tupaia > Tupaia tana. Next base: position 94,118,036 of record JAKSZU010000001.1, on the reverse strand, counting down.
CCTGACTATCCTACCTCGTCCCTTGGTTTTAAATACCATGTGCATGCTGACAACAACCAGATTTAGCAGCCAATATCTACTCTCTAAATTACAAGCAAAATTCCTATTTAACATCTGTCTGACAGAAATCTCAAATTCAACGTGCCAAAACTTAATCCCCTATTTTTGGCAGTGAAAATGAAGGAAGAGAAGTTGCCTTGTCCTTGTAGCTCAGAGCATCCAAGCTAGAAACAACAGTAAGATTGGGGTTGGCCAAGAACTTTAAAGAACTGAGGGAACTCCACTCTAGACCGTGATGATAATAGTAGTGACAGTTATATTTAGGCTTTATTTGTGACACTCCAAGCAGAGTTACATGTATTAAATGGAGGAACACCAGAATAAATATTAGGTCGTTGGGAAAGACATGATGTATTTTTCCATGTTTTTTAATGCAAAAATGTGTCACGACTTTCCTGAAACCCAATAGATCAGCATGGCAATAAATTATTCTAATTACCTCAACTTCCCCAACTATTATTTCTTATTTCCACTGGCAACCATGAAAAACTCACAATTTAAGGGAAATCTTAACCCCTGGTTGTCTAACTCTCATATCTATCTTCACCTCTAGAGGGTTGTGCAATTCAGTCACCCATGGAAATATATTCCCCAAAGTTCCGAATTACTCATCAAAAGGGTTCTTCTGCAGTGCCCCCTACCAGTAATAAGGCATATACATACAGACGCATTTCAAGGATATATAGTCATTCTCAAAAAGAAAAAGAAAAAAGGTAAAGTTTCAAGTCACGTTAAGGAAAGAAACATTCTTCTATTTGGGGGACTAAAGAAATGGTACACTAAAATGTGCTGCTTTGGTACAGTGATTATTTTAAAGGCACTTGGAGATCAATAGCCACTGGCACAGGCTTTTCTGTTACTTACCTTATGACCAGACCCTCCTGAAAGAATTGAATTGTTGGTCCAGCAGGTGGAGGGGAGGTTAAGGCTCTGGATCCCACATGGCTGACCACGTTTTAAGTCCCAGACCTGGTGACTTGAAAATCACACCAGGCACATATGAATGCATGCCAAAAATCCCAAGAGGAGAATGGAGAAGGGACTGAAGCATAATCATCCCCTTGAGGGTTGATTTCTAATTCATTCTCTCTCTCTCTCTCTCTCTCTCTCTCTCTCTCTCTCTCTCTCTCCCCCTCTCCCTCTCCCTCTCCCTCTCCCTCTCCCTCTCCCTCTCCCTCTCTCTCTCTCTCTCTCTCTCTCGCGCGCGCGCGTGCGTGGACACACACACACACACACCCCTATAGCAAACTAAATTTAAAATTTTGAAAAAAGCTTTGAATTATCTGAGTTCCCTCTCCAGCAATCACATCACAGGGAAAACTGATTTATGCCACAAGAAAGAAGGCCTAGACCCAGAAGCATTTTGTTAAAGCTATAGTATATTCTTCCAGCCTATCTGTTCTCTCCCAAAGAAATCACTTCCTCTCCGTTAGGTTGCCTTTATCCCCCCTTTCCATTCCCTGTGAAGAGAATAGATAAGCTTCTCAATTTTATTGAGTTGTCGGGTACTTGCTTTTCTTTCCTACAATGCCCATGTGCATGTCATAAATTTCTCCTGTTAATCTGTCTACTGTCAGCTTATTTTATAGATTCAATTATCAGATTTTCAGAAGGTGAAGGGACCCCTTCACCCCTATACTATCCACCCTTTACACAACCACTATTAACATTTATAAAAAAGTTATAAAATATTTATAACAACATTTATAACAAAATAACAGGATTCAATAGTATAATAATAATAATATTTATTTATACTATTTTGAAAAGCAGTAATAGTTGCTCTTTGTATTTTTTCTATTTCAGATTGAAATGAAATTTTAAAAAATTATTATTTTTAAGACTTAAGTAATAATTTTAGGTTCCTACAAAGGCATATTTCTATTAATGTCCATTCCCCTGTAACTAAAACAAATATCAAAACCCAGTAGAAATTTTCACACTCAAATTTTTTTTTTACATTTAATCATGTCTTTACAGTGCACATTTCTTTTTCCAGCACGAATATCATGTGTGTCAGTCAAGACAAAAATATTACTATATACATTATCATCAGCAAATAGCTTCCCACTTTTTTGTCTTTTAAGCATACTTCCATTTGTTTTTTTTTTTTCCTTTCCCTTTCCCCTCCCTCCTTTCCATACTAAACTTTTTTATCACATTTTATTGATTTATGAAAGATCTTAAACTAAAAACATAGACAAAGCTAGAATCTAGTGCTAAGTGCACTGTAATTTTCTTCTGAAACATTTTTTTCTCTCTTCATTCCCCCTTTTACTAAAGAGAGGTATAATTTGAAGCTCTTTTTTAAGTTTTCTAGCCAGGTCAAACTCTAGAACTCCATTTTTGTTCTGTAAAACCAGTTTAGGAAATGATTTGTGATGTTGTAATCCTTCTGCTGGATAAAATCCTCAGAGATTAGAAGTTGAGTGCACACACACACACACACACACATACACACACCAGCCAATGGATGTCAGCCAAGGTTGCCAAACACAGATGTGTGGATGCCACTGCTAGAGGGACGAATACCAAGGTCAAGAGTTCCCAGAGTTTTGCATCATTTTGGACTGATATTGCTGCTGATACAAATAATAACATCTCTGCTGTCAAAGCTGCCTATCAGGGTAATGCTTCTGACATGTTGTCATTGTGTATTACACTCAATATCACTCAGAGAATAAATATAAAAATCTTGTTCAGTTTTTCAATATCTTTTAAACAGTGGAGTAGTGGCAAAACATGATGCTCTGCAAGGCCAACCCACATTAGAAGGGCCAAGGTCCATGTCTGGAGACCTCTCTTGAGTGTACCTCCATGATACCAGGCTGACTGAGGCTGGGGTAGATTGTGGCATCAAGACCCAGTTAAGTGTGTTCTTTCTCTCTTTCTTGTTCATGGAAGAAATAAATAAATAACTTAAGATAATATTTGCAAAATTTGAATAATAAACATGGTACTGTTCCCAGAAACATATCTTTATATTGTTCTTGAACAAACTTGAGTCTGTCTTAGTAGGATCTTTACCAATCGTGCAAATGAAGGCCTGGCAGGCCTGCCCCATAGGTCAATACAAATTTGCAGCTTGCTTCAACTCTCAAAGGAAAAATTTAGGTTTATTCAAGTTGGATCCACTGTTAAAACTGGGATTTGAAAGACAGAGTAGGAAGAATTGAGGCTTAGGACTATAAATGACCAAAAGAGAAATCAATACCCAGGTAATTGAGAAAAAGCCATTGGGAATCTTGAAGTATCATCACCATAAAAAATTTAATATAATGAAAGATGTCATTCAGTTTTTCAGTATCTCAGTATAAATAAGATATGGATTGGATGATCTTAGTTTTAAAGAAAGTCCAGGGTACATGGGGAAATTGAGAAAGAATGTTTTGTTCACCTCCGGTTATTTTACTCTTGTTTTGGAAACCTGTTCCATAACATATCATAAGGTTATATTTATAGGGAGGTTTATATTTCTGGTTAGTTTCCTTTTAAAGATGCTTTGGTTGTAGATTGAAAAGTTCATTCTAAAAATTCAAACGTTTTGGGGATATTAATAAATAAAGGACATTAAATAAAAACAAACTCTTGCTGTATTTAGCAACTTCGATAGATCTCAAGAGCATTATGCTGATTGAAAAAAGCATTCAAGATGATCCCTTTTACACAGTAACCTTTAAATGAAAAGTCAGTGATGATGAACAGACTAGTGATTGAAGGAGTTAGATTTAGGGGACGACCATGACTTTCATGGGATAGCACAAGGAATTTCTTTGTAGTAATGGTACAGTTCTGTACCCTGATAGGTGTGTATATATATATATATATATATATATATATATATATATATATAGCGAGAGAGAGAGAGAGACTTTATGGAAATAGATAGATAGCTACATCCATATATCCATCAACAGATGAATGGATAAAGAAAATGTGGTATATATTCACAATGGAATACTATTGAGCCATTTTAAAGAATAAAATTCTGTCATTCAATGCAACATGAACAAGTCTGGAAGACATTATCATAAATGAAATAAATGAGGCATCGAAATAGAAATACCTCGTGTTCTTACTCATATGTGGAAGGTTAAAAAAAAGAAAATTGACCATCAAGAAAGAGAGAGTAGACTAGTGTTTACTAGAAGCTATTAAGGCAAGAGGGGAGATAGTAAGATGTTGGTTAATGGAAACAAATTACAAATAAGACAAATAGGAACCAGCAGTTGGCGTAATGGCTATGTCGCTGGAATGGGAATGTAGTAAACTACGGTTCGAGTCCCGGACCCAGTGGCTTAAACTCACACCGGGCACGTGTGCATGCATGCCGAGGATTCTGAGAGGAGAATGGAGGAGAAGGGACTGCAGCATGGCCATCCCCCGGGGGTTGATTTCTCACTTTCTGTCTCTCTGTCTCTCTCTGTCTTTCTGGTGAGTGCATGCACCCTATAGCAAAACCCTCTCAAAAAAAAATAAGAAATAAGAAAATAAGTTCTAGTGTTCTGAAGCACAGTTGGGTGACTATAGTTAACATTAATTTATTAAATATTTTGAATAGCTCAAAGAAAAGATTATTTTGGGAACCAGCAGTTAGCGTAATGGCTATGTTGCTGGACTCCCACGTAGTCGACCGCGGTTCGCGTCTCAGACCCGGTGGCTTACAACTCACGCCGGGCGTGTGTGCGTGCGTGCCCAAGATCCCGAGAGGAGAATGGAGGAGAAGGGATTGCGGCGTGACCACCCCCCCTGGGGGGTGATTTCTCGCTTTCTATCTCTCTGTCTCTCTCTGTCTGTCTGGCGAGCGCACGTGCCCTATAGCGAAAACCTCTCCAAAAAAAAAAAAAAAAAAAGAAAAGATTATTTTCATTGTGAGGTGGTACATGCATTCACTTGCCAGTGATAGAGAAACAGAGAGAGAAAGGGAGAAAGTACCTCCCAATGGGGCAAAGTGACACTACAATACTTTCTCCATTTCTCCATGTGAGCATGCACACACACATGCCCTGTGTGTGTCTGTGTTTTTCAAGCCTAAGACCTGGGATTCAAAACAGAGTTGGCTGTGTGGGATCCTGCTTCCTTAATCTTTAGGCCATTTGTTCCATAACATATTAAGTTAATATTTCTGGGGAGTCCATTAGTTTCTACTTACAAGATACTTTGGCTGTGGATTGCTGGCCCTGAAAGGAAGGATTTCAAATGCTTTCAACACAGAGTAATGACAAATATTTGAGGCAATGAAGTAGTACATTATCCTGATTCACTGGGTCATTGGAAAAGTCATGATGTGTTTTTGCATAGAAAAATACATTACAACTTTTCCGACGACCCAATAATTACTATATATCATATTTATGCACTTACAAAAAAGTACCCCAAAATGTACATAATTATTGTGTCACTAAAAATACTTTTAAACTTGTTTTAAAATAGGAGTAATATCTTCTAAAACACACACACACACTTAAAAACGGATGAAATATAGATAAGGTTTGTACCTGAGTTAACAATATTGTAACAACATTGAGTTCCCAGTTTTGACAATGCACTGTAACTACGTAAGGAAATAATGAGTTGAGAAGCTGGATGAAGGGTACCCCAAGAGCCCTCTGTACTGCATTCACAGCTCTGTGTGAGCCTTACACTATTTCAAAACAAAAAGTTATTTTAAAAATCAAATATATAACTTTCATAATAAATAGCGTAGGGAATAACAGGTTGTTCAGAATTACCCAAGCAATTATTAATAAATATTTTTTAAATCCACAGGCTTTTTGAGTACTGCAGTTATGAATAAAACGATCACAATATTACTACTCCCTAAGTGTCATTATCAACATCTTCTGATCTCAAGTCTAAAATCTCATCATTAAAAAGTCATGATAAGCAAAGAAACATACAAACAAAAGCCTTAATAGTTGTGCAAAGCAAAGTTCATTTGGCCATAGGTTTTACTCTTAAGAAACATTCTAGCCTAGTCAAATGATAAAGGTATCATTTAATAGAAGATACATCAGTATCTGAAAGGCAGAGCCTGTAATATCTGTTGATAAGGCATCAATTATAAGAGTTGTTTAATCGCAAAAATAAATTAATGATTTCCATTTCTGAGAACTAACAGTAGTATGAAGAATTAAAATCATGTTAGTGGGGCTACTAGATGGCATGGTGGTTAAAGCACAGGATTCCCACATGGCCAACCACAGTTCAAATCCCAGACCCAGCGGCTTGAAAATCACATCAGGTAAATGTGCGTGCATGCTCAAAATCTTGAGAGGAAAATGGAAGAGAAGGGATTATAGCATGGCCATTTTGCCTGCGGGATGATTTCTCATTTTCTACCTTTTTGTCTCTCTCTCTCTCTCTGATGAATGCATGCACCCTATGGGGGGGAGAAATTTTTTAAAAAGTTATTTTTACTACTTATTGTAAAAGCACTTGTCAGCTACCTACTTTATATGTGTGCTATATGTGATGGTGGGAATACAAACTAAATGAACATGATTCATGCCTCAGCACTCACATCAGGCACTGAGAGCAAAGGCAAAGACCATACATGCGCCCATGACCAATCTTCACCCCAGCTCATTTTACAACTCCTTTCCTTCCAGTGCTATGAATGCAGATTAATGAATTTGCCAAAGCTACTTTGCAATACAACTTATCAAGTACTTTTAGTTTTTTCCTGACCATAGCTAGGTAATCTGAGTTAATAGTACTCAAAATGGAGTAAAAGTAAGATAAGAGGTAAATGATTATAGTTATAAAATAATTAAATTCCATTAAGATCAATTACTCACAAAGAGATCTTAGCAATTTTCTTTTTAGTCAGTCTCAATGGTCCTTACCCTCTCTTACTGCCTTATGCCACAATATTTATCATCTATTAAGGAAACTAATCTAATCCTTTCATCTCTTCTTGGCTTGATGCACAGTGCTCCTTTTTCCATCAAAAGTTAATAGAAAAATGGAACTAAAGCATGAGTTTATTTTAAACACTTTTTAAATCCATGGATAGGGTTTTTTTTATATTTTGAATTTTCCATTAACTTTTTGAAGACTCCCCTTATATTTTCACTGAACCCCACATTCATTCCATTTTCTGTGCTATACTCCTTAATTTGGCCCTGACACAATACAAGTTTCTGTAAACCACAGCTGACACCTTTTTTTTTTTTGCAAAGGTTTTTGCTATAGGGCACGTGTGCTTGCCAGAAAGACAGAGACAGAGAGAAAGAAAGTGAGAAATAGCCCCCCAGGCAGATGGCCATGCTGCAATCCCTTCTCCTTCATTCTCCTTGGAATCTTGGGCACACACGCACACACGCCCGACGTGAGTTTAAGCCACCGGGTCCAGGACTCGAACTGTGGTTGGCTACATGGGAGTCCAGTGATATAGCTATTACGCCATCTGCTGGTCCCCACCAGGGCTGGCACCTTCTTTACCCCTAATCTACTTTATTTGACATTCTTGCGTTTAAAAACTAGGTACTTATCCTTATCTTGTAAGCTTTAATTTTTAAAAAATAGCTACACATTTAGTATTTATATGTTTTTAATGAGCATACTTCTAAACTTACTCATTAGCTTTAAGAGACAATCATATATCTGCTCAGCCAATGGCTGTTAGAATCCTGAATGCACAGAGTGATTCTTTTAAATCATATCAATTTGAAGTAGGCCTAAAACCCTTGGTCCAGCACTGCAAATTGCCTATTAGTAGAGTAGGTTATTTATCTCCTCCATCCTTCGATGTTTGTACATTTGTCATCTCTTATCAGCATCAGTGTTAGAGTGCAGAGTAAATTAGAAACTTCTTTTCTTTTGGGTATGGGGTGAAAATTACAACTAATCAAAGTTGGCCTTCTGTTCATGCATACACCACTTCTGTGTGGCAGAGGAAGCCATTTAAGGCAGTATGTAACTTTTAATATTCATTTATTCAATAAATATATATTGATTACATATCATGTGTTCAGCACTGTTCTAGATATTGGAATAAAGCAGTGAACAAAGATAAATACCTTTGTCCTTTTAAAGTTAACATTCTTTTTCCTTTCCTAGATTTTGTTACAGGGCATGAACGCTCACTGCAGAGAAAAAGAGAGAGATAAAAGGAAAATGAGAACTCACCCCCTCACCGGGGGAATGACCTCACCACACTCCCTTCTCCATTCTCCTCTTGGGATTTTGGGCATGCATGTATACATGCCCGACATGTTTTTTCAAGTCTCTGAGTCCGGGACTCTAATGGTGCAATTGGCCATGTGGGCTTGAGCCACTTTAATCTCAGCCCCACCTGCGGGCACAAAGTTAACATTCTTTTATTTTAAGAATTATTTTATTTAACTTTATTTATTTATTTATAATTTGACCAGAGAGGGACAGAGTGAGAGAGAGAGAGGGAACGTGAGAAAGCAAGCCGCCAGGTCCATGGCTTGAACCTTGGTCAGCCTTGTGGGAGTCCAGCGCCCTTACCACCACACCAGCTGCCCCACGAAGTTAACATTCTAATGGAAAAGAAATAATCAGGGAGAGAAGAAAGAATCCAAGCACATAGCAAACTTAAGTACTCATTTGCACGATAATGTAGGGCTGATTATTTTATGGGGGAAAAGTCAAAGGTATATGACATGAGATATAACCTTTTTTTCATGTGAAATTAGAATAAACCTCTTCTTAGTCTAATGTGCTAACTTCCCTGGTAAACTAGTGAGATAATCAGCAGGCAAAAACAGGAGCCTAACTCCTTTTGGTGAACAGGGGAGAGACTCCACTAGCACCCAAAGTGTGAGGTCCTTCAGCTTATAAGGTGTCCAAAACATCTTCCTTTGGGACCTATAAGGGGAGGAAAAAGTTACAACTCTGTTTATTATAATCAAGTGTGTGTTTGAGCTGACAAAAACTAAGCAAAGATTCTCAGAAAAAGGATGGCAAATGCCTGAAGCATATTATTGAGATTTCTATTGGCAATAACACACACATGTATGTTCACACATGCAAACTACTCATGGGCAGAGTTTCCACAGGGTATCAGCAATACAACGATCCCCTGATAGATGGCAAAATGAAAACCCTCTGCACATGAAATTGTATGACTAAATTCTGGACATGCCCTACACACACACACACAAGTAAGCAAGAAATATTCTTCGGGATAGAGGACGGATTTCATATGGAGAGTAAATAATGTATTACATACAATGCTTGGAATTTATCTGGTGAAAGAAACCCTAGCATTCCAGAGCACAATCATGCAAAAATGTTCCCTGCAGCTTCTACACGGTTCTATACCAAGTAAATGAGTCTAAGCCTGGTGTGACCAATTAACTTTCCAAATACACTCTAAACTTTAGTGCAAATTTGACTCACATAGTCAAATGCTACAAAAATATTTATTTATGTTTTGCCCACTAATAGTTTACATATGGATTTTATATAGATAATAGATCATATTACTGAAAATAGCTCAGAATGCAGAGCATACTTTGGATTACTATTTCTTAGAGATGTAAGAAACAAGAACAAGCCCATGGAACCAGCAGTTAGCGTAATGGCTATGTCGCTGGACTCCCACGTAGTTGACCGCAGTTCTAGTCCCGGACTCGGTGGCTTAAACTCATGCTGGGCACATGTGAGTGCATGCCCAAGATCCCGAGAGGAGAATGGAGGAGAAGAGATTGTGGCGTGGCCATCCGCCCTGGGGGGTGATTTCCTGCTTTCTGTCTCTCTGTCTCTTTCTGTCTGTCTGGTGAGCGCACGCGCCCTATAGCAAAAACCTCTCCGAAAAAAAAGAACAAGCCCACAGGAAAAAGAAAATAAGCAGTTATGAGGTTGACTTTTAGGTTACTATATCACGCATATTTTTCCCAAAGAATTTGTGCCATGTGTATACTAAAATATATATACAAAACTTATTTGTTAACTCTAACTATAAAGCTACAAAGTGATACAAATATGGATTTGTCATTAAACTATTTTTAAAGAAAAATCTTCAATGTCATTATGTTTGAATAACTAACAAGTTAATTGAACATGTTTATATTTTGTTCACATTCATTTATTATCAACTAAATAAGTCACATCATTAATTCTAGAGATACAAAAAATTTGCACAGTTTAAAAAATGGTTAAACATATGTTTAACTTCAAAGTGTCAACTTGGCTTTATTAATTTCTCTCAACTACATAATACAGCCAAAACAAACACATTTTAAAAGTGAGGCAATTTAAATGCAGAGTTGGTGATATTTTAGGTTATCTTTACAAATTCTCCTAGGCAGTCTACTTATTGGCAAATAAGCTCTCAAAGACAGAGTTTTTGAATAGTAAAGAAAACACGTGGTTTGAAAACCACATTCAGCCCAGACAGTCTTGGGGATCCTAACTTCTTTGGAGTGCAAATAGCTAGCTTCAAAGAGAATAAGAAAGCCACACACATACTCCTGAGACGATTTTGCCAGAGCCTGCAGTCAACAGGAGACGTGCTGGGAAAGCGGTGTCTCTACCTGCCTCTATCACTTCTTCAGAAAGAAGACAAATACCTTCCAGACAAGCCCCCCTCTCCAGAACATTGAGAGAGAACCTTCTCCATAGTACAGCCATCCCTCTAGTGGCTGGGCCACAAGAGCGAGCATTTTTACAGGTCTGCTGGAGAAGGCCATGTGGCAGTCTCTGGAATTTTACCTTATTGGTCTTTCACTGGAAGTTTTCCAAAACTCAGAAACTAATCTATTCTTCACTCACTAGATGCATTGTTTTTCTAAGACTGACTCTGAAGATAGCTCCGACTGAGTTTAATAAATACCTTCATACAGACAAAATAGTAAAGGAAAACCAAGTTTTGCTTACTATGAATAAAAATTCTATCATAAACATCGCTGGATTTGGATAGAGTACTTATGTGCCAAACTGAAATGATACTAATAATCTCAGCATATCTAGCCTACTGTACACATTTTAAAAACCATAATCCCAGAGTGGGGTGGCAGGTGGCCTGGTGGTTAAGGCTCTGGACTCCCACATGGCTGACTGCAGTTTAAGTCCTGAACCTACCCACTTGCTTTCTCACTTTCTCTTTCTCTCTTTTTGTCTCTCTCTCTGGTCAAATTAAAAGTAATAATAATAACAAATAAAATTAAATTAATAAATAATTCTTTAAAAAAAAACTATTATCCCAGGTGGACAGAGACCTGGATTATTAATAAAACAAATTAAAGAAGGATTTTTCTGATAAATGTGCAAGTAGCTTTGAGATCTGAACAAACCAAAGGAAGACTTAGTGTAGACTCAATAAGAAAAAGGAAAATTGAATAGACCAGTCACCTGAATGAATTACTGTTTTTTATGAATTTACATTAGAGTCTCCTTCAGTTTGTCCAGATCTTAAGAGTTATTCCTTGAAAATGTTTCCTGTGACCAATCCATTTAAAAGAGCATCACCCTGCTCTCTATTTATTACCCTGGTTTATTTTTGTTTAGAGCACTTTTGACATGATATTAATGACATGATATATCTTTATTTGCTTATTGTCATATCCTTCACTAAATGGCAAGGCTCTTCAAGAGTGAGAATTTCATTCCTTTAGTTCATTGCTACATCCTTAGCACCTAAGACACTGCTTTGCAAAAATTAAGACCTTACTAATTATTTGTAGATAGAATAAGTAAATAGAGACCTTTAGGCCAAATGTGTCTCAATGAAATAAAATGCTAGTTTCCAAATGTTGACCCTCCCATTATATTAGTAAGATAATATAATAAGTAGTAATGTAGAGAATTACCACTTGATGTTGGAGGAAATAAGGAACCAAAGAGAAAGAGAGTATTAGTTCTGATGTACCAATAATAGGATATTCATAGAAAATTTAAAATAAATTCATTTTTAAAAATGCATAGCCAAGATCTCATTGTAGCCATTAAGAATTTGAATATCAGGGCCAGCAGAGGGCATAATGGCTACATTGTTGGAATCCCACATGATCAACTGTGGTTCAAGTCCTAGACTCACAGTCTTGCAAAGCACATGGTGTGTGTGCATGCTTCCCCAAGATCCCCAGAGGAGAATGAAGGAGAAGGGATTGTAATGTGGCCATCCCCCAGAGATATAGGGGTGTGGGGTGATTTCCACTGTTTCTGTCTCTTTCTTTCTCTCTGGAAAACACACAAAAGTCAAAAACCCCTTAAAAAAATGAATCTCTTCCCCCAAACCACTTGGTAGGACTTTGTATACACTTTGAACACAGGAGCATGCTTGGAAAGCCATGTTCCTGGATTGTTTAGCAATCAAAACAAAATTAACGATTTTGTAAAAATTATGAAATGGAGCAAAATGTATCAGTTAGAAATAATTCTATGATAAAAGAAATTGTTATATTCTTTTGAGAAAGCTTCTGCTACCTATATTTCTTATGGCAGACTCCCAAGGAAAGTCAGGATATACCCTGAGTCTCTTTAAAAATCAAGTACTTAGGGACCAGCAGTGAGCATAATGGCTATGTCGCTGGACTTCCACATAGTCGACAGCGGTTCGCATCCCGGACCCAGTGGCTTAAAACTCACGCCGGGCGCGTGTGCGTGTGTGCCCAAGATCCCAAGAGGAGAATGGAGGAGACGGGATTGTGGCATGACCATCCCCCCTGGGGGGTGATTTCTCACTTTCTGTCTCTATGTCTCTCTCTGTCTGTCTGGTGAGCGCACATGCCCTATAGTGAAAACCTCTCAAAAAAAAAAAAAATCAAGTACTTCAACATGGTAGCTTATGAGAGTTTGTAAAATATAAGAATGTGAGATCAGATTACAAAAAAATACTGTCCCATCTCATTTTGGCTAACAGTCTGATTAGCATTATCTCTGATGGTCAAGTACCACTTATGGAAGAAGTAATGTAAAAACACAACTCCAATTTTTGTCAGGAAAAAAAACGTGGAACTTGTGGTTAAATATTACCTCTACTCTCTCCTGAAACCACTAAAGTAACAATCAAGAGATGGATAAAAATGACAAGGCACATAAGGGCAAAAAAGAGAAAAATCTGTAACTGGGAATTAAGAGGATAAATGGTAACTGACTTGGTAGGCAAAAGTAAGCCTGGAGAAGACCCAGGAGTAGCTAACTGATACTTCAGAACCCTAGGAAATCTCAGGTATTAGAGACACCAGGTAAGCCTAGAAGTAGGGATTCAGATGAGGTAGAACACACAAGTGTAGTTTGAATATCTATATAAATCTGTATACATCAATATAAAAAGTACTTGCCCAACAGATTCTACACACACACACATACACACACACCTCATTCAGCTAAATAGCTACTTCTCTTTCCAATGAATTTCAGTGTCCCTCACTTTAATATGGATGAAGATTTCTGAGTATGATGGAATAGCTTGTAGCAGACCAAACTCTAGCTTAGAACAACTAGAAAAGTTGTTTATAAGAACTGCTAAGACAATGTACCAGAGGAGTGAACTATAGAGATGGAGCTGACAACCTACAGTAGCATTCCCCTCATGTATTGCCAATCCTGGTAGCTGGTCAAGATGTTGGCAATGCAGTCTTTCCTCAGACAAAGGAGAAGCAAGCAGAGCTTTAGGAAGTTTCCTGAGGCTAGGCAAAAAATATTTATAACAACAATAAAATAAAAACAGAAAAGTCAAGTTCCCAGGGAAAAAGTAAGAAATAGAAAAGCAAGACAGACTCACAACTGGCATTATCTCTATTATCTGAAGTTCCACAGGGACAGGAGTCCAAAACCTAGTCAGAAATCTTCCAAAGTACTAAGAAGTCATTTTTTACCACATTTTAAAGTACTGAGTAAGCAAAGATTAGAGGTTAAGGTAAGGCTTTGAATAGGGCCCCAGTGCATTCAACAGCTCTGGTAGGAAGATCTGCAGAGCTACACCACAAGAGCTGATCTAAAGCTGAGGTAGAAAAGGATATCCTGTATTCGCTATTGAAAGATTTAATATTATCTGCATCTATACTGCCCAAAGTAGTCTACACATTCAAGGTGATTCTTGTCAAATTCCAAAAACATTTTTTACAGAAACAGGAGAAAAAAATTTAAAATTCATATGAAACTGTAAAAGACACCAAATAGCCAAAACACTCTTGAGCAAAGAGAATAAAACTGGAGACACATGATCCCAAAATCTACACAGCTATAGTAACCAAACAGCATTATATTTATATAAAAACAGATATATAGACAAATCAAACAGAATAAAATGCCTAGAAATGAATTTATGCATTTATGGTTAACTGATCTTTGACAAAAATTTTAAGAACATACAATGAGAAAAGGACATTTGTTTCAGTAAATCGCGTTGAGATAAATGTATATACATATGCAGAAGAATAAAATTGTATCATTATCTCACACATAAACAAAAAAAATCAACTGAAAATTGATTAAAGACTTAAGTAAAAGGCCTGAAACTAAAAATACTACCAAAATAATTAAAATGGGAGAAATCTCCAAGACATTGGACTGTGTAATGATTCATTGGCAATAACCCCAAAAGCGAAAAATAGACAAATGAGTAACACCAAACTAAAAAGCTTCTGCATAAGGGAAACGATCAACAGAGTGAAGAGAAAAGCAATGGAACAGGGGAAAAATGTTTGAAAATCATACATCTAAAAAGAAGCTAATATCCAAAACATAAGAAACTCAAAGTAGTAGCAGGAAAACAAATAACTGATTACAATATAGCAAATTGTCAGCCACACAGCATAATACTTAAATACAGTGCATTTTGGAGCCAGATCCTGCATGACCAACCATAGTTTGAATCCCAGCTGTGGAAGCTTGAAAAACATGCCAGGTAAGTGTGTATGTGTGCTCAAGATCCTGAGGGGATGGAAAAAGTGAAGAAAAAATTATTGCAGCATGATCATACCCCATTGGGGTTGATGTTTTCTTTTTCTTTCTCTCTCTTCCTCTCTCTCTCTTTCCCTCTCTGGAAAGTACATGTTCCCTCTGGCAATTAAAAGGACCTAAAGACATACAAATGGGCAAGAAGTATACCAAAAAAAAAAAAAAAAAAAAAAAAGTTCAACATCACTAATCACCAGTGCAATGCACATTAACACTACAACACATGTCATTTCACACCTATTAGGATAGCTATTATCAAAAAAGACAGGAAATAACAAGTATTGCCAAGGTTATGAAGAAAAGGGAACACTTGTAAACTGTGGAATACAAATTAGTATAGTCATTATGAAAAACAGGATTAAGTTTCCTCAAAAAATTAAAAATAGAACTTCCTTATGACCCAGCAACTTCATGTATGCCAATGTAAGTCAACTATAATAAAATCAGTGTGGCAAAGGGTTATCTAAACTACCACATTTTTTGCAATGTCGTTCACAATTGCCATACATGGAATCAACCTAAGTGTCTATCAACAGATGAATGGATAAAGAAAATAACGAATCTAATTTGCCTTAATTTAAAAATATGTCGTTTTCAACAACATAGATATATCTAGAGAACATAATATTAAGTAAAATAAGCCAGGCACAGAAAAACTGTAGTACATGAACTCATACATATATATATATATATATATATATATATATATACACACACACACACATATATATGTTTGTGTATATATATATATATAAATTTCAAAATCAAATTTATAGAACAAGAGAATAGAATGGTGATTACCAAGGGCTGGAGTAGTAGTATGGGGGCCAAAAAAGAGTATTGGGTGGATATTTATCAAAGGATACAAAACCTCAGTTGGGAGGAATACATTCAGAAGAACTGTTGTACAACATGTAACTATAACTAATGACAATGTATTGCATACTCAAAAGTTGCTAAAAGAATAGATTTTAAATATGTTTACCACAAAACAAAGTTAAGTTTGTGAGTAATATGACAATTAACCATTCTACAATGTATGCATACATGAAAACTTCAAAAATTTATGAGAAAATGGAATTAAAGTATTTTGGTGCAAAAAATTTTGAAATCCATGCACAGTTTTTTCATAATATGCATTTTCTGGGAATCTTTTAAAGATCTCCTCATATGTCAAAACATCATGTTATAAAGTATAAATATGTACTTTTTAAGAGACAAGCTAATAAATAAATAACACTTATATTAAAATAAAGCTTAAAAACTATAAGCCAGTATTGATAGACCTCAGTTCCTCATTGGATTAAGGTAGTCAGGCATACTCTATCTCCCTGCAAGATAAGTGAAATCTTTGGAGACAAAATTCATAATTTGAACCTCTATGATTTTCTTCATATATAATATCCTATAGTAAATAAATAATTATTAGACATGACAAAAATAAGATAATATAACCACACCTCAAGATTAAAAATAGGGGAACCAGCAGTTAGCGTAATGGCTATGTCGCTGGACTCCCACGTAGTCGACCGCGGTTCGCTTCTCGGACCCAGTGGCTTACAACTCGCGCCGGGCGCGTGTGCGTGCGTGCCCAAGATCCCGAGAGGAGAATGGAGGAGAAGGGATTGCGGCGTGACCATCCCCCGTGGGGGGTGATTTCTCGCTTTCTGTCTCTCTGTCTCTCTCTGTCTGTCTGGTGAGCGCACGCGCCCTATAGCAAAAAACCTCTCCCCCCCCCCAAAAAAAAAAGATTAAAAATAGGAAATAGAGAGTCAAGTAGACAGCATATGGTTACATCACTGGACTCCCAAGTAGTACACTATAGTTCAAGTCCTGAACTTGGCAACTTGAAACTCACACTGGTGCATGTACATGCATGCCCAAAATCCCAAGAGGAGAATGGAATAGAAGGGATTGTAGCATGGCTATCCCACTTTCCTGGGGGGTGGGGAGGGTGATTTCTTGCTTCTGTCTTTCTGGCATGTACATGCATCCTATAGTAAAAATCTCTCTTTAAAAAATAGAAAATAGAAACAGACTCATAATGAGCACATATTGGAGACTGGCAAGACTGACTTCAAAATAACCATGATTAGTATGTTCAAGAAATGAGAAGAAAAAAGGCAAACATAACCAGAAAAATTTTATCTATAGAAAAGTATCAAATAAAAGTTCTAAAATTAAAAAATAATCTCTCTAAAATTAAAAATTTAATAAATGTGTTTAAAACTGGCTACATTTTTAAGAAGAGATCGGTGATATAAAGACTGGTAAATAGAAAAATACCCAACTGAATACCGGAAAAAAGAATGATTGACAAAATATTTGTTGAAAAGTAAAATCCATGTAGGGCACAATTCAATGGTAAAATGAATATGTAACTGGAATTCAGAGGGGTAAGTGAGAACTAGAGAACTGAGTAGAAACATTATTTCCACACACACACAATAATCCAGAAATAAAAAATGCTAATTCACAAATTCAAGAAGTGCTACAGAGAGATCAGGACTACTGAAAACCCTCTGCCCAGACTTCACTCTCCTTTCCCCCAAACCTAGCCAAGGAGCTAGGATAAGCCAATCAGCAGCCATCTATATATGAGTTCCAAACGGCCCCATTCAGGGATCAGGACCACCAAAGACCCTCTGCCCGAACTTCACCCTGCCCCTTGGGCCTAGCCAAGGAGCCGGCTGTGCAAAGAGAGAAATATGGTACTGTTTAGAGACTGTATGTTACCTCCTCCTGCATTCCTCTGATTGCTCAGATTTAACTCTGAAACTAGGAAAAAGTGTGTAATCCATCAGATGACCAGAAATCACTGCAGAGGCACAAGACATATGAGAAATAAAGAAAATATCTCTTCTCTAAGGGAAAAAAAAAACTATTCTTCCTACACAGAGCATACAAGGGAACACATGGAAATGTCAGATAAAGAATTTAAAATATTCATGTGGCAAAGAGATGCAAGAGAAGAGAGACGATGAAGTCCAGAAGGTGCAGGAGAAAAGAGAGGAGTTTCAGGAGGTGAGGAAGTTCCTGCATGATCTGAAAGAGGACATACACATCTTAAAAAAGAATCAAACAGAATTGTTAGAGAAGAAGGCTATAATACAAGAAATCAAAATCTCCCTTTAAAATATCCAAAGCAGATTAGATCATGCAGAAGACGGATTCTCAGTTTAGAAGATAGAACCTATGACCTACAAAAATTCACCAAAAAGACTGAGAAAATAACCCAAAAATATGAGGATAACATATGAGTAATACTAGATACCATTAAACACTCAAACATGTGGATCATCAGTATCTAAGAAGGTGAAGAAACTAATAAGGGCATTGATAATCTGTTCCATGAAATCCTGGAAGAAAAATTTCTAAATCTAGATGAGCACTCAAATGTCCAGACCCAAGAAATACAAAGGACCCCACATAGATTCAACCCATGAAGATCTTCCCCAAGGCACATCATAGCCATATTGACCAAAACCACAGAGATAAGACACTAAAATTGCCAAGAGAAAAATGTCAAGTTACTTTTGAAGGATATCCCATCAGGCTAACATTGGACCTCTCATCGGGAACAATGAAAGCAAGGAAAGAATGAGAAAAATATATTGAAAATGTTAAGTGAAAAACAATTTCAACCAAGAATACTATATCTGGCAAGATTATCCTTCATATGGGAAGAAAAGTTCAAAAGATTCTCAGATAAACAAAACCTGAAATTGTTTATCAACACCAGACCAGCTCTTCAAGAAGTGCTGAAGGGAGTGCTATACCAGGAAAACTAAAGACAGACAGAAATAAGAGAACAAGAAAAGGCCAACTTAATAGTAGGGACAAGTTCAAAAATACCAATAATAATGTTGAGTGTTAACTTCCAGGATTTTAATGGAAAGATAAGATCACAGTAACACTCCAAATTCAATAGAATAGATATTAATTACATGAGTCTGAACTAGTGAAATAAAATTTTTTGACTTTAGACTAAAACAGTATTGATTTTCTTCGATGCTTTGATTTCCATATTTATAAAATCACCTGTGCTTGCTATTGAAAGCTTTTAACTTAATTAAGATCTTTAGTGAGTCAATAAAATGTGAAAAAAAGTCATGAAAAACAACTGTAGATACCAGAGACAGTGAGGGGGAGGGGTGAATTGGCAGAGGTTGAGAGGCAGGAAATCAATGTAAGGGGAAGCAAAATGTATAAGAAACAAGAAATAGAAGGTTATTTGTTGATGATAGCATGTCTGGTAATATCCTTGATTGAGCCAATATACAATGTATTCTGGGTGGAAAATCTCATTTTGTATACTGTATTGATGCACAATGAATGACTGTAAATAAATAAAGAAAAGAAAAAGATGTGCCATATAAACCCCAAACAGAATAAGAGAAAAATTATTATTTGTCCAATAAATTGTCTATGCCATAATCCAGACCAGTAAACTTACCATTCCCATGGCAATAGAAAATTGGTCTAGGAGCAGGAGAGCCAACTCTTTCTGATACCACCACCAACTTTCGTAAAAGTAGCAGGAGTGGAAACTTACATTATCCTCTGAGGAGCAATAATAAGGAATTGAGGATCACCTTCTCAACAGGAATATTGGAAGACAGAAGACAATAAAATTACATCTTTAAAATGCTGAAATATGGGAACAGCAGATGGAGTAATGTTACATCACCAGACTCCCACGTAGTTGACGTGGATCGAGTCCTGGACCTGGTGGCTTAAAACTCATGCCACGCATGTGTGTGTGCATGTTCAAAATCCAGAGAGAAAAATGGAGGAGAAGGGATGGTGGCTTAGCCATCCCCCCTGGGGGGGAGGGTGATTTCTTTCTTTCTGTCTCTCTGTCTTTCCATGTCTCTCTGATGAGCACACGTACCCTATAGCAAAAATCTCTCAGGAAAAAGAAAATGCTAAAAGAAAGTAATTGCCAACCCAGAATTCTACACTTAGTAAAAATACTTCAAAAGTCAAGATGAAATACTTTCCCAACAAGCAAAAGCTTTGAGAATCTGTTTTCAGAACACCTGAATTAAAGAAATACTAAAGGAAATAGCAGAAACGAAAATTTCAGTAGGTTTTGAGAATAATATAAAGTAAATCTCTTAAAAGGTAGAATAACAAAATTAAGTGAAATACAGGAATAGGAAAAAAAAGAAAAAACTAGGATCAACTTAACAGATCCAACATCAGCATAATAAGAGCATTAGAAAAAAGTATAAAAAACAGAAGTGAGGAAATTATCCAAAAAAAAAAAAAAGAAAAACAAAAAAAACAATTGTTTTCTCAAGAGAATTTCTAAAAGTGAAAGGCAGGAATTTCCAGATTAAAAATAATAACAATGAGCTTGTCCCATGGCAGTGATTAAGTGTTGTGTGTGGAAATCTGGATCACACATGGTCCACCACAGTTCAAATCCCAGCCCCAGAGACTTGAAAAACATGTGCAAGCTCATGTGCATGCGTGTCCCAAACCCTGATAGAATGGAGAGATGGGAGGAAAAGCATGTGGTGTGACCATGCCCCGCTGGGAGTGCTTTCTCCCTCTCCCCCCACCATCTCTCTTTCTCTCTCTATGGCAAGTGCATGTGCCCTCTGGCAATAAAACAAAAAAAAAAGGTACTAACAAAAGAATAGGGGAAAATCCATTATAAGGTACATCATTAAGAAATTTCAGATGATGAATTTGGGGGACAAAGAAGAGATTCAGTAATTTGCAAAGAGAATCTAAAAACACGAAGTCCAGATTCAAAGGATCAAGAAACAATATGGCATCAGATTGCTCAGCACAAAATGGGAGCGCTGAAACCAGAAGCTGTGCTTTCAAACCTCTGCAGACACACGACTTTCATCTTAGAAATCTCTGCCCGGACAAACTAGAAATCATGTCAGTGACAATGTGAGGATAAAACAAAATCATTATCAGAAATACAAGGTTCCCCAATCTTTCCTTTCTGTGTACTCTTTCTTCATTAAGCACCAGATGCTGTTCTTCTCAACTAAAATATGGGAATAAATCAAAAAAGAAAACAGAGAGTCCAGACAGAGTCCATCACAGAGACAAGGCAAATAGAATCTTCACAAGGTGGGAGGGGAGGTTGAAGGATAGCAGCTGTGCTTGTGGGAGTGGAAAAGGGATACCTTTCCTCCCCACCATAGGGTCTCTTAGAGCAAAAGACAGGTTATTGAGAGGAAAAGCATGACAAATTTATTTATCCAAGGTTTTGCTTGACATGTGAGCCTTCAGAATCGAAGACCCAAAGACCAAAGAGAAACTGTTTTTACAATTAGGTTTGGTGAACAAAGGACAGCAATGTAGAAATGTGATTGGACAAAAGGGTATGATCTGATGATAATAGACCTAGAAGGAAAACCTAGCAAGGTCTATCAGCAGACTCTTCTTGACCACTATGAAGCATTCCTGCCTGCTGAGTATGAGGCAAGATCCCATCTTGGATCCTTCAAAGGAGAAGGGAAAAAGTGACCTTTCTAGGTTTTTTTTTTTTTAAATAATTGTTTTCTTTTATTTATTCATTCAATTTTCTTAAATTTGACTAGAGAGAGACAGAGAGAAAAAGTAAAAAAACAAGCCACCAGGTCTGGAGTCAAATCGTGGTCAGCTATGTGGGAGTGTCCAGCACCTTAACCACCACGCCACCTGCTAGACCCGACCTTTCTAGGTTTTATGGCTTGCTTTGGGTAAGAGGAATTCTAGTTTCTTTGACCCACCTCAGGCAAGAATAATTCTGGTTTCCATGATTCACTTGCAGGGTGGGAGGCAGGAGGGCAGGAAAAGGTCAGAGGGACTGCTTCTAAGAGAAGGTCCCCACCAAGAAGATATGCTACTGACTCTCCACTTCCAAAACAGGGACATGGGTGTACTACCTGATAATTTTCAGATGTACTGATGATATTTGAGAGATTCATATTTCTGACAGTTTGGAAATAAATGAATGAGCATTGTTAATACACAGAAATCCTAAGGAAAGATAAAAGGAAAAAGAGAGAGAGAGCCAATTATTAACGCCAATAAAAATTAAGCTTGTAAAAGATGTTTTTTCATGTAGCAAGAAATGTAACCGTACCTTGCCACACTTCAGAGTTGTGAATAACATTTATAAAATTCCACTAATATAAATAATGAGAATGAATGTAGTCAAAAATTATAGTGCAATAAAGAGAGGATAAAGAAGAAGTATCCTCAGATTGTAGGAGGTGACTTTAAGAACACTAAAAACTTACCTTCTAGAGTTAAAAGCCAGTAAATAAGAGGTAAAACTAAAAGAGAAGAAAAAGAAATGTTATTAAACAAGTTATTTAGAAATATGGCAGCAGGGACCAGATCATGGCAGCAGTAAAACTAGATGCTCTTCGAGGTAATCCCATACGAGAAGGTTCCTAGTTCAAGTCTAAAACCTTTCTGAATGTACTAGACATACACTTACTCATGATCTGGGGTTGGCTAAAGATGTGGGTTCATTGTAGTATCTGTGTACTATTGGGAGTGCTATTTGTCTCGCTGTCTCTCCCTCTCTCTGTATCTCTAGCTCATGGAAGAAATAGGTGAATAAACTTTTTTTAAAAAAGAAATATGGCAGCAAACAGCAGAAAAAATGGCTTAAAGCTGAAAAATTTTGCCTCTGGGGACTAGGAATTAAGGAGAGACTGAGTAGGGCAGGAAACTGCTGTTTTTCATTATGAGCTTTGTAGAATCAACATTTTTAAACAATGCACATGTACAACTTTGATAAAATAATATTACATTTATTATAAAAAGAAAGAGGGTGACATAAAGCTTTGTGAGCTCCAAAGTAAAATAGAATGAGTCATTGGTCTGACACTGAATTTCAAATGCTTTGATTCTAAAGCTAAAACCTTGCTTTTCTAGTGTTCACTTTTCTGAAGGGATTGATTAATGCAGAGAAAAGAAAAAAAAATACTACTAATTACTAGCAATTAATATCCTTTTTTCTTATGTCCAGTTGCAAATCATTGTTGCCTAAGAATCAGGACTGCAAAGCTCATTCTAAAGAGCTATATCGCTCGTAATGTTTCTTACAAAAGCCAAGGTGAAAATCTACACGTCTTGTTCTAGTTCCCTTGTGTGACTAAACAAAAGCCATGAATAGCAATGTGACTCTCTGCAAGGCTGAATGTGTACCAGGTGCGAGGACAGATCACACTGCATGTTAGTGAATACACCAAGGATTTCATTTCTAAACAACTTCACTCTGCTGAAAAGAATTACTGCCGCCAGAGGATCTTCATTAGCAGAAGCAGCTAGGAATGAATGAAAATGTAACATAAAGCAACACCCGCATTTCCACAAGAGCCTTGGAAGATCAATGGCTCTTTCAAATTTATCCAAAAAACAGTTCCTCCTCCCCATTTTCGGATCCAGGCAGAAATGGTGGGCTGCTTTCTTTATTACACTGCTTTTCCCAGCACACAGTAATGAAGATGCTTCTCGTTTGCTGCTGTCTTCTGCCATGGAGCATATTTAAACAAATGTGGACACTGTAAGGGTAGGCGCTTACAGTGATGCCGGGTGAGCACGACATTGCAACCATGGTTCTCGTTCATGGTTTGGGAAAAGTTAGAGTAAGAACGAGAGCCTACTGGGCACCCTCTAACTTCCCTTGTTATTTTCTGTTTAAATACTGATCTTTGCCTCATAACCACAAGTGGAGAAATTTACTTTCTTTGTCCCACTGCTTTAGTGGGCCTACCACATATTGAGGGCTCCAACTTCAGTTAGTAAACTCAGCCATATTAAGTTTCACCTACTCTTAGCTGCCAATCAGAAAATATTTCTCCCCATTTTAAACCTATTTTCTCCCATAGAGGGAATAAGAATGGTTATACAACAAGGGTTTAGGCACCATGCATTTTAGAAAAAGACCAATGTGATTTGAGTTTTAAAAAATTCTGGCTGTGAAATGTTTGAGGATGCTGGATGGATATTTAATCCCATATCCAGTTAGCCATTTCTGAAAACTTGATTTCCACTGTGCTGGCCACTTCTGGCATGCTTTCTACTTCTCAGATGGTTTCCATACATTCAGCCCAAAAACATAAGTGCTAATTTCCTTGCCCTCGTCACTCTTAGTAGGTGTAAACTTTCCATCTGAGGCCTGAGGATCTAGCCCCATGACTCTTGTTAATACTAATAAATAAAGCTCTGTAGTCAAATGTCTGCCAGAGTGAAACAACTCTCCAACCATATGGACTCAAGATGGTCATTCCCACATAAGCAACAAAGAACTGAGTGCAAGTTTAGTTTATTCATAGTTCAGACTGGGTTCTGCCTATTATATCTGCAAAGAAGCTAAAGGAATTACATCTTACCCTTCTGTCCCTCAGTTTACATTTTGTGAAATCACGTGGCACTTGTCCAGTGTAGATAGGAATTGTCGATGTGAATATTTTCCACCCACCACCATCTTCTGCAAAGTATACATTTACTAGGCAGGATATGTGAACTTCAACTCTTTGAGGACAGACAAAACTTAACTTGAAACCATTAATTAAGAATTATAGATTGAGTTCCCTGAATGACACAGATAAAATAATCCTATAGGAATTGAAGAAAGAAAGATAAACTGGGCAGGAAAAGTAGATCAGAATGAAGTGACAATGAGCTTAGCCTTTAAGAAAGTTGGAAACTAAAGTGAAGAGGCAACATAATACAAAATTTTGGGATTTTATTTTATTTATTTCTTCCATGAGCATAAGAAACAGAGACAAAGACACAGTACCCTCAATAGAATCTTGATGCTGTGTTCCACCCCTGGCTCTCAGCCTGCCCCAGATCATGGGTGTGCAGTTCCAGCATACTCAGGGAGGTTTCATATGCAAACTGAAAACCTTTCCATTAGGGTCAGTCTCACAGAGCATTACATTTTACTGCTATACCACTATCTGGCCAAGAACGGTATAATTTTCTTTATTTTATTATTTTACATCTAATCATTGTATATCTTTACACCATACAGAATGGTTTTTCCAGCATGCATACACTGTACTCTGCATAGTAGCCCAATCAAAGATGTTACTATTCACATTATCCTCATCACATAATTTTCCATGGCATCATTTTTAAGGGAATGAACTCTGAGAAAAACTGTCTTCAAATACCAGCTCTGCCACTCAGTAGCTGTGTGGTCTTGAACAGGAGCTGTTTAACATTTCTGAGCTTTCATTTTTTGCACTGGTGTAAGTGGGATTAGACAGTACCTGCCACATCAAGGGGGTGCTAAAGTTAAATCGAGTCAAAATATATAAAGGACATAGCCTTATGTGTAACTCAAAGCCCTCCATACCTATAGATGTTGTAGTAAATAAGAGAGGAGTGAAGACATTCCATCAATAAATATTCCCCCAGAGTAACCAAAATATAATTAATCACATAATTACAATAAAATGAAAAGTTCATGCCAGCTCTAGTATCAGCAACTTTTTCTGTTTATTCTTCATGTAAGGGGGCTTTGAAAAGTTCATGGAAAAACAAAATTAAAGTAGTAGTTTATTTTGGTGCAAAAAAAATTGAAATCCAGTTATGATTTTTTCATAACATGCATCTTTCATGAACTTTTTGAAGACCCCCCCTTGATAGTAGTGAACTGAAGATGTGAAAAGGTAAATATTTAAGTGGAAAGATTTCACTTAAATTATAAATTGCCCATCGCTGCATTGGAAAATTTGATTGTTTGTCCAAAACATAAAGCATATGTCATGAACTTGAAAAGAGGCAGTTCACATATTTGTTTAATGACTTCGAGTTAGTCAGACATGAAGACCCAGGTGCACTGGATGCAGGCATCAGTGCAACACTAAAAAAAGTGAAAATTAGGTACCAAGTAGTCCGTATGATTTAGAACCCATTTCTCTAGTCACTATGAATGCAAATGTCTCATTTACATAAAATCCACTCATATAGATGCTAATCGGGAGCAAAGGAGAGGCGATCACTTTTCTTATCCAGTATCAGACACAGGAAATCAGAATTCAAATTATTTCCATTGGAAATGGTGATAGGATCTTTCAAACTGTTATGTTGATTGGATTTGATATTTGGATATTAATTCAGAAAATATCCATAGAACAAAGAGCGTGTACTGAGTGCTTGTCATGACCCAGTCATTGTCCCGGGCATTATTTATATAATATTTTACAATGACACTTATTAGAAGGTTCCATTATTATACCCTCGCTTACTGATAAAGAATGAGGCTTAGAGAGACTAAGCAATTTGTGTAATATCCCAAAGTGTGTCTATCTGATTTTAAAGCCCAGGCTGCCTGCTTAATATTATTAATGTGTTTAATCTAACTCAGTTGTAACTGTGGAGGCAGAAAGGAGGTGATCCCTTTTCTCCCCATCATAAGGGTCCTGGCCAACACTCTAGCAATGAAAGACAGGTTAACAAGAGAAAAATATAACAAATTTATTTTATTATGATTTCCCATGACACAAGAACCTTCAGAATGAAGGCCCAAAGACACAAGAAAAATGATCCGTTTTTATGTTTAGGTTTGATGAAGAATAGGCAGCCATGTAGAAATGAGATTGGATGAAATGGGCATGACCTAATGCTAATAGACAACATGGGAAAACCCAGCAAAGTCTGTCCAGATACTCCTCGGCTCCGCTGTGCAGCATTCCTCTCCCTGTAGAACTGAATTAGGCAGGACCCTTCTGAAACGAGGGTCTTATGACCTGCTATTAAATAAAGCAGAGAATTTCTTTATGGCCAGCTCTTAAACAGAATGGCAAGGGAAGCTTAGAGTAATATTTTCAGGTTTTATGGCTGACTTTGGGGAAAACATGTTCTGGTGTCTATGACCTGCCTTGGAGAGGAGGGATTCTAGTTTGCCTGGCTTGCCTCAGGAGAATTAGGGCAGGAGACAAAAAGGCAAAAGAAGATCATACAGAAATTTTGCTCCTGAGGTTCTTTCAAGGCCTTTGCTTTGGGGTATCATTTTCCTGAGCTCCAAGAACAGCCACTTTCTACCTCCCTCTGCCCATTGCCACTGCTATTCCCAGAAACAGAGCATTCAAAGAATGACTCCTTTTCTTTCAAGTCAGGCAGAAAGTGATGCAAAGGAGAAATATGAAGGGAATAAGAATGGTAATAGTGATAATGACATAAAATTGTCCAATTCAGTACAAATAAGAAAGCCCAGTCGTGCACTATCAACTACCATTGCATGTCATTAGATTGTTTGTTTGTTTTTTCCTTCATTTTTATTGATGGAAAGTCCACGTTATCACCATAAGGAGAGAGAGGGAGAGAAAGCACCTTCCAAAGCATGATTATGCTGCATTTCTCGATCCCATCAGGATTTGGGGCACAGACATGTGTCCAGCATGTTTTTCCAGCCACCGGAATGGGATTCAAACCTCAGTCAGCCATGTGGAATCCATCCGCCAATGTACAGAACATAACCACTGTGGACCAGCCCTCCATTCTGTTTTAGTCAGCCAACAGTAGCAATATGTAAGTCTATTTGAGATTTTTTTTGTCTTTTCTTCTCATTTGAAGGTTAATCTTGCTGGATATAGTAATCTTCATTGAAATTAATCTTTTCTTTTCTTTTTTTTTTTAGAGGTTTTTGCTATAGGGTGCGTGCACTCACCAGACAGAGAGAGAGAGAAACAGAGAGATAGAAAACGAGGAATCACCCCCCAGGGGAGATGGCCACGCTGCAATCCCTTCTCCTCCATTCTCCTCTCAGGATCTTGGGCATGCACGCACATGCACCCGGCACGAACTGCGGTCGACTACGTGGGAGTCCAACGACATAGCTATTTACGCTAACTGCTGGTCCCAAAATTATTTTTTTCTTAATGCTTTGAATACATCTTAAATTCTTTCAGGCTAATTGAGGAATTATTATACATGCCATGTCAGGTAGAAGGTGGACTGCTTAACTAGTTGTTTTTAGCAAATATTTTAGATGATTTGAGAGACCCAAGGCAAGAAAATAAGACTTGTGAATTTATAACCAGCTATATCTGATCATTTCTCATTGCACCGGAGTTCTTAAAATGTTTTATTCTGGCCAATCTGTAGGAGTACCACATTGGAACCAAGTGAATCAGCATAGAACTTTGCTGTTGATTCTCCAGTTTTAAGAACAGTATTTGTTTTCATTTCAAGAAGATTGCTTTGGAATCTTGCTCTGTTTCTATGCTATTTAGCCGGCAGCTGCTTCTCCCTGTTGCTTCCGCAATGCCCACCAAAGGGTTTTAGCTCTACCACAGACTCCTGTACACCATCTCCCGGAATTATCACATCCACCTGCTGTGCAGGATCCCACAGAAAGGTCCTTAATATTGCATCTCTCAATTCCAAGCTTCACCCACATCCCAAGACACAGGGGAAACACTTAACAAATGAGTTGGGAGTAAAACCAAGGTTAATATGGGAAAACAACTTTAAAACCTTCATTAAAAATACAGTATTTCCAGAGTTCACAGTAAAACTGAAAAATAATAAAGTTGAACCCTCCTAGGATGAATCCCATGGTCGTATCAATCTCCTGTCTCTCTTGTTTCTGTCTTCTGAAACAGCCTCTTTCTTCAAGTATTTAAATCACAGATCTCTACCTACCCTTTTAGGAGAAACCCACTACTGAGCACAAGAGTTTATTTTACGTTAGGATCGAGCCATGACACAGCAGTAGAGTTCCAGCCCTGCATTAACCACAAAGAACCTAATGGTGGAGATGAGGTGGGGTAAAGACGTTGTGCTCCCCATAGGCCATTGTTACGGTTTGGATAATGATTTGTTCCCCAAGGGTGTGTGCTTTTCAATTCGTATGCTCCCCCAAATCCAACTGCTGGGACTTGATTATATTGTGAAGTGTAAACTTAATTCCTTCATGTCCCAGGGTATGGACTTTTGGTGTTATAATGTCATTTAGGTGAGGCTCTCGTGGTTGATTTTGAGGTGTATGTATAGAGAAAGAGAAAGCCACATGGATACAGACCACACCCTGCTTTGCTAAAAGTTCTGCCTTCCAGCATTTTGTGACGCCTTTGGACTTCCCAGCCTCCATAACATGAGTCAAAATGAACCTGCATTTTCTTAAATTCACTCAATCTCAGGTAATTTTGGGAGCAGTACAATAACAGACTAGGACATCCAGCTAATCCTCTCTTTGTTTCTGCTTATTCAACAGGAAAGCGTCAAATCAGCATCCAGCAATTTTCCACCAATGTTGCCAGACACTATTCAGAAAACTACAATCTCCATCCATGTTATAGAAAACAAATATTCCCCTAAATGCAACGTGCACTGACTTTATTATCATGTGTTATGGACATATTCCGCACAGACTCATTCTCCTTCTTCTCGTGCCGATAGACTAAGCAGAAGAAAAGCAAAGCCTTTTATACCATTGAGCTGGGAGCCCATAATAACCATCTTTCAGTTATGCCAAGGCCCAACCATAGCATCTAAAAGATTCCTGTTTTTCTCTTCAAACTTGTTCAGATTTCTGGGCATGGTGTCCCTTATATTCATCTCTGTAAGCAGAGGATGAAATTGGGCCTCACCATCTAGTCCTCATTTGTAAAAACTATTCTGTAGCCAAGAAAGAAGTCCTGCCATCTTTAATTGGAGGGGGGAAAGTTATTTGATACAAATAGAAACTGAATAAAATTTATTTATATATTTCTTTTTTTTTTTTTTTTTTGGAGAGGTTTTTGCTATAGGACACATGTGCTCACCAGGAAGACAGAGAGAGACAGAGACAGAAAGTGAGGAATCACTCCCCAAGGGGAATGGCCACACCGCAATTTTTTTCTTTTCCGTTCTTCTGTTGGGATCTTGGGCATGCATGCACACATGCCCTGCGTGAGTTTAACCCACCGGGTCCAGGACTTGAACCACGGTCAACTACACAGGTGTCCAGCATCATAGCCATTACACTAACTGCTGGTCCCATATACACTTCTTTTTAATTCTCAGAGGACAGGTACAAGAAGGGAAGTGGAGACAGAGGAAGAAATGACCCCTCCCCCCTACTATGGGGCTTGGTCATATGCAATTCTTTCTCCCCCACTTCTCAATCCTGTCAAAATCTGGAACATGCACACACATTCTAACATGTTTTTCAAGCTTCTGAGACAGGACTTTGAATTGTAGTCAGCCATGTGAAATCTAGTTCTGTTAATCACTAGGCTCTGGACCATCCTTCTTTATATATTTTTGTTCTAAAATGTCAGCATTTTAAGGGTAAATCCATACATTAGCTCTACAAGTTTTGTAAAATATTTAATCATTGTGCTGTCAGCAGACACCAGGACACCAAGATGCCGTCAGTCATACCAGTGAAGGAGAAGGAACTCATAGATGTTAAACTTGGGGACCTGCCAATCTGGATGTAGGATTTTACCCCTAAAGGCATTGCTGAAGCATTTCAGAGAAGTTAGTATTGGTATTACAACAAGTACATCAACGTGAAGAAAGGGGGTGTTGCTGAGGTTTCTATGAGGCTGGCCACTTTTGTGTGCTTCAGCTATGAACTTTCTTACAAAAAGAACCAGACCTTCATATCTTTGACTTAGGACCCCTTCAAAGGAACTTGCTGAATCTTTTCATATCCCAGTTGAGAATACACAGCTAATAAAAGATGATATATATATATATATATATGTATATATATATATATATATATATATATATACATATATATATATATATATAATTGGTGGTTGTACATATATTTAATACTTTTGGTTGGTTCCTTTGGTCTAGATAGTAGCATCTACTTTGGTTCAATAATCTACTTTGGTTCAATAATATTGTATATTTATTAGCCAGAGCTGTCATATTTATAGCCTGTCTATTGTCTATGGGAGGTAATTTAATATGAGTATCCTGACACTGTTCTTCATAGTCAAATCCCCTATTCCCACATCCATTTCCTTTCTTCTTTATGTTTTTTTAAATTATTTTATTATTTAATTATTCAATCACTATACATCACTACAACTTGCAAAATGAATTTACTCAACATGAATACTCTTCACATCAGTCCGGTTGAAGATATCATACACGTTATCATCAAAGACAATCCTCCATTTCTGTATCCCTTAAATGTCTTGTCTATTTTTCTCCTTGATTCCTTTCCTCTCACTCTTCCCCACTTTTCAACCTTTTCCCAAACTGTCTCCAATATCCATAACCACTTTCTATGGTTCTATATCCTCTAATCTTTCAGTTTCTGCCATAGATTTCCAGAGACATAAGTGGAGACATAAGATGTATCTCTTTCATAGCCGAGCTTGCTTCACTCAGCAGTAAATCTTACGTATTCATCCACTTTCTATCAAATGCCAGGGTATTGTTGTTTTTTTATGGCTGAGTATTATTTCATAGTGTATATGTGGCACACTTTTTCAACCCATTCATCTGTTCATGGACTTTGGGTGGGTTCCATGCCTCAGCAATTGTGAATAATGCCACAATAGCATAGATGTGCAAGCACTTTTCTGAGTGAGCATTGTCCTATCCTTTGGGTAGATCCTCAGGAGTGGAATTGCTGGAAAATATGGTAGTTCTATTTGTAGGTCTTTGAGGAACCTCCATATTGATCTCCACAGTGGCTCTACTAATTAACATTCTCACCAATAGTATAGGAGAGTTCTTTTTTCACCACAGCCTCTCCAGCATTTTTTTTTTATCTTTGCCATTCTCATTGGGGTTAGGTGATAGATATCTCATTGTAGTTTTGATTTACATCTCCCTTATGATAAAGGATGTTGAGCCTTTTTTCACGTGCTTTTTGGCTGTTCATATGTCTTCCTTAGAGAGCTGCTTCTTCAGCTCATTTTCTCATCTTTTAATTGGGTTGGTCTTTGTTTGTTTGTTTGGTTGGGTTTTTTTTGTAAGTTGCCTGTATTTCCTGTGTATTTTGGTTATCAGCCTGTTATCTGATAATTTTCTCCCATTCTG
This sequence comes from Tupaia tana, assembly GCA_026018925.1. Taxonomy (NCBI): domain Eukaryota; kingdom Metazoa; phylum Chordata; class Mammalia; order Scandentia; family Tupaiidae; genus Tupaia; species Tupaia tana. The sequence continues at coordinate 94,086,119 of JAKSZU010000001.1, read as the reverse complement.
AGGGTTGTCAGCTCAAACCAATTACTGTGTCTTTTGCTGTGCATAAACTTGTTAACCTAGTATAATCCCACTTTCTATTTTGATGATTATTGCTTGCATTTTGGAGACCTTATTTAAGGAGTCCTTGCCAACTCTGATGTCTCCCAGAGTTTCCTCAGTGTTTTTCACCGCTTGTTTTATAGTCTGAGGTTTTAAATTGAGATATTTGATCCACTTTAAGTTAATTTGTGTTAATGGTGAGAGATAGGATGTGAATCAGGAATAAAAAACCTTCCAAAAAAGAAAAGCCCAGGCCCTGATGGCTTCATTTCTGAATTCTAAAATACTTTTAAAGAGCTAATCCCCATTTTACTCAAACTATTTTTAAAGATCCAAAAGGAAGCAACTGTCTCTCATTTATTTTATGAAACCTCCATCACCCTCATCTCCAAAACAGATTAGGACATGACAAACAAAGGAAAACTACAGACCAATATCTCTGATGAATATAGATGCAAAAATTCTCAACATGATATTAGCAAATTATACCCATCAACATATAAAAAACATTATACATCACAACCAGATAGACTTTATTCCAGGGATGCAATGGTGGCTTAACAAATGCAAAACCATAAATATAATATAGCATACAAACAGAAAGAAAGATTAAAAACCATATGACCATATCAATAGATGCAGAAAAAAAAACATTTAATAAAATGCAACATCCCTTCATGATTAAGACTCTCAGCAAAATCAGCATAGAAGGGACATTTCTCAACACAAGAAAACCCATCTATGAAAAGCTTGTAGCTAACATCATGCTGAATGAGGAAAAAGTGAAAGCTTTTCCACTAAAATCTGGTACAAGACAAGAGTGGCTACTTTCTCCATTCCTTTTCAGTATAGTGTTGGAAGTCCTAACTAATGCAATCAGAAAAGAGAATGAAATAAAAGGCATTTGAAAAGGAAAAGAAGAGGTGAAATTTTTCTCTATTTGCAGATGATAGCATGATTATATACATAGAAGACCCAAAGGTATCCATGAAAAACACTCCTGGAAGTGATAAATGAATACAATAAAGTGACAGGGCACAAAAATCAACATACATAAATCTAGAGCATTTCTACATACCAACAAGCAGATGGAGGTAGAACTGAAGAAAATATCATTTATCATAACCACAGAAAGTATAAGATACCTAGGAATTAATCTAACAAATGAAGCCAAAGACCTCTACAAGGAAAACTATGAAAACCTAAAAATAAATAAATAAATAAATAATCGAAAATGACAAAATGTGAAAGGACATCCTATGTTTCTGATTTCTGGATTGCAAGAACTAATATAATAAAAATGACAATTCTACCCAAACTAATCTACATATTTAAGGCAATCACCATCAAATTACCAGAGACATTCTTCACAGATTTAGAAAAGGCAATCATAGAATTTGTCTGGAATTATAAAAGGCCCAATATTGCCTAAAGGATCCTGTGCAAGAAGAGTGGAGTAGGAGGCATATCACTCCCTGACCCCAAAATATATTACAAAGCTGTGATAATCAAAACAGTATGGTACTGGCACAAAAAAAAAAAAGACATGTGGACCAATGAAACAAAATAGAGACCCCAGAAATAAACCCTAAAACATACAGCCAACTGATTTTTTTTTTCTTTTCTTTTTTTTTTTTTTTTTTTTTGGAGAGGTTTTTGCTATAGGGCGCGTGCGCTCGCCAGACAGAGAGAGACATAGAGACAGAAAGCGAGAAATCACCCCCCAGGGGGGATGGTCAAGCTGCAATCCCTTCTCCATTCTCCTCTTGGGATCTTGGGCACGCACGCACACGCGTCCGGCGTGAGTTTTAAGCCACCAGGTCCGGGACGTGAACCGCGGTTGACCACGTGGGAGTCCAGCGACATAGCCATTACGCTAACTGCTGGTTCCCACAGCCAACTGATTTTTGACCAAGGGGACCAGTCAATCCAATGGGAAAAAGAAAACCTCTTTAGCAAATGGTACTGAGAAAACTGGGTATCCACCTGCAGACAGATGAATGTGGATCCCTCTCTTCCTTCTCTAACTTCCCTTATTTCCTTTCTTCATATCTTCTCCTCTCTTTCCTGTGCCTATATATTCCCCATGGGATATTTAAGAACTAAGGGTTGGAAACACATCAAAGTGTCAATAATGAGCACTTACAGATTACAAGAAACTAAAATTGAATGTGCCTTCCCAGGTCCTTCAAAGTTAATGAATATAAAGCATCAATATTGCTATTGCATTAAGAACCCTCAATTGACTTAATATCTGAGGATCATTTTTTCTTAATTTTAAGATGGGAAGAATAATAGAAGCCAGAAAAAGAAACTGAAAAATAATTCTATTCAGCAGTTCTTAACAGAAATGGGAAGGAAATAATTCAAAAGGTGTGGATTTGACACTGCATAACCCCAATGGTAATATGATAGGATGAAAATTATTTATCTAAACCAGGGGAGACAGAGAAATGTGGTATTGGTATTATCTGTTGAAGATATTTTATAGTTTTATCAACTGGACTAGGGAGAAATGTTCACCTGTTGAAATATTCATTTTTTTTTAGAAGTTTTTTTTGCTATAGGGTGCGTACGCTCGCCAGAGAGACAGAAAGCGAGAAATCACCCCCCAAGAGGATGGCCACGTGGCAATCCCTTCTCCTCCATTCTCCTCTCGGAATCTTGGGCACGCACACACACGTGCCTGGTATGAGTTTAAGCCACTGGGTCCGGGACTCGAACCGCGGTCGACTACATGGGAGTCCAGCAACATAGCCATTATGCTAACTGCTGGTCCCTTGAAATATTCATTTTGTGAGTAAATAATGTGATTGAATGTATTAAAGAAAATGAAATTTTAAAATGTGGAAAAAAAAAGAAAAATAATAAAATAAGCACTTTCAGGTGATTGGGAAAAAAAAAAAAAAAAAAAGATGATTGTCCATAGGCCAGACCCAGCCCTCTGCATAATTTTGTTAATTAAAACATGGCCATGCCCATTCATTTATATATTGTTATTGGCTGCTTTTTCACTGAAGAGTCAAGTTGGGTAGTTATTTTGCAACAAAGACCTAGTGGTTCATAAAGCCTACAACATTTACTATCTGGCTATTTACAGGAAAAATCTAAGACAATATTTCCTTTTTTTTTTTCCCCCTATAGGGTGCATGCACTCACAGGAGATAGGGGGGAAAGTGAGAAATCACTCCCTGAAGGAATGGCCTCATCACTATCCCTTCTTCATTCTCCTCTCAGGATTTTGGGTACACACACACGACTAACATGCTTTTCAAGCCACTGTGTATGGGATTCCTACCATATAGTTGTTCATAGGGGAGCCAGCCACTTTAACCTCTCTGCCACCTGCTGGCCCCCAAGGCAATATTTGAAAAACTTCTATCTTAAACATTAATTAATATGAACACAAACAAAGTCTCTGAGTATATTCATCATCAAATTTATATTTGAGGGACCAGCAGTTGGCGTAATGGCTATGTCATTGGACTTCCATATAGTCGATCGTAGTTCGAGTCTCAGACCTGGTGGCTTAAACTCATGCCAGGAGCATGTGCGTGCATGCCCAAGATCCCGAGAGGAGGATGGAGAAGAAGGGATTGTGGCATGACCATCCCTCCTGAGGGGTAATTTCTCACTTTCTGTATCTCTGTCTCTCTCTGTCTTTCTGGTGAGCACACACACCCTATAGCAAAAACCTCTCCAAAAAAAGTAAAATAAAAAAGTAAAAATAAAATAAAATAATTTATATTTGATATAGTCTTTGTATTTTGAAGATTTTTTTTTTTTTTTTTGGAGAGATTTTCGCTATAGGGCGTGTGCGCTCGCCAGACAGACAGAGAGAGACATAGAGACAGAAAGCGAGAAATCACCCCCCACGGGGGATGGTCACACCGCAATCCCTTCTCCTCCACTCTCCCCTCAGGATCTTGGGCACGCACGCACACGCGCCTGGCGTGAGTTTTAAGCCACCGGGTCCGGGACGTGAACCACGGTTGACTACGTGGGAGTCCAGCAATATAGCCATTTCACTAACTGCTGGTTCCCTGTATTTTGAAGTTTTCACTGTGTCATAATCGTTAAAAGATGTATGACTTTGTCCTCAAGGGCTTATCAGTAGTTAAAAAGATTCATGTTCAGTCTTCTTTGCAGATGGGATATGTAAACATTGGCCTTTGACTTAGCTATTGTCAAGTCTATCAGCAAACTCTCATGCAGATGTCTTGGAGACTTCTCTTACTCATACTTCTGATTAGTATAAACTACAATGCTGACCAACATAAAGGCATTCATTCAATAGTTAAAGACTTCAATGATTCAGATTCCAATCCTACAATTAATAGTTGTGCCTCTTATCCTTGTCTATGAAAGAGGGATAAAAGTACTGACTTCACATATAAAGACGTCTAGAATATTGTTAGGCATTATAATTACTCATAAACATTAGTGACAATCATTCTTACTGAAGGTGTGCTTCACTTGGTCTTGAAAATGTGCTGGGTCTTCTGCGGAAGAACTTATCTCACTTTATAATTCTGGAATTGATTGTGTGTGTTCCAAGTGATGATATGTTAATCATGGCTATGTCCTATAATCAATGCATTAGTTAATCAGTATTTACAGAGTATCCCCTATGCAAAGCAAGACATTAGGAACCATGGAGCCACCAAGTACATGTGAGGTATAGTCCTTTCCTGATAGAATTACTAGTATTTACATCTAGGGAATGGATCTATATACTCATGACATAAGCAAATGGACAAGACACAATGATTATCCTCTTGCATTCTTCCTGGTCAAAAGGGATGTGAAGATAAGAACATATGTACGTTACCACTTAAAAACTTTAGAACGAAGGCCAGTCCTATAACCTAGGAGGTAAGGGAGTTGAATCTCCTCACAACATGACCAACTATGGCTAAAATCCTGTCCCAGTGACTTGAAAGGAAACATACTGGACATTTGTATTGTGTGCCCCAAATCCTAGCAGGATGCAAAAAGTAAAGGAAAAGGGGTTGCAGCATGGCCACACCCTATTGCTTGGCGGGGGTGAGGGGAGCACACCCATCTTTGTGTCTCTCTCTCTCTGGCAAACACAGGCACCCTCTGGCAGTTAAAATCTTTTTCAGAGAAAAAATAAAATCCTATGACATCTGTTGTGGAAGACAGACTTTATAGATGGGGGAGAATGTGAGCTGATGTGAATAGGTAGAGCGAGTAAGGGAGACCTTGTTTATGGCATGAGCAGTGAATAGATCACACAAGGTGGGGTACAGTGGTCAGTGGCCATATCTGAGATGTGAACCTGACCTCAAATCTAATGGCATAAATAATATGGGAAATGAATAAAGTTTATAGAGGAGTTTAGTATAAGCTTGACAGGGAAATGTGCTGCCTCTCTTTTCCAAATGAGGGCCATTGGTTTGATGGTATGTGCTGCATGTAAAACCTGTTCAGTTTTTGATTGGTTGTAGAATGCAATCCTGAATCTAAAGGCAGGAAAGGAGGTTGGGAGCAGAATACGTATATTAAGTCAAACAGTCGAAAGGGATATTAGCTTCTCAACCACTTATCAGATGGTTTGGAAGAAAATCACATATGGTCAGTGAGGAAACAGAGGTGTAAAGTGGGAAGTGTGCAATTTGCAGACAGGAAAGGCTTTCAGAGTGGGAATTGAGTAGGTTTGTGACAGACTAGTCACAGGGAATGATGGAGATCTCTTGAATTAAAGCTCATCCAAGGGCTGCCTCAGAAGGCTTGGGAGTAACTGTGGCCCTGGCTACAGCTGGAATGAGAACAGATTCTGCACTACTGCTTCACAGAGGTGAAGGGTAGAAATCAATTGTCAGAACAATGATGGTATAAACATCCTACAAATATTTGCTGTCTTTCTTTCATGCAGTCTTCAAAAGAATGGTCATAGCTCCAGTATTTCTTACGACATCCTTAACTCATTATCTTGGAAATGTTTCCTATAAAACTGTAAGTCAAGTTAACTCAGCCTAAGCTATCCCTCTGGCAGCAAGTTGGGGATTGCCACAGTCAGCTTTTTCACTGTGTATCTAGTAAAAGAAGGAAAAGAAAATCTTTCATGTCAGGGCCAGCTGGTGACACGGCAGCAGAATGCAGCACTGTGAGAGGCTGACTCGCGTATGAAGATTCTAAGTCGAATCTAGAGACCCCCATGCATACCAGACACACGCATGCCCATGACTTGGGGCTGACTGAGGCTGGAGATGGATCATGACCCTGTTGGGGGTCTCAACTTTCTCTCTCTCTTTCTCTCTCTGTCTCATCCATGCACGTGTTCATGGAAGAAATAAATAAACTTAAAAAAGTAATAAAACCCTGAACACTGTCTTCCACTTCAGCTCTTAACGTCTAGCATTTAGGATGTCCCTTTGAAGGAAAAGGGCCCAGCTGCCTTATAGTCCTTATATCTATTTTAACTTTATTTTAAATTTTGGAGGTTTACTCCAATTGTAAAAACAATAAAAATGACTAACATTGGTTGAGTTCTGACATTGTACTCAGCACATTTACATATGTAATATACAACAGCAGTATTTGGAGGTAGATAGTATTTTCTCCAATTTTTTCACAAGGATAGAGGCACAGAGATTATTTAGCTTACCCTAGGTCACACAGCCAGTGAAGTGGCAGAATTAGAACACAAATCAGGTATTCTGATTCCAGAGTTGTGCTCTTAGGCAGAGATAGAGAAATGATTGATAGATAAATAAATGTGTTGACATACTATCTAGAAAATTAAAGAGAAGTGATTTTCTATGTAGACCCTTTGACCTTTATGTGTAGAAAGGACTTCAGGGAACATCTAGTCCAGTGTTTTTCAAATTAAACCAAATCCTCACTAGGGAGCAGACTCTGAGTGTCACGTACAGTGGGAGGAGAGGGAGTGAGCAAGACAACTGTATTCAGATCCCTACAGCCTTGCTACAATTTGAACAACTCTGTATTTGTCTGTTGTATATTTGAGATTCTAGGTAGGAATTTTTTTTTTCAGATTAATTTCATGTCTTACATGAAGTCTCCATCATTATGTATACAATATTTTTTCAACAGAAATCTTTACATTTTTTTCTCTGTTAAATATTTCTTACCTTTGTACTTTACATTCACCCTCTACCACCAACTCTATCACCCATTCCCCTTTTTTGCAATCTCTGGTATCTACACTTATCCTCTCCATTATCATATTTTCAGATCTTTCCATTTCTGCCATAGAGTGCAGATATTCAGTATACATTACGTGGGGATATACAGTGCGTATCTTTCAAAGTCTGGCTCACTTTACTCAACAGTAAGTCTTCTATATTTATCCACTTTGAGTCAAATGATAGGGCTCTGTAAGAAACTTCTAATAGAAAAAATCACTCTGAAAATAATCTAATAATCCTTATTTTCTATCCTAATACTCTCATCAAAAAATTAGAAAACCGTGAGGCCCAATTTTATCTAGATCACACAGCAAGTTTATAGCAAAGTTGAACCAAGCATCCACCATCAAAATTCATTTGTCAAAAATTTAGAATACCCAAAAGTGATTTATATAGTGATTAAATGTATAAAATAAAAATAACTTTAAAAAAAGAAAGAAAAACTGACTCATTTCTTTCAAGGGTTAAGGGAAGGGTGAGGACTGCCATATTATGACATTCCTTTAAAATTTGGGCAAATGTACCATTTAAAAAAATCACAAAGGCTTCTTATACAAGGGGATTTCAACAAGTCTGTGCAAAATGAAATTAAAGTATGAATTAACTATGGTGCAAAATTTTTAAAATTTATCCAGCTTTCTTATATTATGCATTCTCCACAAACTTTTGAAGACCCCACATACTATAACCTGCCACCTGATTCTTGATTGGGAGTTGTTACTCTGTTTTACTTAAACTCTTTATTTAAATAAGAGAACTCTGCTTGCCCTGTGTCTAATGCTGTAGGCCAGAATTGCTGAACAGAGAACAAAGACTGTACCAGCAATCCTCTTCTAAGGTCAGCTGTGTCCTCTCAGGTATCAAAGAAGGATTGATTTACTGGCAGAGGATCCTTAATAAGTTTGATATAAGGACAAAGTACAAATGTGCTGCAAGAGACACATAAAGGCAACATTCTGGCTTATTCTTTAAATCATTCAAAATAGAAGGTGTACTTCGGCCAAAGCAGCCTGTAGGTTTAGAACCCTGAGATAGGCATCCCAGTCTCTTCTAAAAGGACTGTATTTCACAGGAGTAGACTCACATGATTCATCAAACAGAGATATTCAAATACATATCTACACACACAGCAAAATGTCCATTTATTATCTTGCAATGAGAAATTCTGCTATCAAGTATATGCCACTGTTCACTTCTCCAAAATATTGCTTTACTTCCCACTATGCAAGCAAAGCAAAGAGCAGGTGATTAATACATATATATTGAATTAATGGGGAAAATCAACTTATAAATAGTACAACTCACTGATTTACAGTGTGAAGTGCATCTGTCTATGAGACTGGATGATTAAATAGTTCCAACCAGCATATTTATCCCCTCTAAACAAATGGCATATCTGGATAACCAAGTTATTGCAAAGTTGCTTGGAAATTATGGAATCAGAATCAAGAAAGATGGTATCTTAGGAAATGACTCTCAAGAAGAGCTGGTTAAAGTCAGTTCACTTAATATTGGATCATATTCTGCCAAGAAAAACATGATGTTTGAATTCATTAGCCAGGATCCTTCTCCTCTGATGAGGTTGGATGGGCCCCACCCACAACTGCCTCTAATTCTCCTGTAATTCCGTGGCTCGCCAGACTCACAGCCGTCTCACCAGTCTGGAAATGATTCTCACTTTTTTTCTTGATGTTGTGTAGCTCTTCTATGATCTATTGGTTCTTCTGTGATCCATAAGGCACTGATTTCAAACTTTTGGCTTTTAAAAGAACTACTTCCTGCTTTTTTGGTGGAAGAAAGAAAAAAGATATGAAATATGTCATAGCCACTTGAAGCCTCAGTCCAAATTGTGCAAAATGAATTGTTTATTTCACTGATTTGAAAGTTTAGTATTCCATGTAAAGAGAATTGTTGTGCCTGCCAAAGATAAAACACTTTTTATGAATTACTAATATCTGTCACATTTAGATTACTACTAATTATGAATCAGTTCTACTTTCCAGCTTTTTATACTACTGGGTCATCAGAAAAGTTATGACATATTTTTCTATGTTTTTCTATACAAAAAGGCATCATGACTTTTCCAACAACTCAATATCTGAAAGTATTTTAGATCCTTATCAAGTTGAGACTTAAAGTATTGATTTTATAGATATATTAATATATTAGCATAAATGCTGTACCATCAAACATAAGGAGAGACTTACCAATATTGTACAAGGCAAAATAGATCTCTTACAACCATTTCATGTTGTATATTGCTCCCACTAAAATTCAATCATCCATCCTTCAGTCTCAAACCAACTTCATCCTAAATTCAGCACAATTCCAAATAAATATATCTTATAGCTCATCTTAATTCTAACAAACTTCTACTAGCATCTGTTTGGTGTATATTCTAAATCTAAAGGAGGGGGTCACAAGAAGTTGTTTTTGTTTTTTTTTTTAACCAGATGTTTAATAATACCCATTAAGCATTTCATGAAGATAAGTAGTGAATATTCCCATTTTATTGGACTAGTCTTTTTTTTTCTTATTTTATTTCAAGTTATTTTATACATTCAATCACATCATTTAGTTTGCAAAGTGAATATTTCAAAATGTTTGCATTTCTCCCCAGTCCAGTTGATAATACTAAAAAGTTATCTTCAACAAATAATATCCCAATGTTTTTGTCCCATTAATGCTTTGCCTCTCCGTTTTTCTCCTTAATATTCTTCCTCAGACTATATTCCTTCATCCATGCTCTTTCCGCACTATATCTAGTATTCACAACCATTTACTGTGTTTCTATATCCTTTAGTCATTCAGTTTTGGTCATAGAATGAGGAAACTCAGTATATATTAAGTGGGGACAAACAATATCTCTCCTTCATAGCCTGGCTTGCTTCACTTAGCAGTAAGTCTTCCATATTTATCCACTTTCTGTCAAAATTCAGAGCCTTGTTGTTTTTTTATGGCTGAGTAGTATTCCATAGAGTATATGTGCCACAGTTTTCCTATCCATTCATCTGTTCATGGGCATTTGGGTTGGTTCCATGTCTTAGCAATTGTACATAATACCACAATAAATATTGATGTGCAAGTACCTTTCCAATGAAGAATTCTTCTGTCCATTGGGAAGATACCAAGGAGTAGGATTGTTGGGTCATATAGAAGTTCTATTTGTAGATTTTTGAGGAATCTCTAAATTGTCCTCCACAGTGGCTGGACCAATGTACATTCCCACCAGCAGTGTTAAAGAGTTCCCCTTTCACCACACCTCTGCCAGCACTTTTTTTTTTTTTTTTTTTTTTTTTTTTTTTTTTTTTTTTTTTTTTTTTTTTTTTTTCAGTCTTAGCCATTCTGACTGGGGTTAGGTGGTATCTCATTGTTGTTTTGATCTGCATTTCCCTTATAATGAGGGATGTTGAGCGTTTTTTTCATATGCCTTTTGGGTATTCATATGTCATCCTTAAAGAGTGATTTTTTTTCAACTCATTCTCCCATCTTTTAATAGGATTGATTATCTTTTTTGGGAACAGTTACTTAAGTGTCTTGTGTATTCTGGTTATCAGTCCCTTATCTGATGTATATTTTACAAAAATATTTTCCCATTCTGAAAGCTGTCAATTCACACTAATTACTGTGTCTTTTGCCATGCAAAAACTTCTTTGTCTGATGTAATCCCGGATTATTGACTGTGTTTTGGGGGTCTTATTTAAGAAGTTTTTGCCTACTCCAATGTCTCCCATGGTTTCCCCAGTGTTCTCCAGGAACAGTTTTATAGTTTGAGGTCTTAGGTTTAGATCTTTGATCCGTCTTGAGTTGATTTTTGTCAATGGTGAGAAGCAGGGGTTCAGATTCATCTTTCTGCATGCAGGTGGATATCCAGTTTTTCCAGCCCCTTTTGCTGAAGATGTTGGGCTATTCTTTTTTATTAATTTATTTATTTTACATTCATTCACTGAACATCATCACAGCATACAAAATTCAGCATACAAAATCCAGAATACAAGAAGTTTTTGATCATGAAAAAGTAGCAGATTTTGATAAAATGAAAATGCCATTTTATTTTGAGTCTTCCTTAGAATTCATGACTCATATTCACTTAGACTGAAAAATATTGCACTTAAATAACATATAAATATATATATATTTATATATATATATATACTTCTAAAAAGGAAAAACTTGATAACATAGTCTTGAATATAAGTGTCCCACCCTTCAAAAATAATTTTTAAATAAAAAACTTCCACCAATAATATGTTTATTTCTCTCTTCCTGTAACAGTCAGAAATATAACCAAAATGTCACAAAGGCAACAGAGAGTCCAGCAGATGGACAAAGAAAACAAAGTCCCCCTGGACGCAATAGAGTTGAGGCCAGTGAAACTCTATCTGAAATTGCCAGCTTTGGGATTTCTCCAAAAACAAATGAAAAGCCTACATAGAGCATGCATTCCAGGGATTATGAACTCATTTTGGCTTATGCTCTTTAAAAGGTCTACAGCTGCATTCAAAATATATCCAGCTCATCTGCAGGCCTGGGGACTGACATGAAGCCAGAGCCCCTGCTGGGACATACAGGCAGGAATCAATTTAAGCCTTTCTGGCAGGACATAGGGTGGTTTACTATAATGAATGTTGAGGAGGGAAACCAGACCACGGAGAATTGGGTGTTTATCTTCCCTGAGTATTAAAGAGATAATAAATTGATGGATAAAAGTATGTAGGAGACTCTCGGAAAACTATTGTTCATGTCGGGTAGGTGCTGTGTCAGTTTGACAATGAAGACTTAATAGAAATAAATCAGGGTTTGAGGGTTGTGGAAGTCCTCACTATTCTGTTGAGAGGAGAGAGACCACATGGTACTTCAAGCCCAGACTTAACAACAGAAAAGAGAAGGCATCATTTGTAGACCCCTCAACATTAGTACAACAACAAAGCTCCCAATTCTTAGAATTCTATGTATTTATTAATAACCACTGCCAAGGGAGCTAGAAACCATATTGGAAAACCATAATTCAAGAGTAAAAATTATAAAGGAGAGGAATATTTAAAGCCTGAAATCAATTTTATAAGTATCAAGTGAAGCAGTCTATAAATATAGTTATAGTCCAAGATGTGCCTGGTCAGGTTATGAAATTCAAATTTATGAAGCATTTCACATAGTATCCTTTCTTTTGGTTTCTGAGGCATTTCTTCCCATTTACAGGGACCAATTTGGACTTCCTTTAGCTCCTGTTCCACATGGTAGTCATCTTCGCAAATGTAGTTAGCTCACTTTGCATTAAATTCTCCTTTCGGAAAAGTCATGTACTGTCAATATATAGCAGCGGAAATAAGCTCAGGCATCATGCCATATGATGTCAACCTATCTATTGAGGGTGATGACATTCGCATTGTCTCCCTGTTTTCCTTTGTCTTTGAATTGAATTTACTGTTACACATTTGTCTGCTTACTTTAAATTACACTGTTACCTTATAATAGTAATATTAACATATGATATGCAAATTTTTTAGCACAGCAAGAGTCACAGCTAAGCATTTTGAATATATTGATTTATTAAATTTTTACGCAATCTTAGGAGCTATGTACTGCTATTATCCCCATTTGTCTGATGAGGAATCTGGGGCTCAGATAAATTTATAGCACTTCACTTGAGATTACAGAGTTAGTAAGTGGCAGGACTAGCATATTTTGGTTTTGAGTGTAGTTCTTAACTATACTATATATAATAAGGGCTACAAATTTGCTTAATAAGCACAAGTAAACAGCTATTTTCTAATTAATGAAGGGAAAAAATGCCTTGTCAGGGTCTATTATAACTTATTTTAAGAACTATTAAAATAATTGTGCTCAGTTTGATGGGATACTGTGTTGTTTTAATGTAATATAATTGGATATCCATGTGAGGCCTCAAAAATTCATGCTCTAACAAAAACATCTGCAGGACCTAAATGCTGAAATTTTTTAAATGCTGATGAAAAAAAGATAACAGAAAACCTAAATAAAGAGACATACCATTCATACATTGGAAAACTCAACATTGAAAGATGTCAGTTCTCCAAAAGTTGACCTTTAGACTTAGCAGAATTTCTATCAAAATACCATCAATGTTTCTGATAGGCATAGGTAGCTTATTTTAAAACTCATATATATGGAATGTCAAAAGAAAAAAGCTACATTAGGTAAAACAACTTTTTTAAAAGTAACTACTTAAGTGAAAGTAGTCATTCTACCAAAAGTTAAGCTTTGCTTTATAGCCACAACAATCAAGACAATTGGCCCTGGTGAAGGGAAAGACATACAGCTCAATGGAAGAGAGTAGAGAAGAAAAAAATGACCTGCGTGAATACGTCCAACTAATTTTGTTTTTCTTTTTTTGGAGAGGTTTTTGCTATAGGGCACGTGCGCTCGCCAGAAAGCCAGAGAGAGACAGGGAGACAGAAAGCGAGAAATCACCCCCCAGGGGGGATGGCCACGCCGCAATCCCTTCTCCTCCTTTCTCCTCTCGGGATCCTGGGCACGCACACACACGCACCCGGCGTGAGTTTAAGCCACCAGGTCCGGGACTCAAACAGCGGTCGACCACGTGGGAGTCCAGCGACATAGTCATTGCACTAACTGCTGGTCCCTCCAACTAATTTTTTTTTTTTTTTTTTTTTTTTTGGAGAGGTTTTTGCTATAGGGCGCGTGCGCTCGCCAGACAGAGAGAGACATAGAGACAGAAAGTGAGAAATCACCCCCCAGGGGGGATTGTCACGCCGCAATCCCTTCTCCTCCATTCTCCTCTTGGGATCCTGGGCACGCACGCACACGCGCCCGGCGTGAGTTTTAAGCCACCGGGTCCGGGACGCGAACCGCAGTCGACTACATGGGAGTCCAGCGACATAGCCATTACACTAACTGCTGGTTCCCTCCAACTAATTTTTGACAAAAGAGAAAAGGCAATTTGATGGAGGAAGAATAGCCTTTTCAATAAATGGTCCTAGAACAATTGGACATCCATAAGCAAAAAAGAAAAAGAAAGCCCATCTATGTTAATACCTTATACAAAAAGTAACACAGAAAGGGTCATGACCTTAACTGTAAAACTAGATTCAGCTGTCATGACTCTGTGGTACTGCAACACTTTATAATGCTGGAAACCATATGGAAGATCTGGGTTCGGTTCCCCAGTCCACCTGAATATGCCAGGAGTATATCCTGGCTGGTTGGAAGGTTAGCAGGGTTTGGGAGGATCATGGCATGGTATCTCATTAAGGGTGCTTATTTCTCTCTCTCTCTCTCTCTCATGAAAGAAAGAAATAAGCTTTTTTTAAATGTCAAAACTATAAAAATTTTAAAACTAGAAAAAATACAGGTGAAAATCTTCATGACTTAGAGCTAGGCAAAGAGTTCTCAGATTTGACACCAATAATGCCGTACATAAAAGAAAAAACTGATAAGTTGGACTGCATCAAAATCAAAAATTTTGGCTCTATACAATACTCTGTTAAAAGCACAGCATTTTAAGCTACAGATGGACAGAAGATATTTGTGAATTTATGTATCAGACAGTAGATTAATATACAGAATATAGAAAGAAATTTTAAAGCTCAACTGTTAAAAACAAAAAGAATAAAACAAAAATCCAAAGTAGTGTGAAGAAGAGGCGAGAACCCCCCAGGCCAGCCAAAGCCTGCACCCCACCACATCAACTGCTTCCAGAACCTACATGTCCCTATCGTCGCCACCATGCCCAAGAGAAAGTCTGAAGGGGATGCTAAAGGAGAAAAAACCCAGGTGAAGGACAAACCACAGAGAAGATTTACAAAGTTGTCTGCAAAACCTGCACCTCCAAAGCCAGAGCCCAAGCCTAAAAAGTCCCCTGAAAAGAAGGGAGAGAAGGTACCCAAAGAAAAAAGGGAAAAGCCGATGCTGGCAAGGATGGGAATGACCCTGCTGAGATTGGAGATGCCAGAACAGACCGGGAACAGAAAGCTGCAGAGGCTGAGAAGCCGAGAGAAGTGTGCTTTGTGACAACTGTGTACTTCTGGGTTCTGGGGCGTACGGATTGAAACGCTACTTTTTATCCAGTTTTATAAAAATGCCGAATTTTGTTTTCCTTTTCTTAAGCTATGTTGTTAGCACACAGAACACTTCATTTGTTGTTTCTTGGGGAAGGGGCATTTTCACTAATAGTCTCTGGAGCTACATTGTGGGGGACATCTTTCTCTTCTAGTTTTTTTTTTTTTTTTTTTTTTTTTTTAGAGGTTTTTGCTATAGGGCGCGTGTGCTCGCCAGACAGACAGAGAGAGACAGAGAGACAGAGAGACAGAAAGCGAGAAATCACCCCCCAGGGGGGATGGCCACGCCACAATCCCTTCTCCTCCATTCTCCTCTCAGGATCTTGGGCACGCACGCACACACGCCCAGCCGTGAGTTTAAGCCACCGGGTCCGGGACGCAAACTGCAGTCAACTACATGGGAGTCCAGCGACATAGCCATTACACTAACCGCTGGTCCCCTTTCCCTTCTAGTTTTGAGAGACTTCCTCTTGGCTCCCGACGTTGACACAACCACCATGGCACAGATGCCTTGTGGTATGGAAAACTTAAAATTTGTTATTGTGGTGACCAGCAGGTGGCATAATGGTTACATTGCTGGACTCCCACGTAGTCAACTACAGATCGAGTCCTGGATCTGGCAGCTTAAAACATATGCCCCGCACCTGTGTATATGGGCCCAAGATCCCAAGAGAAGAATGGAGGAAAAGGGATTGTGGCGTGGTCATTTCCCCTGTGGGGTGATTTCTCTCTTTCTGTCTCTGTCTCTCCAGTGAACATATGTTACCTAGAGCAAAAATCTCTTTAAAAAAATAAAATTTGTTATTGTCCTTTCCCTATCCATCTTCAATATAGCTTTAACTCCCTTAAACCAGAGACCTGCTGGGAACCTGACCACAAAAAATTGGTTTCCAGTATATTAGGTAATCTGGACTTTCCAATGACATTGAAATGGCATTCTTCAAAAGAGCAGCAGCTCATTTTCTATATTGTTGGATTTTCAGGCTCATAATTCTGCCATTTTCTTTTCCCAAAAGTCAGGTTTGGCTCATGAAAAGTTGTTAAAGAACATGTTAAATGTAAAATGTCAACCTTCACTCTAAACTTTCCCCATTCAGAGTATCAGATGAAGACTTCATTGGGTTTTATAGTGGCTTTCTGATTTAGGTAGTCCACCGAGGAAGGAAATTGAAAGTTGTCATACACTGTTAATGATTGTCTGCCCATGCCCTGCCCAAAATGCCGTGATTGTTTATGGGATCTTAATAAATCTGGATATAGTTTGGCTTGAGGAAAAAAATCCAAACAGACATTTCATTAAAAGGGAAATGCAAATGGTAAATATACACAGGAAAATGTATTCAATATTATGGACAGTAAGGAAAATGCAAATTAAAATCAAAATGGGGGCCAGGCAATGGCACCGCAGTAATCCACTTGAAACCACATGGGAGAGGGTCTAGGACTGTGATCTGGGCTGGCCGTGGCTAGGGTTGAGTCACAGCATGAAGACCTTGATGGGGATGCCTCTCTCTCAACCTCTCTCTCTCATGGAGATAAATACAATCTTTTCTAAAAAGTTAAAATGAAACTGGGATATCACTATCTATCAGAATGGTAAATTAAAAAGAGGGATAACATCAAATGCTATCAAGGATGCAGAAAAACCAAATAACTTTTGCATTGCTGGTAGGAATGTAAAATGGTACATTCTCAAAAATGCTTGCCAGTTTCTTACCAAATTAAAAATGAAACATACATTGCCAAACGGTCCAACAATTGCAGTCTTGGGTGTTTACCTCAGAGAAATAAAAGTGCCCACACAACAACCTATAAATGAATGTTCATAGCAAATTTATTCGTAATAGACATAAACCAGAGATAATCCAAACATCTTTCAGCGTATGATTGATTAGACAAACTGTGGCATATTCACAATGTAATAATACACAACAACGAAAAGGAACAAACTATTGATACATGAAACAATGTATCATAGATACAGTGGACCGATCTCAAGAAAACTAGGCTGAATGGAAAAGAAAAGCCAGTCTCCAAAGGTTATGTACTGTTTGAGTCCATTTATCTGAAGTTTTTGAAATAACAAAAATGAACAGAAATGGAAAGCAGATTCATGGTTGTCGGGGTTTAGTTCTGTAAGGAAGGTGATGGATGTGGCTGCAAGGGACAATCTGGAGGAGCCCTGTGGGGATGGGACACTCTTGTATGTTGATTGCAGTGGTTGTTAGACAAACCTACATGTGATAAAATTACATTCAATTACACACACTCACACACATGCACATATAACTGCATATATGTAGATTGTACTGAGCTCAATAATATTCATTTATGGGAAAAATAAATGAATAAGCTTTTAAAAAGGGGGGTACCCCCAACAGTGTCCTCTCGCCACAATCCACCCTCAGTGTTGCCTGCCCAGGTTTACGTTCTCCAAGTGTGCGCCCGGCATGCACAGGGAGGACCCCGCGTGTGAACCCAGGATCCCCCCACGCGCGTATAGTTCCCATGGTATCTATTATGCTTCTGTTATGTTGCGCCACTACCTGGCCCAGTTTCCTGGTTTTGATATTGTATTCTAATATGCAATATGTTACCTCTGAGGGAAATTGGGGGAAGGGTATCTAGGGTTCTCCCTGTCTGGCAACTTCCTATGATGCTATAGATATTTCAAAACAAAAAGTTAAAACATTTAAATTATTGGCAATTACATTTTTGATTTGCTGATTTATGCCTTTAAGGATTTTTTTTTTTTTTCACTTTCAAGTCAGGGGAAGACTATTCCGATGAAAACTATTCTTTTCCCTAGAGGGGTTTGAATAAGATTCAAAGTACGTTATGTGCTGGGTTCTCCTCCCTGAAGCACCAATTCCCAACATTTAGACACCAAAGAAGCCAAGTTCTATTATCTTCAAGGACAAACAAGAAAAAAGTCACCAAAAGACAACACTCTGACTAAGAAATATATGTTTATGGTTTTCATTAAGAATCAAGTTCAGGGGCCAGCAGGTGACTGGAGATTAGGCAGCTGGTTTCCACATGGATTGTGTGTGGTTATCCCCCTCTGGGAGTGCTTTCTCACTTTTGCTCTTTCCCTCTCTCTGTCTCTCTTCAGAGAGCACATGCACCCTATAGCAAACAAACTAAAATCAAAGCCATATCTTAATAACTTTACAGTCAACTCAAAAATTATTTTCCAACAAATCAGAAATTCACTACCTACACAAAAATTCGCTTATGGGACCAGCAGATGGCATAACGGTTACGTCACAGGAATCTCACGTAGCCAACCCAGCCACTTGAAACTCACTCTGGGTGTGTGTGTGTGTGTGTGTGCCCAAAATCCTGAGAGGAGAATAGAGGGGAAGGGATTGTGGTATGGCCATCCCCTGGGAGGTGATTTCTCGCTTTCTGTCTCTCTATCTCTCCAGTGAACTCACATGTCCTATGGCAAAGATCTCTCTCTTAAAAAAATTTACTTATAAAGTACATGGCACTTTATTGGTATCTCTGTAGATATCTACAATATATATATTAGGTCATCAGGAAAGTCATGACCTATTTTTCTGTTTTTCTATGCTAAAATGCATTATGAATTTCCCAATGACCCAATATTATATACCTATCTATTCTTATTTGGCATAATCCAACATACATTTTTTAGAAAGATAATCTGGCTCCCTCAACCAAGAAGTGGTGGAGGCATGGGATGTTAGAATCCCTCAAGAGTTTATGGGGGGGCTGGGAACCAGCAGTTAGCATAATGGCTATGTCGCTGGACTCCCACGTAGTCGACCGTGGTTCGCATCCCGGACCCAGTGGCTTAAATCTCACGCCAGGCGCATGTGCGTGCGTGCTCAAGATCCCGAGAGGAGAATGGAGGAGAAGGGATTGCAGCGTGACCATCCTCCCTGGGGGGTGATTTCTCGCTTTCTGTCTCTAATGTCTCTGTCTGTCTGTCTGGCGAGTGCACGCGCCCTATAGAGAAAATCTCTCAAAAAAAAAAAAAAAAAGAGTTTATGGGGGGTGTATAGAAAATTATTCCTGTATGGATTCTGTGCTTTTAACAAACATATCTGACAGATTTACTAGTAAATGAACAGAAGCATACAGATCATAGTTACCTTTTGAGTTCATGTGAGTATAAAAATTAAAAGAAATTTGTCTGGCAATACTCAGAGCATTCTGTCAATGGTTTGGTATGTTCATAAATACCATAATATGTCTGGATTTTTCAAACAAAATCTTTCTATAGTGTACATTCAGAGTTTCGTGAAGGTTGATTTCAACACTCACAATAAATCAAAAATAACACATTGAATCAGAGACAGAAAATGACAAAGATGTCTGCTAAATACAAACAGCTTCTTCCTGGAGCTTGCTGAGGAAGCAGGTGACAGTTCCGTTATTCCAGTTTAGACACCTTTCAATTCACCGGTGCATGACTCCATGTAGTCTATGCTGCTTAGCAATGTCCCAAATTCATTTCTGTTCTTTGTCATAAAATCCAAAGCTCTCCACCATATGGTGTCATTTTGAAATGTTAATCTGAGTGCAGTTTGTGATGCCAGTTAGGTTCTCAGCTGGTCTCCGCATTGGCTATTTCACAGACATTAGCCCTGTTTTGAATTAAACTAAATTAGAGAATAAAATGAGATATTGTCATGCAAAGTCAGGCAATACTATTTGACATCTGCACCATCTCTGAGAGCTTTATTGAGTGGTTATTTGAAAATGTAAATGAAGAAAGAAAGAATATATAAACAAGCTAGGGCTAGGAAACATCCTGGTATAGCATCTCCGGGAATAATGACAATACTAATGTTACTTGATGGTGATAATCATGTTACTGAAGAACAACCTCCATTTACACACCACCTCTGCTTGGATTAGAGAATGGGGGGGAGATAGCTTCGTCTAAGACATTTACAGACCCAAAGCATCAGTTTTGCTTGACTGAGAAAACATCTATTAAAATAAATGGCATAACAGTTACATTGCTGGATTCCCACGTAGTCGACTACAGTTCGAGTTCCAGACCCAGTGGCTTAAAACTCACACCAACCACATACGCATGTGTACCCAGAATCCCGAGAGGACAATGGACGAGAAGGGATGAGGAGATGGCGGTGTGGCCATCTCCCGGGAGTGGGGGGGTGTGATTTCTCACTTTCTGTCTTTCTGTCTCTCCAGTGAGCACATGCTCCCTATAGCAAAAATCTTTCTAAATATATCAATAAAATATATGTGAGTCAGAAATGTATTTGTCTGTTTGTTTCTTCCCACTTCCTGTCATTTCCAAAAGGAACTTACTTGAAAGCAGAGACATGAATGTAAGGACTTAAGTCTTATTTGCACAATTAAACATATGGGGGCCAGCAGATGGCACGGTGGTTAAGGGCACTGGACTCCCACATGACTGACCATGGTTCAAGTCCTGGACCTGGTGGCTTGCTTTCTCACTTTCTCTCTTTCTCCTCTCTCTCTCTCCCAATCTCTGGTCAAATTTAAATAAATAAATAAATAAAGCTAAATAAAACCTTTAAAAAATAGAATCAAACATATGGAGTCCATTGGAAGAGAGGAACCCTGCTAATAACCACAGAGGTTGGGAGTAGTTAAACCTTTCTTATTCTCTACTGACTCTAGATAATTCCATTTTGGAGAATCAGAACTTGTCCAAGCCAGATGTGCATCTCTGTGTGCCTCATGTATGCATGAGGGTGTGCCCCTGGACATGATGCTACTTGCTGGAAAATTGGAAGTGAGGATTCACACCTGTAAACACACTGAGGGTAGACTAGAAAAGGACCGGATGAAAATGCTAAACACCTTCTTGCAAACCTTCAGTCCCAAATTTTTTGCAGGACTCTGGAAATCAAAGGTCATTTAAAAATTTCTCTGCTATAGCCAGAGCCTAATTCTATCTTGAATCCCCAGATGTGGTGGTACAAGGCTTTGCTAAGAAGAGTGGGATGGGTCCAGTGTGGGCACAACCCTCGGGGTTAGGTGGCTTCCTGCAGGGTGGATGCAGATTTTCCCAAGGAGAGGTGAAGAAAGACTCTCATAGAGCAGGACAGACCTGCAGACAGGTGAGCACAGGCAGGAATGTGGATGAAACACTGAGGAGCACTTGTGAAGGCTTTCACATTTTGGAGGCTTTCCTTTAAATATTCTCTCCCACTTTGGACAGTATTAAACGTCTTCCCTTGTAAATCCCTCCCTTTTTTTATTTTCCTTTAAAGTTTATTATTCATTTCTCCTATGTCCAAGAAAGAGACAGAGAGATAGCACCTCCAATGGGGATCTCATGCCGTGATTCACACACAGCCTCAGCCAGCTCCAGGTCACCGGAGGGCAAGCACCCAGGGTTCAAGGAGGTCTCGGGATGTGAATTCAGAACGTTCCCCTGTGAGTCAGCTTCACGGAGCATTGTGTTACTGCTACATCACCACCCAGCCCCCTAAATTCCCTTTAATGGGTTCCTAACCCTTCAGTGACACCTGGCATATCCATCCAACTGGGTGCTCCAGAGGTGCAGTGGGAAGTAAGGGTGGGAGATGAGCTCTGCCTCACATTCACCCCTTAACCACGCTCTCCTTTCTTACCTTTGTCTTTTCAAACAGGCCTGATATCCTGAGTTCCAAAACCTGAGCTGAAGAGAAGTGACTAGAGACTGTGTTAGCAACGTTTATGTCCCACCAGAATGTACGTGCTGAAACTCTAACCCCAGTGTGATGGTGTTAGGTGATACGGCTTTCAGGTTTTGAGTCAGTCATGACTCTAATGATGGGATTAATGCTCTTATTTTTAAAAAGGAAAAGATTCTCTCCTCTCTCCCTCTCTCTTCTCCCTCCCCCTTTCTCTACCTCAGAAAGCATGCACCAAGAAAAGGCTATGAGAAAACAGAGAGAAAGCATCTGTCCATCAGCCAGGAAGAAGGCCCTCATCAAGAACTGGATCTGGGGACCAGCAGTTAGCGTAATGGCTATGTCGCTGGACTCCCACGTAGTCGTCCGCGGTTCGAGTCCCAGACCCGGTGGCTTAAACTCACGCCGGGCGCGTGTGCGTGAGTGCCCAAGATCCCGAGAGGAGAATGGAGGAGAAGGGATTGCGGTGTGGCCATCCCCGTTGGGGGGTGATTTCCTGCTTTCTGTCTCTCTGTCTCTGTCTGTCTGGCGAGCACATGCCCTAAAGCAAAAACCTCTCCAAAAAAAAAAAAGAACTGGATCTGCTAGCATCTTGCTCTTCATTTTCCAACTTTCAGAACCAAAAATATAGTGTCTGTTGTTTAAGCCACACAAGGGTTTTTTTTATTATTATTTTTATTTTTTTTGTTATAGTAGTCCAAACTGACAGAGTACAAGTCAGAAAAGAAGTAGTGGTGAAATAGAGTAATCAGGACCATGTTTAATATAACTTGCTTTTTCAAATATTCGACAGTTACTGTGATTCTAAGAGCTGTGTAAAACATCAGCCTTTAATCTAGATGACATTTATTGAGTTTTCTCTAGGTGCCAATTGTCCAAATCATATCATCTTCATTATATTTAAATAAAAACACTATGAGATAGGGGCCAGCAGGTGGCATAGTGATTAAGGTGCTGGACTTTCACATGGCTAACCACGGTTCAAGTCCTGGGACTGGTGGCTTACTTTCTCATTTTCTGTTTCTTTCTCTCTCTCTTTCTCTCAGGTGAATACATATGCCCTATAGCAAATGTAAATAATAATATTAATAATAAATAAATAATTTTTAAATTATTATATAAATAAATATTTTATCTCATCTTACAGATTAATGAAGAGACACTCCATTAATGGACTTGCCCATGATCAGATAAATGAAAAGTAGTAAATTCTAGATTTGAAAATTGGTGGTTTGCCTACAAGGTCTATGTATTTGGCTACTATACCAATCTGACTTTCCCTGAGTTAGTAACTAAATTGTTTTGGACTTTTATCCTCTACATTTTTTTTTTTCCCAGAAGCCAGAACTGCCAAGAATTCTACTCATCGCTCTGTTGTTTTCTACCCAGGAAGTATGCTGACCCTTTTTTTCTTGTGAGGGCCTCTTATCTCAACCAAAAGCTGCTCCGCACAGAATAATTGCTATCAATTAATCTTTCTAGAGTATTTGGTTTTCTCGGGTGATATGGTAGACTGTACTACTTTTCCTAATTTTCCCGTCAGTGCCCTTCCCTGTGGAAGGATAATATTTCCCCATCTTATTACATTCAGGAGGGCCCTGAAGTCTGTGTTGATCAATGAAATGTGAGCAGAAGTGGGACAGGGATCCTCCAGACAGAATGTCTAAGGCCCGGCACCTCCTTTGCCATGCACCGTTTTTTCTTGTCTGAACAAGTAGAAATGTTCAGATTAATAGAAGCTGCTGCAGCCTCCTCAGTCTGAAAATGACATGATGACATGGCCAAGAACTTTAGCCAAGCCACTGTGGTTATGAAGCATAAAGAACAAGAAATAAAACTTTGTTACTGTAGGTCACTGAACTGTGGGGTTTGTTGTTACCGTAGCATGATGCAAGTAGATAATCCGCATTTCTAAGAGTGCACCCTGAACTTGTGCAAGCTTCATCTCACCATGACTTTGTTGTCTACAACAATGATTCATTTTTCTTCCTAAGGGTTACTTGTCCATGTCTAGAGACATTTTGGGTTGTCACGAGTTGGGGTAAACCACCTACAGCCAGTGGGTAGAGGCCAGGGATGTTGTCAAATATCCTACAACAAACAGTTCCTCCCGACTAAGAATTATCCAGTCCAAAATGGCAATAGTTCCAAAGTTGAGGAGCCCTGTCCTACTCTAACCTTCAAAGTGATTCAACTTATTGCTGTAGTGATAATGAGTGATTTGTTTTCAAGGAAGAGATTACACAAGTAACAATAGCATTTTTAAAACAGTTCATTTTGGGGACCAGCAGGTGGCATAATGGTTGTGTCACTGGACTTCCACGAAGTTGACCATGGTGTGAGTCCCAGACACGGTGACTTAAAACTCATGCCGGGCGCATGTGTGTCCATGACCAAAAACCCAAGAGGAGAATGGAGGAAAAGGGACTGTGGCATGGCCATCACCCCGGGGGGTGATTTCTTGCTTTCTGTCTCTCTGTTTTTCTCTGTATCTCCGGCAATCACACACACTGCGTAGAAAAAAAAAAAAAAAAAAAAAAAAAAAACTCTCTCAAAAAAAAAATAATAATAAAAGTTCATTTTGTTTGTTTAGAAACATGAAGTCCTCAGGGAAGAAACACTTGACAGTCACAAGAATGAGAAGTTCTCTGTTGAAAATGGTGTATATGGTAATAGCCTTGATTTGCTATGTACTGCATGCCTACTCTGAAAAACCATGTTGTGCACTATAGAGATGTATGATGATTAAATGTAAATAAGAAATCACAACCTTTTTTAGAAAGGAACATAAAGTCCAACAGTAGGCAGTCCAAGAATGGTGTAGAGACTGAAAGATGTCACCAAGAGCCAGGCCTGTCCTATCCGTGCTGCCATTCTTAGTATGTTAGCTCCTTAGTTCATGACCACAAGAACACTGCTGCCCCTCCAGCCAAACATGCATGTCCCCAGGAAGATAAAGCAGAGAGGCAAAGAACTGGACCAACAACATCAAATCTCTTTCCTTGGCAAAGCCAAAGTTTATCCAAACACCCCTCAGAAGACTCCACCTGAGATCTCATTAGTCAAAACTTCTTTACTAGGAATGTGCATATTAACTTGCCCAGCCTCTACAGTAGGAAAGGGGAGAGGGAATTGAGAATTGGTGATTAGAGAGCAATCCTAAAACATCGTTTTTTCTCTGGTTCTGGACTGTCAATCAGCTGTCACCAATTTGTGCCATGAGTGATGGAAGGAGGAAATGAAAGGCAAAGTGGGTTTGAGATCATAGTCAGGGTTCCACAGGCACCTTTGAGAATGTCCTCCTTCTCCACTCAGTGCTCCTTCCAGGCATCTAGTGATTCATCCTCCTATGCCAAGCTCATGTCCAGTCCCAAGCACCTGTCTGTTGGACTCACTCCATAGCCTCCTGGGAGATTGCTGTAGAAGGGTATTGTACAGACTTTCCTGGCATAGCCTACTGTGGATTCAAGGATGCTGGAGCAACTGACTAGACAGAAGTGAGGCTCCTGGGATGGTAAGGTAGGAGATAAGAACAGTGATCTTTGCAACAGAAAGTCCTAAATTTTTGCAAGTGGCTTGGTCTCTCATCTCAACCCTCCTGGCATTTCTAAGTCAGGTCAGTAAGTCCTCCTGAGGGTTGTGCAATCTCTGAGTCAGTTAATAGGGGTTGTCTGGGAGGATTTCTAATGGAAAATGCATCCATATGGAAATGCAATCTGAAAGCATCAAGGAACACAGACTATGCATTATGATAACTTTGGTTCATTCAGTAACTCAGCAAAAGTGTGTGTCACAGTAAATTAAAATTGGCTAAACTCTAGCCTTTTTGCCCATTTTAAGTAATATTTCTTAATGACCTTAAATGAAACAGAAAATTAAAAATCTGTGAGATGAAAAGAAGGGCAAATAGAAATACTTACTCAGATATGGCATGAAGACTGCAAGAAGCTAATAGCTGTTTCTGTGTTTAGCGCACTGATGGAAAAAATGAGTTGTTATAATTCTTTTCAATGTTACGAGATGAATTCTGTTTTTAATGTTACTTCTTATTCAACGGCAGAAACCAAAGATAAATAAAAAAAGAAAGAAATGATTCAGTGTGTAGGCCAGTTCAGAACTTTGTATACATTGAAGGTTCTTAGTATCTTTCATATTTGACAATTAAAATTATTCTATCCTTATAGTGATCTTAGACACCAGCTTCTAAATGAATGGAGAACTGTATGCTACAATAGGATTCTGACTTGGACATCATTATTTTTAAGAAGTTAGTGTGTTTGGGACCAGCAGTTAGCGTAATGGCTATGTCTCTGGACTCCCATGTAGTTGACTGCGGTTCAAGTCCTGGATCCGCTGTCTTAAACTCAAGCCAAACGCATGTGCGCGTGTGCCCAAGATCCCGAGAGGAGAATGGAGGAGAAGGGATTGCGGCGTGGCCATCCCCCCTGGGGGGTGATTTCTCGCTTTCTCTCTCTCTGTCTCTGTCTTTCTGGTGAGTGTACGCGCTCTATAGCAAAAACCTCTCAAAGAAAAAAAGAGTTCGAGTGTTTGCACTTAAAATCTCTCAGAATGAACTTATCTGTGTCAAAATTGACTCTCATCACACTATTCTTGGAGCTAGGAGGTCACTTTGGGGTTGTAATAAAAAGAGCACTGAATATGAGGTCAGAAAATGTGCTTTAATCCTTGCCTTTGCCATTTATTTGCTAGATACGACACTTTGGGCAGGTCTTTATAGCTCTCTGAAACTCAGTTTCTCACAAAATCTATATAAGCTGTTACTGTGTAACAATTTATCCCAAAATTTAGCAGCTTAAAACAGTAATAAGTTACTATCTCACACAATTTTTGTAAGTCAGGAATTCAGGGAACCAGCAATTAGCATAATGGCTATGTCGCTGGACTCCCACGTAGTCGACCGCGGTTCACGTCCCAGACCCGGTGACCTAAAACTCACGCCGGGCACATGTGCGTGCGTGCCCAAGATCCCGAGAGGAGAATGGAGGAGAAGGGATTGCGGCATGACCATCCCCTCTGGGGGGTGATTTCTTGCTTTCTGTCTCTCTGTCTCTCTCTGTCTGTCTGGCGAGTGCATGTGCCCTATAGCAAAAACCTCTCCAAAAAAAAAAAAAAAAGGAATTTGGAAACACCTTACCTGGGTCTCTAGTATGTGACTGAGATGATATTACAGCATTTTTTTTTTAATTTTTATTCACTTATTTATTTTGGAGAGGTTTGTGCTATAGGGCACGTGTGTTCACCAGAAAGACAGAGAGAGACAGAGAGACAGAAACCGAGAGACCACCCTCCCCCAAGTGGGATAGCCATCACAATCCCTTCTCCTCCATTCTCCTTTTAGGATCTTGGGCACGCACGCACATATGCCCAGTGTAAGTTTAAGCCACCAGGTCCATCAACATAGTCATTACGCCAACTGCTGGGCCCTTATTTTATTATTTTTTTTTATTTTATTGTAATTTGCCAGAGGCAACATTCACTTGCCAGAGAGAGGATGAGAGAGAGAAAAGAAGGAAAGTGAGAAAGCACCCCTCATGGAGGATGGCCATACTGCAATCCTTTCTCCTCCATTTCTCCTTTCTTCCAGGATTTTGGGGGCACAAGCACATGCCCCTGGTGTGCTTCTCAAGATTCCAGGTCCAGGATACAAACCACACAGTGTATGGGATTCAGCTGCCTTAACCACCATACCGCAGACTGGCTCAAGAACACGACTTTAAAACAGATGTTTTTCAATACTAATTTTTTAAAAAGTGGTTCTGTTTTTATATTTAGTCCTAGTTCTAAAATCTTTAGTAAAAAAAAAAATTAAAAATGAAGAGTTTTGTTTTTTCCTCATAAAGGAAGAATTTTCTTCTGTCAAGTTCAAAGTCACTTTATTCAATAAGCTGTCTTGTGTCTTAGTGCTCTGTGAAAGATTACTCCTATTATGCTATGTCTAACTAAGTTGTGACAAAAGGAGAGATGACATTAGGATTTGGCCTCAGATGAACCTACAACAGAGACATCAGAAAAGCAATGCAAAGAAAGGAACCCAGCCAAACACATGCCTGGGGGCTGCACAGAGACCCAAGTTTGCACCGGTCAGCAAATCTTGGCTGAGAACTGAAAGCAGTGGTCAGTGAGGCATGCAGCTCCCCTACTTCCACCTGTCTTGTAGTGTGTCATCATTACAATTAAATAATTCAGTTGAAAGCTAAAACAATTGCTGCCCTGGCAGTAGAATCTCTTGACTCCAACATGTGACATACTTAATTGAGTTCTCTTCAACTAAAAGTCAGACTATCATGGAGTTCAAACCCCAGTCTCTTAGACCTTCTCTGCCCCATTTAAGAAGGATGAGTGTATAGAATCTGACATAGTTGATTTTTTAGCTGAAAAGGAAGGAAGTTCCTTTAAGCCTAAGAAAGCAAAACCATCTGGTATTGCACAGCTGTAGAAATATTGTCTATCTAATTATTTATGGAAGTACCTATGATTTGGCTTTGGTATATCCCAAAAGACTTTGGAAAAGCAGAATTTCACAGAGGGTTCAGATCAATAGCTTCTAAATCGTGATCCTGTTTCAAGATTGTTTTCATCAGAATGAAAAATGAGAAAATCCTGTTTTCATTAAAGAACCACGGAAATGTCATCCTGGTTTATGCCGAGGTGTCAGAGAGGACGTGCCTGTGTAGCGCTGCAGGAAAGGTCATTCTGACAGTCATTCTATACCTTTGGCCTCTCGGTTCCATCAGTCGGAACAAGTGACAAGAATACACTAACAACAAATGTAGCATCCAAACACCCTGCTGTGCATTGCCTTATAATCTGTATGGGTTACCTGCCAAGAAATGATATTCCACCCTTTTAAAATAAAGTTATTACTTAAAAAATTTTAGAGAATGACATGTAAAAAACATTTTCTGTTTCCTGTAAGAACAGCAGCTTAGATCTTGTTTTATATTTTTGCCAAACAAATCTTACTCCTTAAATCAAGTGAAAAACTATAAGGACATTTTTTAAATGTAGATGATAGGGCTGACATGTAGCATGGTGGTTAGGGTGCTGGACTCCTACATAGCCAACTACAGTTTGAGTCTCAGACCTGAGGGGGCTTGTTCTCTCTCTCTCTCTCTCTCTCTCTCTCTCTCTCTCTCTCTCTCTCTCTCCTTTTCTCCCTCTTTCTCTCGCTCATAAAATTTTAAATTTATTAATAATAATAAATAAAATTAAGTTAAATTATTCTTTTTTAAAAATGTAGATGGCGCCAGGGAATTCCTAAAACAATGATATTTTGAAAAGTTAAGATTCCATACAGAAAAAGAACACAGAAGAATAACCAATACAGCCAGTATATTACTTTTACCCTTAAACCTTTTGCCAATATACTAGTGGTGACTTGAAGGCTGAAAAGCTGAGCAGCCCATCTGACGGGATGAGGGCTTGCACAGAACTTCCAAATATTCTGAGAGGTTGAGAAAGATAAATTGAACTCAGAGTATATACCAAGAGAATGTGTTCCAAAATTCCTGTGTTGGAAACTCAGTGCCCAATGCAATCGTGTAGGGAGGGGAGGCCTAGGGCAGGGGTTTAAGTCATGAGGGCTCTACCTTCATTAGTGGATTAATGCCACTATAAAAAGAACATGCAGTGCTGGACCTGCTCGCTTTTTCTTTCCTATTTTCCTGTTGCAGGAAGACACATTGTCCCTGATCTCCAGAAAATATAGCATTCAAGACACATCTTCTTGGCAGAGAGACCAGACCCTAATCTTCTGGCTCCTTTATTTTGAGTTTTCCAGTTTCCGAAACTGTGAAAGAATAAATGCCTGTTCTTTATAAATAACTCAGTCTGTGGTGTTTTGTTACAGTAGCACAAAAATGGGCTAACATGCCGAGGAAAGATGATCTGGATAAATAAGACATGGTGAATTCCTATCAATAAAGATCAATTCCTATAGGTAAGGATAAATCAGTGTTTAGCAAGCCCTCACAAATACAGAAATAAGCTTTGAATCACTCAATTTTTGACTAGATTTAAGTGGCATTACTCGACCGTGACTGCCTGACTAAAACACAAGCAAATCCTATCTGAAAAAAAAAGATAAAAATCTTTAAGAATCCAATTATCTTATGTTAAATCTGGCATTAAATCCAAAAGTACCAGGTGATAGGAATACTTGACCAAAATCAAGACAACAGGTGATATAAACAGATCCACAAAATATTATTAGAATTATTTGACATTAATTTTTAAAACTATGATTAATACCCTTAAGAAGTTAGATAGCAAGTTGAAATTTTTCAGCAGAGAAATAGAAATTATGAAAGAAAATTAAATTAAAATTTTATAACTAGAAATATAATGAGTGAAATCAAGAACATGGTCATCTAATAGCAGATTAAAATGCAAATAAGAAGATTGATAGACTATAAGATAGGTCAGTAAGAATATAGACTGATGAATAGAGAAACAAATGGATATAAAAATACAGAAATAAGTATAAGAAACATATGTGTAATTTATGTCACACAATATAATTAATATCACAGAAGGAAGAAAGAGAGAAATGGGAGCAAAAATAAGATTTAATAAAATGGTTTATCAAAACTGGTAAAAGAAATCAAGCCACAGATTTGGGATGTGTTACACACCACAAATAAGATGAAGATAAATAAAAGAATATCTAGGCATATTATAGTATATTTACTGAAACTTTTAAAAACAAAAAGAGAAAAATATCAACTGTCACTCAAAAAAGCAAATAGACTAATGAATAAATAGATGATTTCACAGAGAAGCAATGAAATTTAGAAAAAAAATGGAAAGACATATTCAAAGTATAGAAATAATCCTATTGCATATTTAATCTCTGCCTCATTCATCCCTGATAAGAAAATTACAACCCAGAAGGATCAAATAGTTAGCCCAAGATAAAGGCAGACAAGAATTTCAGGTTGCCCACCTATCTCCCAGTTAACTTGCATTCTTCCCCACTATCCTAGCCAGCAACCACTCAAATAATCAAAAAAATTCTACTCTAACAAAGAAACTACTTACTGTTTGCTATGCATACCCATTTTTAAATATGTACTTGGGCATCTCTCTAGAGAAAATACTCTTTACAAAAAGAAAAGATAATACACTTTACATAACCCAGTTGCTAAATTTTGAACAAGGATATTAACATATCTAAAAGCTTACATTGTTTGTCTGAAATGTCATGATGTATTTTTCTTTGTAAAAATGTGTCATGACTTTTCCAACAACCCAATAGATTCTGATCTTGCTCTTCACAAAGACCACTTCTTGGGAGAATGCCCACTAGAAAAAAGTTCTGTAAAGTCTAAGAGTCACTGTTGTATTTTAAGGGCTGCATTCCCAGCTAGTCTACAGACTGGGTGAAGCATAGCATCATTTTCCTATGTATGTGACCCTTTATTTAATTTAATACCTTTTATACTCAGTTACTCAAACAGGATACATCTGCATTTTAGACATCCTCCATAGACCTATTTGTATCAAGAAGAATACAAGAGATATTTTGGTGCTTAGGAAAGTCATCTGTTCCACAACTCTGGCAGTAAAGATTTATAAATGTCATTCTTCTTAATGCCACATCAGAAAATGTGGCCTTTCAACATGCACATTTGCGCAATTCAGAACAATGGGGGGTCTTCTTAAACGACTTTTCCTGAATACATTCAGGGATATAAATTGCTCTGCAAGATGAAAGAGATCAGTACTATTTCTCACTTTTATAAACCAGTATTTCTATTTTGTACATAATTGTAATAGTTAAAGAGGGTATAGCAAACGACATGGAGGCAGCTCAGTATTGCGACATGTAAGTTGGCAACACTTGCTATAGAACTTTTCTGTCAGATTTACAGGAAAGAATCAGGACTCTAAAGTCTCTGGGGAATTAACTCTGGGACTATGAGAGTGTTATCTCTGTCAATGAATTAGCAGTGCTCTCTGATTTTCTCATGAAATATTGCATAGCATTCAGGGCACCAAACAAATGGGGAAAAGAATGTTCATTTTGCTGCTACTAAATACAGAACATTCTCTTTCTGACTGTTTTATAACTAGCCATTATCTAAAAATATTCTCGTTTTTATTAATTGCAACTCAAAGTTTGCTCTTTAAGTAAGATCTGTGAGTGGGCCGTCTATTTTTGCCGCTGTAAATTCTGTACCCCTGCATCTGTTTGATCGCCATCTTACCATGCTAAATGTCTCAGTAACCACCCGTGTGTGTGCCAGATGGAGGTGACTGCTCCAGCCCTACAGGGTACCTGTCAACCATCCAGCCGTCTAAAGGAGTTAAATTACTCCATCTGCTCTTTCAAATTGCCCAGAGACTGCCCCTCAAATGTTAATGCTTTTGTTTGTTAATAAATGATAAAAGGATATTTTGTTAATTACATGAGTTGGCTGATTCATGTTTCGTACTAACAAATTTTCAATAGTGAGTGAATAAATAAAGAAATATTTATTATGTACCCACTATCTATTATTATCGTACTAATTTTACTGTAAGACACAAAAGAAAGTACACTATGTAGGAGAAAACATAAATAAAGAGTAATTAATGGTCTAAGTATAATTGAGCATAATAGTTGATATAATATCTTAAATTATATTGTACTGAGAATTAAAGAAGAGGCCAAAATGCGAGGACAATAAAATTAAAAATAAATAGAAAAACTAAGAGATTGAAAAAAGATGTGAACAGGATGTGTATTCAGTTGGAAGTGTGTGTGTGGGGGGGGGAGGGGGGTTCGCATTCATTTCATCAACAAATACTTATTAAATGTTGAGTACATGCTTCAAACTGTGATGAAGGCAATGGTGGAGAAAAAACATAGGGCATAGTTCCTGCCATCTAAGTTTTCATTCTGCAATAAGACATTGCCACAAATATCTCCAATAAAATGGGAATTAAAAATGGCCTACCTCAGAGTTGTTAAACATTATTTTAAGAAGCGTAACACAATGTTGCAATAACAAAACTAGCTCCTTTTGCTAAATGGGGAATGATATTTTTAGTTTATTGATGTATTCATTCCCTGAGAGAGACAAAGGGAGCTAGAAGGAGAGAGAGATGTGAAGTCCTGACCAGAGCACAGGCATGCATGTGTGTACCTGATATGCTCACAGAGGTCCCAGCTGGACCTTTCCCATGCAGGCAATCGTCTTTCTGCCACACCGCCACCCGACCCAATATCTTCAGTAAACATAATCTACTACTCTTGGTAGCCATCTCCTCCAATATTTGACTTCAAGGCCCTCCATGCCCTAATCTGCTCATTTGATTCATGATCATTAAATACAATGATGGCAGTCCGGGAAATGTCCTGTAAATGTTCTTTTAATATGCTAGCGATAGGCAAACGCCTTCTTAAGACATTGTGTCTATCAATCCACAGATGACTAATAACTAGTATAAAGGTATATTATTGCCACAGAAAAGTGAGAGGGAATAAGGCCACTTGAAGCCATTATAAGAAAAGCAAATACAAACCAGATGTCACCTCGAGTCTACAGGCCTTTTGAGACCTAAATATGAGGAGCCAATCCTTTATTTCATGCCCTGTGGAAATACATAGCCCTTCCAAAACCTTCAGAGGATTTCCTAGAAATTTTCTTTCTTTAGTTGTCACCTCTGGTTTCGGATCCTAAAATTTTTGAATTAGCTTGATTAGAGAACATCTCACCATCCTGTTTCTGCCTCCTGTTTAATTTCACACTACATTGACCTAGATGTGCAACTGTTTTCCTTAATTTTCCACAAGCCAATCAGTCCTGTGAGTATCTACATAGAAAAGATTTGACTGCAAATTTAGAATGTCAAGGAATTTGCATGGCTACAACAAAAACATACCAAAAATACAAACTGAGATATTTCTGATGCAAAAATTACTCAGCCATTTGCAAAACTAGAATTTCGGTCTCTTGCCTTTTTATATTTCACTCTCCACTCACTGTCTTCTCTCCCCTCTTGTATCTCACCCTCAAGTTCCTGTTCATTTCAAATGCAGACAATTTTTTATCTTGGTTTCTGCTAGTCCATGTACTCAGAATTTCTTCCTTCTCCGCAAAATGTTTTATCAAGATAAAAGTTTGTAACCTTCTTAGGAGGAATTCAGGAATTAACCAGCAGTTAGCATAATGGCTATGTCGCTGGACTCCCATGTAGTCGACCGCGGTTCGAGTCCCGGACCCACTGGCTTAAACTCATGCCAGGCACGTGTGCATGTGTGCCCAAGATCCCGAGAGGAGAATGGAGGAGAAGGGATTGCGGCGTGGCCATCCCCTCTGAGGGGTGATTTCTCACTTTCTATCTCTCTGTCTCTGTCTGTCTGGCGAGCGCACGCACCCTATAACAAAAACCTCTCCAAAAAAAAGAAAAAAAATAGGAATTAACCATAAACTTGTACAATATTTTACCCTGATGTACTAATTCCCAAAGTTGTCTAAGCAGTGGAGAAAATGATAAACTGAAACATTGTTTTCCAGTGGTAGAGTCTCTTTACTCTTCCTCTAGCAATTTAGTAACACATTTTAAATAATAATAATAATAATAATATTCATGTCTTTTTACCCTGAAATTCCACTCTATAGAACATCACATACTTCATAGTAAATGGTCAGTACATAATAGCTATTATTATTGGTTATTATTCTAAGAAAATTAAATTTACATTTGTAAAATGCATAAAGTATTATTACATCAAATGTTAGAAAAAATTATAAAGAATGTATCTAAAACTTTGTGAACTGTTAAATCAAATGCTCATCTTAATAGCAATGCAGCCATTAAGCATTTCCATGTTGCTACTGGACCACATCTCTTTCATCTCATGAAAATTTTTGTTTAAAACATCAGAAAGCGCCTTCTTGCCAAATGTGGACGACAGGGTGTTCAGGCACTTTGTGGAGGTTGGCTGGCTGACCTTCATCTTCTTTGGCCCTCGTGCCGGAAAGCGGGTTGCAATTGTAGATGCTGTTTGTCAGAACAGGGCTTTGGTTGACGGACCTTGCACACAGCCCACACCTTTCAAATGCACGCAGCTCACTGACTTCGTCTTTGAGTTCCCACATAGTGCATGCCGGAAGTGTGTCTGATGAGGATGGCAGAAGGCAGATATCAATACAAAATGGGCAGCCACAGATGGGCCAAGATAATTGAAGGCAGAGAAAGGAAAGACCAAGATGACACATTTTGATAGTTTTAAAGCCGTGAAGGCAAAGAAAATGAGGAACAGAATAATTAAGAATGATATTAAGAAGTTTCAAAAGGCAGCTCTCTGGAAAGCTTCTCCCAAAAAGTCACCTGCTTCTAAGGGTGCTGCTATAGCTGCTGCTGCTAACATACCAGCAGAAAAGGTAACTACTGCAGGCAAGAAGGCTCCAGCCCAGAAGGTTCCTGCTCAGAAAGTCACAGGCCAAACGGCTCAGAAGGGCCAGAAAGTTGTATCCCAAAAAGCGCTTGCACCAAAAGCATCTAGCAAGAACGTATAAGAGGTTATCATAAAAATAATAAATGTTCTTTCTGACATAGCAACAAAAAAAATCAGAAACAAAGGCAGTAATTATACTGTGATGGATATTATACAACCAATATATCCATGAATAAAAATTGAAAAAAGAAATATGTAAAAATAAAACTAATATAAGATTAATAATGTGCCTGTAGGTGTTTAAAAATTATTTTTTATCATTCTCCTTATTAAAATGCCTTTTATGTGATAAATAAAAATCATAGCTGTTCACAATAAACCACGGTTTCTTCCTGCAAGATGACTCTGCAGGTCAATGTGAGTTTTTGATGAACATTTTGGTGAATGTTCCATGAACAGAGTCTCCTTGAAAAGTAGTTGAGAATTCTGGTCAATGCAGAAATGAATACACCAGTAAAATTAATAGCTGGGCTTCAGAAACACAACTGAACTGGAACGTCTAAGCACCTGATTTTTTATTTATTAAATGAGGATAATAATATTTATTCTTCAGTGCTGAGTTAGATTAAATTACAACGTTTTTAATGCCAAATACAATACTTGACATACTATAAGCAAACTTGAACACAACTTACTCCATAATTTAGAGCTCCCTCGAAATGCTCTCTGATTGTCTGCTTGTATTTCAATGATATTTTAATCTTTATCCTACATTTTAAGTCGAGATGGAAAAGAAATTTTTTGAATTAACAATGCACAAAAGTTTTTGAAATTCAATGAAAACTATAAGTCCACAGATGCAACAAGATTGATGAATATAAAGAATAAAAGTATAGGGACCAGGAAATGCCATAAGGGTTACATTACTGGACTACCAGTAGTCAGCTGCAGTTCGAGCCCTGGAATTGGCAGCTTAAAAAACTCACACTGGGTATGTCTGTATTTGTGCCCAAGATTCTGAGAGGAGAATGGAGGAGAAGGGATTGCAGCATGGCCATCACCCCTGGAGAGGTGATTTCTCCCTTTCTGTCTCTCTGGCAAGCACACATGTCCTTTAGCAAAAATCTCTAAAAAAAAAGAAAAAAAAAGAATAAAAGTATAACTATGCACATTATATTTCAGTTGCTTAAATATGGTGATAAAGAGTATCTCTTAAGACAGAGACGGGGCTGGGTCTACATGGAAGGCCCAGGATCAGTTTCCAAACTAACCTAAATGAGGTGGGCACAGGAGCATACATCTATACACCTAGCTAGCTGGGAGACTGGGGCAGAGGACTGTGTCATGGCAGTCCCTCTCAAAAATCCCTATCTTTCTACCTTTCTCCCCCTTCCTCTCACTCACATTTTCTCTCACACATGTAAATAAATAAGTAAATAAACCAAAGGAAAAATAAGACAGGTTGTACTGTTGTATGTCTGTGTAAGCTTCCCTGAAATATGACTACAGGAGACCAGAATATGCCACCCTGAAACTGCCTCTTTGATTTATTGATTACTTTGAACTAAAAGAAACTAAGAACCAGTCAACACATGAAGTAATAATAGTTGCATATTCACGTCCCCTCTCAATTTCCTAAAACAAAGTATGAAATTATTTTTTGTAAAGGAAATTTACACCTATCAAAAAAAAATTAATTGGTGGGAACCAGCAGTTAGCGTAATGGCTATGTCGCTGGACCCCCACGTAGTCGACTGCGGTTTGCGTCCTGGACCCTGTGGCTTAAAACTCACGCTGGGCGCGAGCGCGTGCGTGCCCAAGATCCCGAGAGGAGAATGGAGGAGAAGGGATTGCGGTGTGACCATCCCCTCTGGGGGGTGATTTCTCACTTTCTGTTTCTATGTCTCTCTCTGTCTGTCTGGCGAGCTCACGCGCCCTATAGTGAAAACCTCTCCAAAAAAAAAAAAAATTAATTGGCTAAGTTATCTGTATCAGGAAGAGAGCTGTTCAGAGACAACTGTTATTACTGAAGAGACTTATATGTATAACAAGGCAACCATTATTCACAATACCCATTGTAGCTAGGCCTACATTTTTATCACTTTTAAAATAAAATTGATGGCTTAAAAACCTAATATACTATAGAACTGAGATATACATAAAGAACTAAAATAGCATAAATAGCACAAAGGCTGTGAAGAAAACAATGACAAATACTACTGAAAAGCTTTTTACTGTACATAAAGTGATGTAATATTAACTATAGTTAGGCTTTGATAGGTTACAGTCTAAATGATGCAACCACACCTATGCACACACACAGGTTATACCTTACAAGCATACAAGGGAGACCAAAAAAACAGAGCCATTAAAAAGGGAATATTAGGGTCTGTCCTGTGGCCTAAGAGTTAAGCAAAGCCAGATCCCACATAGTCAACTGCAATTCAAATCCTGGAGCCAACAATGTGAAAAACACACCAGGGGTGTTTGTGTGTGTGTGTGTGTGTGTGTGTGTGTGTGCCTAAAATCCTAACAGTATGAAGAAATGGAAAAGAAGAAAATGTGGCATGACCATGCGCCACTGGAAGTTGCCTTTTCCCTCCCTCTCTCTCTCTCTGTTCCTCTGTCTCTTTCTGGTGAGTATATGTGCTCTCTGGCAATTTATAAAAGAAGAAAATATTACATCAGAAACAAAAAAAAGAGGAAATATGGAGGGACAAGTACAAACCAAATAACAACATAATAGACTTAAAACTAACAACTTCAACAATCATATTAAATATAAATGAACTAAGCACTGCAATTAAAAGGAAGAGATTATTCAATTGGATTAAAAAGTAAACAAAGCCAACTGTATGCTTTCTACAAAAAAGGCACTTTAAATATAAAGACACTAATAGGTTAGAATTTTATTTTAAAAAAATATTAAAGAGGCCATACTAACACTTATCAAAAGAAAACTTAAACATCTTATTAATATTTGACAAAGCAGATTTCAGATCAAAGGAGGGCTATTTCATAATAACCCTCAAAAGGTACCTGAACATTACCTTACTGTTATGCCACCACTGTCAGCCCAAAAATAATTTTTAAAAAAGAGTTGCAAAAGCTGTATACAAAGTCTGTATGAAATACTATTTTCTACCTTTTTTGCTAAATTTTGCTAGTCTATTCACTATCTTTTTCTCATATTTCTTGGTTGTCCCATCATAGTTTCACAAACAACAGGAAAGGCCAGCCAGTTCTCCAGATAACCATTCTTGATCAGAACAGCACCCCTGGTGATAGATTGAACTAACCTGCTTCAGAAACAGTTTCAGTTAGTATAAGGTCATAAGATTTAGGGGCATCAGAGGAACTAATATCACGCCCTGGGTTTTTGAGGAAGCCCCTTCTCTAGATTTTACAAGTATCTTATTTCTTAGAAAAAAATATATTTGCAATCAAGTGGATTGGGCCATAATTACTGTCCCAAGACAAGGAAAAATAACATTGATTTAGTTTTTCAAACTGGAAAAAAATAAATATTGAACTACACAGCTCTTTTTAAAATTCTGTTTTTATTTAAAAGAAGATCTACAGGGGTGGGGGTGTACACTTACACAGTTTTGGAATTCCACTCTTGAAAGGCTTTCCTAATAAACAAGTTATAGCTCCAATGCCTCTAGGCTCTAGCCCTTGAATGAGGTCCTTGTTAACTACTCCCTCAAGACTGGCCTCATGCAAGTTTTCTCTCAGATGTGTTCTCATCAGTTGCATTTACTTTAACAGACATAAAGCAAGGAAATACTTAAAATGCATTATTAGTAAATAATGACCAGAAGTTTTTCTCTGTAAAAGATCATAAAGCTTTCTGAGCCAGATGGAAAATCCACATGTAAGTAGCTTTGCATATTTCTACCTATACATATTTTGTAATCAATTATAATATCATTATATTCCTCATTTCTGCTATAATATATTTAATTACACAGTTAACATTTCCTGCTAACATTTTCAAATACAGGAAAGCAAATTCTACCTACCTGATTGGTATATTTGTCTAATGCATTTGTTATTCTCATTATCTTTAATTCGAGTGGACATTTGCTTTCTTTGGTTACATAGCTGGGTAACCAGTTATTTACCTGATTTGTAGATGCATTTAAACCCCTATGCCTCAAGGGATTGAGTCATACATATTGTTGTCATTATACTTTCTCTTAACAATTTATCTCTCCCAGCAGTCTCATAAAGTAGGTTGGTATAACTTTACCCACTTTTATAGGAACCCAGAGACATTACCATTACATTTCTGGATGGATTTGTACCCACCAGTCAGAAGTGATGTCCTTAGCCCACGCAGTTGTAATCTATTGCACATGCTAGACCTACTCCCCTCCCAGAAGGGCCACAATTCTGGGGACTGTATAGCAAAGTGTTTTAAAAAAACAGAAACCGTTTTGGAAAGCATTTATAATAAAGGTCAATAATACTTAGCTGTACAAGTAATTATAATACCACTGAGCATGTGAAAACTCTTCCAAATATATTTTCCTTTCATAATTAATATGCACAATCATGGATGTAGGAGAAATTTTAAGAATATAGACTATTTAGTACAAGGTTTGGCTTCTTAGAAGTGTTCTGTTTTGTTTGCTTAAGCAATAGACATAACGGGACAAGCATAGCTAAAGTGCAAAATGTGTATCTGTGTTTAATGAACAGCATTTTGAAGAGTGAATATTAAGCAATGTGATTTCAAGGCTCAATTGTTGTTAAATGACCAACAGGCGAGTGAAAATGAATTGATCAGCTCATTGTTCTGTCTGCAAATTAACTTCTGTTCTTGAATTTTTTTGTTTGCTTTTTGTCTGAACAGACTGGTAGTATTAATTTTACTTAATATACACTGAACCTAAAAAATAAAAATATTTATAAAGCTAAAGTATTAAAAATCTGCCTCAGATTGCATTATGAAAATTGGAAAATTTGACAGGCTGTATGTGAAATCTTAAATGTTTTCAGACCTAGTTCATTCTTTCAGCCCTGTTCTACCACCATTCTTTTATTTTCTTTTTTCCTGAGAAAAATAAAATCTTTGGTGGTCTTTTCATAGGTCCATTACACCTTAAATCAGGTTCTAATGATACTATTAGCTTGTTGAGAAAGTCATTGCATATTTTTCTATGCAAAAATGTGTTATGACTTTCCCAATAAAAGTGGGCCAGCTTCATGGTGAAGTGGTAATGTACTGCTAAGGAGATGCAAGATCCCACATAGTGACTGTGGTTCAAATCCCAGCCCAGTCAGCCTGAAACATGTAGATCATGCATGTGAGAGCCTAGGATCTGATGAATTAGAAGATGGGAGGATGAGAATTTCTGGACCCCGTGGAGATCTCTCTCCCTCTCTCTCATGCTCTTTCTCTCTGACTCTCTCTTTTTCCCATGTGCAAGCACATTAGCTATCATGAATAAAGAAAAAAATTACTAAAAGTACAGTTCAGAGACCCAGGGATCTCAGGGATGTAGTTTTCCACCAACCAAATATTTGAACATAATCATATCAAAAGCATTAAGCCAAACTCCCCACTACCCAAGGGCAAAGACTGGTGCAAACCACTGGAACAAAATATTCTTTAACAAAATACCTCAAGATACTCAACATTGGGACCAGCAGTTAGTATAATTGCTATGTCACTGAACTCTCATGTAGTCGACCGCAGCTCTACTCCCGGACCCGGTGGCTTAAACTCATGCCGGGCACGTGTGTGTGCATGCCCAAAATCCTGAGAGGAGAATGGAGGAGAAGGGATCGTGGCATGGCCATCCCCCCAGGGGGTGATTTCTCACTTTCTGTCTCTCTGTCTCTTTCTGTCTTTCTGACAAGTGCATGCGCTCTAAAGCAAAAAACACTCCAAAAAAAAAGGAAAAAGAAAAAACACACTCTACAAAACAACTTTGCACACCTGAAGTTTGCCCAAAGAAGTTTTAGTTAGTTCTAAAAACAGCCTCTTTTTGGACAACCAGAGACCAAAATATACCTGCAAATTTTAAATATATTTATACATAAATACATCAATAAAATTTACTAGTAAAAATAATATGAGGTTTACCATTTGTTTACTTGCTGAACAGCAAGAAAATCTACTGACAAAGAAAGAGAGAAGAAAAATATCTCACAGCAGATTTTCTCTGGCCCTCAGGCAAGGATTTTGTTCTCACTTTTTATCGAAATATATATCATCAGAAAAGCACATTAATGTACAGTTTGATTAATTTTCATAAGCTGAGCATGCCTACTTAACTAACGGATAGATCAAGAAACTGAAATGTCAGCTCCCCAGAGTCCCTGCAAGCTCTGTCATCATCTCCCCACCCCCTGCACCTGCTGCCCTGAGTGAGGACTCCCTAAATTCTGCTCCCTAGCTGCCTGCCTTGCCTCACTCTAGCCCAGCACTGCACTGACCCAAATGGCTCCCAGTGCCTGCAACACTCACCCTCCTGCCCTGCCAAGAGTCAACACGAAAACTTCAGAATATAGATATTATCAGAGGAGGGGTGTGAGGAGAACAGGGAGAAACGTCCTGAATTGATTGAGTTTGAACCCTAAATTACTTTTTTGATCTAGAATGTGCCACTGTGTGTTTTACTATCTGATGAAAAAGAGGAATTAAAATAGCATTTACATTGCATTGGGGAAGGAAAAAGTAAATTGAATTATGTTCATACCTCTGTCAGACAAAACCTAGAGACAAAATTAACAGAGGCTGTTTATTCACAAATGTGTGCAAGGGAATTCTACTGTCGTTTTCCTTTCAGCAGGAGTTCAGAAGTGTCTCAGAGGAGAGGACATTTTAAAGAGTAAATAGGAATGCTGAGAGGACAGTCTCTGGCTAGGAGGAGTTGAATAAGTTGGGTTTTGTGGGACTCAGGGGAGACTCTAATTGATTTTTAGGCACATTTGAGTCCTTGATTGGCTTCAGAGGAGAATGAGCAGTTTAGGGTCAATTCAAAAGAAGAATTGTTCTATTTTAGGAGCATAGAGTTTTCTGTGGCCAGCCATTTCCTGAAACAAGTTGGGAGTCCAGGGGGTGCTTTTTTATGCAGTGAACCTGTCGCCATTGTCCTAAGCGGTGGTGGTGGTGAGGAGGTACGGTGCTGCCATGACACTTTCTCAGCTGAACACAGGACATTAAACTAACAAAGCATCTTAATGTTTGCATGTGAGTAATCCATTTGAACATAAGGAAAACTGTACTGCAATGAGCATATTATAAGCAACACTCAGCAATTTAATAAGTAGCATTTATTAAACACTCGCCATTAGCCAGTTACTGCCTCAACGTCTACTTTTAGGACTAGTTTCACCTTTCTCTAAGATGCTGCTTAGAAGTGGCTCTTTTTTGTACTCTCTCTCCCACAACCCAGAATTTCTTGCTAGTGGAGAGATTAAATAGTGACACTCATTGCCAAAAAGTGACACTCATTGCCAAATTAGGATTCCAAGTTGGAAACTGGTATTCAAACCTTTGAACACTTGTCTTTGTAAGTAATAAAAACTGTATTGCATTTAATAAGTAGTTTGGTCTGCACTTTGTTTGACCTCCCATCAGTACTGCCTCCAGATGGTCATCCTTGCTTCGGATCTCTCACTGACCTCCCTGACACCACTTTGCCTTGGTTTCCTTCTGACCCCTCATGACTTCTTTTTAATGATCTACAAAGGCTGCTGGCCTCCCCCTTGCCTCCCTCAGACCTTGGTCCTAGGCTCTCTGCTCTTCTCATTTTATGTTTTCTCACAAGATGATATTAACCACGTCCATGACTTAATTTATAATCCACATGCTATTATCTCCCAAGTCAGTATTTCCAGGCCAGATTTTCCTCACAACCGCCAATTGCTTCCTGGATACCTTGACATGAACTATTCAAGGTACTTCGAATTTAATATTTTTAGTCTAAAACTGAACTCATCAACCCATTTCTATTCAACAAATGGCAGTCCAACTATTTCGCTGTCCAAGCTGAAGATCCTGGAATTATCCTTGATTCCTGTGTCTCTATTACCCCACCAAATAATCCCTAGGTTTACAAATTCACTGATTTGATATCTTTCAAATTTACTCCTTCTTCTCAATCTCTACTGCTACTTATAGGACAGACTTCACTCACCACTCACGTGAGCTTCAGCAATAGGACTCCTTTCACAGTCCTTACCGATCTCTACCATAATCCGCACTGCAGACACATTGGTCTTTAAAAAGCACCGTAATGACCATTACATCCCTCTGTTTTAATTATTTTACTCAATTTCTATTGCCCTGAAGATAGAGTACAAACCCTTTCCGTTGGCCCCAAAGCCCTCCACAAACTAACTCCTGTTTATTTCTCTAGCCTTTGGCATTGTCACACTATGTTCATATGATGACAAAAACATTCCTTAGGAAAGCAACTCATTTCTTTCTGCCTTTAGGTTGTCTCTACACAGCAGAGACCGGGTAGAGACAGAGAGGCCATTCTTTCAATATTACCCTTTGTTCCTGTCCTTACCACATTCGCACAAGTCTACTTTATGAAGATTCCTGACTCTCAAAGCAAAACCTTGAAAATATTTGTGTTCAGTCTTCCACCAGTAAGTTTACTAGCCCTGGGTAAATTCTGAATTGTGATCTCAGCTTGGCTAAGCACTCCACTTCCAGAAAGTGAGACCCTCTCCTGCTAACATAGAAGAAGGAGCACTGACACACCTCAGTTTCCAATCTGTTTGCCACTGACCACTTGTATAACCGTTAGCAGGTCCACTTCCCCAGACCTGTGGTTACATATCTGTAAAATGGATCAGAATATCTTTTTCATTTGATTGAGGGACATAGAGCAATTAGCTCTGTGTTCCATGAGTACTGGCTCACTTGTTCCTTGGCCAGTCTCCAAGAATTGAAAGAGGTGTAGACTTCAGTCTCGCACCCACACTGCCATGGGCTGTCACAAGCCCATGGGCTCCTCTGTCAGATGCTTTGCTGTCTTTCAAATCTGTTCAAGTCAAATAAGTTTTGCAAAAACACTAGGCTCTATTTTCATAAAAATATCACTCCAGATACTACATCTTTTTAAAAGCTCCAACAAGTACAGATGGTTCTTCTTTTTTAATATCAAATTACTTTCAGTTAAGTATTAATGGGTTTTATCACTTTCAACATAAATACAAAAATTTGAATTTCCTTGGTTGAAATTCTAATGAAGTCTACCTTGTTTGGTTCTTTTTAATTCCTTCTTCTCAGTATTAACCACCAATATTACTATAACCCCAACTTTTTCTTTTTAGAGAATCAGAGCACGTATCAAGGTACACACAGAGCACCCTGGGAGGTGTTCGTGTGGCATCGCCGCTACAATCCTATAGACTTAGAATCAGAACA
Organism: Tupaia tana; assembly: GCA_026018925.1. Lineage (NCBI taxonomy): Eukaryota > Metazoa > Chordata > Mammalia > Scandentia > Tupaiidae > Tupaia > Tupaia tana. The sequence continues at coordinate 94,041,390 of JAKSZU010000001.1, read as the reverse complement.
AGACCATATGCATAAAGAGACCATATATCTCAGCTTGCTCCCGTGGTCACCTGTTGTCCTCAGTAAGTTACTAATCGTACCTCAAAAACGATCCGTCTTGGTTGATAATTACATGGTCATGTATGTGTCATGCAATCAAGTTGTTCAGAAACCTGACATATTATCAAAATAGCCTGAGGCTAAAATACATACTTAGGCCAGTTCTTAGCACAGTGGTTAGGCGCTGTGCTAAGGAGCTGGACACCACACAGCCGACCACGGTTCAAATTCCAGTAAAACACACTGGGCATGTGTGCCCAAAATTCTGACATGAAGAAGAAGTGGAGGAAAAAAGATTTCACATGACCATACCCCATGGGGGGGTGGTTCTCTCATACATGCCCTCTGGCAACTGGAAAAAAAAAAAAAAGCATGTACTTTTGAGACCTCTCATGAACATCAGAATCAGTGTGGGGCCCAGAAATCTGTACCTATGAAATTCCCAAGAAGTTCAGGTTAAAAGTACCCTAGTCTACTTCAGTTTCTCTCTCCCACTGTTCTCTAGCAAGGGAAGAACTTTCCTTAGAGAAGGCTAAGAACTATCAGGGTATGTTGGTATAATTTTTCTTCAACTAGAGAATTTTTAGACAAAGACTAATACTGCATTCTTAAGAATGCAGTTAAGGTAGGTGTTCAGTAGACTTATTCGGGTAGATTTCCCAGGATACTTTCAGCATTCTAAAAATGAGAAATGCTAATATTTGTTTGGAATTGACTATATGCCAAGCTCTATATTAAATACTTGACTTGTATTGCTTTATTTAATCATTTAAAAACCCTTTGAGGTCTCACTAAAGAAACTATAAGGGAACTTCAAAAGTTTTGTAGAAAAATGGAATTAAAATATGAGTTTATTTTGGTAAAAAAATATTTGAAGAGCCTAGCTAGCAGCATGGTGGTTAAGGCAACTGGATCCCATATGGCTGACTGTGCAGTTCAAGTCTCAGATACAGTGCCTTAAAAAATACGCCAGGCATGTGGGTGCAGAACCAAAATCCCAAGAGAAGAATAGAGGAGAAGGGATTGTGGCATGGCCACTTCCCCCCAGGAGGTTACTTCTCACTTTCTCTCTCTCTCTCTCTTTCTCTCTCTCATCCCCCCTCCTTTCTCATCTCCCCAGTGAGTGAACACATCCTATACCAAAGTAATTTTTAGAAACTTGAAATTAATGCATTTTTTTCATAATATGACTTTTTTGAAGGCCTATTGTATATGGATAAAAAATGTATATGAAAAGATGTTTATCATCATGTATCATTAGGAAATTGCAAATTAAAACAACAATGAGAAATAACTACACACTCTGGTGAAGATCCAGAGCACTGACAAATACTGGTCTGGAAACAGGGAAACAGAAACTCTCAGTGGTTTGTGGAAATGCAAAATACTACAGCCACATTAAAAAACAGTTTAGTAGTTTCTTTAAAATTAAATATTCTTGGGACCAGCAGTTGGCGTAATGGCTATGTTGGCCACGGTTCATGTGTGTGGGTGCGTGCCCAAGGTCCCCAGAGGAGAATGGAGGAGAAGGGATTGTAAAGTGGCCATCTTCCCTGAAGGGGTGATTTCTCGCTTTCTGTCTCTCTGTCTCTCTGTCTTTCAGGTAAGTGCACGTGCCCTATAGCAAAAACCTCTCAGGAAAAAAAAAAAAGTATCAGTATTGATTGCTAACTGTAACAAATGTACCACACTAATGTAAGAAGTCAATACTGAGGAGGAGGGAGAGGTAAATGATTAACTCTGTACTTCCTGTCCAACCTAAAATTGCTCAAAGCATAAATTCTATTCATTGCTTTTAATTTTATCACCAACCCCATTTAATAGATAAGGAAACTGTTCCTTGCTTAAGGTGACATTACCAGCAAATAGAGATGTGAATTTAGGCAATCTGACCCCAGAGTCCATGAGTCTCTCCTCTATACAACAATTTCATTGTTTTAAAGAACGATTTAATTTAATTTTTTTTAATTGTTGACTAGAGAGAGAGAAAAAAAAGAGAAAGAGAAAGCAAGATGCCAGGTCCAGGACACACGTCTCAACCCACCAGGTGGGAGTTCAACACCTCAACTGCCACACCACCTGCCAGCCCTACACCACAATTTGCTATTTCTTATGTCATTGAAAGCTGATACAAAATATATATATTTTAAAAACTACTATAGAAGTGCCTGTTAAAATGACCCCATTTCTCCCCAGTGCTCAATTTGCATCCTCCTTAATAGTGAATGTCCTCAGGACCACCAAGAAAATAACCAAACATTGACTCCTTCAATACTCTGGAGTACCATTTGTGGCCTACAACAGTAATTCACTTCATTAATCTAGAAATATCTTGAATAGGAATAGTCATTTTAATGAAGAATTGTTTCCCTGGTGCCAATGTCATTCTAAGACAGGGAAAAAAAAAAAAAAAAAAAAAAAAAAAAAACAGAAAGTCACTTATTAGAGAGTTGGTAACTGGGGAAATTGAAAGCCTCCATGTATTTGCTTCTTTGCTTTAACCACTAGAAACTCAACTAGACACTGGAAGAAATTGGACTCATTAACAATGACTATGTCTACCAACTATTGCTGCCTTAGGGTAGAAATCAGATGAACAGAAGGGCCACTGCAGGTTTCAGACCCTATGCCATCCAGTCACAGCTAGTACCTAATAGTGCTTGCAATATAAACACACTCGCCCTACAGAGGAATTGTCTGCTGGGGTTTGGGGAGCTTAAAGTGCTTCAAGCAATGGCAACCTCATTGAACTTCCTAGTGTGAGGAATCTGAAGGTCAATCCTCTTTTATACATACTGACATGATTGTTCAAAATGTAAGCCTCAATGCTTCACAAATATATCTTGTAACATTAGGATCCATTTAAATGGAAATGCATATGCACACATCTCTCTAAAGATTTGTATGGAAAGGCTAAGTGCCCCTAAAGCCTCCTCTGAAAGCCCCCAAGAGATTCACCCTTCTTTCCCTCAACTGCTTATTGAGTGCCTGCTATGCACAAGTATTGTTCTGTGTGTTGGTGATGGACTAGAAAATAAATGGACAGCTGTATTGGTACATTACCCTGTTAGTTTGGTAAACAACCATCTGCACATCTACTCTCAAAGCACGTACTAGACCATTTACATGAGGTTTCTAAATCTTCCTTGGTAAGAAAATATTCTGCTTACCTAAAGTTTCATTACTGGCACATAGGCAGAAATTGGATAGAAGAAAGAGATTGACAACTTATAAATGGGGTGAATATATGAAAAGTATTTTAAGGTAAAGTTTGAAGAGGATTGTAAAATGAGCAGTCCCATCCCAATTCCATGCCCAGAGTTCACAGCATAAAATTTTAACAAGCCTTGGGGCCAGCAGGTGGCATGGGGTTAAGGCGCTGGACTCCCACATAACTGAACATGGTTTGAGTCCCAGAACTGGCAGCTTCAAACTCATGCTGGGTGTACATGTGTGTGCCCGAAATCCCAGGAGAAGGGATTACAGTATGTTCATACTTCTTTGCGGGAGGGGGAGATTTCTCACTTTCCCTCTCACTTCCTCTCTCTCTCTCTCTCTCTCTCTCTCTCAAATGCACATGCCATATGGCAAACCTTTATTTAAAAAATATGAACAAGTCTTTAGAGAGGGAAGGAATAAATAAGAAGAGTCATGGCCAAGATCCATAAGGCCAGAACCCTGAGGATTGACATACAAGTTACTGGTGAATTTAGCTTTATGGTTGAAAAGTGCAATTTTCTGGTTGAAAGTACAAACTTTTATTTACAAAATGAAACAACATTTTCACTTAAGAATAACTACATAGTCTGTTGAGAATGCAGGGAATTATTCTGCGACTTGATTTCTGTCTTTCCACAACGTTAAAGCTTTCTTCACATCAAACGTCCTAACACACAAGCAGGCTTAGCAGGGTGAGGGGCAGGGAGAGGTGAGCCTGCTCAAGGCCGAGTACCTGCACCAACACCATGAAGGGGTTCTAGGTTGAGAGTCCATCTGGAAGCCTCACTGGAATGGGCCCACCATCCTACACAAGGACTTTCATGGGACGTCATCCAGCTACACAACACAGCACAGGTCTGTGACCAAGCATCCTTGGGACAATGCAGGTGCCCAAGACCAGCTTGACTCCCCAAGGCAAGGTTCCAATGATTCCAACTTCAGAGAGGTGAACTGCTTCCACCAAGATGCTCGAGCTCAGCAGCCTTCCTGGTTCGCACACAGCCATGGCAGGAGTGGAATGGCATTGAGCTGTCTGAGAGCTTAGTTTATATGCTTTCCTGAAGAGGGTTTTATCATGACCCTAAGTTCTTACCTGCAGCACCACTTAGAGTCTTTGTTCCAAACAAGTTCATAAACATGTTTTTCAAGTCCATGAAGATAAGCAGATATTGAGGCAAAATATGTTGCTCTGAAGACTGTGGTATTGGGTGCTCATCATAAATGAGGCCATTTTGAGCAGTGCTCTATACATGGCCATATATACTAAGGCTTATAGTAAAGACAAGTTCAATCAAGTAAACTATTAATCAAGGGTTAAACACATAAATAAGAACACAATGAAGAAATATGGGGGTAAAAGGTGAGGGGTAAGAGGGGCTCGGAAAAATAACATTTAACAGACACAGGAGTGCATGTAGATGAGGCAAATCAGGTGTAGAACAGCATCCCACAGCAGAGTGAAAGAAAGAATGTTGTCAAATTCTTTGTTGAAAATAATAAATATGTTAATATCCTTGATTTGATTACTATATACTCCATGCATGTTTGAAAATCCATATTGTACCCCCACAAAGATGTAAAATTAAATGTAAATAAGAAATTACTAAAAATTTAAAAGAAGACAAAGAAATAGAAAGGAAGGAAGAGAGAAAGAAAGAGAGAAGGAAGAAAAGAAAGAAAGAGAGGAAGGAAGGAAGGAAGGAAGGAAGGAAGGAAGGAAGGAAGGAAGGAAGGAAGGTAGGTTGGGTCAGCCCTGTTGTGCAAAGGTTAAGTGTGCTTGGAGAGAGCCAGCTACCACATAGCCAACTGTGGTCTGGAATGTGGCCCCGGCAGCTTGAAAACATACTGGGCATGTGCGCATGTGTGCCTAAAATCCTGACAGGATACAGAAAAGGGAAGTGCAACATGTCCACACTCCACAGAAGGTGGGGGGGTCAGATGCTCGCTCGCTCTCTCCCTCTTTCTCTGGCTAGCACACATGCCCTCCAGCAATGAAAAAAATAAATAAGTTAACTTTTTATGATAAAGATATTATTCTGCCATTGCTCCTAAACAGATATTTGCAATAATAAAGCAGATATAAATAGATTAATAGATTAATTTGGGGGTCACTTTCTTGCTCTGTAATCACCTCACTTAACATTTTCCTTATACATGATTAGAAATGTGAAAATAAAATGTCAAGTATATTTTGGAAATTAGAATGTAAAATAGGCAGCTGGTGACATTACAGTCTTAACGTGGCAGACCAGACTTCTCTTCTCTTGCATTCCTTTCTTGCCTTTGTCTTGGTCCATTTTTTGTTGCTAATGGAAACACCTTAGACTGAGTGACTGATGAAGATTATAGAGGTTTATTCACAAAACACAGTTCTGGTGGTTGGGAAGTCCAAAGACATGACAAAATAGTGGAAGACAGAACCTGTAGCAGAGCAGAGCATGGTCTGTATCCACGTGGCTTTCTCTCTGCCATTCTGCTCTCAAGTCCTCTGCTCATAAAGCTACCAAAATGCAGTCAGGGAGGCCTAAAGATTTACCAGGCGGAGGCTCCCCTTCCCATACCATAATCAGAATAAGTTCTTGTCCTCTTAATCCTTTCACATTGGCTGAACACATGAATTTTAGAGGGGGACATATTCAAGCTATTGAAATAACACCTTGCCTCTTCACTTCTCCCTGGGTGGAGATAAAAGTGACTTAGGTAAAAAGGAAATTAAATGAAGATATCTTTAGTATAATGATTGCATCAGTCAGGATAGGCAAAATTATACTGCGGTAGTAAACACCTCAGAGAGCTCACAGTTACAAAACTTTATTCCCTGCACCCAGTATATTCTCATAACACTTGGGAGAGACTTGGCCCCATGTCATCCTTCCTCTGCACCCAGGCTGAAGGAGCAGCTACTGTCTGAAAAGAAGCCTTAGAGCAGAGAGATAAAGGCAGAGATTGAAGCAAAAACAGGTCCCAAAAGCGTCTGCCACCATGACACATTTTATTAACTAATTTCACATTTTATTGGATAAAGCAAAGCATGCTATCTATCAGTGGTGCCAGAGGAATTTAATTCTTTCTATGGGAAAGGAAGCAGGTATTGGTTAAAAATCAAATACAATTTCACTACAGTAATACATCAAGGTTTTCTGTGAAATCAGCTTCCTTAAGCAAAAGAAAGTTTTGCTATCTTCCAGAAGGTTCACTGAGCAACCTAAAGGAGCTATGGCAGTGAACAATATAGAAGGATTTGGACATCTGTAGAACTGAGTTTTGGAGTATAGCAAGGACTAGGAAAAAAAAATCAAAGAATAGTGGAAGGGGAAAGAGTGATTCCTGGGAAAGAAAAAGTTGTAAGATGCCCAACTCTCTCAAAGATGGTCAATTATCCTCTAAAATGCATGCTTCCTTCTATCATAACTGAATTTTTAGCAGGGTTTATACTGTTCCATGATAAAGTTCCCAGCCACCTTGCAGCTGATGTAACCACAAGACTAACTTCAAGGAAATGTAAATGGAAATAATACATGGCAGCTCCCAGGATACTCCTCTAGGAGAAAGTAGAGAAGTATCCTAAACCCTTCCTCATACTGTCCTTTGTCCTGCAGCCTTTCAATACTGTCACCTTGAAATTGGAATATAATACAATATCCTGCAATAGTGGGGCTAAGGGTTGGGCTTGGAAGAAGCCCAAGCAGGCAGAAGACTCTTGCTACGTGTATACGTAGCAAAATATCAGTTTGACTTTTAAATATTTAAATTAACAAAAGAAGATTTTTGGGGGAGAACAATTAGACAAGCTTCCATAAAGGATGCTGGATTTTAACTGGATCCCAGAGAATCCACAGAATTCAGATAAGCAGAGGTAAAGAAGGGGAAGGGGGAGTAAAGGAAAGTAAACTGATGTTTGCAAAGCATGTCCTAATAATAACTTGCAATTTTGGAGCACTTTCTCTATACCATGCATGCTAAATACATTATTTTATTTGATTCTCTCACCAATTCAGAAATGCCAGCATTATCATTACCATCTTCAGGCGAAAAACAGATTTCTTAAAAAGTGCTTAAAAACTTGCTCAGAGTTTTATAGATAGTAAAATAACTGACAGAGGTATAATTTAAATCCAAGTTTGTCTGCTGTAGAAACTCCTTTATGCATGGATAAAAAAAGGCACCCAGGAAAAAATGTACCTGATTTTTGGGGACGAAGGGTGACCTACTTGGAACCAAGTTCTTTTAGGCAAACACTAAACCTCCTCCCACCACTTGGTGAATGCTCCATGAATTAAAACTAAAACTAAAATTAAAACTAACTTCTATGAAAAATAATTGACTTTAAAAGGACACAATTCCAAGGATATATTTGCAAACAAAATTTTAAAATCACTTAATACTTTCCAAAGTCAAGTACAAACATTTTTAGATTATGTGCACTTAAAAGTTATTTATGCTGCTATTTCCTTTCATCTATGTAAGAAATTAAGTTCTCTATTTTAAGTGGAGTATGTTTTCATATTAGGAGGATTGTGTATTGCTTACATTTCAAGTATATATTTTAAATGATTTTCATTTAACTATCTCAATTATCATATTTAACATTAAAATAGCACCTGCATTTGCAATATACTTTGCAATCAGCCTATTACTAAAGTGCACATCCAATTAGATATACAACATAAATATTAAAATATTTGGAACAGCAATCTACTTCTATCTAATACATCTTTTACAGTGGTTACTAACTTTTGTTTTCAGTATTCTCATTAATGATAGAAATGACTGCTGAATTGGTAGTGATCAGACTTTCATTTGAATAAGTGAATGTAATTCTGTGTAATATCCCCAAAACAATATGCATCATATGCTTCTTTAGAGAACTATAATTACAGCATCTCTGCCTATAATAAGTAAACCTGCGATTGTCTAGCATTGAGATGCTTCGGTGAATAAAATAGCTAATTGAAATTAGAAAATTTGTGCCTTTTCCTGTTTGAAAGCCGTAACTTTCCATTAATGGCAGGACTGCTCCACATCCGCCAAACTGTAAAGAACATTTTTGTTTTATCTAGACATGAACTTAGTATTTACAACAATATTTTAAACTAGGAAAAATTATTGAAAATGATCCACAGTTGACAAAGGTTACAATACAAAAGTAATGCCAGGTTCTATGGTGGAGAAATTGGTACAGATTGAAAATGCACTGATTTTTCATTACATTCACACAGGAAGCTTTCATATAGCACTTTATTGTCTCTTTCTTTGTTAAACTTATATGAAAACATGTGAATAAGCTTCCATTTAGTTTTAATCATGTTGATACTTGGGGCTTATATTTTTTTTTACACTAATCTTTGAAAATACATGTTTTTATTCAAATTCATTTGAACCATCTCATTCTAAAATCTTATTAGAAGATATTTCAAAAGGTCATGGCCACACTCTCTGTCGTGGGACCAGCAGAGAGCTTTTTTTCAGTATATTACAATGCCCAATTATTCTGATAAAATACATTTCTTCTCTTATAGTATTCATCATTTCTCTCTCTTCCCAACTTCCCCAAAGAATCCCACTGAATAAGCTAAAGGAAAAAGTCAGAATAAAAGACAGCTGTTGGTTTTATGCAACCACACAAGCAATCACTTCTCTCGGTGTCTCTCAGCCACTCTAGTATGTAGCAACAAACAGCTAATACCTATGAGAACATAGATAGTGTTGTTCTCGGTGTTGCATGAATCCAATGTTCTAAGTAGACATTTTCCATGGTTTCAATAGCCATTTGATACTTTTCTCATGCTATATAAACCAACGACAAAATCTAATCAAAGCTACCTTTGGCACAACCAAAATATTTTACAAATATAACACTTATTGACTTCCTCTTTACAAGCAAAGGAGATTTAGATGTTCAGATCATTGCCGCTAACAATTCTTTATCGAGCCAAATGTTTTCTACCAACCTACAAAAAGTATTCATGTCATACTACAAAGCAGGTGGAAGGTTTCTGCATATAAAATATGTCTGAGATAAAAGCCAGATTTCTTACAATCATCAAACTTTTGCAGACTTTTCTACCACCTAGGTTGAGTCTTTCCATTGTTTCATTTGTACTCTTGCCACTGAGTCATTCTGTAATTCTTTTTATTTTTTTCCTTAAATTTGTAATAGTGTGGGGAACCAGCAGTTAGCGTAACGGCTATGTCACTGGACTCCCACATAGTCGACCGCGGTTCACGTCCCGGACCCGGTGGCTTAAAACTCACGCAGGGCTCATGTGCGTGCGTGCCCAAGATCCCGAGAGGAGAATGGAGGAGAAGGGATTGCAGCGTGGCCATCCCCCCTGGGGGGTGATTTCTCGCTTTCTGTCTCTCTGTCTCTCTCTGTCTGTCTGGCGAGCGCACGCGCCCTATAGTGAAAACCTCTCCAAAAAAAATAAATTTGTAATAGTGTGTATGTGCTCACCAGAGAAAATGAGAAATCATCCCCCCACCCAGGAGGTATGGCAATGTTGCAATCCTTTCTCTTCCATTCTCCTCTCAAGATTTTGGGCACACACTCACATGCTCCTGGTGTATTTCTCAAGTCATCAGGTCCAGGACTCAAACAGCACAGTTGGTCAGGTGGGATCCAGACACCTTAAACACCACGCCACTGGCTAGCCCCATGAACTTTTTAAAAAGTTTTTGTTTTTGTTTTTGTTTTTAAGTTCAAAATAGGGGGAGCAGACCCCAAGTCATTCTCTCATCTCCTCCTCAGAGGAGTTCTTGACCAAATGCTAGTGAGTGGAAACAGCAGATGACATACCAGTTACATCACTGGATTCCCACATGGCCGACACTAGATTCCCACATGGCCAACAGTGGTTCGACTCCCAGACCTGGTGGCTTTAAAATCATGCTGGGCACATGTTCATGCATGCCCAGGAACCCAGGAGGAGAATGGAGAAGGGATTGCAATGTGGCTATTCCCCTGGGGGATGATTTCTCACTTTCCCTCCCAATGTGTCTCTCTCTGGTGAGCACACACACACACACATTAAGGCATAAATCACTCAAAAAAAAAAAAAAAAATGCTAGTGAGAGTGTGAACCAATACAACATTTCTTGGAAAATTACTGCAGTCATGAATCTTAGAAAAGTTGGTGTCCTGGTGTGTGCTGGGAAGCCATGCTCTAAACCCATCTCCTAGACTCCCAAAATATTCAGACAAGGTAGGACGACCTCCATCTTCTTCCTGTATCTGGCTGTCTGTCTCTCTGTCTCACACTTTCTCTCCCTTTAGATTTTTAACTTTTTTGTTTTCAAATTTTTCAAGCACTTCTCCTCAGCTTCGGCCTTTTTTTTCGCTTGTTAATTTCAGAAGCCATTTTAAAGCTGAGGTTTTCATTTTTTCTCTTTTTTGCTAGCATTTTTCTAGTTTTTTTTTTTCTTTTTCCTTATGTTTTTTTTAATCTTACTGTCTTACCCTAAGCTTCACTCTCCACACACTTAATGTCTAGATAGGCCTAGGTGCACAGTAGCTAAGCATATAAATCCTTTTAGAGTCAATGAAATCCTCAATGCTTATTGAATCTCCTGTTTTAATTAAGAAATTTCTTTCTATAAATCTGAACTCCTAATCTTCTGTTGATACCACATTGCTAAGTACTCTGGAGGAGAGATTTTGTCACAGAATGACCAGAAACAACCACAGAGGCACAAGAAACATGAGAAACCAAGAAAATACCTCTTCCCTCAGGAAAAAGAACAATACTTCATCATCTACAGATAGCACAGTAGAATTCATGAAAATGTCTGATAAAGACTTCAGAATATTCATAGTGACAAAACTAAACAAGATGCAAGAGCTGAGAAATAATGAACTCCAGAAGATGCTGGAGAAAAGAGACAAGAAGTTCTAGGAGGTGTTGAAGTTCTTTCATGACCTGAAAGAGGAAATACATATAAAAAAGAATCAAATGGAGCTATTAGAGATGAAGGCTGCCCTTCAGAAAATCAAAACGTCCCTCGAAAGTATTCAAAGCAGAGTAGTCCATGCAGAAAATCGAATCTCGGATGCTGAAAGCAAAACCTCTGAGCTAGAAAAAACAACCAAAAAAACTGAGAAAATAACCATAAAAATGAGAATACTATTCGAGAAATACTAGACAGCATTAAGCGCCCAAACATTCAGATAATTGGTATCCCAGAAGGTGAAGAAACTAATAAAGGCATTGATAATCTATTCCATGAAATCTTGGAAGAAAACTTTCCAAATCTAAAGAGGCATTCGAATACCCAGACCCAAGAAACACAAAGGACCCCTAATAGAATCAACCCAAGAAGATCTTCTCCAAGGCACATCAAAGCCAGACTGGCCAAATCTATAGACAAAGACAAGATACTAAAGTTGGCAAGAGAGAAAGGTCAGGTTATTTATAAAGGTTATCCTATCAGGCTAACCTCAGACCTCTCATCAGAAACAATGCGAACAAGGAAAGAATGGGAAAATATATTCAAAGTGTTAAGTGAAAAACAGTTTCAACCAAGAATACTATACCTGGCAAGATTATCTTTAATATGGAAAGAAAGAATAAAAACACTCTCAGATAAATAAGACCTGAACGAATTTGCCAGTAGCAGACCCACTCTTCAAAAAGTTCTGAAAGGAGTGCTCAACCAGTAAAGCTAAAGATACATACAGAAATAAGAAAACAATAGGCAGCCAAGAAAACGACCAATTTAATGCTAGAGACAAGAAATATCAATAACAATGTAGAATGTTAACTTCCAGGATTTAAATGAAAAGATTGGACGACAGCAACACTGCATATTCAACAGAAGAGAGTTTGAGCATAAGACTGAAGTGGCAAAATAGAATTTTATGACTTTTGAGTAAAACATTACTGATCTTTTTTTACTATGCTTTATTTTCCAAATTTAAAGTTTACTTTCTTTTGAGTTGTTGATAGGTTCAGCAATATGTTAAAATATTTTTCTTGTTTGTTTCTCTAAATGGAAACATAAACTTTTCTTCCTTCCTGACCCCTCTGGAATTGGAAAATATTTGGTAATATTATTATTTTGTGGCAGAGGGTTATTTACATAAGTTCAATAATGTTTGTTGCATTGATTCAGAAATTGGAAATGTTCATTATTGGACAGGGCTTTAACTAGAATGTCATATCTGAAGATCAATCAAAAAATTATGGTACTACGGTGGATCTCAAGTAAGCCAACAGAAGCTCTTAGAAAGATGGCCTGGCCCCCTAAATAGTTCTGCCTGGCAGAGAGGATTAGAGAAGATAAATGAAAGAATTTATAACATAAAATAACCTGGACTTTTCCAGCCCAACATTGGAAACAGTAGAGACTGCAAAAGAGCAACCACACCAGAGGATTATTTTGAGAAAGACTTTGAAGGAAGAAAAAGAGACTGATCTTTGCTAGCAGATGGTATATCACAGAATACTTGGGCAGGGCTGAATTGAGAAAGTTTATGTGTGACTAGTGTGCTGGGTATTTGCTTTTCAACAATTTGAGTAGTTGACATGTAAATATTCTCTCAAAAATATTTAAGATCATACTGTTTCTGTTGTTATAGAGTCACAAACAAAATTATACAAAATTATAAGAAGTATTTTGAACATTATCTTTAAAATTCAGTATTTTGAAATTTTGAAAGCTCTTTATTAACTGTCAAGAATTATGGAGTATGAGTTAAAAAAATTTGATATGTAAAGTATATGTTTGTGAGAAAATGTAAAAATAAATAAAAAAAGAAAAAAAAAGAACCTTAGAAAAGTTTAAAAACTTGGATCCCTCCTAGGTCAATTCTGAAAAGCCTATCCAATTCTTTAAAAAAAAGAAAAGAAAAAAGAAAGAAGGAGGAAAGAGAAAGAAAAAAAAAAGAAAGAGAAAAGGAAAAAGGAAGAGAAAAAGAAAGAGAAAAAGAAAAGGGAAAAAAAAGTCTTAAGGAAACATTTCTAAATAAGGGAAACAGGGACCAACAGATGCTGTTAGGGTTACATCACTGGACTCCCACGTAATCAACCACAGTTCAAGTCAAAGTCATGCTGAGTGCACATGCGCATATACCCAAGATCCCAAGAGGAAAATGGAAAAGGGATTGTGAGTGGCCACCCTCATGGAGTGATCATTTCTTGCTTTCTATTTCTCTGTCTCTCTCTCTCTGTCTCTCCAGTGAGCAATACCCTAGAGCAAATATTTTTTAAAAAACATAAATAAGGGGGAACCAGCAGTTAGCGTAATGGCTATGTCGCTGGACTCCCACATAGTCGACCGTGGTTCGCGTCTCGGACCCGGTGGCTTACAACTCACCGCCGGGCGCGTGTGCGTGCGTGCCCAAGATCCCGAGAGGAGAATGGAGGAGAAGGGATTGCGGCGTGACCATCCCCCCTGGGGGGTGATTTCTCGCTTTCTGTCTCTATGTCTCTCTCTGTCTGTCTGGCGAGCGCACGCGCCCTATAGCGAAAAACCTCTCCAAAAAAAAAAAAAAAAAACATAAATAAGGGAAAAAACACGATGCACAAAGATGTTGTTTAGAGACTTTTTATAACGAACAAATGGAAAGAATAACATAATAATAACAGACCCATTAAAGTAATTACTCTTTCCAAAGAAGTATAGCCATTGAAAATGAAACACTCTTGCCAGGGATGGGGGAAACATTAATGTTAAATAGAAGTGTGGTTTGATCAAACTATGTTGAACACACTAATAGGCTACAACCATGCTAAAGCAGAAAGTGAAATACATGCACTTTGGTTTGTTTTGTTTTCAGTAGTGGGGCAACTTTCTTATTTCTCTGTATTTATTTGTCAATAAAGAACAGATATGGAGACCAGCTGGTGGTGTAGTAGTTGGGGCTCTGGACTCCCACATGGTCAACCATGGTTCAAATCCCAGACCTGGCAGCTTGAGCATCACACCAGGTGCATGTGCATGTGTGCCTACAATCTGAAGAGGAGAATGGAGGAAAGAAAGCAGTGTGACCATCCCCCAGGGATTGACTTCTCGCTTTCCTTCTCACTCCCTCTCACTGTCTCTCTCCAGCAAGGACATGGGCCCTATGGCAAAAACTTGAAAAAAAAAAAAAAAAAAGTATGACTTTTACGTTGAAGAAAAATCTGATAAATTTTACTTTTATATAAATAACCTGAAATTCCTCTATAAAAAGTTAAATGAGGACAAAGCCCAAAGAAGGAAGTGAAGCCACAAGGTAATTATTTTCTCACTTCCACCACTAAATACAGCACTGACATGGTGACCCAGCTGTTGGGTTGCCCTGCTTCTAATGAGGGGCCTGCCACTCTTTCCAGAGGACAGTCCTTGTTATTCCAGGTGGTCTCACATTCAAAGCTCAGATGGCAGAGTGGATTAAACAAGGGGGCTATACACAGTCCTCAGTTTATCAGCAATTCCAGAGTGACGTGCATTTTCTCTTTTCCCTTCACTCATGAATACTAAAACCTTCAGCTGTCCAAGTCTCCCTTTATTCCATCTGTGCTGTGGACTAAGAGGCTATCTCTGTAACTCTCTCCTGGCAGTGACCAGACAGCCCAGCTTCACAGCACACCACTATTTACTAGTAAGGCTGGTGGGTCAGCCAAGAGTTACAGCAGGAATTTCTTTGAATAATGATTAAGAAAGGGCATATGGATATGAACAGATGAAAGAAAAACTAAATTTTATCTCTTTCTAGTGTAAGAAGGCCAGTTTAGCCACAATTTAAACATCAAAGTCAGAGACTGTTTTTAAAGGCTAAAAATTCCAAGCAATAGAGAGATTCACTTGGTAATTTTTTTAATAGAAAAGCTTAACTTTGGCAAATAGAAGCCAGAGGCTGCTTTATTTCTCCTCTTCATCCTCCTTTGCCCATTCCTTTTGGAAGAACCGACAGGGCCAAGTTATGCTGACAAGAGATAGCCACAATTAGACCACAACAGACCAAAATTAGTTTCTTTAGCTTGGAGATCATTTTATCTGCTCAAAAACACTTATTTTAAACTCAGAGCAGAGATATCAGGTTGACTCTTTGTTTTCTGTTTGCTCTTGGGCAGTAGACCCAGAAAGCCCTTATCCATGTTATTAAAAACCATCTTCAGTAATTCTGTCACTAGAATGCCATTTGGTTAGGACCACTCTGAGCAAGCAGACAGCAGACACAAGGACAGATACTCCCTGTAAAGGAATGTTTTATACTTCTTCATATAGTAGCTGACAGCATGGATGCTCAAAAGTACTTGGTGAGGGACCAGCAGTTAGCATAATGGCTATGTCGCTGGACTCCCACGTAGTTGACCACAGTTCAAGTCCTGGACCCGGTGGCTTAAACTCACGCTGGGCGCGTGTGCGTGTGTGCCCAAGATCTCGAGAGGAGAATGGAGGAAAAGGGATTGCGGCGTGGCCATCCCCCCGGGGGGGGTTTCTTTCTCGCTTTCTGTCTTTCTGTCTCTCTCTGTCTGTCTGGCAAGTGCACACGCCCTATAGCAAAAAAAAAAAAAAAAAAAAAAAAAAAAAAAAAAACCTCTCCAAAAAAAAAAAAAAAAAAAAAAAAAGTACTTGGTGAGTCCATAATAGGTGACTTATGACTTATGCTGTTCTAAAATCATTTCATAAGCAAGAACCATGTCTTATAATTCCTTTCTCTTTCAACACACAGCAGAGTCATGGCTTCATATTCAGTAACCAATATTTTTAGATAAACAGAGTAAAATAAAGCAAACACATAAAATATACTAAGCAAGCTTTATGCAAGCCACCTGATAATGCATTTGTCTCTTTACCTCACCTCCTTCTTCCTCTGACATACAATTGACTCTCATACACTGATATACGAGCTTTCTCCCCCTTTTGAATTTCATCATGTACTATGACTTCTCCTTTATACCAGCTTAAATTGAATTTGAACTTGAGTGTAAAAGGTTGACAATTATGACTCATAATGATCCCTCCCATGCCCCCTCTTTGGGAAACTTCACTTAGTGTAATAAACGCACACAGCATCCTTGAAAGGGAATAGATTAGCCATAAGACAATATAAAACCACCTCGTGGACAGCTAAAACAATCAATTATCACTGTACATCAGGATTTGACCAAAAGCAAAGCAACCATGTTTTGTTTGGTTGGTTCATTGTTTGGTGTTTCTTTTTTTTTTTTTTTTTTTTTTTTTTTGCTTGTTTCATAGTCTATCACTGATTCAGTCACATTTTATTCAAACCAATATCCTTATATACACATGCACACATTACACATGGAAAAACACATTTCTGCTCTGCCTTTCTGTTGAAAAAATGCACCTGCTCTAACACCCAAGAACTTGGCCATTCCAGCTTACTTTCAGCCCTGAGAGCCAGCTTGGAGCAATCAACGCAGAGCCTTAATGGCCAGCAGATGGATGGGATAGACCAGGGCTCGGGCTCTTCCTAGTGGCCTCCATTCAGGATCTGATTGACTGTGGCCTGAGGCAGCTCCACACGTCTCAAATGCCTGTGTGCAGAGATACTCACCCAGGCAATCACCTGGTGCCAGGGAGGCCCATTCACACCTGCCCGAGGCCAGTATGCTAGAACCTGGGCACTGCAGGCTGCCAGGTGCTAGGGAAGACACAGAGGCAGCGTCACCTGCACACCCTATACCCCTCAGTCCACCCTAAGAGGCTCTTCCTTACACCAGAGGAGCTACCATCTCAGGTCCAACCAAGGTAACTGCGCTTCTATTTTTTTTTTTTTTTTCCTGTTCCTTTTTCTTTTTAAGTTGTGGTTTCTGTGGGGTCAGAGGTGGCATGGTGGTTGGGGTGCTGGACGCCAACATGGCCAACCATGGTTCAAGTCCTGGGTCTGGCAACTTGCTTTCTCACTTTTTCTCTTTCTCTGTTACTTTCTAGTAAGGCCATATGCCCCTGTGGCAAATTAAAAGTAATAATAATGATTATGGTAACTAAAATTGAGTAAAGTAATTATTTTTTAAAATAGTAAATTGTGATTTCTGGTTTACATGTAATCAGTTTACATTGTTGTGAGGTTCAGCATGGTTTTTCAAAGTATGCATGTAGTGTGTAATAATCAAATCAAGGATATGTGCATAACATCTTCTTTGACATTGAACATTACTTTATGTTGTGTGCGTCAGATAATGTGCCTGCTAGGGTTTTTTTGTGTATATATTGACACGACCACACTTTTACTGTTCTGGTACACCATTCCATACCTGTACCATTCCACTGCTGTACATACATTCTTGTTTCTGTTCGTTTTCTCAAACTTCCCACTGCCCGCCTGCCCATGAGCTGCTGCTATCTGCCATTACTCTCCACTTCTGCACCACTGAGTCCTTCGGTCTCTACCATAGAATGTGGGCATCTGATAGAGGCTAAGTGGAGACATAAACTACGTGTCTGTCACAGTCTGGCCTATTTCACTTAGCACTGTATTTTCTACGTTTGTATCAATTGACAGGGTAAGGCAACTGCTTTTCAAATCTCATTTTTTTAAAGGAGATATTTTTAGTATAGGATGTGTGCACACACTGGAGAGAAAAAGAGAGAGAGAGAGAGAGAGAGAGAGAGAGAGATTACATGCAGAAAAGGCAACTGCTTTCCAAATCTTTTCTTTTTATTTGAGAGGTTTTTGCTATAGGGTATGTGCGCTAGCCGGAAAGACAGAGAGAGACAGAGAGACAGAAAGTGAGAACTCACCCCCCAGGGGGGATGGCCACACCGCAATCCCTTCTCCTCCATTCTCCTCTCAGGATCCTGGGCACGCATGCACACACGCCCGGCGTGAGTTTAAGCCACCAGATCCAGAACTTGAACCGCGGTTGACTACATGGGAGTCCAGCAACATAGCCATTACGCTAACTGCTGGCCCCCAAATCTCTTTTTTTTAACGAGAGATTTTTACTATAGGATGTATGCACACACTGGAGAGACAGAGAGAGAGAGAGAGAGAGAGAGATACTCATTACACCCCAGAGGGGTGGCCATGCCACAATCCATTCTCCTCTCAGGATTTTGGGCATGAATGCACACACGCCCAAGTTTCAAGCTGCTGGGTTCAGGACTCAAACTGCAGTCAGCCATGTGGGAGTTTAGCACCTTAATCACTATGCCACCTGCTGGCCCCTCAAAATCTCATTTTTTGGGGGAAAAGGTAATGATAAAAATAAAGCACATTATTCAGACTTTTAAAATACACCTGGAACTTCCCAAGGTAATTTTATCTGTAAGAGTATGGTGGTATAACAAATATCCTGCCATATGAATATGTAGCATAACGCAATCGAATAACTTACATAGTCACTGAGGGCAGTGAATAATTTCTCAGAGCTCTGTGAGAAAACTGACCAGCTAAGTAACTTAGTTATCAGTGCCATACCAAAGATCCTGGGAAAATACTGTCCACCAACAAGAAGCAGGACGTACTCAGATCTGCAGTCCAGTGGTTCATTGGAACCTCTGTCCACCACATCTTGCAAAGAAGGGAAGCTATTGGGGCCAGCAGGCAGCGTGGTGGTTAAGGCACCGAACATTCCAACATGGCTGACCACAGTTCAAGTAAGTCCTGGACTTGGTGACTTGCTTTCTCTCTCTCTCTCTCTCCTCTCTCTCTCTCTCTCTCTCTCTCTCTCGTCATATTTTTAAAAAATGAATGAATAAAATTAATTAAATAACTTTTTCAAGAAATGAAGGGAAGCTATTAAAAGCCAATCCAAGTGGACAGATAGACTTGAATATAAGTATGCTCACGATAGTGACAATTCTGTTAGATTTGAAGCCCACAATGGTGCTTTCCAAAGGAAATCCAGTTTATGTGAAAATGACAGGTTCAGCGTCATCACATGCTCCCATTTGACTTGACCTGAACAATGCTTTGCTCCTTAGCTTCATTCTGTTCGTCAACTGCATGCCCCTGCTCATGCTCAGTTCCTTATAACCTAAGTCCTTGAGATGTCCCTAAGCAGGCCACCAGCCTTCCTCTGCCTCTCAGCTGTTCTCTCCTAATTCCCTCTCCCTCGTTCCTTCCTGACTCCCTTACTGTTCTTAGACTAAACCAAGTCCCCATCTACCTCCGGGCCCTTGCACTTGCAATTCTCTGATTGGAACTGTAACAACTGGGCCAGCCCATGGTGTGGTTAAGACGGCTAGATTCTAATATCCAACTGCATAGTTCACATTCTGGACCAGCTTGAGGAACAGGCAGGCAAAAGTGCATATGTGCCCAAAATCCTGAAAGGAAGGAGGGATAGAAAAGGGATTGTGGCATGACCATCCCTCAAGGGGGGGGTGCTTTTTCACTTTGACTTTCTCTTTCTGTCTCTCTTCAGTGCGTGCATGTGCCTCTGGCAAAATTTAAAAAAAGAAAGAAAGAGAGAGAGAAAGAAAGAGAGAAAGAAAGAAAGAAAGAAAGAAAGAAAGAAAGAAAGAAAAGAAAGAAAGAAAGAAAGAAAGAAAGAAAGAAAGAAGGGAAGGAAGGAAGGAAGGAAGGAAGGAAGGAAGGAAGGAAGGAAGGAAGGAGAAAAGGAAGAAAGAAAGAAGAAAAGGAAGAAAGGAAGAAGAAAAGGAAGGAAGGAAGGAAGGAAGGAAGGAAGGAAGGAGAAGGAAGGAAGGAAGGAAGAAGAAAGAAAGAAAGAAAGAAAGAAAGAAAGAAAGAAAGAAAGAAAGAAAGAAAGAAAGAAAGAAAGAAAGAGAAAGAGAGAAAGAAAGAAAAGAACTGTAACAGTCTTCATGTTTGTATGTGGCTTCCTTCCTCACCTCCTGCTCAGAATGCACTCCCACTTAGACCTTCCCTGATGCCCCTATTTAAGATTGCAACTTCAAGCTCTCATACTCACTTCTCTTTCTCTCTCTCTCTCTCTCTCTCTCTCTCTCTCTCTCTCTCAATATAAGCTCCGTTAAGGCAAAAATTTCTGCTGTTTTTTGTTTTTGTTTTGTTTTCAATGCCTTCCCAAGACCTACTTGGAACAGAGCAAAACAGTCCTAAAGAGGACTGGATGCTACTTGAGATTACTTAATTAATTTTTGAAGAGGTATTTTTAGAATTATTTATTTAATTTTATTAACTATTATTATTTTAGTATGCTATAGGGCACATACACGCATCAGAAAGAGAGAGAGAAAGAAATGAGGAAGCGAGCCACCAGGTGTGGGGCTCTAGCCACTGTCAACTATGTGGGAGTTCAGCGCCTTAACCACCATGCCACCTGCTCGCCCACTTGATTATTTTAAATCTCAACTGGTAACATATTATTAATAACTGTTTTCACATGGTTGTAAGATAACAGTGCCAAAATAAAATGTGATAAACCTTATCTCTTTAACCATAAGAGCAATGTGTCATTGAATAATTTTTTAAAAAAACCTATGTCCATTTAGCCATTTTTCAATACCATTGAGGGGAGGGGCAACTGGAAAAAGGTACAGATAAAACAAGAATGGCTGATGTTGACAGCTATGGAAGTAAGAGTAGTAGGTACACGAATATCCATTATACTATTCTGTCTGCGTAAATGTAAAATCTTCCACAATACAAAGGTTTTTTTTTGTTTTCGTTTTTGTTTCTTTTTAGGTCTTTGCCATAGGGCACTTGCACTCCCCAGAGAGGAACAGAGAAAGGTAAATTGAGAAATCATCCCAGAGGGATGGCCACACCATAGTCCCTTCTTTTCCATCCTCCTCTTGAATTTTGGGCATGCACATGCATCTGGCACAATTTTTATGCTGCCACATCTGGGATTCAAACTTTGATTGGCCACATGGGGATCCAACACCTTAACCACCATGCCACCAGATGGCCCACAAAGATCTTAAAAACCTATACTAAAGTTTCTTTCCAAATAGAATTGAGAAATAAGTTAAAAGCTTTTCAATGCTCATGGTAGCCTGTAGACTTTTAATATCTTTCTCTGTGCTCACATTTTTTTTAATCTCTGAGCTTTCCTCCAAAAGTTTGCTCAAAAACTCAGCCTCTAGGGGGTCAAAATTCCCCCCAAGTCAACTTTAGCGACTTTCCTATCTTGATCAAGGTCATGAAGCTATCCAGATAGGAGTCTAAACTCTACAGAACACTGTGTTTGGGAAGCATTGAGGATCATGCCCGTCAGAGGTAGTCACAAGACACCCCTCCCAAAAGGGGGTGAAGCAGGTAGAGGCACGTGGTATACACCTGCACAACCTCTTCCTGCTGCCTTTCAGGGACAATAGGCCTGATTGCAGACCCAGCTGTGTCAAACCAGTCATCCCTCCTCCTGATTCATCTCTAAATATTTCCATCTACAACTCCAGGAATAGCTAAAACCTTTTACAGATCATGATGGAATTTTACATTAAAAAAAAAAAAACTTTTTAGAATGCTAAAATAGTCCCTGAAACAGTGCTGAGTGTTTAATATCCCATCTTAAATATCTATAATCTTCAAAATTCAGAAGACACATGATTTTACACAAAAAATTGTATCTGTCTTGCAGCATGGTGCTCACTGAACCTGGTTGATGTGCTTTTTAATCTATTCAGAATATGGGGTATAGTTTAGGGGCTGAGCAAACCAAGACTCTTGTGGTTGGAGAAAAGCAGATCTTAGGAAACAGCCTAGAAGTATACACTACAGCGCTCACCTCCTCAAATATGATCAGCTGAGTTTGGTAGAGCTTTAATGATTCTTTTCTGACATCCCACTCATTACAGTCATAATTTACCAATTCATTGAGGCCCTAACCGAGCAAAATCATAAATATTATCTTAAAGCACATTTAAGCCCCAGTTTCTCTGGCAAACTCAAACAGCAGATGACTGATAAGTTTTCAAAAAGAAGCTAACTAGAAATTTCGATGACATTGTTAAGTTTGTTTTTCTTTTCATTTACATTTTAAAAAATTGTTCTGTTAATTTTTTATTAAGTTTAATTTTAAGGCAGTATAATGAGTTTAGTTGTTGCCCACCTTATACATGTCTTATAACAATTGCAAAATAATCATTTTAAAAGTCATCAGGAGGTTGGCCTGTGGCTTGGTAGTTAAGCAAACTAGATCCCATGTGGCCAACTATGCAGATCGACCCTGGATCCAGAAGCTTGATAAACAAGTTAGGTGCATGTGTATGCATGCTCAGAATCCCAAAAGGAGGGAGACGTGGAGGGCAGTATGACCCATGCCCCATGGGGAGTGCTTTCTCACTTTCTCTCACTTGCCCTCTTTCTATCTCTCTCTTTCTGCCTCACTCTAGCAAGTGCACACTTCCTCCAGGAAAAAAAAAAAAAAAAAAGAATTCACTAAAAATGTGCTAAGATATTAGTTCAATAAGTTGACTTTTGTCACTGCCTCATACCCATTAAGCTGGTTGCTATTAAAAAAAAGAAAGAAAGAAAGCAGAAAATAACAAATACTGGAAAGAATATTGAAAAATTGAAACCCTTGTGCATTATTGATGGAAATGTAATCAGGTGCTGCCACTGTAAACAACAATAGTGGTTTCTCAAAAAAACTTGAAAACAGTATCATCACATAATTTAGCAATTCGGGAACCAGCAGTTAGCGTAATGGCTATGTCGCTGGACTCCCACGTAGTCGACCGCGGTTCGCGTCCCGGACCCGGTGGCTTAAAACTCACGCCGGGGCGCGTGTGCGTGCGTGCCCAAGATCCCAAGAGGAGAATGGAGAAGGGATTGCGGCATGACCATCCCCCCTGGGGGGTGATTTCTCGCTTTCTGTCTCTAATGTCTCTCTCTGTCTGTCTGGCGAGCACACGTGCCCTATAGCGAAAAAACCTTTCCAAAAAAAAAATAATAATAATTTAGCAATTCCACCTCTGGATACGCATCCAGAAAGACTGAACAAATTCTTAAAGAGACATTTGTTTATCCGTGTTCATAGCAACATTACTCATAATAGCCAAAAGTTTGAAGCAACCTATTGACAGAAAAATGGCTTTAAAAAATGTGGTCTATGCATACAATGGAATATTATTCTGCCTTAAAAGGGAAGGAAAGGGCCCTGATGGTGTACAGTAAAACCACACTCAGCAAGGCTGAACCACCCGGGAAGGTTCCAGGTTCGCACCCACAGAGCTCGCCGATTACTTCAGGGATGAGGTACCAATGATTGGAGCTGCCTGACGCTGGCTGGAACACAGCATCAAGACCCTTCTGGGAGTGTCTCTCTCTCCTGGAATGTCACCCTTCTAAAAGGGTGGGCCAGAGTCTTGATGTTTAGGAAATACTTGTAAAGGCAGGCCATTGAAGGCCTTAACTCCCTAGTTAGGCTCCTCCATATTGAGGTGCTAGCTCCAGGAAGACCCTTGATGAACTTTTAAAGAATTGAGTTTATGGAGGCTAAGGTCCTGGATCCTACATGGCCAGCTGTGCGGTTCAAGTCCTAGACCTGGCAGCCTGAAAATCATGCATGTGTGTGTGTGTGCCCAAAATCCCAAGAAGAGTCTAGAGGAGAAGAGATTGTGGCATGGTGATACCCCTTTGGGGATACCCTCTCTCTGTCTGTCTCTCTCTGGCAAGTGCACACACCCTACAGCAAATTTTTTTAAAAAAAATTGAATTCAAAGATTATGGTAGGAACAGCAGAGGGCTTCAGAGAGGCAGCCCTGAGTGCCAAACGTTTCTCGAGATAGAAAAATAAATGCTGAAGAAGGTTATCTGTCTCTGATTTTTAATAGCTGTTTAGTAGTCTCTCCATCTCTGTCTCCATCTCTTCAACTCTCTCTCCCTCGTTCTAATGGAAGAAGTAAATAAATAAACTTTAACAAAAAAAAAAAGAAAATTCTGACACATAGTACCACATGAATGAAACTTTGAGCCTTGAAAACATTATGCTAAATGAAGTAAGCCAATCATAAAAGGATAAATATTGTATGATTTAATTTATATTATGAACTTAAAGTAATCAAATTCACAGAGACAAAGAAACAAAATGGTGATGGTCAGAAACTGGAGCAATGGAGGGCCGAAAGGTGGTGTGGTGGTTAAGGGCGCTGGACTCCTATATGGCCAACTGTGGTTCAAGTCCCAGACCTGGCGGCTTGCTTTCTCTCCCTCTCTCTCTTTCTCTCTCTCATTCTGTCCTTCTCTGGTCAAATTAAAATAAATAAATAAAGATAAATAAAATTTTAAAAAAGAGACTGTAGTGAGAGAAGAACGAGGAGATGTTGTTTAATGAGCATTGAATTTTACTTTTGCAAGATGAAAGAGTTCTGGAGATTGCACAAGAATGCAAATATACTTAACATTGTTAAACAGATAAAAATGACTAAAACGGACCAGCAGATGGCGCAACAGTTATGTCCCTGGACTCCCACATGGCCGGCCATGGGACTGGTTGCTTGAAACTCACACCAGGCACCTGTTCTTGTGTGCCCAGGATCCCGGAGGACCATGGAAGAGAAGAGATTGCAGCATGGCCATCCCTCCTGGGGGGTGATTTCTCACTTTGAAAGTAAGAGCACTGTCTGTCTCTCTCTCTTTCCAACAAGTACACTGCCTTAAGGCAAAAACCTCAACAACAACAACAAAATGACCAAAACCAGAGGCAACTCTATGCCTCAGTGGTAATATGCTGCTCAAGAGAAGCTAGATCCCATGTGGCAACCGCGGTTGGAATCCCAGATCTGGTCAACCTAAAATGCACTAGCCTGAGCACAAGTTCAAGATCTGAAGGGTGGAGTACTAGGAAGGGACGGCAGCATGACCAGACCCTGTGGAGGGCGCTTATCTCTCACTCTCGTTCTCTCACATGAACATATGCACTCTCTCCTGAATTGGGGGTAAAAAGACTGGGGCCAGCCAGGGGGCATAGCGGTAACACAGTTGGATTCCAAGTGGCTGATGGTGCAGTTTGAGTCTCAGACCTGGAGGCTTGGAAAACACACCAGGCATGTGAGTATGCATTCCCAAAATCCAAATAGGAGAATGGAGAAGGGATTGAGATGTGGCCATTCCCCACACCCACCAGGGGTTATTTCTCTTTCACTCTTTCTTTCTCTCTCTTTCTCTCTCTCTCTCTCCCTCTCTCTCTCTCTCTCTCTCTTCTCTCTCCAGTAAGTGTATATCCTATAGCAAAACTATTTTAACATTTTAATGACTTGAATGATAAGTTTTATGTTATTTGTTCTTTACCACAATTGTTTAAGAAAGAAAAGAGGGTTTTTGTCTGTCTGGTGGAACAAAGCTTCGCCTTCCTATTCTCTATGATCTTTGGAAACTTACTGACACGAGGGCCTTGCTTCTGAAGCGGGCGAGCTCCAAGGATACGTGTAAATCCATTGGAACTGCCAGTGCGCACAGAAGCAGAGAAAAAGCACTGGTAAAGCTGATGAGGCGCCACTTTGAGGAATAGGGAGCTGGATTTGGCTGTGACCAACACCACAAAAGGCACTAGATTTACAAAGTCCAAATCAGAGCTTTCAACTAACTTGACAATTGACACAACATGAGCGAAGTCCATCTAATCAGATTTCCATTCAGGGCAGACAAATGTGGTGGTATAGACTCAATTTTAGGTTAAACAACTACATCGGTAACTGTACTCTGATCCCTGCCTCCTGCTACTCAGCTATCCATCCTTCTTGCTCCTTAGAAACTCCTGTACTGAGCAGCTATTGAAACCTATCTACTGTGGGGGGAGGGCTGGCAGGTGGTGTGGTGTTTAAGGCGCTGGACTCCCACATGGCTGACCACAGTTCAAGTCCTGGACCTGGGTGCTTGCTTTCTCACTTTCCCTCTCTTTCTCTTGTCATATTTTAAAAATAATAATAATAATACAGTTAAACAGATAATTCTTTTAAAGAAGAAACTAACTACTAGGTACAACTGTAGAATTCTGGGGCAAAAGAACACTCAGAGATAATCTAGCTCAACTATAGAAAATAAGTTTTAACTTAGAGGGCAGTCCCAGTCATTTGATAATCACTGCCTTGAATGTGACACTGAGAAAGATTCCAGAGCTGCATCAGGACTCAGTAGGAAACCATGCCTTGATGGGTTGGAAATGTCTGCCCACAATAATTCACACAGGCTGAAACAGGCCTGATCAAACTACCAGTCCAGATTCTGTTCTGCTGAAGAACACAATGACTTTCCAAGCATGAAGAAAGGAGTGGAAAGCCATAAATTGGAATTTGGGTTACAAATCCCTGCCACATTCTATGCGACAAAATAGGAAATTGCTTGGGGAAAGGGAAGGGGATAAAGACGTGAATTTTATAGTTATCTTCTTCAACATAACTAAAATTTTCCTGAGGTGAGCCTCCGGATATGAATGGGCTCACCAAAAAGGAAATAGATGGGATCATAGAGGCATGAGGACACCACCAACCAATTAAAAAAAAAAGAAAATAGGAAGGCAAGAGAGGAAAAACATCTGTAATAATATATGCTCTGTATAAAACCAGAAAGAACCTTTGAAACTTGAAGTCAAATACATGTTTTTTGTTTTTTAATATAATTTTTAATAGAAAGTGTCTGTCTTGTAATCACTATTCTTCAGCTTGCTGGTCACTGTCATTTTAGAGGTTGCCTCTAACAACTCTGATACCTGGATCACCCACAGACTCATTTCTATTATCTTTTCTTCCTTTGGCTTTTAATCACATGGTCCTAGCTCCCAAAATCCCAGTTGGCTCTTAAATGCCATAATTGTATATGAAAAATTATAGAGGATATGATAGCTTGCTCCAGAGAGTAATTTTCTCCTCGAAGCAGTCAGATCAAAGACAGATCCAATTTGGAGATGAGACACACTGTGACTAGGTTGCAGCCTTTCAGAGAGATGATTTTTTTTTTTTTTCTTGTCTGATTCACCCTTTATCCCAGAGTCTAGTCTTTCAAAAGTCTCAGCAACTCAGGTATTTACCATGACCCCTCTTCCTTGGTAAGTTCTGAACTTAAACTTCCTTTTTTTTTTTTTTTTTTTTTTGGGGGGGGGGGTGGTGTTGGCAAGTGTTGTCTTTTGTTTTATTTTGTTTTTGACTTTTCTTTTTTTTTGGAGAGGTTTTTGCTATAGGGCACGTGCGCTCGCCAGACAGACAGAGAGAGACAGAGAGATAGAAAGTGAGAAATCACCTCCCAGAGGGGATGGCCACGCCGCAATCCCTTCTCCTCCGATCTCCTCTCGGGATCTTGGGCATGCACGCACACGCGCCCGGCGTGAGTTTAAGCTGCCAGGTCCGGGACTCGAACCGTGGTCGACTACGTGGGAGTCCAGTGACATAGCCATTACGCTAACTGCTGGCCCCTGTTTTTGACTCTTACTGGTTTCCCTAGTTCCATGAGAAGGATGAAAACAACTTGGCCACTACTTTTTACCTCGCCTCTCATCCCTGCTCAATCAGCAACAAACCTAGAGTTGAGAAAAGAGCCGAGAATTATAGGATCACCTCAGTGTGTTTTCCCTCTCCTTTCTTGGTCCTTCAAGTCCTAGCTGCCTTGAGTGCTTTCTGATCACTTCATATATTATATATATATTATGTTCTATATATATGTGTATATATAATATATATACACACACACATATACACACACACATACACACACATTATTTTTTCTTGGTAAGAGGATTGGCTGATACAAGCTTTCTATTATAACCAGGAGCAGAAGTATATTTTAACTTTAACACATTATTTTAATACTATTGGGTGGAATCAAAAATATACAATAAAATTTTAAAAGATAAATAAAACTCACTTATAAGTCTATTGCCTTAACATACTCAATTTAGTATTTTGGGGGACTGGGGGATTATTTTTAGGTTTTTGCCATAGGGGGCATGCACTTAAGGGAGAGGACCAGAGAGAGATAAAGTGAGAAATCATCTCTGCAAGGGGATAGCCTCACCACAAACCCTTCTCCTCCACTCTCCTCAGGATTTTGGGCACTCGTGTACATGCACCTCCCACGGCTTTTAAACTACTGGGTCAGGAACTCAAACCGCAGTCAGCCATGTGGGAGTCTAGCACCTCAACCACCATGCCACATGCTGGTCCCAGTATTTTGATTTTTTTAAAATTCTTTTCTCCTATGCATTTGTGTTGGCTTTACTTCATTGTAATAATAGTATAAATATGACTTTACATGATACAACTTACCCTATAATGCAATTTCTTTTACAGAAAGAACTCTAAGGAATAACATGAATTTTTCAAGTATAAGTCTCCTTAAACCCTTTAGTAGATGGTATGAAGATTGAAACAGTTAGATGTAGTCTATAACATCAAAGAGCTCATGACCTTAAGACAAAAAGTATGCATAGTACTTTAAAGTTTTCAACTCAGTGATGAGACAAAATTTTAACATCTAACTGATCTAACAAAAAAAATTATTTTCAATTGTTTGTTTTTTAAAGAGGGCCTATTGTCATGATCCTCCTGATTCAATCTGCTAGTTGGGACTACAGGTACATCTTACCACATCCTGCTTTTTATTTAAGTTTTATTTATTTTTTATTCATAATAGAGACAAAGTCACTCTCAATAAAGTCTCTTCAAATCATAATCCCCTGTCCCCAGCCCTCCAGCTCATCAGGATCTTGGGCACAAATACACAAGCATGGCATAGTTCAGGCTGACCAGACCAGGAATTACAACTAAGGGTCGACCATGTGGCTTCCAGCACTATGTTCTAGTATGCTAACAACTGCTGCATCTGGGATGGGTCCCAGTATTTTCTTTCTTTCTTTCTTTCTTTCTTTCTTTCTTTCTTTCTTTCTTTCTTTCATTCATTCATTCATTCATTTATTTACCTATTTATTTATTTTGGAGAGGTTTTTGCTATAGGGCTTGTGTGCTCTCCAGACAGACAGAGAAAGACAGAGTAACAGAAAGTGAGAAATCACCCCCCAGGGGGGATAGCCATGCCGCAATCCCTTCTCCATTCTCCTCTCGGGATCTTGGGCACACACGCACATGCTCTTGGTGTGAGTTTTAAGCCATTGTGTCTGGGACTCGAATCACGGTCGACTACATGGGAGTCCAGCAACATAGCCATTACGCTAACTGCTGGTCCCGCCCAGCCTTTTTTTCAGACAGTGTCTCCCTGTTCCCCAGGCCAACTTCAACCTCCAGGTCCTGCTGTCACAGCATCTCTGAGTCCAATTACAAATGTATGCCACCATACCCAGCTTTTGGGAACTCAACCTGGTCCTCCCACGTGGCTCTGACCTACAGAGCCCAGTGTCTTAGCAGGCACCACTGTGTGTACCTGGGCCTACATTTTACTTTTTTATAAACAAATGCCCAGGGGAATTTTAGTCCTAAACAAACATCACAGACCAAACAAACATGACAGTACATATAAAAAAACATAGATTTCTCTTTTGTTGTTTAATTTTATTTACTATTATCATAACTTTATATATTACTTTTAGTCACATGTATCTTTACAATGTGTTACGTTTCTTTTTTCAGATCGATTACCATGCATATCAGTCAAGACAAAGACATTACCATCCACATCATCATCAGATATCTCTATATCATTTTTTCAGATTATTATTATTTATTCTCATTATGTTTTTAAACATTCAATCACTATATATCATTTGGCTTGTAAAAAGAATTTACCCAACATGAAATACTTCTCAGATCAGTCCAGTTGAGAATGCTATACATGTTATCATCAACAGGTAGTAAACCAATTCTGAGTCCCACTAATGTCTTGACTCTCTATTTGTTCTCTTGCTATCCTTCTCTATACTCTTCCTTTCTCCCCCCACCCCCATTCCACACTGTCTTCATCATTCATAACTATTTTCACTGCTTTTATGCCCTCCAATAGATTGATTTCTACCACAAAGTGTGGATACACAGTATATATTAAGTGGATTCATACAATATCTTTCTTTCAGATCCTGGCTTGCTTCACCCAGCAATAGATCTTCCATATTCAACCACTTTCTATCAAATGCCAGGGTCTTGTTGTTTTTATATGACTGAGTAATATTCCATAGAGTACATGTGCCACATTTTTTCCATCCATTCTGTTTGTGGACATTTAGGTTGGTTCCATGTCTTAATAACTGTGAATAATGCTGCAATAAACATTGTTGTGCAAGCACTTTTCTGACTGAGCATTCTCCTGTCCTTTGGGTAGATACCCAGAAGTGGGATTGCTGGGTCAAATGGTAGTTCTATTTGTAGATATTTGAGGAATTTCCATATTGTTTTCCACAGGGGCTGAACCAGTTTACATTCCCACCATTCTGAAAGGAGTTAGGTGGTATCTCATTATGGTTTTAATCTGCATCTCTCTTATGATGAGGGATGTTGAGCATTTCCTCTCATCCTTTTTGGCTGTTCATATGTCTTCCTTAGAGAAATTTTTGTTCAGCTCATTTTTTCATCTTTTAATTGGGTTAGACATTTTTTTGGGTGGTAAGCCGTTTGAGTTCCCTGTGTATTATGGTTATCAGTCCCTTGTCTGAGGCATATTTTATAAAAAAAAATATTCTCCCATTCTGAGTGTTGTCAATTTACACTTGTTACTGTGTCCTTTGCTGTGTAGAAACTTCTTAATCTGATATAGTCTCACTTGTCTATTTTAGGGATTATTGCCTGTACCTTGGGAGTTTTATTTAAGAAATCTTTGCCTACCCTAGTGTCTCCCAGAGTTTCCCCAGCATTTTCCACCAGTAGTTTTATAGTTTGAGGTCTTAGTTTCAGATCTTTAATCAGAGTTGATTTTTCTTAATGGTGAAAGATGGGAATTCCGTTTCATCTTTCTGTAGATGGATATCCAACTTTTCCAGCACCATTTGCTAAAAAGGTTTTCCTTTTCCCAATGGGTTGACTGGCATCCTTTGTCAAAAATCAGTTGACTGTAAGCTTTGGAGTTTATTTCTGATGTATCTATTCTATTCCATTGGTCTACCTATTGTTTTTGTGCCAATACCATGCTGTTTTTGTTTTCGTTTTTGTTTTTGTTTTGTTTTTTGTTTTTGAGAGGTTTTCTGCTCTAGGGCGTGTGTGCTCACCAGAAAGACAGAAACAGAGAAACAGAAAGTGAGAAATCATCCCCCGGGGGGAATGGCCACACTGCAATCCCTCCTCCTCCATTCTCCTCTCAAGATCTTGGGCATGCACGCACAGGCGCCTGGCGTGAGTTTAAGCCACCGGGCCTGGGACTCAAACCACATTCAACTACATGGGAGTCCGGCAACATAGCCGTTATGCTAACTGCTGGTCCCAGTACCATGCTGTCTTTATTATCACAGCTTTATAGTATATTTTAGGATTAAGAAGTGATATGCTACCACTCCACTCTTCTTGCACATGACTGCTTTGGCAATATACCATAAATTCTCTAGGGCTATTGTTTAAGCTTCTTTTGCTGAAAAAGAAAAGAAAAGGAAACTATTAAACTTGGGTCTTTTTCCTGCCTTTCATTTATTTTCTCCTCCCAAGAGTGAATACAATGTTTTGTGACTCAGTAAGCTTTTGGCTGATCTGTATGTGTAATTAATTGAAGATCAAGCCACCAAGGTACTAAGCTGACCACAACCCCTATTCCTTATGTGCTGTTATCCTGTGAAATGAATATTCTAAGGACAGAATTTCACAGAGTTTTCACCTTCTATGTTGTAGGAAAAAATTATTTGTGTTATAATAGATTTTTCGCTAGACCAACTGCGTCAACATTTTGTAGTATCAATGTTTACTCCTTCTTTCTTCTCAGGTTTTAGCTTCGTACTTGTCCTGGAATCAAGGCAGGCTAACGTGATACCCTGGAAGTAACTCTGTGGACTAGAGAAGACCAGGGAAGGCTCATAACACTTCCAATTCTTGCAGCAGAAGAATGAGAAGTTCCTGAGCCTCCCCCGACACAGTAGTCAAACTGCTTAGCCAACTGTGTCTGCAAAGCATACCATGTACATTGTAACCTGGCTAGTCTAAAGATTTCTCAAAAGTGAAGTGCAAAATTCTGAAAATATATGAAGCTAATTCACCCTTCTAAATGAAGTCACAGCTACTTCTATTTATGTATGCAAATTGAAATTCCTTTGTAAATAAAGCATCCTAGTATTTGAAGTTAAAATTTCAAAAATTTATTAGTCATGGGACCAGCAGTTAGCGTAATGGTTATGTCGTTAGACTCCCATGTAGTCGACCACAGTTCGAGTCCCAGACCCTGTGGCTTAAACTCACGCCAGGTGTGTGTGCATGTGTGCCCAAGATCCCAAGAGGAGAACGGAGGAGAAGGGATTGTGGTGCGGCCATCCCCCCTGGGGGGTGATTTCTCACTTTCTGTCTCTCTGTCTCTCTCTCTCTGTCTTTCTGGTGAGCACATGCACCCCATAGCAAAAACTTCTCAAAAAAATTATTAATCATACCTTGAGTTTTATGGTATATATTTCAGTGAACATAAACAAATGAATAAGCCCATTGAGACAAATAAATAATTTAAAATCAAGCTGAAAGATATTTCATGTAAATCAAAGAGAACTGTGAAGGGAAGCATCACTTTTTAACTCCTATTTTGTATAATTCCTAGATTTCTTCAAACTGTATATAAAATACTCCTTGGACTCTTACAAGTACATGTTTCCAAACATTCATAAATACCCAAATTATTTCTGATACCTCTTGGCTGTCTTCCAAATTATGTTTTCATCAAAAGCCATGTTTCCTGGGCAGATCTTCATACTGCTAAAGTTTCACCCTCTCACTCAATGGTTGTTTTCATACACACACACACATGCACACACACACAGATACATACACACTTATCTATGGTGGTCTGAAAATCAGCAGAGAATGGGCTGGCCTCGTAGTACATCAGGTAAGTGCTGTGCATTGGAAACTGGATACCACAGGGTCAATTGTAGTTTGAACCCTGGCCCTGGTAGCTTGAATAATACATTGGTACATTTGCATGAATGCCTAAAATCCTAATGGAGTGAAGAAATAAAAGAGGAAGATTGCAGCATTACCATGCACCACTGGGGTGTCCTTTCTCGCGCTCTCGTTTTGGAAAGTACCCATGCCCTCTAGCAACAAAGAAAAGAGAGAAAGAAAATTAGCAGAAAACAACAAAATTATCCAAAACTGTTATGTTGTCAGAAAAGTCAGGACATATTTTTCTGTTTTTCTGTGCAAAAGTGCATCATGACTTTTCCAACAACCTAATAAATTAATATACAGGAGCCAATGTCTACATCCACCTGGAACAAGTGAAATTTCACCTATCATCCTTTCCCCAACCCCAATTAGGATCTTTTCAAAATTGCCATGAAATGTATCTCGTGCACATTGAGATCCAAGAGAAATCACTGCAAACTGCAAATGGTGAATCCTTGAAGGACAAAAACCAATTGTGATCGACTATCTGACAATGATGCAAAGTTTACAGTAAGGTGTATAAATATTCTCAGAGAGACTATATACTGAATGTCTGTACTCTATGGCAGAAACCGGAAGATCAGGGTACCAGCAGTTGGCATAATGGCTAAGTCGCTGGACTCCCATGTAGTCAACCACAGTTCAGGACCCAGTGGCTAAACTCACGCCAGGCATGTGTGCATGTGTGCCCAAGATCCCGAGAGGAGAATGGAGAAGGGATTGTAGCGTGGCCATCCCCCCTAGGAGATGATTTCTCTCTTTCTATCTCTCTGTCTGTCTCTGTCTTTCTGGCAAGCGCATGCACCCTAGAGCAAAAACCTCTCAAAAAAAAAAAAAGGAAAAAAAATAGAAACTGAAAGATTAGAAGATATAAAAGCATGGAGAACAACTGTGGTTACTAGAGACAGTGTGGGAAGAGGTTGAGCAATGGGGAGTGGGAGGGAAGGAATCAGGGGAAAAAAGTAAAACATTTAATGAACACAAATATGGAAAATTATCTGTTAGTGATAAGGTGTGTGGTAATATCTTTAACTAGACTAATATACAATGTATTCATGCTGGGACAATTTATTTTATATGCTGTAAAGATGTACACTGATTAAATGTAAAAGAAGAAGAAGAAGGAGAAGAGAAAAATAAATAAATAAGGCAGGAAGAGAGTTGTTTTCCAAAGTCTAGGGTTTTGTATTTCTATTTTCCTTTTTGTTTTTAAGAGAGATTTTTGCTATAGAGCACATGTGCTCACCAGAGAGACAGAAAGTATGTAATCTCCGCTCTACAGGAGAGGACCACACTGCAATCCCTTTTCCTCCATTGTACTCTAGGCATATTGAGCACACACACACACAACAGGTGTGAATTTAAAGCTGCTGCGTCCAGGACTCAAACAACAGTTGACTATGTGGTAGTCCAGCGACATACCATTACACCATCTACGGGCCCCATGTTTCTATTTTCTAAGGGAATTTAATTAAACTATAAATTGCTTACAGAAATAAGAAGTAAAATAAAAAACAAATATGATTTTAAAAGGAAATAACACCATGGCATTATCAGAGTGTATTTTTTTTAAAGAGAGAGATTTTTGCCAAAGGTGTATGTACTCACCAGAGAGACAGAGAGAGACAGAGAGACAGAAAGTGAGAAATCACCCCTCAGGGGGATGGCCATGCTGCAATCCCTTCTCTTTCAGTCTCCTCTCGGGATTTTGGGCAAGCACACACATACGCCCAGCATGAATTTTAAGTGACCAGGTCTGGGACTCAAACTGCAGGTCAACCACATCCCAGCAATGTAACCATTATGCCATCTGCTGGTCCCCAGAGGGTACATTTTGCTTTGGAGAGGTTTTTGCTATAAGGTGCATGCGCTCGCCAGAAAGACAGAGAGAGACAGAGAAATAAAAAGTGAGAAACCACCCCCCGGGGTGGAGGGAGTGGCCATGCTGCAATCCTTTCTCCTCCATTCTCCTCTCAGGATCTCGAGTATGCACACACACGTGCCCAGCATGAGTTTAAGTCACTGGGTCCAAGACTGGAACCACAGTCAACTATGTGGGAGTCCAGCCTCATAGCCATTACGCCAACTGCTGGTCCCCAGAGGGCACATTTTTAAAAATCAACTAAACGAGCTTTAGATACTCTAAATCAAACTTACTATTCCGTGCACAGGTTGAATCTTTGAGAAAACACTGAACATAAGTAGTCCATTTAATATTACTAGAATTTTATAATAAGCATCCCATTTATTCTACCCACATTTGTGACAGTTTTGATTCCATAAGTAAATATTTTCATAATAGTGAAATCTTAAGTGCTTTTAAAACCTTTCTATTGCTACAGCCCCCAAGAAAAAAATATTCCAATTTCTTTTTTAAAGTCATAAAAGAAACCTAAAAACAAAAGCAAGAAATATAATAGCAATTATCATTTATTATACCAATAAATAAGCTTTGTTTTCTACAGCCAAAATTAGAGACTAATCTAAGCCAAGAAAAATCTTGAACAATGACCAAGGAAAATGTTTTTCTTTTTTTTTTAATTTTTTATTTTTAAAATAACTCTTTCTATTTCTTTAAGATTTTAAAGGATTGCTACAGTAACCCAAGTAAACCACAGAAAGGAAATGGGTAGCAAATGACAGTGATGGGATGATAGAAGCGTGAGAGTCTAGAATAGGATGGAATGAAATTTCAGTCCTATGGATTGCAACAATAGAGGGACTGCTACAAGGCAGCCTTAGACAGGTTTTCTCGCTGGCTCAAAGTCTCAGTCAAATGCCCAAATCTGACAAACTTGTTTTCCACCCAGAATGTATTAAATATTTAAAAATTCAAAGACACATAAGGAGGAAAAGGACATTAGTGGAAATTAAAAAGAAAATCTGTCTGCTTGAAATGCAGGGGAAGGGAAGCTTTCCTTTGCCCACTGTTTTCAGAACCAGAATTTTGTCCAATATCCAAGAGTGCCCAAGCTTTAAGAGAGTGGAAAAGCCGTTCACAGTCATCCTACTGTGTTTTGCATTGAGTATGTGTCAAGTATCAAGGAATGAAGGACAGAAGGAAAAGTAGAAGATAAAGAAACACACCGGGCAATTTGTTTAGGCTTTGCCTCTGTCCAGCAGTGATCAGAAAGCGCATGGAAACCACTGTCTTTCTCTGAGCGGTTGAGAATCGATGAAATAAATTCAGAGAAGGGGATTTGGACATCTACTTAAGGAGGAAGATTTCAGACTTGGAGACCTCTGTGTGGTGGTTGGTTAATTATTAAAAAAGCTGTAATAATAATGACGAATTTCCTGATGTTTATGTCACAGTACACAGCATCCAAAGGGAGTCTGCATCGGAGCAAGTCAGTTTAGCTTTCTGGGTCTCAGCTTTGCATCTATATGAGCAAGAGATAGATCACTATCGCCTGTCTGAAATCCCAGCTTTAAATGGCCTTAAAACTGTGAATGGGAAAGACCCTTTCATACATACACACAAGGCTAGATTTTACCGTTGCCATTTCTTCTAAGTCAGAACCATTGTTTGAATTCACATCCTCAGCAGTTTAACAAAAGTAACATATGCAGTTCATTTATGATTCTCATGAGTGAAGTATACTAGGTGGGAAATTATATGCTAGGATTACACGGGCAATTAACCAGGTTTGTCAATTGAAGTAGTGACAGCTGTTAATCATATCTTTTAGTTCTTCCCTATTTTTCAATCTATTATTATTACTCTGATAACAATTTTCTGATCTTTTTACTTTCTCCCAGTCTTTTTTCCTTCAGAAAATCCTGACTGAACTCTTCTTGACCTTCTTTTATGCTGGATAATTTTCCCCATGGAAACTTGCTTCATTTCATTCCAGCCTTCTAGTTTCTTGATTCTAGCTCCCTCTGCTGATTGTAACCAATTCATTTGCTTTCCAGGGTCTAGGCAGAACTCCTGTTCTGTGACCTCTGGCACTGATATCAACAATGTGTCACTTGGTAGACCCTGGAAGCACATTTCAGACTATTCAGTTCAGTCCAGTCTTTTATAGAAAGAAGAAAGAAAGAAGAAAGGGGGAGAGAACTAATTCTTAAATATTACACTAAAAATAACTGGGTTTCACGATTTCAACACTCCTTCAATAGCTAACTATTGCCTCATGACATCTGGAGTCCCCTACCAAGTTCTTGTACTGATTTTAAGTCTACTTCTCCAAACAAACCACATTATTATTACTATCATTGCCACCCCTAAACATTCTGGACAAGAGAAGTTGGTTCAATCAAAACTCTATTAGTCAGGGTTTTGGGTGGAAGCAAAATAATTGCCTCTGGCTGATTCAAGCAGAA
Organism: Tupaia tana; assembly: GCA_026018925.1. NCBI lineage: Eukaryota > Metazoa > Chordata > Mammalia > Scandentia > Tupaiidae > Tupaia > Tupaia tana. The sequence goes on along the minus strand of JAKSZU010000001.1, from coordinate 94,003,980 downwards.
CAGGAATTCATGGAAGAATATTAGGTACCTTACAAAATCATAGGGAGACTGGAGGCTCAATTTTTTGGGAAAAGGTCACAAGCAATGCCACAGAGTTGGCCTAATGGTAACATTGATGTTAGCATGCTGCTAGCTTTCTTAATTAAATTTCAAGATGTGATGTTATGCCCGCTGCCACCTCCAGTGCAATGCTACTTCTTACTGTCTTTGCTGCAATTGAAAGTCAGCTGCCTGCACAGTCCTGCAGACCAGAGAACAGAATTCAGCACTGCCCTGTCTCATGCTCTTTTAAACCAAAGCTGCTTACAGGCATGTTTTATTGGAAGCCCAGGATTCCATGCTTAGGTCCTAATGGCAGGATGAAACACTGAAACTCTGGGGACCAGCATTTAACGTAATGGCTATGTCGCTGGACTCCCATGTAGCCGACCACGATTCAAGTCCTGGACCCGGTGGCTTAAACTCACGCCAGGCACATGTGCATGCGTGCCCAAGATCCCAAGAGGAGAATAGAGGAGAAAGGATTGTGGCATGGCCATCCTACCTGGGGGAGTGATTTCTCACTTTCTGTCTCTCTCTGTCTTTCTGGCAAGCGCATGCGCCCTATAGCAAAAAAACACTTTCAAAAAAAAAAAAAATAGAAACACTGAAATTTGTAATGTGGGAAGTGCCCCCTAATATGCAAAAGATTGAAAAATCGATGGGCAGCCAAAGATGTGGATTTCAGTTACTAAATATAAATCAGAGTCCCAGCCCCCTCCTGCTCTAACCCCTGGGGCATGTCTATTTTATTACAGCACAAGTATATTCAGAAAATGCTTTGAGTTCTACTGTCAACAAAGAATAATAAACATTTTCTTTATCCACATGCACATCCAGAGCGATGCAATGTATGTAGTAAGTGATCAGCCTGTCTTAACCAAAAACTGAATGTTTGCATATTGTTATGCTTAATCCAACAAATAAATATCAAGTGCCTGCTATATCCAGGGCTTGTTATGAGGTCTTAGAGGTGATAAATAGATGGATAAAATGTGGCTCAGTCCTCAAGGAATTCGTAGGTACATACAGGAAATATATTTGGGGACTAAATTTAGTAAACCTTGAAAATACTATGCAGTGATAGAAATATGTGAAGTGTGTAGGAAAACATACAAGGAACAAGTCATTGAATCTGCCATAAGGTAGAAAGCTGGGGAAGTGCAGTAGTATCAATATCTGATCCAGGGTGCCAAAGAAATTTATTGGAGAGAAAAAAGTGCATTTTAAGCAGAGGAGCTAGTGAGAGTGTGTTTGTAAGCATTTGGCAATGCCTGGCATTCTTTCAAAATTTTACCTCTAGGAACTCACACAAACCCACTCACCAAAACTGTGGGGCAGCCACTATTAATTTTCCTGTTTCACTTGGAATTTGGATGTGGGTGTCCTAATCCTGACACCTAGGCTCTACACCATGATCCAAACACTCATGCTGCACCTAAAATAACATAGGCCAGGTACAGAAGCAAAAAGCATTCAGTACACTCAACAAAGAGCAGAGAGTTCAACTATTTTAAGGGTGGCTGTTCATATAATGCTTTAAGGATAAAGAAAATACTGAATGATACAATCATCATTAATGATCTTAAATATCACTCTTTTTAAAATTTGATTTAATTTTTAATTATCTACAGTTAATTGTTATACATCTTTATGGCATACAATATGAAAAAGCTTCTGCAGCAAAGGAAACAATAGAGTGAAGAGAACCCACAGAATGGGAGAAAATATTTGCTAACTATACTTCAGAAAGGGGATTGATAACCAGAATATATAGGGAACTCAAGCAGCTCACTTAAAGAAAAACTAATAACCTAATTTTAAAATGGGAAGAGGAGCTGAATAGACAACTCTTCATGTAAAATAAACATCACTCTTAATCAGCAAGTGTTTAAGCCCATATGGCTTATTTTTGCCAAGACCACAGTGGAAGGGGAAAGGGTACTTTCTTTTCTTTTCTTTTCTTTTCTTCTTTTCTTTTCTTTTCTTTTCTTTTCTTTTCTTTTCTTTTCTTTTCTCTCTTTTCTTTTTTCCAGTAGAAAAAATGAACACTATGTTAAGGGATGTGAGCCTTGCTCTGTGCCACAGTGCTTCCCAGATTAACTTTGGGGCCTACAGGACCGCACCCAGCATGAGGCCACCCTCCCCCTCTGACAATGTTTATGCCTGAGGTGGCTGGGGTAGGTACCTTCATTCTCCATCCCTTATATCACATGCCTGAGAACACAATCACTTCAGACAGCAGCACAGCAAATATGCTATTGAAGGCAAGTTCAGAAAACTTGTCACTTGAGACACATAAAGTTAAACCAAGCTGCTTTTTTGAAAATCTCCTAAACAGAATAATTCCCAACTGGAAAAGAAGGATCAGCTGGTTTACTTGTGTGACTCGTCCATCCCTGACGTCTGCGATCCTGTGATATGATTCCAATTCACTTCCATGGAGGGCTGTCTGCTGAGTTAATTGTATTCACTCCTTTGTGCTTGCCGCTTATGTTTATTTCATTACGATATTTACAAAGGGACTTGAGAAATAAGTCACTATGCAAATGGAAGTATGAATACAAGATTCAGAGGAATATTAAAATTCATTAACCTTATTTACATTTAAACTATTATCATGTATATTTGAGCACAGTGCACCTGCCAGAATAGATGCAGAGACACATCAGCAGTCCATTGAATAATCCAGCCAGTGTCTTTATTTCCTTGTCAAGTAAAGTAAAAACTTCCTCATCTTGGACACATTCAAACTCACTACCAAGCTGATTTATTCATTAGCAGTTCTTATTTCATAGAGAAGTCTAATAGAAATTTCAAGTTGTCCTTTGGCATTTAAAGGATCTACTTCCTTAAAGAGTTGATCCTGTTTGTTCATTTTAAAGTACAGTACTACTCCTCTCACTCACTTAGAAATGACGTAGATGTAGACGGAGCTCATCACTTCGGAGGCTGGTAAGTAAAGGCTTGGTCCCCTCCTCCACCCTAAAAAAACTCAGTTCTATAAGAAAAGAATAAATATTAAAGAGAAACTGCCAAGGGGCTGCCCCTGTGGCACAGCAGTTAAGCCCTATAAATGAGGAGCCAAATCCCATATGGCCGATCATGGTTTGAATTCCAGCCCCAGTGGCTTGAAAAATGCACCAGGCGTGTGTGTGTCCAGAATCCTGATGGGGAAATCAAGGAGAAAAGATTGTGACATGATCAGACCCGGGGGTGGTTCTTTTTTTCTCGCTTTCTCTCTTTCTGATGTGCAATGAGCCTCCTGACAATTAAAAAAATAATAAAGAAAAACAGTCAAATTAGTGATTTCCTTTAATTACCTAGGCAAGGCAACAAACTGGAATTTTCATTTTTGGGGTGATTTATCAGCACTTTGCCACTCAGATAGTGTATAAGATCAAGTGCCAGGTCAAAACAATGAGAAGAGCCACCATGATGATATCGGATGCTCTCTGTATCTATCAGAGCTAAATCTGCCTCAGCCGCTTGTCTCCAGGTTACACAGCAGAGAAACAGCAGGAGATAAGATGATGTGTGAACCATAACCGCTGACAGTGTAAATCCAATTAAAGGACAGTTTGTTGTTCAACTAATGCCTTCATGGGTCTGTAAATGCAAGTTGGCAGCTGGGACTGATGAGAGATCAACACAAGAGAAAGGTGATATTTTGAAGATCCGAAAGTGTGCACAAGAAAGGAAGAAACTGGGTGGGAGATGGTTGGTTCGAGGGTCAGAAAAGTCCCACATTCAGTACAGCTGAAGAGAACAAGAATTTCTCATAGACCATTGCCACCTTGTTTTCTCTAGAATGTGTGATATAAATACCTTCTTGTCACTCTTCCACGGGTCTTCAGGAAAGTCTCTGTGTTCATAAACACTTCCTTTGTGAGTGGCCTGTTTGGAAAGATGGAGAGATTCCATCCAAGCCAGGATGCTGCACCAGAGCCAGCCAGAAGAACCTGGAGCCCGGAAGCAGAAAGCTCATGAGGACAACAGGGACAGAGAATGTGTGGAAATTTAGGAGATGCCTTGAATACCATAAAACCATGGAAATGGTAGTTTCTAAAAATGGTTCTCAAACTTCAGCCTACATCAGGATCTCCTGGAGGGCTTGTTAAAAGAGATCCCTGTGCCCCACCACCAGAGTTTCTCCTTCAGCAGGTGTGAAGTGGGTTGGGGAATTTGTATTTCTACAAAGTTCCCAGGTGACGCTGGTGTTGCTAGAATGGAGGAAACACCCTGAAAGCATTCCTATCCACCTCTAGAAGGGGAGAGGCCTCAGCTAACCTCCTGAAAGTCCTGCTAACATAAGGCAGTGGTTCTCAGGTCACATATCAGAATCACCTGGGTAGCTTTTACAACCTTCTAATGGCTGGGTCTACCCCACCAGTTAATTCGGAATCCTCAAAGGTGGGCAACGAGGCCACCATGTTTTTTAAAAACTCTCCAGACAGTTGTCTTAACACAAGGATTGGGAGGCACTGTCATAAAGTAACAATCAAGTACAAACTTCTGGAGAATAGAAACTGTATTTTCTGGCACACAGAATTCAAATGTGGAGAATGGACAAATCCAGATAGTGGAGAGAGAGAACATTTAGAGAACCACACTATAATTGCCCACTGCAAGGGCACGAGGGCAACAGGCAGTCAGTCAAAAGGAGTGAACTTTTTTGAAGAAAGGACTAGAGATTGGCATGGGTCAAAATAGGATTGTCATGGTTAAAATAAGAGTAGAAAATAATATGAAGCTTTGGACATGGCATCTACAATATCAAATCCAGAGGAAATCATTCACAAGCCTTTGCATTAAACCTGTCGGGAGTAGAAACTTTAGCTAAATCTATAAATAGTAGTAATGACCATCATCTTAACATCATGCACAAGAGGAAAATAAAGAGAAATAAATACATAGGGAAAGCATATGCTGAAGACCCAAAGAAGCTAAAGTTTATTTATGAGTGGGCATTTGTGTGTGTGTGTGTGTGTGTGTGTGTGTGTGTGTATGTGTGTGTCCCAGACAGGTTGAAGCTAAGGCTAAAGACATCAAGCAATAGGGGTAAGATGGCACTCTCCACCCTCCACCTGGTTGCATCCTCCAATGCACAGGGAGCCCACAGACCAATTAAGGACATGGAGTCTTTGCACATTCTGAGATCCAAACACACAGACTTGTGTGCCTACCTTGGAGAAAGGACCCAAGTAGGTTAAATGATGGGGTCACTATGGAGTAGAGCTATTGAGGGTTTAAAAAACAATGGGAATGTGGGACAAGAGGAGACTCCAGACTCCACTAGAGCACCCAAGTGTCTGAGGAAAGCAGTGGTCCCACCTATTGCGTTTTGAGGCTTTCTTTAACTCCCCTTATGTGCACTAGAAATCCTTCTGTGAAGTAAATGACCATCGCATCAAGATTTTCAGACTTAATTTTTAGCATAAGAATTCTATTCTCAAAATTTTGTCAGAAACTGAATTAAAAAGTAAATCAAGACAGAACTGTTCCAAAGGAATAGTGACAAGCCCCCATCCCCTGAATTGGGGCATGCCTTGTTCTCCACTTCGAAGTTTGAAAACCACCAGAAAACTTCATTAGCATTGCGAATCTGAATTTTTCACGTAAGAAAGCTGATCTTCCTCTATGCAAGATAAAAACAGAACTTTGGTGTTTTCATTGAACACTGGCAAACAGGTTAGACTATTCTTTGGTTTCCAAATTATGAGATGCTGGAGGAAGATTGTCAGCATAGCCCAGAGCAGCTCCTAAAACAATACCAGGGTTGATATCAAGTGGAGCTGCCTTGGTCAGCAAAACAATTCATGTGTCCTCATTCTATGCACAAGTCTGCAGAGGTGAGCAGACCACTGTCCCAGGCCTTTCTGTGTATTTATTTTCTCAAGGTCAAAAGGAGGTAAACTGAAGAACTTTCACCTGAGCTTCAAAGTCGACCTGACTGGAGCCAGGTCCTGTGGCATAAATGATTTCATAGCTGGGTGGTTTGATTATTAGATTTAAAACCTTATATCACCCACCAACAGAAGGGCTCTATAAAATGAGAGGCATAGCAATGAAAGAAGACAATAGAAAATAGGAATATGTGTAGGAGGCACATCTGGCCCAGCAGATGGGGAAAGTGAGCTGGAGTTGCCCATTTGGGATTATAACAATATCCTGAGCATCTCTACTTCCCTTCACTCTGCCCTAGGATTATCTTAATTAAAATTTGAGCCGATCTCTACACATTTTCTCCACTTAATCTGTTTCTCTCCTTCCTCCCCTAAACATCATTTTCTATTATCAGGACTCCCAGCATCGAATCAAAATATTGTGTCCTTTCTGGGTGTATCCAAAAATGAAAATACCTCCAGACCATGGGAAAGCTGTGGCAACTACCCTCACGTATTTTTCTTAATCATGATTCCCCAGCTACAAATAGTTCAGGGTTACAATTTTTAAAAAGTTGATTGTCTGGGCGCGCGTGCCCAAGATCCTGAGAGGAGAATGGAGAAGAAGGGATTGTGGTATGGCCACCCCCCAGGGGGTGATTTCTCGCTTTCTGTCTCTCTGTCTCTCTCTTTCTGGCAAGTGCACACGCCCTATAGCATAAACCTCTCAAAAAAAAAAAAAAGTTGATTATTAAACTATTTAATGATGGAAGTAGCCCTATAAGCCAATGCAACGCCAGTCTACCGCCATGTATAGCATACACTACTTTGTCTTTGGCATATACACTTAAAACACTCAATGAAATGATAGTTTTTTTTTTTAAGAATTATTTTTGCCACAGGATTTGTGCACTCACTAGGCAGACAGCAAGTGAGAAGTCACCCCAGGCGAGATGGCTACAATCCCTTCTCCTCCATCCTCCTCTGGGGATTTTGGGCACGCACACACGTACACACACCTGGCAGGAATTTTAAGCCACTGGGACTCGAACCATGGTCGACTACATAACCGTTACACCATCTGCTGTTTCTGAAATGATAGCATTTTAGACTCTAAGAAATAGGGTAAAACTGAATTTTTGTTTTATATATTTAAGGTTTACAACATGATATTCTTTTTTTTTTTTTTTTTTTTTTTTTTTTGGAGAAGTTTTTCGCTATAGGGCGCGTGCGCTCGCCAGACAGACAGAGAGAGACATAGAGACAGAAAGCGAGAAATCACCCCCCAGGAGGGATGGTCACGCCACAATCCCTTCTCCTCCATTCTCCTCTTGGGATCCTGGGCACGCACGCACACGCACCCGGCGTGAGTTGTAAGCCACCGGGTCCGAGACTCGAACCGCGGTCGACTACGTGGGAGTCCAGCGACACAGCCATTACGCCAACTGCTGGTTCCGAACATGATATTCTGATATACACATACACATTGAAAGGTCACGATAGTGAAGGAAATTAACGTATCATCTTAAATAGTTACCCTTTTTTTTCTTTGTGACTAGAGAGCCTAAAATCTATTCTTTAAGCAAAAAAAAAAAAAAAAATCCTAAGTACAGTACAATATTATTAGGTATAGCTCATGGATTGTATATTAGATCTCTAAACTTTTCATCCTAAATATTTGATACTTTACACTCTTTGGCCTACATCTCCCCATTCCCTCCCTTTGCCTCTCTCTGGTAACCACTGCTTTATTCTCTGTCTCTGTGTATTCAACTTCTTTTTTAAGATTACTTATATCTTAGTGGCTTTGCTACAGTTAAAGAGATCCAAGTAGATCTGTGCTCTTTTAAATACTGTGTTATAGTAGATTATGTTGCAATAAGGACTTAATCTATACTTAATTACTTGCTCCTTACGATACTACTGTTGGTAGCTACTCTTCCCTTTTAGCTGAGTTATATTGTATTCTCACACACTTCATCACACCAAGACATACCCATAAACACATACCAGGAAAAATTCATATGATAAAAGAAGAAATTAGATCTTAATCAAAAGGCTGACCAGCTCTTACTGCACAAATGTCTCACCCAGGCATTCGTCTTTCCTAGCAGAAATGGAACCACCAGCAAATTCTTTTGTCTATACCTTTTTTCATCTTCTGGGACAAGAAATTATGATATTGTCAAGAAGCAGGAAGATTTAAGACATTCCCTGCCAGAACAGATCAAATCAGACTTAATTTAAAGGTAGACACATTTCACTTTAAAGACATTTTATGAGGGAATAAATAGGTCATTAATTTTTATAGCTTTTAGTATAAATAGATAAACAAAGCTCCTAATGTGCTATTTACTTTTTTTCAATGTGTGTTGAGTTTAGTTGCAGAGCTAACCTTTCACAAAGTGTTTAAGCCAGCAAGTCTTTGTACCTAGCCAAAGAGACCTATTTGCTATATTTTTTGCTTATCTTACTTACAGTCAATAACCAACTATCTGGTGCTAGATGGCTTACATTCTGGATTATTGTTGACAAAACCTAAATTTTTTAGCTTTAAAAAGTCATTTTAAATTAGAAAAATAAAATTTATATGCTTTGGAAGGCTCTCATTGTAGTAAAGATGAGTAAGAACAGGGCAGTTAGTTGTGACTAAAGCTCCCCTTTGGTAAAATAGATTAATACAAATTTAGAAACATGATCTTAGTGGTTCACCTGGGGCTTCTAGGAGGAAGGAACAATATCTCACACACCAGTTTGATTTGAAAAGCAGAATGTCAACTTCTTAATTTACCATCACAGTCTACTCCTTCTGGAGGTGATCACCAGGAGAACAAGTCATAAATCAAAAAGATATTAATGATCCCTGAGGTAGAGGGGATGGTGGGGCGGGTACTGTCCTGGTTAGCCTAACCTATCAAAATTAACCTAAACTGTGAAAATCAATCAAGCAGTGAGCTTCACTCTTGAGTCTGCAGCAGAATCACCTAGAGGGCTTGTTAAAACACAGATGCTGGAACCCACTCCAGCATTTCCAAGTAAGTGGATCTGTAACAGAACCCAAGAATTTGCATTTTTACAAATCTCTAGATAAGAGTGAAGCTGTTGATCCCAGGTCCACAGTCAATGGGAACTGGATAAATCACTGTGTCCACTCATGGGTATTTTGTCTGCATTACTAGCATTCATCTTTAAAACTAAAGTCCGTCCTCCTCTGCACAATGGTAAATTCACATTTTTTTTTTACTCTCCAGATTAAGAACTCTTCATCAGTCAACTATGGGGCAGTTTTACCTCATATTATAATTCTCAAAAATTCAATGTACACTATTTATATTTTGGATTAAAGCTCTCCTGGTGAAATTATTTAGAAGCATGCTATTCTCTCATTATAAAAGCATATTTACAATAAATCTTATATGTGGTACTTTGGCTGGTTATTCTTTCTTTTTTTTTTTTTTTTTTTTTTTTGAGAGGTTTTTGCTATAGGGAGCTCACCAGAAAGACAGAGAGAGACAGAGAGACAGAAAGCAAGAAATCACCCCCCCAGAGGGGATGGCCACACTGCAATCCCTTCTCCTCCATTCTCCTCTCGGGATCTTGGACACGCACACACACCCGCCCGAACCGCAGTTGACTACATGGGTGTCCAGCGACATAGCCATTACACCAACTGCGATCCCAGCAGGTTATTATTTCCATGCATTGAATAATGATTATCATTAGCTTCTACTTTAGTACCCAATATCCTGCTAATTTCATCTGAAGATGCCACATAGGTCAGTAAGGATTATATTCACCTACAGTTAACAACAACAAAAAACTTGACTTACAGAAGCTCTGATCTGAATGTTTATATTTTCACATAATAAGATTTCTGAGCTAAAACACACCCAGAGGACTGACTGCAGCTTTTTAAATATGGCATCAAACACTCAGACTCTTGCTTCCTGCTCTGTCATCCCTGGAATGTTAAATGCAACCTCTGGCATATTGATTCATTGTCACAAGAGTGATGCTACATCCCCAAACTCATGTCATTATTCCACACAGTAAGAATAACAAAATAAGAAGAAAGTGTACCTATATGAAAAACTCAAAATCGTGTCATTAAACCCTCAATTTATGCCTCATCGGTTGGCCTTATGAAAAATAATCAACTCTAGGGCAAGCTCCAAAACCTATAGATTAAGGGAGGTGAATCCCACCATATGACCACTGTTCAAATCTCAGCCCTAGCAGTTTGAAAAACACGCCAGGAACCTGTGCATACATGCCCAAGAAGAAATGGAGGAAGAAGAAGAATGGCATGACCATGCCCCAATGAGGAGCCCTTTATCTCTATCTTTCTCTTTCTCTCTCTGTCTCTTGAAAGTGCACGTGTCCTCTGGCAATACTTCTTTATTTTATTTTATTTTTATTTTTATTTTATTTTTAGGGAGATTTTTACTATAGGGTGTGTGCACTCACCAGAGAGACAAAGAGACAGAAGGTGAGAAATCACCTCCCGGGGGATGGCCATGCTATAACCCCTTCTCTTCCATTCTCCTTTCAGGATTTTGGGCATGAGTTGTAAGCCTCCAGGTCCAGGACGCTAACCATGGTCGATTATGTGGGAGTCCAGCAACGTAGCCATTATGCCATCTGCTGGTCCTGGCAATACTGTTTTTTAAATGACCATTTTTTGTTGTTCAGAATGTGATCATTTTTATGTGGAAATATAATTTTCCCTCACCCCTAAAACCAGCATTCCAATAGGAAAGACAGGGGCGAGAGTTCATTTGCCAATACATGCTCCAGTGCTATATTTGACTATGGTATCCCATCACAGACCTTGGTTCTCACTACAGGAATCCACATCACGATGGTCCAGGGATTCTCCAACCTAGACACAAGACCCCAGACCACATCATAAAGAAAGCATGCAAACACTGTCTTCTTTTATAAGAAGTACAAATTCCACCAAATCATTAGCAAGAAATAGCAATAGCAACAGTGAAGTCTAAAGTACTCGAATTTGTGAAAACATCTGTGAATAAGAGTATTCTCAGCAAATATTTCAGAAACAGCCCTGGGACCTACCCACCACAGAGAGTCAGGTCTGCAGGAGAGTTATTTCAGTCATTCTCTTAATGCAGTGCATGCCAAGGCATTACACTGGCTGCTAAAGATTATGAACTTGAATAAGACCTCCTCCTAACCTCCTCCTAACCTGCTAAAGATTATGAACTTGAATAAGACCTCCTCCTAACCTCCTAAATTAGAAACTAATGTAAGAATGACCAGAGTCAAGAAGAGAAGTGCCACCCTAGACCTTGTTTCTTTTACATTCTTCTCCAACTACACGGGGCAACTGATCCCCATATACCAGAACCAAAGGTAACATGACTGGGTCATGATGAAGCAGAATTCTTCCAGTCATTGTGTCTCCTAGGTTCTCAAGAGCAACTACCCCAAACCCAGTATGACATAGTGGTGAAAGGCATAAGCTCTGGAGTTGACCCCAAGCTCTTCCACTTACTGCATAAAGTGCTTAACTTCTGCACCTTCATCTTCATCTATTGAGTGGTTGGAAGTCATGATGTATTTTCCTGTTTTTCTATGAAAGAATGCATCATGACTTTTCTGACAACCCAGTAAATTTGAGCTTGACAATAACAGCATTAATCTCATAGAATTTATCATAGATCTTTGAGTCATACGTACACACAACTTAAAACCATGCTTGACAGATAAGAACTAGAGGAGTGTTACCTGGCACTTGTAAACATCATCAATGTGTGAGAGGGTGAGCTTCACCACACATAGCACTACATATTTTTATGCTGCCTCATACAGCACATGGATCTTCTTCTCAAAGCCCCCAAACATTTCGCTCAAAAATTTTCGTGACCCATAAAGAAGACTTTGTTTTACTTCCCAAGGCGTGTGTATGAGTTTAGTCTCAAAGGACATCAAAGCTTTTGTATTTCAGAGTAGAAAGCCAGGAGATGAGATTTCTTGCTCTTACAATGAAAGATTTGGCAGGACCCAGGGAAAACTCTTTAGGGGAGACTCTCAGATACAAAGCAATTGAAGTAGAAATTTGACTTCATTAGAATTCTTTTGACCACCTGAGCTCGTTTCTGAAACAAGGCAAAATAAGCCACCATGGAGTTAGCCTGGCAGAAGTTGAAACATAAAGGATATTATTTTAACCTTAAACTGGCAACTGAAAGACCCCCGTTAGGCTGTCTCAGGCAGATCTGGCACTCACACCCAGAGTTTGGGGATTGGGCTGCAGTTGGTTCCAGAAGGTTGAGCGGCGGAGTAGGAGCAGGAGTCTCATCTACGTTCACTAACAGGTGCCAAGCAGGACCAGCACACCTCAGCTCACTCACAGACATACCCACCTCCGCCAGGAGGAGAATTTTCCCAGTCCAGGGTGGTCCAAGATGAAAACAGACACATTTCCCTTCTACACTAACAAAGGAAGGAGCCCCTGTTGGTCACTGTTCCCTGCAATATGCTAGTCCTTTCTTATTTTTCTGAGTCCAGGGCTGAGTATGCCTCGTCTCTCTCTCTAACCACCACAGTACCTTGCCCTGCATCTTAAACACTGTGAGTGTTCAATAAATATTTGCTAAATATATAAATGGCTCATAATCCAAAGGCCACCTTGGGTGTGATAACTGCTGGCTGATTATCTCCAAATGAGATCTTCCCCACTGCACCCCGTTCCAAAACAGGATTAGAGACAGCCTCCATGGGCGCAGTAGAGAACCGCAGCCAAGAGAATCTTGGCCCTGACTTCGGCATTCGGCATCACGAGACTCGGCCTTGGAAGCCTGACAGATTCTGTACCAAGAGTGGAGCCAAGCCATTGTCGGATGAGGCCCTCCAGGATGCAGGAGGAAGAGGTGCCAGATTCGCTCAGCTGTTTGGATCCCTTCAAACCACCCTCTCCTTGATTTGTCAGGTTAATCACAGCTGCCTAAATCCTACTAAAATTGAGAAATTAAAGCACTGTATCACCGTTCCATTATCCCATTAGGGATACATCCTATTCCTGTTTCCATTCCAGCAGACACATAGAAGTGCGCATTCATCACCCCAAAAACTGCTAACTAGTGCCTAGACACTCATCCGAATTCTTTTCTTTGCTTTCTTTATTCATGATAAAATACATGTATATGCATGTGAAAGTAAAGGAGAGAAGGACGAGTACCCTCCACAGGGTCTGGTCGTGCCACGATCCCTTCTTCCAGGCCTCCAGCCCATCGGATCCTGCACACACACAGGCTGAGCTCAGTTTAGGCCCACTGAGCAGGGAATGTGAACCATGGTTGCCATGTGAGATACAGCCTCTTTTGAGCAGCTCATCTCTGTGCCACAGAGCTGGCCTCTTCATCTTATCTTGAAGACAGATGGAAAACCACAATTCCCGTCTGCTATTACCATGATAAAATTCCCCCACTTCAGAGGGTTCTGTGGCTTGCCTCTATCCAAAATGAAGGCTGAGGGTTTTGTTTGTTTGTTTGTTTGTCTTGTTTCTTTATTACTTCCATGAGCGAGAGAGACAAAGACAGAGAAAGACAGAGGGAGCACAACAGGGTCTGGATGCCATGATCCACCTCCAGCTTCAGCTAGTGCCTAGCGTACTCAGGGAGGCCTCTTGCCATGAACCCAGAAGCTTCCCATATGGGACAGCCTTCTAGAGGATCATATTTTACTGCCGCACTACTATCTAATCTCCAGAGGTCTTCTTGATTCTCCCTATGGACACTCTCTGCTCACTTAGCCACACACGTTCTGCACCTGTACACTTTGTGGTGGCCCCAAGATGGCTGTCTCAAGCCTTCATTTTGGCTGTTCCGACTTTAAACCCTTTTCAACATTCAGTGCATTTCTATCAAAATCTTGCTGGTAATACAAAAAATGCTATATATTTGTTCTCTTAGTGTTCTTTGTAACTAGGCTCAAGCTTGTAACCAAGACTTCAGCACAAAGAGACCCATCCACACTGGGTCTCTTGGACTTGACCCAGTCAGGATCCAAGGACTCAAGAAGGAAAAAATGGAAAGTATGCCTCTCTCTCTCTCTCTCTTTCCCCTCTCTCTCTTCCATGCAGTGGTAGCAGTGGCAGTAACTTCAAGGTGAGTCCTTGATACAGCAGGGGCAGCAGAGGTAGAGCCATCAAGCCTTGGTTGGATTCAAATTAGTTTCTGGTTCAGAATGGTTTGTCTTGGTGGCAGATGAAGACCAGTCTGGTGCAGGGGTTGGGATGTTGATTCTAGCAGCTTTGCCTCTGCCTCCAATGTAGCAATGCAGATTCTGCAAGCTACCCCCATGTCCTTGGGGAAAACCCTATTTCTGCTTAATTACCCAGAGTTCATGTCTCTTATTTGCAACTGAGAGCTCTGATGCAGTAAATGTCATACAAAACTGATGCTTTTCTTTAAAATTTCCTTTCATAATAGTAATTACTTTGGACCCCAGGAACTGAGTCTAAATCTTTATTCAGGGTACAACTTCCAGCCATCCAGATGGGTACACAGAGATGGTTCAAATGAAACCCAAGTTCACCTTACTAGCAAATGGCAAAGCTGAAGTTGGAGCCAGGTTTCCTGAGTACAAATCAAGTACTCTTTGTACTGTACTGTTTCTCTCAGTACAAATAAACAAATTTCTCTTGAGTTGTCAAGCCAGCTTAAGTAGATGCTGTATTTAACACTCACTTGTAATAACTTGAACATTATATTAGAAGTATGAGTACACATCCTTGCCCAATGAAACCTTTAGAAATTGTTTCCCATTGTCACACAGTGAAGATCATCACTAATACTTCAGCTTTGAAGGCAACCCAAGGCACAGCTTGTACTAAAACTACAAACCCTTTTCCCCACTCCCAGATAATTGGCTTCTCTGCAGTGTGCACCTGCTCCTCTGCCCCCACCAATGGAATAGTATTCTTATCAAAAATCGAGGGAACCAGCAGTTAGCGTAATGGCTATGTCGCTGGACTCCCACGTAGTCGACCGCGGTTCGCGTCTCGGACCCGGTGGCTTACAACTCACGCCGGGCGCGTGTGCGTGCGTGCCCAAGATCCCGAGAGGAGAATGGAGGAGAAGGGATTGCGGCGTGACCATCCCCCCTGGGGGGTGATTTCTCGCTTTCTGTCTCTCTGTCTCTCTCTTTCTGTCTGGCGAGCGCACGCGCCCTATAGCAAAAAAAACCTCTCCAAAAAAAAAAAAAAAAAAAAAAAATCGAGGACCAGTCAGTGATGCAGTGGCAATGCAGCTGAACACTCATGAGAAATGTTCTGATGTTCTGGATTTAAGACCTGGTACCTTCCTGAGCACGCTGGGCACACTGTGCTCCTGTGACCCAAGCTGGCCGAGACTGGGACTCGATCATTGTGTAAATACCTTGTGGTGAGTCCCTGTCTCTTTCTCTTTCTTTCGCTTCTAGAAGAAACAAATAAATAAAATGTTGATTTAAAAAAAGAATCAATTGTGTTCGTCCTGAAACCTATTTATGACAATTGTACCTGTTACTGCAAATCCATAATTTAATATTAATAAAATACTGGAGAAACCAATAAAATACTAATAGAAAAGTAATCCATTGTGTGTTGAAAAGGTTCAAAAGAGGCAAGTCACTAAAACTGGTGAGAAATTGGTGAGGAACTATGAAGGAATTATGACGCTACAACTTCAAAAGTTATAGAAGAGCCATCAAGGGGGGGTTAAGGCAGCTAGATCTCACATGGCAGACTGCGCAATTCACGTCCTGGACCAGGCAGCTTGAAAAGACGAAGAAACAGAGGAGAATGGATTGTGATGGGACCATTGTCCATGAAGGGTGCTTTCTCACTTTCCTTTCCTTCTTCCTCTCTCTCTCTCTCTCTCTCTCTCTCTCTCTCTCTCTCTCTCTCTCTCTCTTTCTGTGATTCTGTCCTGAAAATATTTTTCAACTGTCCTTAACCTCTCAATTCAGATTCTCACTCTGAATCTTAAAGTTTCCAGTTTAAAGACACTGACACTAGAAATAATGGAGGATACATTATGGACAGGGTTAATGTGAGCAATATATGGATATTCCAGCCCACAGAACCAAACCTACAGAATGCCCTGAACCTATATTAAAATATCAAAGAATGAATATGCATATGCAAGTCTTAAAGTACATTTAAATGAAATGTGTAAGTTATGCATCCTTTTTTGTGACTCACTTTTAGCTGACTTAGTTGATTAACTTATCACCTTCTAGGTACAGTCACATCGGATAAAAGAGCAGCTACTGTGATTCTATCTGTAGTCATTTTCCTGGCAGAGAAACCCACGTGTTCTGGAGGCTGCATTTATGGGACAGACTCAGCTAGCTGCAGCCTGTGTCAAGATGCTGTTGCTCTCGAGTTTCTAGACCATTTTCGCTATATTAGCCATCTTCCATGAAACGGACTCTCTCCCGCTCATAGGACAGAGAACTAAGAATTCATTGCTTGCAAGAGAATTCCCAAGGATGGCTTTTTTAAAGAGATGGTAATTTATGTTTCATCCCATGCACAAAGAGAGCCCTGAAACAACACTACGTGATGTGAAGTTTTATATCTAGATCCATCTACATATGCCTGGTTATAATCTAGAATTTAAAGAGTGGCAACTTTTATGATCTTTCATACATCATAGTAAAGATTAGGTAGGAGCATGCCCATTTCCTACAAAGTAGCCATTTGTCACCTAAGTGATGGCAATTCAGAATCTTCCCCTGGCATAATATAGTAATCCATCCATTCTTTTATATTCAAGTTATGCAGGCTATGCAGCTGGCTTTGGAGCACAGCAGTTAAGCCCGATGCATAGAGAGACACATTCCACATGGCTGATCACAGTTCAATCTCAGCACCAGTGGCTTAAAAATCATCCCATGCTCATGTGGTGCCATGTGTGCCCCAAATCCTGACACAATGAAGAAATGTAGGAAAAGGGTTTGCAACATAGCAATGCCTCATTAGTGGGCTCTGTCTCTGCATCTCTGTCTCTGTCTCTATCTCTATCTCTGGTGAGCACATGCACTCCCTGGCAATAATAAGATGAAAATATTAATTGGACACTTATTATGCACCAGAAACTATTCTAGACTTTGGGAATACAATGGTTAACAAAATAGGAGTTCTGCTCTCAGGAGGATTATGTTCTAGGATCATGTATCCCCTACCACCTATCTGTGAGCTCCTGGAAAGTACAGATTGTATCTAAATCATCTTTGTATTTCTAGCACTTAGCACAGTGTCTGGCACAAAGTAAATGTTTAGTGAACTGGATTAAACAAAACGGAATCAAATCAAATTTTATTTTCTGAGAACAAGACCTCACTAAAGTGGTAGTTACTCTTCTATCATATAAGAGGTACAGACTATTCTCCAGATTTAATTTGACTATAACATCCTTTTTGGAATTATCTCAATTGCACGTAGACAGTCCTATTTCCTGAGAGAATTTTTGCCAAGTGGGATTTTTTTTTTTTTTTTTTTTTTTTTTTTTTTTACCAAAAATAGTAGGCTTCACTTCAGAAAATTGAATTCCAAAAGATTGTAGAAGGGGTTTCAAAACAATTTCTTAACTATAACATGTTTGAAACTGGCTCTCAGGAAATTTAAATCCTAAAAGCCATCTCCAAAGTAAGCAACGGCAGCAAAGATCAAGCTTCATAAAAGGGAATTTTACTTAATCACAACATTAAAGGAACAAAAGATAAATTTCCACAAACTGTATATACACATCCTGAATTTACATACATTCATCAACATTAATCATTTTTGTTCTTACAACTACTCTTGGAACTTGATCTTTAAAATTCTATTTTTATTTTTCTAGGTCACAGATATTTTTAATACATAAATTTTAATTCAGCAAATATTTGAATGCCTCCTTTCTGCCAGGCATTGTGCTAGGGATTCCAAATAACTTTAGGACAGAACATCTTCCAATCTTCAAACTGATTCCTCCCCTGAAGAAACGGAAGCTGAGACCAGCAGTTAGCGTAATGGCTATGTCGCTAGACTTCCACGTTGACCACGGTTCGAGTCCCAGACCCGGCGGCTTAAACTCACACCAGGTGCGTGTGCGTGCGTGCCCAAGATCCCGAGAAGAGAATGGAGGAGAAGGGATTGTGGCATGGCCATCCCCCCTGGGGGGTGATTTCTCACTTTCTGTCTCTCTGTCTCTCTGTCTTTCCTGTGAGTGCATGCACCCTATAGCAAAAACCTCTCAAAAAATTTTTTTAAAGATACTAAATATGTGGCACCTATATACTATGGAATACTGCTCAGCCAATGAGAGCAATGAGACCCTGACATCTGACATGAAGTGGATGAATATGGAAGAGTTCATGCTAAGTGAAGCAAGCCTGACTATAAAAGACAGGCATTGTCTGTCCCACTTTATAAAGCCTATTTTAAAAAAATTGGTTTTTAGAAATATCCTTTTCAAACCATATTTATGTAGCCATGACAGCATTAAAGCCTAATGTTCTCAGAAAAGATTGGAATGGGGTTATGCTTTCTTTTTTCTTTTTTTAATTGTCATAGGATGGGTGCCCGTGCTAGAGAGAGATATAGAGAAAGCAACCCCCACCCCCGCCCATGCAGGGCCTGGTCATACCAGGATCCTTTGTCCTCAACTTCTCCATCCTGCCAGAATTTCAAGCAAGCGCACACGTGCACCCTGAATGTTTTACAGGCCACTCAGGCCAGGATTAGAACAGCAGTAGGCCATGTGGGATCCAACTCCCTATGCACAGTTATTAACTATTGAGCTATAAGGTCACTCTAGGGAGTTCATTGTAAATTTCTTGAACTGATATAATGGATGTCTCTTCCCTGAGCCTTTGGGAGGCTCATCCAGTTTGTAGCCCTTCAGAAACAAAACAGCAGGGCTAGCCTCTACAGCCCAGCAGTAATGCAATGCTTTGCGATGCTAGTCCTGAGTAGTCCTGAAGTCTCCTTATGTACACTAGGGGGCGCACATGCCTGCCCGTGATCCTGCCTGGTTAAGGCTAGGGGTGACAAGAATAAACACCCTTGGGAACCAGCAGTTAGCGTAATGGCTATGTCGCTGGACTCCCATGTAGTCGACCGCGGTTCGCGTCTCGGACCCGGTGGCTTACAACTCATGCTGGGCGCGTGTGCATGTGTGCCCAAGATCCCAAGAGGAGAATGGAGGAGAAGGGATTGCGGCGTGACCATCCCCCCTGGGGGGTGATTTCTCGCTTTCTGTCTCTATGTCTCTCTCTGTCTGTCTGGCGAGCGCACGCGCCCTATAGCGAAAAAAACCTCTCCAAAAAAAAAAAAGAATAAACACCGTTTTGGAGAGTGCCTGTTTTTCTCTCTCTTTCTGTCTCTCTTTCAGAAGAAGTAAATAAGTAAACTTTTGAAAAGAAAGAAAGAAAACCGGAAAGAGTGAAAGTCACTCATGCCCTCCATGCAACTGTCAAGCCATCCCTAAAGTACCTTACAGTGAGACGCTAAGAATATGGACAAAGAAAAATCAAATGATATGTTTGTTTAATTTTTTTCATTGAAAAGTGGCTTTATATTATATTATTTTTCCTCCCTTTATGCACAGCTCCGCCTGGATGAAGCTACGTTATGTAACTGTACTTGTAGAGAACGATAATTTGCTGGCCCCAAAGGAGGTCGTAGAATACTGAGAGAATATGTTACGATATGGACCCCAAGAGAGGAGCATCTGGTTGCCCTAAGTCTAATGCTTGCAGCAGAGAAATCGCCATAAATAGCTTTAACAGAGACCAAATGTGTCTGTTTCAATCCAGTGTTTTATCACCCACCAAGGGAATTTATCAAGGTGAAGGGAGAAAGGGAGTGAAGTCATTTTAGCAGGGCATGGTTCATAACTCTTTTATTAGAACCAACAGGTCAAGGTCTTTAATAGTAGAAAGATGGAAAGTTAAAGTCATTGTAATGCAGCCACATTTAAAAAATGAAAACAGAGAAAACTGAAAGAGGAAAAAACTAGTTTCTCCAAAGATTAGGGGAACGAGGGGAAATTGTACTTAATGGCATTTGGAGAATCAGTGAGGAAGGTTGTGTGCCTTTTTTCTTAATCAAAATATTTGATAAAATGGAAAACTATCCATGGATTTCTTTTTTCTCTTTGACATCAAAATGAATTCACACTTTATTAGAATCATTTATTTTATTTTATTTGTTATTACTGTTATTTTTTATTTTGTTATAGGGCACAAGCACTCACAAGAGAGAGAGAAAGAGAAAGCAAGCCACCGGGTCAGCCATGTGGGAGTCCAGCACCTTAACCACCACACCACCTGCTGGCCCTGAGAATTCATACTTAATTTCACTTCTCCAGAAACTTTTTGAAGTACCTTCATACTTTGGTTTAAAAAATAAAATAAAATCATGGGCTGGCCTGTGGCATGGTGGTAGGGTGGCTGGATCTCACAGGGCCAGTTGCACAGTTTGAGTCTTGGACTCAATGGCTTTGTGTATGCATGTGCCCAAAATCCCAAAAAGAGGGAGAAATGGAGGAATAGTGTGACCATTCCCTATAGGGGTGATTTCTCCTCTCCCTCTCTCTTGATCTTTCTGTCTCTCTCTCTCTGGTGAGTTCACACACTCTTTGGAAAATTTTTTTTAAAAGATCATAACTAAAATTTCCCCAAGGTGTACTATATTATGATCTTGATAAATCCAAGATTTTCTTAATCTTCCTCCAAGGAGTTGAGTTGAGGATCTAGTCTTCAGAGAATTAGAACATACTAAAAAGTGAAATAACAGGCTTCTGTTTCAGTAGTAATAGAGGCACCAAACACTCTGATTTGCTGCAAATTAACAAAACCACAACAAACAGTTGGTAATTCAAGTACACATCTATGCAAAAAGTACATGCATAGGTAAGGATTATTTATTTCAGTAGTCATAAGCGGCCATTTAAAATGGAAAGCACAGAGGATATTTTTGTGTATTCTATTTCTTAAACAGTGGGAGAAACGACACAAGGAAAAATCAGTGATTTGATTCTGGTGACATAATGAGGCAGACTCAAAGAGAAACTTAGGTATCCCGAGGAGAATCCATAGGATCAACTAAATCACTGCCATTTTTTCCTTGTCAGGATGGGAGAAAACACCAGTGTCCCACTAATGCTGGAGACGTTGCCCAGAGTTCTAGCACCACCAGGATCCTCTTGCTTTGGAATATCAATCTAAACTTGGATCTAAAATTCAACCACAGTCACTATTGCACTCTCCTCTCTGCCTCCTTTCATGAGTGTATTTCAACTACTCTGAATCCACTCTCCAGGAAAGACCTTACTTGTTAGAATGTCTTATGAACCAACTTGTGTGTACTTTAATTTAAATAATGTTATAAAAAATAATAAAATTCACAGGGCCAGGCATATGGACAAAACAGGCTTGTATCTTATTCCATCTTCCAAACTATCCTGTTCAGGTCTAATTGTGTGCAGACGATTTAATTCCGAAATAGCTTGAGCATTTCCTTTGCTACCATCCCACCATGCTCATAATGAAAGCGCTAACTGCCACCCTCATCAGCACGTCACGGCACGCAAACAACCCGAGCCTCACTATAAATGATTGATTGAGCCACTAAAGGCATCAAAATCCTATAATTGAGCTGTCTGAATACTATCAAACGCCCACAGAGATGTGGTGGGAAAGGAATTCAGACCTAGCTCATCAAACATAAACCCTGTTTAATTGGGATCAACAGTTTCCTTGCCTTTGTCTCATCCTCTCACCTGCTACATCAACCACTACGAAGCTCTTTCTCCGCCTTGCCCAGGCAGAACTTTTTGATCTGATGAAGCATCAATACCTTGAGCAGTATTTGCTGCACCTGTACACTTTTTATTGATCACATACCTCTAACATCATCGCTCTCTCTGGCACCTGCCTTTGGTCTCTATGCCAACCTGCATTTCTTGAATAACAGTTCAACCAGGCTCTCTGATCTCTGCTACATCTGACATCCTCTGCTCTGGATCACCATGCTGTCCACCGCGGAGCTCAACTATAATGTATTCCTTTTGCTAAAATTACAGGAAACCATGTCCCTCTGAAGCCAATGCCAGTGTCCTAAGCTGATTGTAATTGTGATAACTGACGGCTGCCCACCACCCACTCACTTCCACCCATTTTTCCCACCTCCTCTTTGAGCTGCCAGTCATTGCAGGAGCTCTTTCACTGCCAGCATGTTTCTGCTTATAATAAACTCATTACAGCGAACATCGCCTTTGTTAAAGGAAAGCCACACAGCCACAATCGGGTCTGATATGTTTTCTTCTATGACTGACAGCCTCTGATGGATGTTCTTCTTCCTTTTCACTTTGGGAGGGGAATGAGGAAAGGCTGGAAGTGATGGAAATATTCTGTATCTTCTTAAGGATGGTGTTTACCTGAATATATACATTTGTCAAAACTCAACAAACTCTGTATTTAAGCTTATGCTTTTTATTTTATAAAAAATACACTTCAAGAGATGATTATAAAAAAGTGATAGATAGGACTGATTGATAGAAAGACAATAAGTTATGGATAGATGGTAAGTAGATAGATGATAGTTCAAATGAAAGATCAGCTAACTACAAAACCAGACTCATCCAAGTGATAAACCATCCTAATATTCTAATTTTATATCAGATTTCCTAAACTGGGTGTCAGCAGGTGGCATGGTTGTTAAGGGCACTTAGCTCCAACATGGCTGACCATGGTTCAGGTCCCAGACCTGGTGGCTTGCTTTGCTTTCTCACTTTCCCTCTCTCTCTCTCACTCACTCTGTTCCTCTTTGGTCAAATTAAAATAAATAAGTAAAGTTAAACAAAATAATTCTTCTCAAAAATTTCCTAAACTTACTATAACTTGGAGTTTTATTTCATTCAGAGATTATCAATGCAAAATTCCAAAAGGTTGGCATGTCATGTAAACCCTGCCAAATGTTTGATCAGGTAATGTAAATTACTACCTTGGTACAGCTATAGGAAAAGCAAGCTGTCTAATTTCCCCTGCATACACAGTGCTGGAGACAAAAACTTGGCTTCAGTGGAAACTTTTCAAGAGTCAGTATCCTCCACAATTCGCACTTTGCAAGCCATGTAAAGTGATAGTCCTGTAAAGTGGGGCTAGGTTGACAGGAATTTCACCTAGGGGTAACAAGAAGCCCTAGACCAAAAAGGTGATTTTAAAGACATGTGAAGAAAACTCTCAAATGAAATGTTTGTAGAGCGAAATAATGTTTGTCTTCTTCATTCTGCAAGGATATCTTGAAGGTGAAAGCCAAGCTCAGCTGCTGCTTGTAAATCAAAATAACCCTTTCGTTTTTCCCTAACAAAGAAGAGAAAGGGGAGAGAACAAGGTTACAGGGGGATATTCTTCCCTACTGGGAATACTAACAGGAATGCCATTGTTGTCAAAATGTATAAGGTATATAAATCATGTGGTTTAGAAGTAACAGGGCACTCAATTAAGTATAATATTGGGAAAGCTTGATATTTTGGACAAGGTTAAACTGTTCAATATAAACCCTGGGAAAAAATAATATGAACAAGGAAAAAAATCAGAACGAATCTGGAGCAAGGTACTGTTTCTGAATATCAGATGTTATAGAGGAAAGAAAAAAATACCACAAAATAGTCTGTGTGCAATCAATCTTCTATTATTCAAATTATCAGCATATGGGAATGACACATAAATTTCAAAATAGTAGATAATTAAAGGAACAGGGTATGTTTCATTTTGGAGGGCAATCACACACAGAGACATCTTTTCTCCCCTCCTTCTCTCTCCCTCTTTTACAAACCCTCTCTTTTACAATATTCTTTGCAGTCCAGCCTATTGTTCACTGTGTAGATCCCAGCTGAAGCTGGAGTGGAAAAAGCCAAACAACAAAAGATGTGTATATGTATGCCACGAGAATTCTCACTGTATTTTTAGGATAAATGTGACAAATTTCTTCAGCTCAAAGAGAAAGGCTTCAATTTTTAAGACGATGCTCCTTTGCTCTTATGAGCTCACATATTATAACATCTACTTCAGCAGGACGGCAGCTTCCCAGCTGTAAATTAGGAAGCACTGCTAAATGAGTTGCACAGTATCTTCGTCAAGGCAGTTCTTGACCATCCAAGAGCAACTGCCCAGCCAATCAAGTCAAGAGAATCAATCTAATCAAGCTCACGATACCTCTCAAAGGCTTAAAATATACTTCCGCATGTTAGCACTTCAGTATTTAAACTCCCAAATGTTTGGAAATATGCAACTCTCTTCCTAGAGTATTTAACTTCCTAATGGATATACCCCACACTACAGAGCATTAAATACCAACATGTGCAAAGCATTGTACCAAGTATTGGTATTTATCAATGCATTTCATTCTCACAACTTCATGAAGGAGATATTATTATATCATCATATAATAAAAGAACTGTAGTTCATAAAGGATACATAATGAGCACAAAGTCACATGGCTGATAAATGGTAGAGCCAGGATTCAAACTCAAATCTGTCTGAAACCTAAGCCTGTATAACTACAAAAGGCAAGCTAGGATCCCTGTGCCCAACAGGACACTCACTGAACTGGGACATTAAGGACACTAAAAATTGAAACTTACATGCATTGAGAAGAAATTTCTGTGGATTGAATTGTTTTTTGGGTTTTTTTGGAGAGTTTTGGTTTTTTTGTTTGTTTGTTTGTTTGTTTTTTGGGGTTTTTTTGGGGGTTTTTTTGTTTTTTTTTTTTTTTGTTTTTTTTTTTTTTTTTTGCTATAGGGCACATGCACTTGCCAGAAAGACAGAGAGAGACAGAGAGAGAGAAAGCGAGAAATCAACCCCCAGGGGGGATGGCCACACCGCAATCCCTTCTCCTTCATTCTCCTCTCGTGATCTTGGGCACGGAAGCACATGCGCCGGGCGTGAGTTTAAGCCACCGGGTCCGGGACTCGAACCACGGTCAACTATGTGGGAGTCCAGCGACTTAGCCATTACGCTAACTGCTGGTCCCTGGATTGAATTGTTTTTTCATTTGAGAAGCTGGTGTGTTAATAACACAGACTATGTAGCCAGATCACTAGTTTCGAATTCCACCTCTGTCAGTTACCATCTGGATGACCTTGGGCAAGTTACTTAACTTCTCCATGTCTTGATGTCTTCATCGATTAAATAGGGATGCTACTACTTAATGCATAAGGTTTTTATAAGGGTTATGTTTGTGTGTAAATAATGGCATTGTGGGTGTCTTTCTAAGTCCTTACCTTTGCGAGAAGCATACTGAACTGTTAGAACACTGTTTATATCAAAAGAGTGGAGGTGCAGGGTGCAGACAAAGCTGTCCGTGAGTGGGTAATAGAAATGCATCAGGAATATATGGAGGTTCACATACTATTTATACACAGGAATTTCTGTGTGTTTCGGGAACTTTCCATCATAAAAAATTAGCATTTTATATAAAATGTTTAAAAGCATCTGGAACACAGTAAGCACTATATAATCAGTAGCTATCATCACTATAGTGAGAGTTCCATTTTAAAAGAATTTATGTGGGGACTGGCCCAATGGCCTAGTGGCTAAAGGAGTAGCTCCCGCGTAGCCAACCACAGTTCGAATCCCCATCCCAGCAACTTGAAAAACACACCAGGAGTGTATCCGTGCAGGCTAGAAAACTGACAGGATGGAGACATGGAGGAGAAATTACCCTCAGGTGGGTAATTTCCCCTCTCGCTCTGTTTCTGTCTCTCCCTAGCTAGCTCACACACACCTTCTCTCAATTTTCTTAAAATGAATTTATATGGATTTATTTTAATTCTGTTTACATTTAGTCCCTTTTATTTCTAGTACATGTGGGAAAATATAAGCAATATTAACTTTATTTTTCACATCTATAGGTGGCTTAGGAAAAAAAATAAAAACTGAAACTACCTGAAAAACTGTTAACAAAAATGGAAGAATCATCCATCAATCCGGTAAATGCTGAGGCAAGAATCTCACTTATTTAGAGTTCCATTCCCATGAGCAAAAGATTCCATCTTGTGGGGCCAGCAGGTGGCATAGCAGTTGGGCACTGGACTCCCAGGTGGTTTCAGACCAGGACCTGGCAGCTTGAAATTCATGCCAGTGCGTGTGCGTGTGTGCCTGAAATGAGAGGAGAATGGAAGAAAAGGGATTGTGGTGTGGACATCCCTACTGAGAGGTGATTTCTCACTGTCTCTCTGTCTCTCTGGCAAGTACACACATTCTATAGCAAAAATCTCTTAAAAAAAAAAAAAAAACAGATTCCACATTGTGTGAATAAAACTTCAAATAGAACTTTATATACACAATCTGAGTAAGTGGCATGATGTAGCAGAAAGAAAATAGGATGTAGTCCAGTAATTAAAATAATAACAATAGCTCACATGTATTGAGGAACTATTAACGTGTGAGAGATTGTCACATTTATTAGCTCATTTAATCCTCTCCACCACACAACCCATGAAGTAGGAACAGTGATAATTATCTCCATCTTTTTGCTATGAACACTCTGGCCAAGAGAGGTTAAGTAACGAAAACCTGCTGCATAAGACTTAAACTGGTGCTATATTTTTCCTCCCCAAACATAACTGGCTCAGGAACTGAGGGTTACAAGTTTTACCAGGCTGACAAATAAGTGAATAAATAACAATCCCATCAACACTCAGTCGTTAAGGTAGCAACCCACACGCCCAAGCGGGCAGTTTCACTCCAGAGCCCTCACTCACAACCACAGTCCTGATTCAACCTAGGGTTATAATAGTCATGTGCAAATCACCTGGACACTCCTGGGTCATTCCGTTGTTTTCTCCTTCCTGTGCTTTTGTTTGCTTCTTTTTTTTTTTTTTTTTTTTTTTTTTTTTTTTGCCTGAAGCTAAAGATGGTGCCCTTTTGCAGACCTCGGTGCCACTGAGTCCAACCATGATCAGGACAAAGAGCAGGAAAGCTATCACCACACGCAGGATCACCATGTGGTCGTTGTCAGTTATCTCCAGTGATTGCTGGTCAACACATGGCTAAAGCACGGCTGTCAATCCTGGCTGCACATTAGACTCACCACGAGAGTCGTAAAAATTACCCATGCCCAGCCCCGCTCCCAGACCAATTAAATCAGAATCTCTGAGGATGGAGCCTGGGCACTGGAATTTTCATTAAATTGCTCTAAGATGATCCTATTGAATCCAGTGTTGAGAGCTGCTGAGCTAAAAGATGAGAAAACTCATAGTTAAGCATGGGAATTTAATAGAAGCCAAATGACCCAAACATTCAACTAAAGCCTTCAAAACAAAGCTTTCCTGTATTACTATATTCTGCTTTTGCTTATTTACAAAATCCTAATGCCAAGATTAAATATGTACTTACTCTCCATAAATGTACACGGGAAACACACATGTATACGCACTATGCAGATACGCAAGCGGTAAGTGTGCTTGTGTTAGTGCATTATTTTTATGCTACGACAGTCCTGTGGTCCTTCAGGTTTCCAGATACAGTTAGTATCAAATGTCAGTAATGTTTCATTCTACCACCACACACACACACCCGCCCTACACAGCACCTCATGCCAATGCTCTGTAATCCTGAGGTCTCACCTCTGTATCTTTCTGAGAGTGAAGAAGGAAAGAAGTTCATCTGAGCTGCTGACAACTTAAAATGCCTTGACTTATACTCATATTTTTGAACCAAAGAAGTAAATATCTTAAACTCTGTTAGTCTCCTGTTGTCATTTAAATCAGAACATTGTAAGTTTAAAGTAACTTGTGCTGGATGTTTACATAGGCATTTGTTTAATAATTTTTTGTGTTTCACATGAAGAATTTAATGGGCATAACTGAACAAAAAAAGGCAATGGTATTATGAGATTTAAAATAAATTGAACATTCCTTCCACATTTTTCTGGACGGCTGGCCTCCATAAATTACACCTTCCACACCATGCCATTTGTTTCCCCAACTGTTTCTACATGGTGCAATAATTACATGCTCTGCTGAATTCGAAAGGGTTAGGGAAAGGTTAGGTGAGCCAAGCAAATATAAGGAAATAGAAAGGAAAAGCTGCACTTTGGTCCCTGTTGGTACATAAATAAAGAAAAGTGAACAAGACTTTCATGGAAAGAGAGGAAGAGACCATCATTCTGATCAGGATATGTTTTCTTTCAAAGTTAAAATATCTATATTTTAAATTTTTACTCATTTTTAAAAATCTTTTGAGTAATAATATTTATCCATTTCTGCTTCACCTAATTGCTATTTTATCTGTATAGTCTTGGCTAAAATGCTAATATATGTTTTTGTTTCTTTATTTTTTGTCTTTTTTTTTAACATTTAATCACCATACATCTTTACAGCATACAAAATAAATTTTCCCATTTTACACAAAGCTCTGTTATAAGACATGCATTTAAGCCACCTTAAAAACAGTGTCATTTTCCTATGTCTTTTTTTTCTTGCATATGCAATCGGGAAGCAGAAAATGATGTCAGAAAAAAAGTGTTTGAACATCATTCTTTTTTCTTAAAGAGATTTTTCTTTTTCTTTTCTTTTTTCTTTTTTTTTTTTTTTTTTTTTTGGAGAGGTTTTTTTGTTGCAGGGTGTGTGCACTCACCAGAAAGACAGAGAGAGACAGAGAGACAGAAAGTGAGAAATCACCCCCCAGGGGGTTAGCCACATTGCAATCCCTTTTCCTCCATTCTCCTCTAGGGATCTTGGGCATGCATGCACATGCGCCCGGCGTGAGTTTAAGCCACTGGGTCCGGGACTTGAACCTCAGTCGACTATGTGGGAGTCCAGCGACATAGCCATTACACTAACTGCTGGTCCCAGAGAGAGACTTTTTTGCTATAGGGCATGTGTACTTGCTAGAAAGATAGAGACAGAAAGTGAGAAATCACCTCCTGGGGGGATTGGCCATGCCCTAATCCCTTTTCCTTCATTCTCCTCTGAGGATCTTGGTCATGCACGCATATGTGCCCAGTTTGAGTTTTAAGCCACCCGGTCCAGTACTTGAACCACAGTGGACTACATGGGAGTCCAGCAATATAACCATTAACCAATCTGCTGGCCCCTATGTTTGAATATTATTTTAGTAGTATATAAGGACAAATGGACAATTTACACGACAGAAATTAAGATTAAAAAATAAGCAGGACCGAATGATCTGTCCAAAAGGATCCATGAGCTATTTGCCTCAGAGCACATCCTTTACAACACCTTCAGTTTTGTCTTGGTATCTTAGACACTTAAAACTGAGAAGGCTGATAAAGCTTATCTAGTGCAAAAGGTGCCCAAAAAGTCCTCAAAAGCCCGTCTACAGGCTTCAGCCTCTAGATTGCCCCCTGACCTCCTCCAGGAGTAAGGCGAGGAAGGCCTTCGTAATGTACTCCCTTACACTCCACACACAATGTGCTCTGGGAGCCACCTTTCAAGGCTGCCCTTGATATTCTTCCCCCCATCAAAACATGGCCTGTGGAAGAAGAAGCTGATGAGAAAGTAGGAAAAAAACAACTACATTATGATTTGCCCTGGACCTTAGCTCCCTTATGAAGAGCCCAGTATACTCCAAACACATTCATGCTGAATTTCTAAATAAGATTCCTGATAGAATGCGATCTAAAATTATCTCATTGCCAAACAAAAGGCTTCTGCATTGAAATGTGACAGCTCGCTGGCTCAGGCAGCTTGTTGCCAGAAGGAGACACACTGTTTCCAGCAGAAAATTGGTTTTGGGAACTCACCCAATAGTCCAGACAGAAAATAAACTTCCCTAGCTCTTCGCTATAGGCTAGAGCCACTGGGATTCATCCCTGCTTCAACCAACGGATTCTGAATTTCCTTCAAATTGAAGAACCCAAACTAGCTAGACCAGATTATGCCTCAAACGCCAAAGGCTGGCATTATTTCTGGGGCATTTCTATTTCTTCAGTGATTTTATTTCACAGAATCGTTCATGAATACAGACAGCATTCTTTAATTAAGCCCCAGTGGAACTGAATTTAAGCTATCACCTGAGAAAATATATTCCACCACTCCTCAGGTATGCAGTTTGCCACTACAGGACATGACTCGTTTAACTCTATTAAATATCTAAGTCTCTCAAAAGTTCTGAGCCGTTTTTCTGCCTCCATAAAAGCACAATGCAAGTGTCCCTGATAGTTTGCATTTGAATATGAATAGAGAAATGTATGGTTTGGTGGTGTTTTCAAAAATGGACTCTAAAACGTATTTTTGCTTTTTAAAATTGCACTGCCAGATGCGAATTTAGGATCATTAGGCCTACTCTTCTCATTTTACTGATTAGGGAAAAAGGAAACCCAAGAGACAAACTGATTTGTTCAAATCATACAGCCATTTCAATTAGAACCAGAACTCAAATCCAGCTTTCCTACTTCCTTGAGCTCTGTTCAAAGGAACAGAGAAAGCACGTGAAAAGCAAGGGGTCTGAGGGACCAGCAGTTAGCGTAATGGCTATGTCGCTGGACTCCCACGTAGTCGACCGCGGTTCGAGTCCTGGACCCGGCGGCTTAAACTCACGCCGGGCGCGTGTGCGTGCGTGCCCAAGATCCCGAGAGGAGAATGGAGGAGAAGGGATTGCGGCGTGGCCATCCCCCCGGGGGTGATTTCTCGCTTTCTATCTCTCTGTCTCTCTCTGTCTGTCTGGCGAGCGCACGCACCCTATAGCAAAAACCTCTCCAAAAAAAAAAGAAAAAAAAAAAACAAGGGGTCTGAAAAGTGCAGAGCCTCTCCTGGAAGAGATGGCCTTACCAGTGAGTCCGGGGCCTGGCAAAAGCTGTCACAAAGACTAGTCAGACTCTGGTCTGTCTGAAGAGAAGACAACTTAAAAGACGAAAACATCAGGAGAGAGCCCTGCTCCAGTTCCAGTCTCCCAATAAACTGTTAAGTTGTGGTTTATTTTTGCTTTTGTTCTTTTAGTTTTATAGGCATATATTACATTAAAGGAAATCTGAAACATAAAATCCAAATTTGTACATCAGATATATCGGGAAGTCTGCTTTATTTGCAAAAATAGGAATCTTTATTTTACTAAGCTCTTCATCATAGTTTTCTCTGAAATAATGACCTCCCTTATGATTAATAAATATTCTATTCAGGGCAACTTTCAAGGCCATATCTATTGCATTAAGAAAAGTATGCCCCTGCACTGCTGACTCTGCTGAATCTTAACTTACTTTTTATAATAATTAGAAGCAAAACACAAAGTGGGCCCATGGAGAGAGGTATGCTGGCGCTAGCTCACACCAGTTCACGAAAACCTGCTGTGGACATGTCTTCCCAACTCTGGCTTCAGTGGATAAGAACTCTGACAGTTGATCCTGACTGGGCCAACACAGTGGAGCATGGGGAAGGCACAAAGACTCTGGAGTGGGTTCACTGTGCACTGGTTACCAACTTGTATGTCTGGTGGGAAAAAACACACATAAATTATATGGAGTTATTACTTAGAGATACATAGCAAGAGACAAAGCCAACCTAGGATCTGTTGCAAACCTGTCTCCCAAGGCTTAAGAATGCTACCAGAGGGGTCAGCAGTTAGTGTAATGGCTATGTCGCTGGACTCCCATGTAGTCGACCGCGGTTCAAGTCCCAGGCCCGGTGGCTTAAACTCATGCCAGGCACGTGTGCGTGCATGCCCAAGATCCCGAGAGGAGAATGGAGGACAAGGGATTGTGGCATGGCCATCCCCCCTGGGGAGTGATTTCTCGCTTTCTGTATCTCTCTCTCTCTCTCTCTCTCTGGCGAACGCACGCACCCTATAGCAAAAAAAAAAAAAGATAAAAAGAAAGCTGCCAGAGGCAAATGAATATAGTCACAACTGTGTATGCCCCACTGCACCACAACCAAGGAACCCCAAAAGGCAACCTGCTCTGAGGTACATAATCCAGATGGCTGAGCTAAAGTTAAAAACAACATAGTGCTCCCAGAGGAAAGAGGGATAAACCCAGGCCGTCCCAGGCAGTTCTTCCCTAACTCAAGGTGTTCCATTCCCCAGGAAGAAGGCCCAGGCTATTTCAGGCAGATTGTTCCTATCTCGGGATATTGCAGTCCCAGCAGATTCTGCAGTTGTTCTTGAGAACTACAAGCAAGAAAAGAGAAGACCGGGTCAGTCCAAAACCACCCAAAGAACTGTCCTGCAAAGACAAACTTGTTAGGTCCCATTAGTTGCTTAGAACAGAAAACAAAGGATCACACAGTAATGGTCGAGGGCCCTGGTGCAATTCCTAGACCTGAGCAGCTTAACTCCTTGCAAAAAATTAAAATTAAAAAAAAAAAAGACATTCCACTTGGCAATGAAAGTTTAAGGAAGCATTTGAAGGCCTCAAGCACGGTACCAGGCACAGAGCCCATGACCCAGTCAATGCACCAGCACCAACAAGGCAGTGCAATGATGCTGAGCAACTGAGACGTCATTGGACAGGGCTTAGTATCTCCAAGCATGTTTACAAAAGAGGTGACCTGGGTAATCTCACAACTACCACTTAGAAGGTACAAAGCCAGGGAATACGTGGGAGAGGACAACTGGTAGGATCAACTAAGAAAACTTGATGTATCTGTTACCTGTGTCACCAGGAGTGTATCTGGTAAGTGTGGCATAAGGGGTGGGCCAACACTAAATGAAAGCTACTGCCTTGGGCAATATATTTGGCCTATGTCTGTCCTCCTAACAAACAAATTTCATTTGACCTGAGTTATTTGATCTCAGATCCCTAAAGACAGAACAAGTAGCTGATCAAGACACATGCATATTCACCATCGACCTAGGGGTCACCAGTCTCTGAGACTATTTGTGTATGCGAGTGATCACCAGACTCAGAGTGTGTTAAGGATAAGATCAAATGAAGTACATTATTTCATTCATATTCAACGCATAAGAACTATAACGGGCACCTTCATGATCTTTACCCACCCAACCTTGGTGAAGAGGGATATGAACCTACTGACTAACATAACAAATGCCTGTTTGTTATCCCTTTGCTAAACATAATTGGCCTTGCATTATAAAGTATGAGTGATCTAATATCCAAGCCTATGGCCAAACCATCCCAGTACCGTTCTTTTCTGTTTTAAGATTTTGCCATAAGAGACATGCGCTATCTCTGGAGAGAGATAACGACAAAGAAGGGGATGGCCACACTACAATCCCTTCTCCTCCATTCTCCTCTCGGGATTTTGGGTACACATGCTAACATGCCAAGCGTAATTTTCAAGCCTCTAGATCCAGGACTCAAACCATGGTCAGCCATGTGAGAATCCAGCACCTTAACCACCATGCCACTTGCTGGCCCCTCTATTATGGTTCTTAATAATGGCTGTGACTTCCCAAAATCCAGGACACCTACACAAACAAAAACAGACTAAAATCATATCTGCCATTTAAATTGACTTTCCAGTTTGACCAGTTAGGATAGGCTTGTATATGTATGTGTAATCAATTTGAATAGTCAGTTTCATTTAAATAACCAAATATTTCTTTTAGTATAATCCAATTCCTGAATATGAATAAAAACTAAGCTGAGATTAGGACATGTTTATCTTTTCATTATTGAAATATTTGGCTACATTTATATCACTGAGGTTAATGAAAACATCTGAGGGGAGAAATACTTTTAAATTTTATAAAGTTTATGGGTCCAATTCCTAAAAAATACTGTTATCTAACACATTTTCTGTTGGGTTAATGGTTAAATATTTTGGCATTAAGAACAAAACAATTTCGCCTAAGGCTTTTCTCATTTGCAAAATGAACTAAAAAATAAAGCCCGACATTCTTCTTAGTTTATAATCCCATTATGGGCTCAACCAGCCAATAAAAAGTATCCAGCTGAGTACATGAATTGGGGTCCAACCTTAATTTATTCAGCTTGAATCCTTCCAATTAATCACTTCAGTTCAGTCATTTTCAACTCTTCTTTTATTTTGTCCCAGATAGACCCAGCCGAAATGACTGTTTGGAAGAAAGTCGCTGTCTTATTAGTCAGTCAAAAAATTTCCACAAAAAGATAAAGGACAAGAGGACTGAATATGGACATGTACCCAATTGTAAGAGAATTTGTTATGTCCTGCAATAATTCGGTGTTACATCTGTGCCCCATCTAGGAAGACTCATTCCCCAGGTCATTAAATTAAATGCCACATTTTCAAACTGTCAACAAATACACTGCAGTTCACTGGGAAAGTTTTTCTTAAGAAATTTTTTATATTATTATTAAATATTAATACCACATGTTCATTGTAGACAATTCAAAAAGTATATACAAGCAAAAAGAAAATGAAATCACCCTTCTTTCTAATGCTAACAGAATGTCTTGTTCTATAAATTTCCAATCTTTTTTTCTCTCTCTCTCTCTGTATGTGTATGTAAAATATTCTAGAGATCTGAATGTTAGAATACTTTTTCCATATTACTTGCTTTAGCCATATGTACTCATTTATCTCCACCGTGTTAAGATCTTATCTAGTTCTGGGAACCAGCAGTTAGCGTAATGGCTATGTCGCTGGACTCCCACGAAGTCGACCGTGGTTTGCGTCCCGGACCCGGTGGCTTAAAACTCACACCGGGCACGTGTGCGTGCGTGCCCAAGATCCCGAGAGGAGAATGGAGGAGAAGGGATTGCGGCGTGGCCATCCCCCCTGGGGGGTGATTTCTCGCTTTCTGTCTCTATGTCTCTCTCTGTCTGTCTGGTGAGCGCACGTGCCCTATAGTGAAAAACTCTCCAAAAAAAAAAAAAAAAAAGATCTTATCTAGTTCCTGTCTCAGTAAGCTTTGACTCAGAATCCAAGTTAGACTTTTTTAAGACTTCTTGTACTGTGACTGCTATTGAGTTTGTTTTCTAAACTATGACTCCTTTACTGCAAACTCCTCTGCCTGTCTTTTCATACATCCAGCCAACATTTTGTTTCCATCTGGAAGACCTGCTGGGCTTGCCTTCCCCTCTGGACACCTGGTCCTGCCAGGCCCTCTTGGTCCCAGTTTCTACCTCAGTTTCAACCTCCCCTCTGATCTCCAACATCCAGCTCCTCTACAGCTTCCTACCTATACTCTTTTTTGCTCTCCCTGGTCGTCTTTGTCTCTTGATAGATCTCCTAACATTTCTGTTTTCTTTGATGGACCTTCCCACTTGACTCTACTTAATTTTGTAATCTTAGCTCTGCTTTGGAATATCATACCCCTCCACTAAAAGGAACCCACTTTTGGTATGGGTAGACAGTCCAATAAAAACTATGTTTATTCAAGGATGGATTGTGATACAGCAGAAAAACCCAATGTTCTATTAGACTGGCCCACATGAGAAAGTTCTCAGTTCACATCTAGACACTTCCCTGAGTGTGTCAGTCATAAATGTGCCCAGGGCTGGCTGAAACTGGTGGAGGACCACAGCATCAAGAACCTGTTGAGGTTTTCTCTGTGTGTGTGTGTCTCTCTTTTTCTCTCTCTGCCACTCTCACTCCTGGAAGAAATGAATTAATGAACTTAAAAGCAAAAAACAAAAAGGAGAATCTCTGTGTATCCAACAATCAAAGCCTGAGGAGATCTCTTATCCCTTTCTTTCTGAGATCAGAATAAAATCGTTTTTGTAGAGTAGTATTTTAAATCCATTACTTTCACTTTCAAGTATGCTAAACTTTATGTAATTGTAATGTAAGCATAATTTCCACTCTTGGAAAGCAAAACAAAGATACACAAAGAATATTATGTTCATCTCAACTGGGAAGGATGGCTTTGTATTCTGAATTCAGGGAATTGCAATGGAATATCATACCCTTCAATGTCAATGATGTTGAAACAACTCCTTGGACTAGAAATAACTTACAGTTGCTGGGACCAGCAGATGGAGTAATGGTTACATCACTGGGCTCAACCGTGGTCCGAGTCCTTGTCCCACCGGTCTAAAGCTCACATTAGGTACGTGTGCGTGCATGCTCAAAATCCCAAGAGGAGAATGGAGGAGAAGTGATATGGCATGGTCATCCCCTCTGGGTGGTGATTTCTTGCATTCTGTCTTTCTGTCTCTGTCTGTCTCTCCAGTGAGCACATGCACCCTATAGCAAATCTCTTTTTTAAAAAAATAAATAACGTACAGTTGCCATTGAAGCTTTCCACCTCGTTCTGGCTTTGACCTTTCTGGTCTTGCATTCTTACCTTAATTCCATGCCCCAACTGCTTTCCCAACTCTAACACTAACAATTACCATTATCAGAGAATTTGTTTAGGAAAACAAATCAATAAAGCAACCTAACTGTAATTGCTTGATAGCTCTTATTGTTTTACCCTAGTTGAATAACCCTCCTTTTTTTTTTTTTTTGGAGAGATTTTTGCTATAGGGTGCGTGCGCTCTCCAGACAGAGAGAGACAGAGAGACAGAAAGCGAGAAATCACCCCCCAGGGGGGATGGCCACACCGCAATCCCTTCTCCTCCATTCTCCTCTTGGGATCCTGGGCACACACACACATGCGCCCAGCGTGAGTTTTAAGCCACCGGGTTTGGGACGCGAACCGCTATCGACTACATGGGAGTTCAGCGACATAGCCATTGCACTAACTGCTGGTCCCGAATAACCTTACTTTTAACTCACAATAGAAAGTTGTGAAAAATCTAGTAAGTACAAAATGTGCGCCTCTCAAGAGTTCTGACTTCTTTCCCAGTACATAGTTCATCCATTCTACTCTATATTACACAGAGTGCTGAACAATGAGCAGGCAGGAGAGAACAAGGCAGGAAACATCTGACTGAATGACCAGAAGCAAAGGTCTAGGCAGGCAGACTCGAGTACTCCATCCCCTGATCCTGTGTAAGAAATTGTGCAGCAACTCTCAGTCCTCACACATGTCAGATTTTCTCTCCCTAATGGGTCATTTCCATCAACCTGCCACTTGACACATGAAAGTATGATTTCACCTTCCCTCCCCCCTGAAACAACTATTTTCAAAAAAAGTATCCAACACACACACACACACACACACACACATGTTCAAGACTCAAGATTACAAACTATTCAATACACACCTAGCTAGGTTGTAAGATAAAAACAATTGGGGAGAGGATGGGAACATTTGTTCTCATATATTATCTTCCCCTTCCAGGAGAAAATATAAAATGAATTGGAAAGCTGTATTGAAGAAAAGGAGTGAAAATCATATTTGAGACTTCCCACACCATTTCCTACTGCTCTCTCAGGGAGAGAATAGGTACTTGAGAGAATATCCCCAGAAATGTGAGGGCAAATTTGAAGGGTGGGATGGCTGACCACTTCACTGGCTGCAGACCCAGCAGGATGCTTGATGGGGCTGGGAAAGGGTCAGAGAGAGGAAGGAGCAAGATTAGTATGGTTAGGCAAGCATATCTTACATCTCTCAGACAGCCTAGATTGGCAGAATGGAGGTTTCTAAGCATCTTGTGAATTTAGAGCAGATTTAGGTATTTGGAGAGAAGATCCAGTTTGCTAGTTCCAAAGGGGCCAGCCAGATGAACAAAGGAAACCACACTTAGAAAGGTTGGAGAGGAGAGGGGGAGAGGGAGCAATGCCTCCACACTCCCTGGAGTACAACGACCAGCGGACACAGAATGTCATCTCATGTGACACACAACGGAGTCAACCCTGGGTGTCATGCATGCCTAGATGCTCATCATGGACTTCAACAATTGCACTGCATTACCCTCCGACTGAGCAACGAGATAAAGGGTATGAACAAATACTTATGCTGCCACAACTGTGTTCCCAGATGCATAAATAAACCCATCTGCCTTTCTTGCCAGGCAAGGGAATCTGGAGCTCAACAAATTAGCAGCAGGACCTTGAGCAGAGAGAAGAGAAGACTCGTAGAGAGATCTCTGAACAGTGATGTGACAGAGACAGGCATACATAAATTTAAATGAGCTTGAAATTTGCACACCAGAAATATTTAAAATGTCATTTACCAAAATACATGGACTTGACAAGTGTTTTCCACTGCCCAGCAGAAACAATGGCATAAAAATGAATTAAATTCTCATTAAAGAAATAGAACTATTTTTCCGTCTAATCCGTAATTACTTAACTCACTTCTGATGTCATATATACATAGAAATCAGAAGGACGAGAGGTGACCCATTATGAAAAGGACTGAGAAATTAGTTCATAAGTAAGATGAGATCACGATGATGATGTTATCAGGAAGAAGGTATTAGCCTGCATAAAGACTAATTTTCTAGGTCTAAAGAGAAATCAAGAGCAAATTCAAGTATACCTGTACACAGGAACACGGACTTACACACATGATGAAAGGACAAACGGATTTTTGATGCCTCCTCCAACTTCTCAAATCTAGTGGAAAGGGTGTGCCTCCAGCCAGAGGAAGTAAGTGGATCCCTGCATGCCAGGCAGGACACAGTCCACATTGATGGTGGAGAAGCCACTTGAGGCCAGTGGGTACAGCTCAGTAGCCCCAGATCCTCAGGGGAGGGGTCTTTATCAACAGCCCAAGGACAGTCTTCCATCATCAGGACAAGGCAGTGTATTGCAGCAGCATTGGCCGCGGGTGTATCCTACTGTCCCTCTCAGATAGAGAGAGCACCAGATCCCTCTTCTAATAAATCAGCTTAGTTCAGTCGGACTTATCAGGAGTGGCCAGGCAAACAGGACAGCCTAGACATAGTGAGGAAGTCAGCTCCCCAAGAGCGTTGGGCTTGGTCAGGAGGACAGAGCCGACATTTCCCAAAGATGAAAGGTGCAGGGGGTGCGAGGCAGGGGTTGGGGGAGGAAGGACAAGCATTTTAAAATGCACAATTAAAAGCCCATCATACAATTTAGCTTCAAAAATGAAAGTAAAATATCCAAGGCAACTTGCACCAGCCAACTTCTTATCTAAGGCTCATAGATTTTTGTCACAATGCAGAGAATGATCAGGAGAACAAAGAAAGAAAATCTGAATTCTAAGGAGAAGTTGCCTAGAAGGGCCTAAGCCCAATGGAAGATTGTCTGAACTGAGACCCCTTGCACTACCTGAATACTTCCTTTTCCTTCTTTTTTCTTTCTTTCTTCTATGAGTGAGAGACAGAGAGACATGTATTCCCAACAGGGTCCTCATGCTGCAATCCACCCCCATCCTCAGCCAGCCCCAGATCATGAGCACTTCCATGGCTGGCATGTTCAGAGAGGTCTCCAGACCCGAATCCAGAATGTTCTCTCAGGCGGGTCAGCCTCAGAGAGTTTTGCCTTGCATTGTGGCACCATCCAGCCCTGACTGTGTGACTTCTCAGTACTCTTGTGCTGCATATAACAAGACTCTTAGTATCAAAGTACTATCAGGAAAAAGCAGGACTATTTGTGCCAACAGATGTTTATATACAGAAATGAAATATTTTACAATTTCTCCTATGTATAAACATATTTATGCTACTAACAGACCCCAGTGTATAATTAATCCAGCATGTGATCTGAGCAAAGAAAAGCTATGTAGATGCTAGCAAGCTAAACAAATATCTGCATAGATCATCTTAAAATGTATTTGTATTATTTGTATGACTCCCCAATTAAATTAGAAAAGGGTTGAGAGATATCAAACTATTTCATTTTGTTTTATAAAGATTTAGAATCCTAATCTCCATTGTAACTTGCCAATTTTTCTCAGAAAATATTTAACTGCACTCCTACTTGGACTCATTTTATATTTTAAAAATGTGTTTACCATTATGATTATAACTTTGAAAATATTGCCTTATAAATATTTTATCAACAAGAAGTTTTAGCACTCCCCCACCCACTGATTCTGAGAGAAAATAAAACTGTCTTCCTCAAGTTGGACAGAAGAAAATTTTCCATATATACTCACAAGTTTTGACAAATGTGGGAAATCTATCTTGAGTCATTCTGAATGGAAGTTTTTAAATTCTGATTGTGAGAGGCGTAATAAGGACATTAGGTATTGAGTTTTTACAACTGAAATTCAACCTATTGTTTTGTGATACCAATCTTGGTCATAATAATTCACCTAATATACTTTGAGAAGCTACAGTGAGATTGGACGACAAGGATGTTTGTTAGAAATTAGATATAGTGGCACTAGCAGTTGGCATAATGGCTATATCATTGGACTCCCATGTAGTCGACCATGGTTTGAGTCCCGGGCCCATGGTTTGAGTCCTGGGCCCAGCAGCTTAAACTCACGCTGGGCATGTGTGTGTGCATGCCCAAGATCCTGAGAGGAGAATGGAGGAGAAGGGATTGTGGAGTGGCCATCCTCACTAGGGGGGTGATTTCTCGCTTTCTGTCTCTGTCTCTCTCTGTCTTTCTGGTGAGCACATGGCCCTATAGCAAAAACCTCTCCAAAAAAAAAAAAAAAAAAAAAGCAAATAAAAAGAAATTAGATATATTGTCCTCCTATAGTTAATAACCTTTTAAAGTAATAATGATACTGTCCTACTTGCTGACACACATGTAAAAGCATCAATAAAATCTTCCTTTATCAGGACCAGCAGATGACATAATGGTTACATCGCTAGACTCCCATGTAGTCAACTAGTCCACTGCAATTGAAGTTCTGGACCAGTGCCTTAAAACTCACATCAGGCGAGTGTGCGTGCATTCTCCAAATACCAAGAG
The DNA here is from genome assembly GCA_026018925.1 of Tupaia tana. Taxonomy (NCBI): domain Eukaryota; kingdom Metazoa; phylum Chordata; class Mammalia; order Scandentia; family Tupaiidae; genus Tupaia; species Tupaia tana. The sequence continues at coordinate 93,963,425 of JAKSZU010000001.1, read as the reverse complement.
GTGATTTCTCACTTTCTGTCTGTCTCTGGTGAGTGCACATGCCCTATAACAAAAATCTTTCCAAATAAATAAGTAAAGTCTTCCTTCATATCAGTTTGCCTTTTAAGATTTAAAATTACTTGAACTTCAGGACCAGAAGATGGCATAATGGCCACATCACCATTATGTCAACCATGGTTTGAGTCTAGGACCTGGCAGCTTAAACCATGCCGGGTACATGTTTGTGCCCAAACTCCTGAGAGGGGAATGAAGGAGAAGGGATTGCAGTGTGGCCATCCCCCCTGGGGAGTGATTTCTCACGTTCTGTCTCTCTTTCTCCGTCTCTCCAGTGAGCACATGCACCCTATAGCATAAAACCTCTCTTTTTTTTTTTTTTTTTGGAAAGGTGTCCGCTATAGGGCACGTGCTCTCGCCAGACAGACAGAGAGAGACATAGAGACAGAAAGCAAAAAAATCATCCCCTAAGAGGGATGGTCACGCCGCAATCCCTTCTCCTCCATTCTCCTCTCGGGATTTTGGGCACGCACGCACACGCGCCCGGCATGAGTTTTTTTTTTTTTTTTTTTTTTGGAGAGGTTTTTGCTATAGGGCGTGTGTGCTTGCCAGAAAGACAGAGAGGGACAGAGAGACAAAAAGTGAGAAATCACCCCCCAGGGGGGATGGCCACGCCGCAATCCCTTCTCCTCCTTTCTCCTCTCTGGATCTTGGGCACGCACGCACACGCACGCACCTGGCATGAGTTTAAGCCACCGTGTCCGGGACTTGAACCGCAGCTGACTACATGGGAGTCCAGCGACATAGCCATTACACTAACTGCTGGTTCCCAAAACCTCTCCTTTAAAAAAAAATTTACTTGAACTTCGTAGCGTTAACTTATAGGAAAATGAGAAAGGAGCATTTTCACTTTGTTTAAATGGTAGTATCAGCCTAGACTGAATTATTTTAGCCTGATTTCAAAAACAAATAAATGATAGCATGAGCATATTGGTAGGCATATGGTTGTAAATAATTTTCTACCACTATAATCTGAAAAAAAAAGGGAAGATAATGAAAGGGCTCAGAAGAAAAGCATAAGAATTTGGGGGATGGGAGGAAAAGGGACAATGAAAATTCAGGCCTATTAGCATGTTTTTAAAATAATTTCTAGAAATAACCTCCAAAATAAGTCTTCTAAATGTTTAAGCTAAATTAAATTGCTTACAAATGATCAGAAATCATGGTTGCCATGGTTTCAAGCAACCACAATGTGGTGTACGGACTAAACACTGTCTTGCAGCAGAAATGCCTGTGTGTGAAGTACAAGCCATAAAAAACTAATTATAGTGTTCTCAGGCATTTGAAATCTTTCAAAAATAACAATAATAATGAGTTGTTATATTTTTTAAGTGTCAGCTGATGTTACCTGTTAGTGTGACAGCAGTCACTTGTCTCTGCCCTGAGTCCTCGGGCTTATCCCTGCACTAAAACCCAAGTTCTCACGAATTATACCAGAGAATCAAATGGCTTTATGCTAATGATGGAGAATGCCATTGACAGCTCTGATCCTACAGACATTCTTAATGCTCAATTAGAAGCCATTGACTTGAAGGCCCAACAGGTGGAGTGGTGTTTAAAGCAAATAGATTCTCATATGGACAACTATGGTTTGAGTCCCAGACCTGGAGCAGACAAGAATCCCAGTTAGAGGAGAGCTCCATTTAGTTTGTCGGAGGAATCATAACATAATATACTACAATGTGACACAGCATGTCAGGTGAGAGGTGACAGAATTAAGCTGGACAGATGGGCAAATGTAAGATCCTAGATCCTTATGATCTGATCCTTACCCTAGATTCTTACAGGACCCTATATCCCATTGGTTCTGTTTCTCCAGAGAACTAGCCGTGTTCAGGAGTGTGAATGTTGTGCTGGAGTTAATACAGAGCCACTGAAGGTTTTAAGTAATATAGTCATGTAGTCTGATTTGTCTCTCAGATAACTTTAGAGGGCAAATTTGAAAGGAGTAAAAATGAACAAAGAGACCACTTAAGAGACTAGTTCTGGGACCAGCAGTTAGCGTAACGGCTATGTCGTTGGACTCCCACGTAGTCGACCGTGGTTCGCCTCCCAGAACCACTGGCTTAAAACTCACGCCGGGCGCATGTTGTGTGCGTGCCCAAGATCCCGAGAGGAGAACGGAGGAGAAGGGATTGTGGTGTGGCCATCCCCCCTGGGGGATGATTTCTCACTTTCTGTCTCTCTGTCTCTCTCTGTCTGTCTGGCGAGCGCACACACCCTATAGCAAAAACCTCTCAAAAAAAAAAAAAAAAAAAAAAAAGAGAGAGAGAGACTAGTTCTGATGGTTATTTTATATGTCAACTTGCCTGGGTCACATTATTCTGGATGCTACTATGAGGTTGTTCTGTATGAGATTAACATCTAAATCAGTGGATTCTAGTAAAGTAGATTGTCCTCCATAACATGAGTAGGCCCCATCATATTATGGAGACATCACAGGTCTTCAGTTAAAGACCAGCCCTTCCCTAAGCAAGAGAAAATCCCCAGATGATTGTCTCCTACTCAGATTTCATCTGCAACCTCAATTCTTCCTGCCTGACATCCTTCTCACTGGGTCTACCACACCACTGGCCCATCCTGCACATTTTGGACTTACCAGCCTCTATAATCATGTAAGTCAAGTCCTTATAGCTCATTCATTTGCTATTGGTTCTGATTCTTGGAGAACTATGAATGCACTGTTATTACAGCTCAAAACATAGAGCTCAAAGTGCAGTAGTGATAATAAAGGCAGAAGTGAATATGATTTAAGAAGGAAAAGCAGTGGTACTGGTGATTTAAATAGAGACAGGAAGATCAGCGTCTGAGAACATCACTTATTTAAAGTACCTGGGTGAACAGCTATGTTCCCAATTGAGGTGGAGACCCTAGCAGACACAAAGGCTCAAGAAGGAGTAGCAAAAGTCCCAGCTTGAAACAGGCAAAGCTTGAATTCCCCTGAGCAGACTTGGAGTTCAGAGCTCAGAGGAGACATGAAGGCTGGAAATGCAGATTTAGAGTTCATCCTCTGTCATTTAGAACTACGCTCTTGAGACGAGATAAGATCACTCAGGAAAAGGATGCAGGAAGAGAAAAGCAGTGAACCAGAGCAGAACTTTTGGAACCACTGATGTTTAACAGGTGGGCAAAGAAAATAGATCACAGAGGGGACTACAGTGGAAGTGCCAAGAATATGGAGACTCAGATTTTACCCAACTTGCACAAGACATAAGACACAAACACCAGATACCCAGGTTGCAGCTAAAGGATTTCACTACTGACAACACAGCAGTGGCCTGAATGGCAACATTTTCTTGCACCGGTTTCCCAGTGCATATCACCACAGTGTGGTGCCATACTTCACCTCTTCCTGCTCTTCTAAGGAAAGGGTCAGCAAAAGGATAGGGCGGCCAGCCTAGGTGGTGCAGTTCATAGCATACTGGCCTACAGTGCTGGAAGTCACATAGCCAACCACAGGTTCCAATTCCCAGATAACCTGAAAATGCACCAGGCACACACACGCATGTGCCCAAGATTCTGAGGAGCTGGAGGGTTGGGGAAAGTGGATCGCAGAGTGACAAGACTCTCTTAAGGGTGCTTCTCTCTCTCTTTCTTCCCCCATCCCTCTCTTTTTCTCGTATGAATGCACTTGCTCTCTAACATTAAAAAACGAAAGAAGGGAAGAAAGAGAGAGAGAGAGAGAGAGAGAGAGAGAGAGAGAAGGAAGGAAGGAAGGAAGGAAGGAAGGAAGGAAGGAAGGAAGGAAGGAAGGAAGGAAGGAAGGAAGGAAGGAAAAGAAGGAAGGAAGGAAGGAAGGAAGGAAAAGAATAGCTTAGTAGGCTTATTGGGGAGGGGGTGAGGTTATTACAGACAATGAAGTTAGAGAAAATTGGTCAAAGGGATTAAGCCCTCTTCAAGGTGTTCAGAATCACTTCCTAGTATAAACCAGCTATGACATCTACCAAGCAAAATAAATTTTCTCTTTCTTTCAGTCATCTACACAGAACATCCCAGGACCTAGATGATTGAGGACAAATCAAAATCAAATCATTATGGAAAAACACCCTAGATTTAGTGATAGCAATATCCAAGAATGGAAAGAAATCCTAACCATGGAACAAATACTCTTCCTTTGTCATCATTTGCTGACTCATAAGATACCAAGCCACAATATATTCTCAACACAGAAAAACAAAAAACAAACAAAGGATCAGATCCCTGCGTTGGGAAAGCCAGTCATCAAATGTTCTGATGGGCATAAATCATGGTTGCAGTGAGACCTGGCATAAACTTTCTTAGGTGAGTAGTGCTCTGGAAAAGTACTTACAAACTTGCTTGAGAATTTTTAGCATGTTTAACTCGTAAGTACCCTTAATTACTTGAGCATATGTGTTTTATGGTTCAGTGAGGAAGCTGTAATATCTGGACACGGGTTTCTGAATTTGAGGCAACTTAACCTCAGTACAAAAACCTTAACTCGTTGCAGAATATGCTGATTCTATGGAGACCTAGCAGGAGTTTTGAAAGAGCAGCTTAAAAGGAAAAATAAATAGGAAAAAGACAATCCGATTGTGGGTCATAAAAATGTATATTTCATATAGTTATATATGTATGTTTTATTATGTAATTTATAAATGTGCTTAATCATATAAAATATATCTTATTAAATCACATTATAATGATTAAGACAACAAAATCACTCAAATACCATTTATATTATTTGTATCATTTCTTACACAAACATGTGGTATGTAAGGAGATCACCTACATATTTATATCTCCTTTGAAAGAATTTAACCTGCACATAAATCACCTTGCTCTTTTATTGGCATAGGGCACATATGCTCACCAGGGAAAGAGAGAAAGCACCCCCATGGGTCACGCTTATGCTACAATCCTCTTTCCTCCATTCTATCAGGATTTGGGGCACACACACACATGTGTTGAGTGTGGTTTTCAGCCACAGAGCCTTCATTCTGACCATGATTGGCCATGTTGGATCTAGTTCCCCCAGCAAAGGGCTTAACTGCTGTACTTGAGATGGGTCACACAAATCAGATTTGGCAGTAGCTTATATCACTTAGCACTTTACGATGGGATTTTTTAACTCCTATAACAGTATTAAAAACCCAGATCAGATTCCATTTGCCTTGATGTCGCACCCTATTCACCACTCCCACCCTAACCAGTCTTGTCATTCTCTTCAGGAGTGACCCTAAGTCTGTCTCCTGTCCTTACAGTACTAGATGATAAGTCATTCGCTCAATCATTTGTCTCCCACATAAACTTCCCAGCAGGCTGAGACTCTCTTCATATTGCTTGTTTGCTTATTTGTTTGATTTCACATTTCAACTTTTTATTGGGTCTAAATAAATTTTGTGTATGTCTAAGGTACACAAGATGATGTTATAAGATGTATACTGTATGTAGTAAAATAGTCACTGTAGTGAAACAAATCAACATATTCATCACCTCACATTGTTACCCATTCTTGTTCTTCTCCCTGTGGCAGGATCCGCTATAATCTATTCAATTACAAAAACCCATAATATAAAACACTATTATAAACTATAGTCCTCAAGGTTACCATTTTTCGAAAAAAAAATTTTTTTAATTTGCTACGGAGTGTGTGAACTCACCAGGAAGAGAGAGATGGTGAGAAAGCACCCCCTGGGGTATGGCTACACTACAATTCCTCCTCCTCCATTCTCCTTGTGGGAACTTGGGCACACGCACATGCACACACACCCAACACTTCCTTCAAGCCACCAGGTCCGCATCCAACTGCCTCAACCACCACACCACTAGCTGGTCCTGGATTTGTTTTTTTTCAATTACTAGAAAGCACATGCACTAGCCAGAGAAGCAGAGAGAGAAGAGAGGGAGAAAGCACTCCCTAATGAGACATGGTCATGCTGCGATTTCTCCTCCTTCATTTCCTGTTGGGGTTTGGGGCACACACACCCACACACACCTAGAGTGCTTCTCCATGTGAAATCCAAACGCCTTAACCGCTAAGCTACAGGATTGCCCCTCATGCTATACTTTAGATCTTTTGACTTGCTCATCCTACATATTTGATATTTGTAGCATTTGATCTCTATCTCTCTTTTCTTTTTTAAGAGGTTTTTGCCTTAAGATGTCTGTGCTCGCTGGAGGAAGAGAGACAGAGATGGTGAGAAGGAAAGTAAGAAATCGCCCCCAGGGAGGATGGCCACGCTGCAATCCCTTCTCCTCCATTCTCCTCCCAAGATCTTGGGCATGCATGTACACACGCCCAGCGTGATTTTTAAGCCACTGGGTCCAGTACTGGACCCATGGTTGGCCAGGTGGGGAGTCCAGTGATGTAACTGTGATGCAATCTGCTGGCCCCAACCTGTATCTTTTTACTTCCTCCTTCCCCCATCCTAGCCCTAGTAATCACTGTTAAATTCCCTATCTTTGAACTTTTTCTTTCTTTAATTTAAGGTATTATGTATAAGTCAGATCATGCAATATTTTATCTTGTACATTTTTTAAAGGAATGGAGAGTGAGTACAGAACCACTTTTAAACCTAATAAGACAAGTAAACAATTCCAGCAAAACAAGCATTGCCATCTCAAAGTAAGGTTCTTTTTTCTCCCAGTTTTACCAGAGGGTGTGTGCATTTGCCAGAGAAAGATACAGAGAGAAAGAGGGCAAGTGAGAAAGCATCCCCCCAACCCCCCGAGAGATGGTCACACTGGAATCCTTTCTCCTTCACTTCTTCCTTCAGGATTTGAGGCAGGTACACACCGGCACCCAGTGTATTTTTCAAGCTGCTGAGGATCTGATACCCATATGAGATCCAGCTGCCTTAACCACCACACACCAGGCAGGCCCTCAAAGTAAGCTTCTTTTTTTTTTTTTTTGGTTTTATTTTTTTTTCTTTCATTTATTTATTTTTACATTTTTCCACAAACATTTACTTTACATAGCAAAAAAATTTAGCTCATACTCCATAATTCTTGACAGTTTGCAAACAACTTTCAAAATTTCAAAATACTGAATTTTAAAGATAATGTTCAAAATATGTCTTATAATTTTGTATAATTTTAAAAATCTATAACAACAGAAGCAGAATGGTTTCAAAAATATATATATACATATATATATAAATATATATGTGTGTGTGTATATATATATACACACACAAATATACATATATATATATATATATATATACACACACATTTAGAGTGCAGACACTCGGTATATATTAAGTGGGGACATACAATGCCTCTCCTTCATAGCATGGCTTGCTTCACTCAGCAGTAAGTCTTCCATATTCTTCCACTTTCTGTCAAAAGCCAGGGTTTTGTTGTTTTTTATGGATGAATAGTATTCCATTGAGTATATGTGCCACAGTTTTTCTAACCATCCATCAGTTCGTGGGCATTTAGGTTGTTTCCATGACTTAGCAATCGTGAAAAGTGCCGCAATAAACATCGATGTGCAAGCACTTTTTCGATTAAGTATTCTTCCGTCCTTCGGGTAGATACCAAGGAGTGGGATTGCTGGATCATATGGTAGTTCTATTTGTAAATTTTGGAGGAATCTCCAAATTGTTCTCCACACTGGTTGGACCAATTTACAACCCCACCAGCAGTGTAAGAGAGTTCCCTTTTCACCACACCCCCGCCAGCACTTACCATTTTTTGTTTTTTTAATCTTAAACATTCTGACTGGGGTTAGGTGATATCTCATTGTTGTTTTGATCTGCATTTCTCTTACAATGAGGGATGTTGAGCATTTTTTCACATGCCTTTTAGCTATTCATATGTCATCTTTAGAGAGTGGTTTTTTTTTTCAACTCATTCTCCCATCTTTTAATAGGATTGATTGTCTTTTTCTGGAACAGCTGCTTGAGTTCCTTGTGAATTCTGGTTATCAGTCCCTTGTCTGATGCATAGTTTACAAAAATATTTTCCCATTCTGAGGGCTGTCTGTTCACACTAATCACTGTGTCTTTTTCCATGCAGAAACTTCTTAGTCTGATGTAATCCCACTTGTCTATTTTAGGGATCATAGACTGTGCGTTGGGAGTCTTATTTAAGAAGTTTTTCCCTACCCCAATGTCTCCCAGAGTTTCCCCAGTGTTTTCCAGGAGCAGTTTTATAGTTTGAGGTCTTAGATTTAGATCTTTGATCCACCTTGACTTTATTTTTGTCAGAGGTGAGAGGTAGGGGTTCAGATTCATCTTTCTGCAAGTGGAGATCCAGTTTTGCCAGCACCGTTTGCTGAAGAGGTTTTCCTTTTCCCACTGAATTGACTGGTACCTCTTGTCAAAAATCAGTTGGCTGTATGTTTGAGCATTCATTTCTGGGGACTCTATTCTGTTCCATTGGTCCACTTGTCTGTTCCTGTGCCAGTACCATACTGTTTTGATTACCACAGCTTTGTAGTATATTTTTGGGTCAGGTAGTGAGATGCCGCCCACTCCACTCTTCTTGTGCAGAACTGCTTTGGCAATACGGGGTCTTTTATGATTCCAGACAAACTTTATGATTGTCTTTCCTAGATCTGTGAAGAATGTGTCTGGTACTTTGATTGGCATTGCATTAAATAGGTAGATTAATTTGGGTAAAATTGCCATTTTGATTATATTAATTTTTCCAAACCAGGAACATGGGATGTCCTTCCACTTTTTTGTGTCATTTTTTATTTCTTTTTTTATCTTCTCATAGTTTTCCTTGTGGAGGTCTTTAACTTCTTTAGTTAGATTTATCCCTAAGTATCTTATACTTTTTGTGGCTATGGTAAATGGAACAACTTTTTTTCAGTTCTATCTCAATCTGCCTGTTGTTCGTATACAGAAATGCTATAGATTTCTGGATATTAATTTTGTAACCTGCAATGTTACTGTATTCATGTATTACTTCCAGAAATTTTTTTATGGAAACCATTGGGTCTTCTATGTATACAATCATGTCATCTGCAAATAGAGAGAGTTTCACCTCTTCTTTTCCTATTTGAATGCCTTTTATTTTTTCCTCTTTTCTGATTGCAATGGCCAAGACTTCTGTACTATATTGAAGAGGAGTGGAGAAAGTGGACATCCTTGTCTTGTACCCGTTTTTAGTGGAAAAGCTTTCAGCTTTTCTCCATTGAGGATGATGTTCACTATGGATTTTTCATAGATAGCTTTTATTGTGTTGAGAAATGACCCTTCTATGCCGGTTTTGCTGAGAGTCTTGATCATGAAGGGATGTTGTATCTTATCAAATGCTTTTTCTGCATCAATTGATATGACCATGTGGTTTTTATCTCTCTTCCTATTAATATGGTGTATTACATTTATGGTTTTGCATATATTGAACCAACCTTGCATTCCTGGGATAAAGCCTACCTGATCGTGATGTATAATCTTTTTTATAAGTTATTGTATACGATTTGCTAGTACCTTGTTGAGAATCTTCGCGTCTATATTCATCAGGGATATTGGTCTATAGTTTTCCTTCCTTGTCCTGTCCTTATCTGTTTTAAAGATAAGGGTGATAGAGGCTTCATAGAATGAATTAGGGAGAGATTCACCCTTTTGGATACTTAGAAATAACTTGAGCAGAATGGGGGTTAACTCTTCTTTGAAAGTTTTGTAGAATTCAGAGGTGAATCCATCAGGGCCAGGGCTTTTCTTTGTTGGGAGGTTATTTATAACTGATTTGATCTCCTGGCTTGTTATGGACCTATTCAGACTTTCTATATCCTCCTGGCTCAATCTAGGTAGATTATAAATGTCCAGGAATTTGTCCATGTCATCCAAATTATCTTGTTTCTTGGCATACAGATGTTCATAGTACCCTCTAATAATGTTTTTTATTTCTACTATGTCTGTTGTTATTTTGCCTGCTTCATTGCAGATCTGATTCACCTGGTTCTTTTCTCTCTTCTTCTTAGTAAGTCTCGCTAGTGGAGTATCAATTTTGTTTATCTTTTCAAAGAACCAGCTTTTACTTTCATTTATTTTCTGTATAGTTCATTTATTTTCTATTTCATTTATTTCTGCTCGTATCTTTATTATTTCCTTTCTCCTGGAGTTTTTTGGATCTTTTTGCTGTTGCTTTTCCAATTCTGTGAGGCATGATGTTAGGTGATCCATTTGCCTTCCTTCCATGTTCCTCTTATGTGCACTATTTGCTATGAACTTCCCTCTTATGACTGCTTTAGCAGTGTCCCAAAGATTATGAAAACTCGTGTCCTCATTGTCATTGGCTTCCATGTACCTTTTGATTTCAGTCTTTATTTCTTCAGTAGTTGTGGAGTCATTCAGGAGTAGGTTATTAATTTTCCATGTATTTGAGTATTTTTGAGGATTTCTCTTGAAATTAAACTCAAGTTTAATTCCATCATGATCGGTGAAGATGCTGGGTATAGTTTCTATGTTTTTGAATCTGTAGAGGCTTGCTTTGTGCCCAATAACGTGGTCAATCTTCGAGAATGTTCCATGTGGTGGCGAAAAAAAAGTGTATCTCGAGGTTTTAGGATGGAAAGTTCTATAGATGTCTGTTAAGTCCATTTGATTTATGATATCATTTAGATCTTTTATCTCCTTACCTATTTTTTGTCTAGATGATCTATCCAGGGGGGATAGTGCAGTGTTGAGGTCTCCAACAATTAGTGTGTTGCAGTCTATCTCCCTTTTTAGATCTAGCAGTCTTCCTTCACATATTTGGGTGCTCCTGTGTTAGGCACATAGATATTAATAAGCGTTATATCTTCTTGATCGATTGATCCTTTTACTACAATATAGTGTCCTTCTTTGTCTCTTCGAACAGTTTTTGTTTTAAAACCTATTTTGTCAGAGATTAGATTTGCGACTCCAGCTCTTTTTTGGTTCCCATTTGCATGGAAAATCTTTTTCCAACCCTTCACTTTCAGTCTATGTATATCTTTATCCATGAAGTGGGTTTCCTTGTAGGCAACAGATAGAGGGTTTTTGTTTTTTAACCCATTCAGCCAGTCTGTGTCTCTTGATTGGAGAATTTAATCCATTAACATACAATGTTATTATCGATGTTAATGGACCTGTCCCAACGTTTAAGTTGGCCATTGTCTTAGTTGCCTTTTACTATTTTGTTTCTGGCTGTTATTTCTTTAGTTTTCCTGGACCAGTACTTTCTTCAGGGTTTCATGGAGAGCTGGCGTGGTGCTGGCAAATTCTTTCAGGTTTTGTTTGTCTGAAAAGATTTTAATCTATTTTCCCATATGAAGGATAATCTTGCAGGATACAATAATCTTGGTTGAAATTGTTTCTCTCTTAACACTTTCAGTACATCTTCTCATTCTTTCCTTGCTTGCATTGTTTCCATTGAGAAGTCCGGTGTTAGCCTGATGGGGTGGCCTTTGTAAGTCACTTGTTGTTTCTCTCTTGCCAGTTTTAGTATCTTATCTTTATCTGTGGTCTTAGCCAGTCTGGCTATGATATGCCTTGGGGAAGATCTTCTTGGGTTGATTCTATTTGGTGTCCTTTGTATTTCTTGGGTCTGGATGTTTGAGTGCCTCTCTATGCTTGGGAAATTTTCTTCCAAGATTTCATGGAATAGGTTTTTCATGCTCTTATTAATTTCTTCACCTTCTGGGATACCAATTATTTAGATGTTAGGATGTCTAATGGAATCTAGTAATTCTCGTATGTTATCTTCATTTTTTTTGTTATTTTCTCTATCTTTTTGGTGGTTTTCTCTAGGTCAGAAGTTTTATCTTCTACATCAGAGATTCGACCTTCAGCATGGTCTAATCGACTTTTAATACTTTCAAGAGAGTTTTTAATGTCCTGCATTTCAGACTTCACCTCTAATAGTTCCGTCTTATTCTTCCTTAGCATTTCCTCCTTCATATCGTTGAAGGACTTTCTCATCTCCTGTAGTTCATTGTCTCTTTTCTGTTCCAGCTCATAGTACTTGTTCAACATGAATGTTCTAAACTCTATCTCAGACATTTCGGTAATATCCTCTATTTTTTCAAGAAAAGGAAGGAAGTTACTGTGTTCCTTTGATGGAGACATATTTCCTGCTTTATTCAGGCCTGAGGTTCTTCTACTTCTAACCATTGGGAGATGTGTTCCCTTTGAAAAACCTTTTATGAGAACGTTTCTTCGAATAGGAGCAAATGTGTTTCCTTTCTGATGTGGAATGGAGACAGCCAAAGTCTCTCTTCAATTGTGTTTAGTAATGTAATCCAAGAAAAAGAGGGAAGAAAACAATATGTAGAATAAAGAAAAAGTTGCGCGCCTCGCACTAGCGCGGCACGCAATTTCGCCAGGGGTCGAAAGCTGGGAGTGTGGTGTGGTGGAACTGAGGGCGTTCCTATGTGTTAATCAGAAGAGAGAAATTTAGAAATGAAAGACACGGGTAAGGGGACAGAAAAAGAAAGGGAAAGAGGGGAAAAAAAAAAGTGTACCTGGCTGAAAGAGGGGTGTCTGGCTTGGGGGTCCCCGGGCTGAAGCTACTGAGGGCAGTCCTCCCTCGAAGATCCTGGTCCAGGGGTCCAAAGCTGGGAGTGTGGTGTGGTGGAACTGAGAGTGTTCCTGGCTGAAAGAGGGGTGTCTGGCTTGGGGGTCCCGGGGGCTGAAGCTACTGGGGGCAGTCCTCCCTCGAAGATCCTGGCCCAGGGGTCCAAAGTAAGCTTCTAATGAAATACTTTCTCAACAGTCATCATCACTCAGTCTGGTTCTGCCTTTTTCTAAATCCATTTTTTGTTATTGTTAGTTTGTTTGGGATTGAATATCCCCTACATGTGTAATAGGTAGTATAACGATACCCCAAGAGAAACAAATTAGAAATTCATGAATTTAACCAGCCACTTTGCAAATACAGTGAGACCATCAGTTGATGCAATTGGCAAAGGCAGCTGGGAGTTCTGAGCCCCAGAGTCAGCAACCCATTAGACCTCTTAGAATCAGATAGGGAGGCCGCCTGTGTACCTCCATGCAATTTTGGCTTTTGCAGGGGGAGGTTTTTGCTATAGGGCACGTGCACTTGCCAGAAAGACAGAGAGAGAGAGAGACAGAAAGCGAGTAATTACCCCCCGGGGGGGATGGCCACGCAGCAATCCCTTCTCCTCCATTCTCCTCTCGGGATTTTGGGCACTCACATGCACCCAGCATGAGTTTAAGCCTCCGGGTTCAGGACTCGAACCAAGTTCGACAACATGGGAGTCCAGCAGCATAGACATTACGCTAACTGCTGGTCCCACCTCCATGCAATTTTAGAGATGGAAAACACACTGCAAAATCCAACAGTCCACAGAACCACAGCTAGAAAGCTTCTGACAGCCTAGAAGCAGGGCAGAAAAATCTTACACGTCATCAAGATATTTATGAACCAATCAACAAAAACTGAACATGGGGACCAGCAGGTCACATAGTAAATAAAGCACTAGAATCCTACATGGTCCATTGCAGTTTGAGTCCCAGACCCAGCAATTTAAAACTCACTCCAGGTGCACGTACATGCATACCCAAAATTTAGAGAGAAGAATGGAGAAGGGGTTGCAGCATGGCCATCCACCCTGAGGGGGTAATTTCTCACTTTCTCCCTCTCTCCATCTGTCTATCTCTCTGGCAAGCACATGTGCCCTTATTGCAAAAATCTCTCAGAAATAAATAAATAATCAAAGAAAGAAAGAAAGAAAAACATGTATTGAAAGCCTAGCATTTAATTGGATGCTCCTGCATATTCTAAAAATGACAAATAAGAGTCGAGGTGTTTGCTAACAAATAACTGAGGGTTGAAATAGGGAACAAAGGGCCGGTAGGTGGTGTGTGTTGTGATGGTTGAGGTTCTGGTCAACTGTGGTTTGAGTCCTGGACATGGCAGCTTGCTTTCTCACTTTCTTCCTCTCTCTCTCTCTCTCTCTCTCTCTCTCTCTCTCTCTCTCTCTCTCATCAAATTAAATAATTATTTTAAATATATAGATAAATAAAATATGGAACAAGATTGCATATATGAAACTACAAAATAATAGTCCCAGGCAGTACATCATCAATACTAAAGTTGAATAGATAGGAAAGACCCTACGTCACTATTTTTCCAGCATTATTCTGAGTTATGACTGTGGTCCCTGCTTGGATGATCATTTATATGGTCTAGTGTCATTCGAAAGAAGAAGTTTGCCCCCACTGGAGCAATAGCATCTTTTTATTGAAATTATTCATTCTTTTCTAGATGGAGAAGTAGACCCTCATTTTTCTGCCATTTTAAATGACTCCTAGCATTCAATTATTATAAGAATCTGCCTGGATTTGGGGTTTGTTTCACTTTTTGTCTATTGTTCTATTTAAATCTAGTTATTGATGACTAGTTACTTTGATTTAGAGAAGATAGCCAATTTTTTTGAAGTCTTCAGTGGCATTCTTAGTCAATAGTCACATTTCTCACACACACACAAAAGTATCTCAGAGCAAAAACAGGTCAGAAAAACAGGATAATTTTACTTTTTAGTTTATTCTATTCTGTATGGTTTTAATTTTTTCCATATGAGTGTACATATATTTGTGCGTGATGGAGTGATTTGAATGAAAATTTTTTTACTGTATGACTTTACTATCGTTATATTAAAAATAAAAACAGTATTTTAAAAGCAAAGTCTAGAATGAGGGCTATAATCTGTTCAAATGTTGACTTTTTGATGATATCTCTTTTATAGAAAACAAAGTCTATAAGAGTGTTTGAAAAGCCCAACACACTTGAAACATTTATAAAGGCACTATCAAGCCCATAGTCATAGCATGTTCCATGACCTAACTATCAAAGGGGAAATGTTTTTATAGATCCTGTTTGTTTTGTCTTAACATTCACTTTAAAAACCTAAGGAAAACAAGGGGAGGAATTAGAGGTTCATAATAAATTTTACAAGGCCAAGCAGTGAAGAAAAACCCTAGAGTGTTATGAGGTGCTAAATAAATTGAATTGACTAAAGTTTCTGGCCTATTGTCATGAGGCCTTTACACTTCTCACAATGTGGAGACAATTAGGTGTTAGCCTGGCTTGGAAAGATAAATCTCCAACTTCCAGAGAAGAGTGTTGATTTAGGAGGTGTTGTGTGGGCCACAGAATTCTTGTTCCAATCAGTTGTGGCTTTAATGTTTGCAAAAATGCATAGGAGCAAAAATAAAGAAGCAAGAGAGACAGAAAATGATGGCAAAACTTATTTGAAATGCAAATATTTTCATTTTCTCCCTCATTATTGAAGTTTCCCTGGAGGGATAATCATAAAAGGACCCCAGAGGCAGAGTAGAACTGTTATATCCATTTTAATATACGGCCAAGAAGCCATTCTTTTATGATGTCTTGGGCTCAGGTGCAAAATGGATACACAATTTTAGTGCAAACTCATGTGTCTATTTGCTGTGTAAGTTGGTCAAAGGGGCTTCTCTGTCCGTTATATAGTCTCCTTATCACTTTATAGTATGCGTTTTGGAGAGGTCTACAGTAATAGCCAAAACAGGAATTGTTCTTCAGGCACAGGGTAATATCTGTTCCATCTAGGTTAGTTTGTTAAAGACAAAACACCATTAACATTCCCATGGGATGTATACTGAGAACTTCAAAAATCTATATATCTGTGATCACCACTGTATAATGAAGTTTGTTTCCACCTGATAAAAGAATTGAAAAATTTAAGCAACTCAAACTCCTTTTGGTTGAAAGGAGTGGAAGAAGGAAGGAATTTATCTGGGCTTCCTTTTTTTTTATTATCAATATGTTTCTAGCCAATTTTTTCCACAAATAATTTTGTAAATAGTTCTTTAGAGCTACTTTGTTTATAAAAAAAAAAAAAAAAAAAAAAAAAAAAAAAAAAAAAAAAGAAGACAGGAAGAAAGAAAGAGAGAAATGAGGCAATCAAGTACATATAAAACTGGTTATTGGAGACCAATAAAATAGAAAAACTTTGGTAAATCTGATTAAAGAGAAAGAAAGCACAAATAGCATTGGGATAGGATCAAGAGAGACAATATAATGATGCATATTTGAAAATGTTATTTTTAATTTTAAGTTAATATGGCATAGGGACCAGCAGATGGTGTGATGGTTACATTGCTGGACTCCACGTGGTTGACTGCTATTCGAGTCCCAGACCCAGCGACTTGAAACTCACACCAGGCGCACGTGTGTGCATGCCCTTAATCTCAAGAAGATAATGGACAAGAAAGGATTGTGGCTCAGCCATCCCACCTGAGGGGTGATTTCTCGCTTTCTGTCTCTGTCTGCAGTGAGCACATGCACCCATAGCAAAAATCTCTCTAAAAATATATATACATATAAAAAATAATATGGTATACCTTTGTGTCAGTATTTGATGAATTTAATATTAATTTCCAATTTAAAAAAAAATCTTATTAGGAGGCTGGCCCACAGACTAGTGATTAAGGAAACTGGATCCCACATGCTTAACTGTGGTTGGAATCTTGGCCATGGCATCTTGAAAAACACACTAGGCATGTCTGTGTGCATTCCCAAAATCCTGACAAAGTAGAGAAATGAAGAAGGGATCGCAGTATAACCAAACCTCACTAGGGGGGATATTTCTCCCTCTCTCTTTTTCTGTCTCTCTCTGGTAGGCACATACACTCTGTGGCAATGAGGAGGGAAAAAAATCATATTAAGCACAGAATAAAAGGAAATGGATTAAATTTGATAAGTGGCTTCTACCAGCAACCTATAGAAAAGTTCACATTTGATGAAATTTAAGAAGCAAATTACTCTTCTACATCATTTCTTTTTAACATTTTCAAGGGCAATCATTGGTTGTTTTTGTTTGAGGACTTACAATTTATACACTTGAAGATATGATAGGCTATAGCATAAAGACCACAGATGTAGAAATTAGTTTAATAATGCAAATAGCAAATCTATTTTTAAAAGAAACATTTGAGAGACTATGCATGTAGCAGTGATGCCACACTCAGTGAAGCTGACCCAGGGAAGGGTTTGAGATCAAATACGAGAATCTCCCTGAACATGCCAGCTGTTCACATGCCCCTGATCCAGGGCTGGCTAAAGCTGGGGGAGGCTCACGCCTTGAGGACCCTGTTGGAGAATGCCTGTCTGTCTCCACCTCCCACTCTTTCTCATTCTCTCTCTCTCTCTCTCTCTCTCTCTCTCTCTCTCTCTCTCTCTCTCTCTTACTCTTCCTTGCTCTCTGAGAGAAAGAAATGTTAAAACTTTAAGAAAAAGTGTTCACAATTTAGTATCTAAACCTTTTGAGAATTATTTTCTTTTTATATGCTTGCTTAAGAAGCTCTATCCAAATACAATTCTTCACTGCAAAGTCATTTAAAAATTAAATGAAACACGTATCTTATGTATAGTGATTGACAGGAATAAGAGCCTAATGACAATCAGTACAGTAAGAAGCATTTTAATGCCTCAGGTTCTGTAGCAGCTGAGTTAACTACAACATAAATTCACCTGAGCAGACCTAATTCAGGGGAAATGGCATTGCAGTAAGTGAACAGACCATAAGCTCCACAGGCACCAAGCCTTCCATGGGGTGGTTTTCATTGCTAACAGAGAATGCTGACTGCATTTATTTTAATAAAAGTCTGTGACTTGTGTAAAAGTAGAAGAGCATTTTTTTTCACTACATTAATTTTATGTATTTTAGGATTAAGACTAAAGCTATAGATCAGAAGATAGACAGAATATTCTGGGTCTTCGTGACACAGCACCTCTGAAATCACTGTTCTAAAAAGGAAGCACAACAGAATAAAAGTAGCAATACTGGGTTAAACCTGAGGTGTAAGTAATTATCCACAAGTCAATACTTCTATAAGTGATTGAATAAATATGTAAATAGGGAAGAAAAGACAAATTTATCTTCCAGAAGAATTCCAAATAATGTATGTATATACTGCTCCCTCAAAGATACGATGTTTAGGTCAGCCCCATAGCCGAGTGGTTAGGAGAGCCAGATCCCACATGGCCAATTGAGGTTCGTACCCTGGCCCCAGCTGCTTGGAAAACACACCAGGTACGTGTGTGTGTGTGTGTGTGTGTGTGTGTGTGTGTGTGTCCGATTCCAACAGGATGGAAAAATATAGGAAAAGAGATTGCAGTGTGATCACATCCTGTTGGGAAGTGCTTTCTCCTTCTCTGTGTGTGTCTGTCTGGCAAGCACATGCACCACCTGGCGGTTAAAAAAAAAGAAAAGAAGATGCAACACTTGACTGTGGGCTACATATTGTAAATTCCTTCTAGAGAATGTAGTAAGAAAAGAGAGGGGGACCAACAGTTAACGTAATGGCTATGTCGCTGGACTCCCATGTAGTCGACCGCGGTTCGCGTCCCAGACCTGGTGGCTTAAAACTCACACCAGGTGTGTGTGTGTGTGTGTGTGCCCAAGATCCCGAGAGGAGAATGGAGGAGAAGGGATTGCGGCATGGCCATCCCCCCTGGGGAGTGAGTTCTCGCTTTCTGTCTCTGTCTGTCTGGCAAGCGCACACGCCCTATAGCAAAAAACTCTCCAAAAATAAAATTTTAAAAAAAAGAAAAAAGAAAAGAGAGGGCTAAAAAATAATGGGCAAACAAAATAAAAAAGGCAGAGAAATCTGATAAACTACCTCAGCAGGGTGGTCCAGGTCAGTATCAACAGCAATAAATGACATGAGTGAGAAAGGGACTTTACCTCTGTGTCCTTCTTCCCCAAACTCATAACCCCGGCCTACTCACGAGAGAAACACCAGACAAATTCCAACTGAGTAACATTCTACAAAGTGCCTGATAATATTTCTCAAAACTGTCAAGATCCATCTATCCAAAACAGAGAAAGACCGTGAAACCATAACAGCCAAAAGGAGTCTCAGACGGACGTGTTCTTCTAAATGGGATCCTGAACAGAGAAAGGATGCAGACTGTGAGTGGTAAAACGGGACGCTCTGAGGCTGACCCCCGTGGGCAGGTCCTGGGTTTGCATCCGGAGAGCACCCTGAGTGTGCTCGGCACCCACGAGTCTGTGGTCCAGAGGTGACTGAGGATGGATGTAGATCATAGCATCAAGACCCTGTTGGGGTGCCTGTCTCACGTCACTCTTTCTATCTTGCTCATGGAAGAAATAAACAAATAGACTTAAAAAAAAGTGAAATGTTACAAGTTGATTAAAATATGGAATATTACTCAGCTTTAAAAATGAAGACAATCTTGTACCAACAGGTGGCATGGAGGTTAAAACAGCTGCATTCGGGAACCAGCAGTTAGCGTAATGGCTATGTCGCTGGACTCCCACGTAGTCGACTGCGGTTCGCGTCTCGGACCCGGTGGCTTACAACTCACGCCGGGCGCGTGTGCGTGCGTGCCCAGGATTCCGAGAGGAGAATGGAGGAGAAGGGATTGCGGCGTGACCATCCCCCCTGGGGGATGATTTCTCGCTTTCTGTCTCTATGTCTCTCTGTCTGTCTGGCGAGCGCACGCGCCCTATAGCGAAAAACCTCTCCAAAAAAAAAAAAAAAAAAAAAAAACAGCTGGATCCCACATAGCCAACTTTGCAGACCAAGTCCTGGACCTGGGGACTAGAAAATCATGCTGGGCACCTGTGCGTGTGTGCCCAAAATCCCAAGAGGAGAATGGAGAAGGAATCACGATGTAGCCATCCCTCCTCGGGGGGTGATTTCTCTCTCTGGAGAGTGCATGCACCCTCTAGCAAAATAAAAAATAAGTGAAAGGAATCCTGACATGTGCTACAACATGAGAACATCATGCTAAGAGAAGTAAGCCAGTCTCAGAGAAAGAAATGTATGATCCCACTTGCCTGTGCAATCTAAAGTAGTCAAAATCAAAAAGAAAAGAATGTAGTTGCCAGGGGAAGGGAGAAGTGGGTAGTTACTGTTCAGTGAGTATAGAGTTTTAGTTGTGCAAGATGGAAAAGTGCTGCCGATGTGTTGCACAACAGTGTGAATATTCCAGAAAAAATCTTACCGTTACTAAACTATACATTTAACTGACTTCTCTGTCTCAGCTTTCCTATTTATAAAATCAAGGTGTTGACACATGGACTTATGGTGAGAATAAAACAGAAAAACTTTTTTGAAAAGCATATGTACAATATTACATGTTAAGTTCATATAAAGCATTATACTTGCTTAATAGACATTAATTTTCCTTTCCTGTCCAAGATGATTTCAAGTTCCCTTCTTGTAGTGACTCTATTCTGGCAATAACTTCGTCCTGAGCTCCATTTCTGTACCATTGTGCCTCAAGTCACTTACTGGACATCCTCTACTGGCTGTCCTTGCTGACCTGAGATTCTCTTCCCACTACCACAGTTGGTCTCAGTTGGGTACTATGCCATTCGGTTGGGATAAGTGCAAATTTTAACAATTTAGATTATTTTTACAAAAACAAATGTTTGGGACCAGCAGGTGGCATCATGGTTAAGGTGCTGGATTTTCACATGGCCAACCATGGTTCAAGTCCTGAACTGGAGATTTGAAACTCACACCAAACATGTGTGCGTGTGTGCCCAAAATCCCATGAGGACAGTGGAGGAGATGGGATTGCAGCATGGACATCTGCCCTGGGGATGATTTCTCACTTTCTCTCTCTCTGTCTCTGCTTCTCTGGTGCGCACATGTGCCCTATAGCAAAAGTCTCTCCTAAAAAATTATTAACAGTCTAAGCTCAGAGTTTAATTTATTTCCTTGGAAGTGGAGCAGCTGATTACTACCCCCCATAGAAATACATTTTCTCCTAACCCACAAAGTGACGACATACTAATACCATCTGCTAAAATGTGCTGAGGTTTTACAATGAACTAGGTACTAAACACTGCTTCATACAGACATAAAGAGACTCAGAAAACAGTGGCTTAAAACTTTATTAATAGAGTCTGGCTGGTGGTACAGCAGGAATATAACACTCCATGATGCTGATCACGTGGGAAGGTCTTGGGTTTGTATCCCAAGGTCTCCTTTTGCAAGCTGTGTACATGCACGCTCATGATCCAGGCCAGCTGAGGCATGGGATAGATCACAGGATGAGGACCCCATTGGAAGTACTCCTCTCTCTCATGGAAGACATAATTAAACATAAAAAAAAAACTATATTAATTAAATTTGCAAATATATCATAAGCTCCAACTAGGTTCTAGGAATTGTCCTAGGCATTTGGAATACATGAGCCAAACAAACATTGAAATAAAGTATCTTTAGGGGTCAGCATAGTGATTACGTGACTGGACTCTCACATGACTAACCACAGTTCGCGTCCCAGACCCAGTGGCTTGAAACTCGTGCTGGACACATGTGCATGTGTGCCCAAGATTCCAGGAGCAGTTGTAGGAGAATGGACTGTGATCAGTTGTAGGAGAATGGACTGTGATGTGATCATCCCTGGGGAGGTGATCTCTCACTTTCCTTCTTACTGTCTCTCTCTCTCTCTCTCTCTCTCTCTCTCTCTCTCTCTCTGTGTGTGTGTGTGTGTGTTTCTCTCTCTGACAAGAACACATGCCCTAAGGCAAAAACCTCTAAAAATAAATGAATAAATAAATAAATGAGAATCTTTGTTCTCATAGAGCTTACATTCTACTGGAGGATATAGATAACAACCATTAATAATTAAATTATAACGTATACCTTTTTAAAAAGTAAGGAAAGGAGGATCTTTCTTCAGGAGAACTGTTGAAAAATAAATTGTAATTTAAATAGATTGAATGTCTTCTTTTAAATCTATTTTCTATCATTATTTATCTATCTTATATAAAAGAGTGAAAAGAGAAAGAGAGAGAGAAGCACACTCAGCAGGATCTCGACATCCTGTTGTCAACCTCCCAGCCACCCAGGAGCACAGGTGTGTGCAAGGACCCCAGTCTGCTCAGGCTGGTCCAGGATCAGAACACGGGCCTCCATGTGGCTCCAGCACTGCACAGCAGCACCCTGCCACCTGCATGTGGCAGCGGGGCCTAAATTGGCCATTTCTTGCCTACTCTAGGCATCACCACTGAATCAATAATTGTTTGGTTACAAGTAACAGAAACCAACTCTCATCCAAAGATGAATGTATTTGGTAGCTATCACAGAACATACAAAATTGACAATAGAACTGTAGAAACAAGCTGGGAAAAAGCCAAGAATCAAGACAGCTCCCAGGCAAGAGGAATTCACCAATGATGCCATCACGTACCATCACTAGAACAATCTCTTACCTTCTCATACCTTCCTCTGCATTACTCCAGCCAGAATTGGGAGTTCCATGAGAGTCTGATTCACCAACTGGAATCACATGCCTACTTAGGGGTAGATAGTCTCCAAAAAATAGAAAATTCCCAGGAGGAGAGCTCCTTCTTTACAATGAAATTAGTGTGCTGTGCCAAAGTAGGGGGAATAGGTAGTGGTCTACCAAAACACAATGTATATCTATAACCATAACTTCCAGCTCCAGGGTTTCTACGTAAATGGGGCTCACAGGCAGCAATCTGGTTGAGAGGAAACAACAGGATATTTTTCCAAATGCTGCATTTTGACAGAAATCACATTGCTTCAACTTAGAGTATATCATTATTTAGGTCATTTTGAAGCGTTGTTGAAGATTAGTAACTAGATTAAATGCCTAGTCATGTTTTGACCCCCCTGCTGACCACAATCCAAAGACACCTTGATTGCTACTGCAGTTTGCTTGACCTTGTTCTGGAATCCCCAGTGAGATTAGCCTGGAGAGATGACCACGTGCATTTGTTTATTTCACTAAAGTAACCTTTGGTGATAAACCACAAAACACATCCCAAACTGGACTAAACACTCGTCATCACCAATTGAAATACTCTCTATATATTTTAGTTATCTAGGAAAGAATATTTCAGAACTTTTCAAAAGGGGCTTCTGAGATTGCATATGCTGCTATGGAAACAGTGGCGTGGATTTGAATTGCTCTGAATCCCCACATGAAAACAGACAAAACAAATACACAGCAACAAAAGCCACAGATACGTTTGCAGCAAAACTAAATCTTCCCTGTGATCATATTAGCAGTGGTTGTATTAGCATTATTATTTGAGATGATTCTCTGTGCAATAAAGAATAAAGCAAGTAAGTAATAATAGGATATTCTAATTTTCTCATCTCTCATGTCCTTAACGTCCATTATTTCCAATGTTGAAGGAGATATGGATTTAACATATGAGAACATGAGTAAAAATCGTATATTTTCTGAATTGAATTGGAAGTACCTTTATACATATACAGTAAATACAATAAATATATGGACATATGTACATATATATTATACACATTTAATTTTTTAGCTCTGTTAACTTAAAAGGCCTAGAAACAAAGACAAACCCTGTAGCTATGAGCAGCCCTAACACATTCATTGTAGCCTTCCCATTCTATTTCTGATAAGAGAAATCAAGGGTTTCTAAGGAAATTGCTAAAACCAGTCTAGAAGTAGGAAATGGACCAAGTGAGTCGGGAAATCTGTCTGTCATGCCAAATAAGCAAGTTATCAAAGAGTACCACGATCATGTGGGAATGACCCAGATTCCACTAGTATAAAGAAGACTGCTTAACAAGTATTGAATAGACAAATGCACCAACTTCGCCTAGTCCACATATCTATGGTTCTGGGCTTTGGATTTGTTTCAAAGATCTCCCTATCCCTGTACTAACAGCACCTGTTCTGATTACTATACTTCGTGGCACATTGGAAGTAACTACTAATCGGAAGTAACTACTAATCACTCCTGACATCTGGGAGCAGGACTGCTGTATTTGCTCTCCAAAGTTTTCTTAGCTCGGGCTTCCCATTTTTATGGAAAACAAAACTAAAACCTCTATCAATACTTTGTTTTGAAATCCTTTGTTCATAAATAAATGTACGGTCAAGTGCCATACGGCATTGGCTAACCTCATCCATGAACAGAGAGTGATGTTCATTTGCTTAGATCCTTTTGTGTTTTTCAATAAAGTTGTAAGTTTTTTTAAAACAAGACCTTACATATCTTTTCTCTTTTATAAAAGAGAGATTTTGCTCACCAGAGAGAGAGAGAAAGACAGAAAGAGAGAAATCACGCTCCAGGGGGAATGGGCGCACTGCAGTCCCTTCTCCTTCATTCTCTGGGGATTTTGGACACACATGCAAATGCTCACAGTGTGAGTTTTAAGCCTCTAGGTCTGGGGCTTGAACCGCGGTTGACTATGTGGGAGTCCAGCAATGTACCATTACGCCATCTGTTGGTCCCTACATATCTTTTTTTAATGTCGTTTATTAATGTATTTATTTCTTCTGTGAGCAAAAGAGAAGCACACGTTCTCATACAAACAGCACCCCCAATAGAACCTCAGTGCTGTCATCCACCCCAGCATTCACCCAGCCCTGGGTCACGGGCAAGTATGTACCCACTGCGCTCAGGAAGGTCCCTGGACTTCCCATGTTAGTGAACCTTGCCGAGTTGCGTTTCCCTACTATGCCAACATTTGGCTCCCCTTTTCTTAAATTTAACCTATCATTTCTCTTACCATTGTACATGGCAATCTCTATTCTGACTACATTTTCAAATTGCTTTTTTCTCTGAATAAAATGTCAGTTGCTGGGAACCAGCAGTTAGCATAATGGCTATGTCGCTGGACTCCCACGTAGTCGACCACGGTTCGCGTCTCGGACCCTGTGGCTTACAACACGCCGGGCGCGTGTGCGTGCATGCCCAAGATCCCAAGAGGAGAATGGAGGAGAAGGGATTGCAGCGTGACCATCCCCCCTGGGGGGTGATTTCTCGCTTTCTGTCTCTATGTCTCTCTCTGTCTGTCTGGCGAGCGCACGCACCCTATAGCGAAAAACCTCTCTCAAAAAAAAAAAAAAAAATGTCAGTTGCTGTGTTATAATGATATTGTATCCAGTAACTTACTGAATTTTCTTATTAGTTTTATTATTTTTTTTGGAGGGGGAGAGGTTTTTGCTATAGGGCGTGTGCGCTCGCCAGACAGACAGAGAGAGACATAGAGACAGAAAGCGAGAAATCACCCCCCAGGGGGGATGGTCACGCTGCAATCCCTTCTCCTCCATTCTCCTCTTGGGATCTTGGGCATGCACGCACATGCGCCCGGCGTGAGTTTTAAGCTACCGGGTCCGGGACTCGAACCGCAGTCGACTACATGGGAGTCCAGAGACATAGCCATTACGCTAACTGCTGGTTCCCATTAGTTTTAATTCTTGTAGATTATCTACATAAATAGTCATAACTCCTATAAATACCAATCATACTGTTTCTTGCTTTCCAGCCTCTCTACCTGTTTTATTTCTTTCTTACAGCATACAATAGCAGGAGTCTCATTATAATGTTTATATAGCAGTCATTGTTATCTTATTACAAAATTTAGCAGCAATGTCTCTGTCATGGATTTTTCCATGACTTTGTGCTTTATTTACATATGGATAAGATCTTGTCTGAAATGTATATATAACCAGATTTAGGACGAGCTTAAGTTGGAATGCTTTAAAATATAAGCAGTCGGTCTTTGTTTAAATGTCAAAACCCAACATCTCGCACTGATATCTGGAATTGCTTGAATGAACTACTTGACACCTAAGAATAAACTATTTGTGGATCACAGTTTTTCAGACATGAGCTGCACTTTATCACTCAGTATAAAAAGTTTTCAAATACAGAGTTCTTTGGGATACAAATGAAAACATTCCCCAGTCTTCCTAAATAAACCCCAAATAAACAGCATGTCTGCTGAGGAGAGTGCAGTCTGCTTTCTTTTCAGAAGTATTGCCACTGAGGACGATGCTTCCTGTGAGGTTGACAGATACCCTTCCCCAGCTTAAGGAAGAGTTCCTGGTTTACAACAAACAAACATGTATGTTTCATCTAGTGCTAAGGTCTTTTATTCCTAGAGTAAAATCAGCTTAGATAAGCGGGTTTGATCATGATAAACAGTTACAAATTTTGTTTGCTAATATTTTATCTGTTCAGAATTTTCTTATATTGTCCTGTCACAGCTGGGGTTTTACCAAAATTACACAGGTGTCATAAAATGAATTTGAAAGAAGAAGATTATTTTTTATGCATTACAATAATTTGTACACAGGTAATCTTTTTTTTAAGTTTATTTGTTTATTTCATGAGGGAGAGAGACACAGAGAGAGAGAGAGAGAGAGAC